>CM062264.1:13358057-14558057 GCA_031216635.1 Dissostichus eleginoides
TGTGGTGTCCTGTCAAAGCAAAACAGGTATCTCTTTATAAGTGTAACTCACCTGCTAAATATCACTAAGACACACCAAAACAACCGTTTTTGAAACCCTAAGCAGTTTTGCTGGCATTACTCACAATGTTCCAAGGTTATAAACTTAAACTGCTGAAGCAAATTTATATTTTGGCCCTGCAGTTGTGTTTACATGGAGCGCAACATTGTTTTTGACAGCTGTCATTGAAGGAGCGAACATCTGGATGCATAAAACTTAATTGGTTGATTCATGACTAAAACTTGGTCGACACACAAGATGGAAATATGCATTCATATTATCTAAACTGTGTGCACTGCTCTGAAATGTGTGCGAGGTGAGACATTCTCACCACAAACTCTGCGTTTATGAATACCAGTTTATGCAAATGGAATCCAGTATGCTCATTTTGTGCGTACATAGTGTTTATACATCTGGCCGTCTCTGGATTCAAGTTGAGAGTGTAACTGCACACAGAACATGCACAGTATCCAAGATAGGTGTGAAGTGCGGTGTTAGCAGTGGGGTGTCTTAATAATTGAATGTAACAATGGAACTCAGTGGGACAGACTTTTACAAGCAGCTATGACAATTTCAACCAGTGAAATCTCCAGCCGACTTATCTCAGAAACAGCATTTCTTTTTTTATGTTGCTCTCGTAAAGCTCACTCTACAGATTAAGTAACACAATCTCAGCTTCATTTTAGCATGTGAATGTGAATGACATGTGCGCATGAAATGGTCTACCAGTGTGTTGAACATCGTTATCATTCACATGGTTGCTCACTAATAAAAATACAAGAAGGCGGCGACCTCCATCAGCTAGAGTTATGGTGGGAAAGGAGCAGCGATTCTGGCAGTGTACTACAGAGTGCTAAAGTCCAATTAGGAAGCAAACATGACTTTCAACCTAGTTTGTGTAACGTGTTGTCAACGTTTACTTATTTAAAGTGTATGTTATTCACATACTGTAGTGTTACCAAAGACAAGAGATAATATATGGACATATTCCCTTCTGAATCATCAGTGACAACAACTGATAAGGGTTTTCAAATGGGCTGATACAATTCAAAATGAGTGAACAGTGTTGACTGTTAAGACGAAAAAATTAATTATTCAGCATCACCCCTTTTAAATAATACACAGAGAAAAGAACAATGTTTTTGCTGTTTTGTGGTTTCAGGATAGATCATGTAATTGTATAGCCCAGAGACTGCACATCAGATTTAGCTATTTCGTGTTTTTGTGAGCACTGAGGAACCTGCGATCTAAGCTTTTCATACATTACGTAACTACACCGTTATTTTGTATATGTTATGTCTTTGAATCTCGAATCTTGAATGAATGAGCTTTTCACATTAAAACCGCTTTAAGGTCAGGGAAATATTGTGACTATAGAAAACAAATAATGGACTGGAAAAAGTTGGGTGACTGAAAAACTGGGACTACTCATCTTCCATTAGAAACTTCACTGCTTAACAAACTGCACAGTATCTGTGTTCAGGCGGAATAGCGACTGTTTTGATGACAAGTAATAGAGTCTTCACCGAAGTCCTTGTCAAGGCAGATAACTGATTGATGAATGGAATCATCAACAGGCGGACAGCAAGAGCAGAGAGAAACACAGCATCCGCAGCTGACCTTGTTAAGAAGTGTTGATGATGAAGAGCAATATTTTTCTTAAACGTCCTGCTTTTATCTATATGCTTGTCCTTGCTTTTATTGTTGTCTGCCTCTGCAGATCAACTCCACTTTTAACTTTCACCTCAGTTGTTTTATCATTCTTATCTTTTTCATCCTTTTCCCCAATAAATTATTTCCTGAGCAAAAATCTGGGAAATTTGCTTTATGTAGAGAAAAGCTGCATATTAACAAAACATAAATAAAAAGAAGAAGGAATGAACAGTATACTAAAACCACCTGCAATCAAGAAATGCTTCAATTAGTAAACCAAAGTAACATAAATGTGTCACGTCTGCCTGGCTGGCCCTCCTTTCAGGCCCTGTTCACCACCCCAGATGCTTCATTGCCATTCTCTACCTGTCCAGATGCCCACACTGTCCCCTGA
The DNA here is from genome assembly GCA_031216635.1 of Dissostichus eleginoides. NCBI lineage: Eukaryota > Metazoa > Chordata > Actinopteri > Perciformes > Nototheniidae > Dissostichus > Dissostichus eleginoides. The sequence continues at coordinate 13,360,144 of CM062264.1, forward strand.
CACTAGCATCCACTCCCACCTGCACTTTCACAACATTAAAATCTGTGGATCTTCCCTGCCCACTTGTTGAGCTGTTTTTAACTTTCCCTCACTAGCCTGTCAGGATATATACAAGCCCCTTTGCCCCATTTAGTTGAATAACGAGAGAGCATCAGCAGCCGCTATAGCAACACAAATTCTGCCAGTGTAAAAGCGTCAGGGATCACAACAGGCTGCTGGCCTACGGCGTCCCGCAGTCTAACCTGTTTAATAGCAGCAACGGAACGTTTGCTGACCAGGCAGAGAGTCAGAGCTATCCAGGATCAAAGAGCTTTACAGACTTCTCATTCAACCGTTGGGAAAAGTCTCCGTCTCTCCCATTTTTTACTGAGGTTAAATACGTTTGGAAACGTACATAAAGCAATCACCAAAAGGCAGGTCTCATCACACCTTGCTCTATTTTCTAGATTTATTTGGCAAAATCTGATTTGAATATAGATACATTATTCATATTCACACTGGGGGGAAGGTGTCAGAGATTGGGATAAATGCATCTCGTAATCACACTGAAAAGGAAATGTTGTAGACTTTGTTATTTTCATTAGTGTCACACAGCTTAGCAATAAGGTCAGTTCTCAGTGTCCAACATATGTTGTGTGACAGATAAACAGATAAATATGAATCACGTGAGCATCGGTGGTTTGCATTGTGCAAGTAGAAATTGGCATGAGGCATATTTTATCTTTGAAAATCACATCACCAAAGTGTAGTAATGGATTGAACTGTTTCTGTTTATAATTCATTGTTGTAATCCTAAAGCTCACTAAACTACGTTATTTACGGAGTTAGTTTAACAATAAATGCTGCTCTTTAATGGACTGAGTACGATTTTACTTCAGAGCAAATCCCATAAAGCATTTACAGTTGTAAAAGTCAAATAAATTGTTTTTGAAATACTCAGAATAGAGCACTGTAAGCACTTTGTTATTGTCTGCATCTAAACTTATATCAACCAACCCTCTTTATAAATCCAAAGGCCTTGAGGTGTATGGATGTCGTAGAATTTAACACAGCACAAATAATGAACTACCAAGTAATAATCAAAAATAGTTATTTGACTGGATGGGGAATATTTATTTTAAAGAAAGTGTGTGTTTCCTCAAATGGGGCGAAGCCTGCGAGCTAGTTCAGGCAGGCAACTCGAGCACCAATCAGACATTAACACGTGACGCGCCTCGTCCCTACAACAACCAAACACATTCTCCTAAACATGCCGCTCTATTTAAGCTGCCAGGTCTTCCTGCCTCTGCCTCGCTCATGCTGCTGCTGCCACTGCTGCTGCGTTCATGTTCCTGCTGCTGCGTTCAAGTTGCTGCTGCTGCGTTCATGTTCCTGCTGCTGCGTTCAAGTTGCTGCTGCTTGCCTGCCCCACCACCAGCCCAGCTTCCACCCCAGCTTCCACCTGTAGGCTCGGGGGATAGTTATCTAATCATCACTCAATGTTCTATGTATATCTGTGGAGTGATGAGGCCCGAGCCCAGACTCCAAACTCAAACTATATGCTGCTTCTAATAAACATGTCAAAGAAACACGTGAGTTGTCTGACTGAACTATGAGTATTTTAATTTGTGGGGTGAACTTTGGGATTTTTGCCTTTGCAGATCATTTTCATACACAAAAACCTAAATAACACACATAAATCAGATTGGGCCTGTTCAAAACCACCACTTTTTTTTCTCATACGCAAGTTGAGTTATACACCTGTCTTGCTGGAAGTGCAGAATGTGCAGAAATAAGAAATATAACACATTTGCCCCCCCATGTTGACATAGTATCTATGATACAGCCACAACCAGGCTGTGATGGAAACACTCTCATGTTGTTTATGTACAGCAAAAGAAGCAATGCCAATTAGGAATACAACTTTTCAGAGAGTTGTATTATTATATATATCGTATTTTTGGAACATTTTACTTATGTGTAAACTAAGAAGAAGAATTGTAATGTTACAGCTGGAGCTATACCATTTATGTGTACTGTTAGATGGTTCAATCCTAAGGAGTATTATATTTTATTAATTCATCACATTTGTATCCATTGATTAAACAATGTTTATTTCTATCTGTCGAAAAAAAAAAAAGGGAAAGTACAATACTTACCTGGAGCCTTTTTTTTATGGTTTACATTCTATATAAAGTTGTGTCTAATGTCCTAAAAACTCAACAACAACAAGAAGACCAGGGGACAGGTAGTTTAATTTAAGAATGTAATATATTTTTGGGATATTTTGCACTAGCTCCAACTGAATTAACCCCTGATCCTCTTCTAAGTAAAATTCTTGTGAGTCTGTTATTTCGTGACAATCCTAAGGTTTTTTCTTAGAAGATGCTGAGAAAATACGAAGCTCAGTAAAATGATTCCTCACACTGGTGGCTGTGCACAGTGTAGCGAATCAAAACAACTTGAGTACAATTTAAAAGGAGTTTAAAGCGTACATAAATGCAGCAGCTCTTACTACTGCCAGAAGCTGCAATTCAAAACACAGAATACACGTACAAAGTCTGTGTACTCAGTTCCTCCACTCATTTTGAAGGCAGAATAAACAAAAATACGCCACTTCAATCCATTTTGACCCATTCATTACAAGCAGGTTCAATAAATGGATAGAGATTTAATTGGATTTTGAATCATTGGTGATATTATCCGTATGCAAATAATAAAAAACAAATACACAAACAAATGCTATTCCCTCTCCAAAATACTAAGCTAACCATTGCTATCACACAATTCAATGAAACGACACTGGTAATAAATATCTCCTTTTATTTCATTTACTTTATTAATGAAATCAGCACCTTAATTCTGCAGTCACGACTTCATATTTCACCATGAATCAAGCCAGCTGGCCCAGATTTAATGGAATTTACAATTTAAGGCTATTTTTCAAGGCACTAATGGATGCCGTCTGAGGAATCACAGCCTCATTAGTAAGACACATTACGCAGCTGAGAGCCGCCGCTGTCAAGGTGAGTTACAGAAGCTTATAGGCTCTGAGCACTGGCATCGAAATTATTCTGAAATCCACCTTGAACCTGTCAGTACGAGCCTCCGCTGTTAATGCTGTATTTACACTCATTTATCTTGTTGCTGTGCGCTTTTTATTTTACTCCACGTGCTCAAGTTGAAGATTTTACACCAGTGAAATCAATTTGTTCCAGTGAAGATTAAACAGGATGGTTGTGAACAGCAGTCTGCTTCAGAAAAACATTATCAGATCCAACTAAATACATTTCTTAATTATTGAGTACAAATCTGAAATTGTACGTAAGTATTTCTGTTTTATGAAACGTTACACTTCTCCACCACATATCAGAGGCATTAGGTACTTTTCATGGTACCATATCTGACAACTTAAGTTACTTTGCAGATCATTTATGTATAACCAATAAAATGCATTTAATTTCTGATTTTGTCCTTGTCATGTTTCTGTGTTTATTTTATCTTATCTATTTAAACAGATTTTTAGACTGATTAAATTATTATTTGGGGACCATTTAGTAATAAGGGTTAGATTAGTTTAGTTTTTAGGGTGTTGGGTCAGTGTTGGGTGTTTTCTAGCTTATAACATTTTTGCAGTATTTAACCTGAACTATCTAAAATTAGCAAATACTTTCTGTTTAGTGTGGCCCCTATTCCAAAGCTTTTGATAGATTGTACTTCAATTATGTAACTTTGTGTATTAAGTCATTGAATTAAAGGGGCCAGCTACTATGCTCATTTTGAGGTTCATAATTGTATTTTTTTCTCTCTACTGTGACATGTCTCCATGCTTTAATGTTCAAAAAGGTCTTTATTTTTCTCATACTGCCTGTGCTGCAGCACCTCTTTTCACCCTCTGTCTGAAACCAGAGCCCAGTCTGCTCTGATTGGTTAACTGGTCGTCTATGTTGTGATTGGTCAAACGCTTAGAGATGTTCCGCCCCTTAGCCTATTACTTACAATGTGATGGAGCGCTAGCCAATAGAAGCGCAAGTGTTACATAGTGATGTCGTCATGCTACGGAAGTAAACAAAGGAGTCCAATGGAGGCGTTTCAGGCAGGGGGGGAGTGTGTGGGAGAGAATCTCCCACTAAAACCTATAACACACCACAGGAAAGGGAACCCCCCCACACAAACATTTATATTTGAGGCTTGTAACTTTGTACTTTTGTAAATTGTTGAATGTATAGGACTTTTACTTGTTGAAGTATTACTAGTATGGTCATGCTTCCTTTTCTGTATTATTGGATCTGAGTACTTTCCACCACTGAAGGTAACACAATCTTATATCACCCCCGTGGGTACCTTGAATATTAATACAGCCTTTCTAAGTCGTGTGGCCACTCTGGATGAACAGACCGAGATTCCATCAACTTTAAATCCTCGCAGAGATGAAAATCTGCTAAATTAATTTCTCTTCAGACGTGAAGAGGAGCTGCGTTCATCCTTTCTGAATCTCGTGGGTGGAATTCAAAGAACTAAACACACACAAACACACACACACACACACACAGACCAGTCCATGTGTGAGGAGCTGACTGGTTTGGACTGGAAAAGGATTTGATATTGACAAGAATTCCTGTTCACTTGGTCACCATGGAAACAAGATGTGGATGTATGAGTGTCTACCTATCCGTCTACAGCCAAGTTTATGCATGCATTGTCTGTGTGTGTGTGTGTGTGTGTGTGTGTGTGTGTGTGTGTGTGTGTGTGTGTGTGTGTGTGTGTCATTTTTATTGCCCTGTCTGCGTCTTCTCGTGAAGCAAAGTTGAAGAGTTTTCACACTTCAACTCAACACCTCGTGAGAAGATGATACGTGGCACTTGAAGGTGAGAATTTAGTTCAAAGGAAAAGATGCTGAAAAGCTTGAATTTGATATATGTATGCACTTGTTGGTCCCCAGCTGACGGCACTCAGTCCTCAGCCCATCTGGATTACAAGATGTGATGTCTCACTCTGATGATCAGAGTTATGACAGATTTTAAACACAACAATCTTCAGTTGCAAAGTGATTCTCTAAACTGATGTGTGCTATGTGAATAAGTGTGTGTTTGTGTGTGTCAATCTGTCATCTGCATGAATCAATTACTATTTGGCCTGAGACTTGGGGTATTGGCATGGAGACCAATTAGCTTTAATTTTTCACACTCAGCTGTCATATTGTTGCTGTCATTGCAGGAAAATACCAATTCACTTATGACGCTCACATTGTGCTTTTGGTTTCCAAAACGTCATATTCAATTAAAGTCAGTGAAGAAAACATACCTTTATCTCAAATACAAATCTGAGAACAAAGCCTCGTCCATGATGCTATCAGCTGCAGGCTAGGACTCATGCATTGTGGGTGAAAGAGGAAATCATCTTTGTTGATTTATCTCTGTCTCCAAGATGACATTGCTGAAAAAAGGACAATGCATGCTTCAGTCTGTCTTTCCATCTGTCCGTATGTGATGGCCCATAATATGGAAACCACAGATTGGATTTTAATCTCCAATTTTCAGATACATACATTTTGAATCCAGGATCCATGGAGCTGTAGCGCTTTCTAGAAGTATTGGTTGAGAAACATGCAACATGCCAGTTCATCTAAGAGCTTTAACAAAATACTAATACAAAGCAGTGTAAAAGCATTCAGATTTTCTTTTAAATAAAAATACTTATACCACACAGAAAATAGTCGAAATACATCTGCAATGAAAGACTGCTTTGAATGTGCAAATGCTAATTATTTAACAGAGACATGCATTCTTTTATTATGGCCACAAAAACATTAAGGTATAGCCCAATAATTAATGACACCTGGGACTCGTGAAATGAAGAAATATTTCAGAGAGAAAATGGACGCCTTTGTTTGAGGATACATGCCATCATTTATAGAAAATGTGGCTAAATCGAGGGGGTACTATTGAAAAAGAAATCCAGCTAAGAAGGCATTGAGCAGTCTTGAAACAGTGATGTGCAAAGAGGCTAAACCAGTTCTATAGGTTTATGAAAGCTTGTTTTTCACAAATGTTATCATTCATTATTCTCATATATTCAAATCCATGGCAGAGGACTTTTCTGTGAAGTGTTTTCCTTATGTATGTTTAGCTAAATACATGTTTTAATGTGAGTGGACAGTTATGTCTTTTATTCTGCATGTTATTCAAAAAGTTCTTAACCTAAATTAAGTAAAAGTATTTAAGAATTATCAGCAAAATGTACTTCAAGAAAAGTATTCATGCTGTTTCCTCCAAGTGTTTAACTATTATATTTTGTTTAATTGAATTATTATCACTGCTGCTTCAATGTGTAGGTTGTAAATGTAGATGACTGAGGTAATGCAGTAGTAATGTCGAATCCAGATGTCTAAGCTGAGCTTTGTGTTTACTGCTAATAAGCACACATTTGCATGCTAACAAGCCAGGATGGTGAACATGGTAAGCAGTAGACCAGATAAACATCAACTTTTTAGCATTGTCACTGTGTGCATTTTAGCATTGCGGCGTTAACATTTAGCTCAATTGGTTGCTTTGGCTAAATATGGCCTCAGAGCTGCTAGCATGGCTGTAAACTTGTTTAGCCACAACAGAACAGATGTATCTGTGCGTTCTGCTCTTTTCATAAAAATAAACAACTATTGTATACATATACAAACATACTTCAATGTCACAAAATAAATCAGGAAATGACTCCTTGCTTGGTTAGCTAAATTTAAGAGGCTTGGTGTGAGGCTTTTTCAAATCTTTATATGCAGGTTTCTTGATAAACAAGTGCAACACAGCATGCACTCGCTTGCTGGTTTCCTTACATGTAACAAGTAGGTAAATGAACTTGTCAACAGTGAATAAGCCTTGAAGTAGACACTGATTTTTTTCGCAGCGGTTCAGTGGTGGTGGTGGAATATTCAATAAAGGAAGATGAGGGCCATTAAAAAGAAAACTTTCATCATGTGAATGAACAGATTGCATCTTCAAAATCGGAGCCACGGTGTGGAAAATCTCATCATTTTACTTGTAGATTTTGAAAGAACGGGATTCATGCTTTCTTTCGATATTTAGTTCAGTTTGTTTTGGGGCTTTCAGTGTAAATAAAAGTACCATGACTCACAGTTTAAGTAAGAGCTCAGGGACGGGACTGAGAAAGTGAACAGAAATTGAGGCAATAAATACAAAATGATAGAAAACAATAGAGCGAGGAAGAAAGAGCACTTTCAGATAATGACACATCCACCACCTTCACAAACCAATGAATTTTAAATGAGTTAGGACACACTTGGTTGGGCTACTATAGAGGCTCAAATGTTTCTCTTACGTGTGGGTCAGAACTGAAAATTGGTGTCACTCGATCTCCTCATGAGTGAGATAGTACTTCACACAACAGCGGCGCAAGGCAGATGTATTTCTTAGCATCTAAAACAGACATGGTACTTCTCAACAAGTTATTCAGAAAGAGAATTAGTGAAGAGATGAAGATTTCCAACCTTTTATAATGGATTTTTAATTAGATGTTTGGCGGGGTAATTACCACAAAGCCTCTGCTCTGTTTCCTGTAATAGAACTCAGTGTATAAGGTGGCAGTTTATATGTATGACTTTTTCTCAAGAGGCTTTTTTCAGCTAACAAGGAGTTGTGGAAGGGGATTTTAGGTGCTTTGATTTCCCAGAGCAATTCAGTGGCAAACGCTGCGAGAAGTAGAGAAACTGCAATTTACGGCGTCATTATCATCAGCACATAAGAGGAATGTTGGGCTGATTATGTGTCAGTGTACTTGAGAGAAATACACAAGAGAGGACATGTGTTGGACAAAAGAAGTGTCTTTCACTGTCATGGCACGTGGTGAGATTTTGAGCATAAAAGGGGAATTTTGTTAACGCTAGATTTATGATTCATCAGTTTTGACAAGACGACAGAACTTTCCCACAAAGCATTCAAGGCCATTTTTAAACCTAAAAGAAAACTTGCTTTGAACTATTTGTGGCGCAGGTGGTCTTTTTATATCCATACAAACAGCCCGAAGTCACACAAATTCTGCGTTCTATTTTCTATAAAAAGATCAATACCGGGTAAGGTTAAATCCAATTTCAGCACATGAATGATCCCCTGCTCTCATGTTTGTGCTCGAAGCCCGATCAATGGCGCCACACGTTGGACCTTCTGTTATCGTTTCCCCGTCAATCCACACAAGATGCTTCAGCAGCTGCTTCCTGGCAAATCACAACACTGTGGAAGGGTTAATGCTGTCAACAAAGCTTTAGATGAAGAGACTCTGTGTATAACGTGTATGTATGAATCATGATGAGCTGTGAGTAACACAAGAAGAAAAACAGGTTGATGTCATTATTGCATCATGTTTGCCTTGTCAAACAGATACACCGGAACTATAGAATACACAAGACAGACATTTCCATCAGTATTTTTTTTTTTAAAAGGGCAGTGAAACACGTTGGAGAAATATGCTTTTTTGCCATTTTGCATTGTGGTAGCTGGACATATTGTTCAATAACCATGGGCATAAATCTCTCTGCTGGTTTCAGGAACTGGCTCCTCCTCAGCCACAAGAACATTAAAGTAAGCCTCCAACAAAGTGCATGTTGGATCATCAAACAGCCTCTGAAACCATGTGCACAGAGGGGAGAAAGTAGACGCTGATGTGTTGGGTGGCTATTTATTTGCTTTTATTACAGAGAAAATGGAGAGGGATCAAATGTTATAATACAGAAAGATACGCAATTAAAGTCCCAGGCCCGAGTCAAAATGGAGACGTTGCGATTCATGGTTGCCTTTTCAATCCCCAAACTGCAGGAGAACCCCATAGGCATGTTCTCTTTGTTATTACTCACACAGCTACTTATGTAACCAAGTGCAACACCAGGAATGCCTTGGAGGAACTTAAAAAAGAAAAATCTCGACCCCTCCATTCTCGCAAATTTTAGGCCCATCTCCCAGCTACCTTTTTTATCTAAAGCCCTGGAGCGAGTAGTCTACGCTCAGCTGCAGTCTTTCTTAACCACGCATGGAATCCATGAAAAGTTTCAGTCTGGCTTCAAACCCATTTACAGTACTGAAACTGCCCTATTAAGAGTTTTCAACGATCTGCTCCTAGCCGCCGACTCAGGTAGCCCAGCTGTCCTGGTGCTGTTAGACCTGACAGCTGCCTTTGACACTGTGGACCATAGCATCCTGTTGTCACGGCTTGAACAGTCCGCAGGCATCACAGGCTCTGCCCTTGCATGGTTCAGGTCCTACCTGACAGACCGTAGCTTCTCAGTGCAGCTAGGTACCTTCTCCTCTGCTAAAGCCCCTCTTACTTGTGGGGTTCCCCAAGGCTCGATCCTGGGCCCCATCCTTTTTCTACTGTACATACTGCCCCTAGGTTCAATTCTCACAAAACACAATATCCCCTTCCATTGTTACGCCGATGATGTACAGATCTATCTGCCTCTCAATCAAAATGTCAACTCACTACAGCAGTTGATGGACTGCTTAACAGAGATCAAATCCTGGCTGAGCCAAAATTTCCTCAACCTCAACGAGAGCAAGACCGAGGTCATCTTTTTTGGACCTCAACCGCCAGCCTCCCCGGTGGATATTCTGGGCTCCCTCAATAAAAACATCCTCCCCTCTGTCATGAACCTTGGAGTGACCTTCAATAGCGCTTTTAAATTTGATAAGCAGGTCAGCACCGTAGTCAAAACCTGCTTTTTTAAAATACGACTATTGGCCAAAACCAAGCCGTTTTTATCTTTTAAAGACTTAGAAAGGGTTATTAATGCCTTTGTTACCTCGAGACTGGATTACTGCAACGCTCTGTATGTGGGTATGGACCAGGCGTCAATTAGACGCCTGCAGCTAGTTCAGAACGCAGCTGCACGTCTTCTCACCGGCCATAAAAAGCGTGACCACATCAACCCAATTCTGGCCTCATTACACTGGCTTCCAGTTCGGTTCAGAATTGATTTTAAACTCCTTTTATTTGTTTTCAAAGCCCTAAATGGGCTGGCTCCGGCCTATATAGCAGAACTCCTCCATCGCTACTCCCCAGCCAGAGCCTTAAGGTCGGCTGACCAGCTGTTGCTGATAGTGCCCAAGACCAGGCTCAAAACCCGAGGGCACCGAGCATTCGCAGCAGCAGGCCCCAGGCTCTGGAACACTCTGCCCCTCCATGTGAGGTCGGCCCAGACCCTAGGGGTTTTTAAATCAACACTTAAAACTCACTTATTCTCTCTGGCCTTCTAGCCTTTTCTTATCAAGCTCCACTTTTGTGGAATCAGCTTCCAGTTTGTGTTCGGGCGGCTGACAGCCTTTCCGTTTTAAGAGTATGCTAAAGACCTTCCAGAGTGCAATGACGTAGATACGCTGTGTCTCTTCACCTACATTTTTGTTCTTGCTCTTTCACTTAAATCCTAAAAACTTGGATCATATATTTAAAACTAAGGTTATTACTACACTGAAAAAAGAAAATAGTTGAACCAACTTAATTGAATTACTTCAATTGGTAACACACAATTTAATAAAGTTTTTTCAAATAAGGTTTTTAAATTATATTAACACAAATTATTTAAGTCAGATGTAATTCAAAATGTGTTTTCTTTCAAATCAACAGTTTGCATTAATCCAGCTTACATTTTCCAAGTTTTCCAACTCAATTATTTGCTTTACCCAAAAGTAAGATACTGCTTATTAACAACCTAAAACTACAGTTTCATAAAAAGTATTTATTTTAAGTAACCTCGGTGTGAAATTTTAGTTTACTAAATATAATTTAAATACTTTATTCACAATTAAAATGTTAAGTTGGCTGAAAGACAAATCATGGACTCAAATATAATGTATTTATACTTTATTATATAAACATATAAAAACAACATTCATTTGTAAGTAGTACAAATGTTACATATTACATTTTCAACCACAGACCTTATTTCAGGCTGACAACCAAAAACACATTAACTTCAGTGTAGTACTTACTGATTTGGAATGACTGGGTAACAGGATAGAGAGGTGCAGTGATGATGTGTTTCTGTAGGACGACCCTGAAGGAAGCGGCTGGTTCCCTTGACACAAAGCAACGGGATTTCTCCATAGGATTTTGGAATATTGTAAAAAACATGATCTGTGGAAAACGAACCCGTTTGATAAATGCACTTTTGTTCAGCCAGATAATCTCCACATGTCCGGCTGAACAAAACGTGCATTTATCAAACAGCTTCGTTTTCCACAGATCTTATTTTTTTACAATATTCCAAAATCCTTTGGAGAAATCCCGTTGCTTTTTGTCAAGGGAACCAGCAGCTTACTTCAGGGTCGTCCTACAGAAATACGTCATCACTGCACCGCTCTATTTCAGGCTGATAACCAAAAACCCATTCGAAAAACACATTAACTTCAGTGTAGTGCTTATTGACATTAACAGAACATTGAAGCAATGGTGAAATACATTAGTACCGAGATATTTTACTTAAGTAAACCACAGCATGAAAGCTATTAGAAACAAATATTTAAACATTAACAACGTTTCTGTTCTTCTGAATACATAACCGTTTCTTGGAATCGAAACTATAAAATGGTGAAACAAAAACCTACAGCACCCACAACATTTTCTTTTACATGTGCAATGTCCGATGTCAAGACGCCATTGTGCTAATACAGCACTAGTCCATGTTTTGGCCCAGAGGAGGAAAACATTGTTTTGTTTGTCGTTACTCTGAGCTTTGAAGTCTGCCATACAGACTTTGCACTTTGGCGGACATCTTGTGTTAGTCAAGCTGCATGATTATTTTCTGAAGTACTTCAAAAGTGAAATGAAGGGGTTTTGGATATACTATGTTGAGTGCATATAGCAAACCCAGAAGGAGGGCACAAGCTGAGGCAACTGAAGGCAGTTCATTCAGCACCTCCACGCCCTCGATGATGATGATGCCGATGTCTGCTAGTGGCTCCTGCAGTCCTTCCCCCTCCTTCCGTATCACAAACACAGCCATTGTGAGCTCCTCCATCTCCTTCTGAAGATCATCTGTTCTGGAGTCCTAGAGTAGGAGTACATGACAACAAACATCACTGGCATCACTTTGCACTAATATGCAATAACTATGCACTTAATATGGGACAATAATATCACTGGCCGGAGTCCTACTCTGTGATAACTCACTGATAATTCGGACGACTCACCTGATCAGGACCTAATATTTAAAAAATGCTAGGACACCCTGAACTCGCATATTGCAGATTGAAAATAATATCCCTCTTACTTCTATATTTTAAATTGTTATTCCAGCTTGATCTGTATATTTTTCATTTATCTCATCTGATCCATCTGTATTGTAGAAAAGGCCCCCAAAGTTATAGTCATTCATATATATATATATATATATATTAGTTTATTATACAGAGTTGATACCTGTTAAATGATGTCTTCATAGTGGGGAGGGGCTAACCCACTTGTTTTGGGTGACGTCATACAGCAGAGGGTGCTTCAGCAGTTGCACCAAAAAAGTTATACCATCTTAAGTGTTCATATTGTGTGCGTAAATGAAGGTGAGCATTTGTCCACAGTGCTGCCCGTTATGTTCTACACTCTATTATTAATGTTGTGATAACTTCTGTGCCGATGTGACTTAATGTAGAGTCTCTGTGCTCTTGTGATCTGTGTACGTATATATTATGACGGGTCATTACGCCACTCGTCAAGTGAGTCGGCACTCTCCCGTCTCAAAGTCCGGGATATATACCGTGTTGAGTGGCACAGATATATTATTGCTGTAATAAGATGTAGTTTAGGTGGATATATGTTTATGTGGCGTTAAAGGTTAGATATTGTGCATTTGTAGTTCATTTAGTGCTCCGCCGATCGGCTACCGGAAGTAGCATGTCTGTAGCTTCGCACAACAATAGCATCGGTTGCCGCCTTCCACAGACCGGAAGTGGAAGGTTAGCACTAGCGGTAGCTTAACTCCGAATCTCCGTGTGTCCCTGTTATGAGCGTTTGACATTACGCCAGATGTGTTTATTATTATAATGGGTGAAGGGAGATATGTTGTCTTGTAGCTTGTATTGATTGTATTTTGTTTATTTCCTTTATAGAAAAAAACCACACTCACACACTCAAATGTCTGTGTCTTAATTAAAGAAGAAGTCAAACGTCATCTCAGCTCCTCATTCTCACTCACTATTCTGGACCTTTGGCTTTAAGTGGTGTTCTGGCTGACACTCCTGGGTGAATCTAGTGATAAACAGACAACTAGTGCCAACACTGAACTATATATATAATCCTCCACTACAGTATTATTGCGATTATGTTGAGAAGGATTAATATTAATATCATTCAATTGTTGTCAAATTCTGGCTGTGCTGTGTGGCTGTCTGTGGGGGGGTTGTCGTGCATTGTTCTGTTAAAATGTGTACAATTCAATAAAGAGTATTTTTTTTTAAAAACATGCTGGGACTACTTTTTACATATACATGTTGTGTTTCGCGGTATACTTGGGAAAAACACACTAAAACCCAAATTCCGATGCTATGCTTTAGTTATTCCTGATGAGCAGGTGGCATGGTAGCCACCAGTGTATGAATGGGTGAATGTGAACGTGGTGTTAAAGTGCTATGAGGAGTTGGAAAACCACAAAGGTGCTTTAAACTTACATGATGTCAAATGTCCACGGACAGGTGTTATTTTAGTAGAGAAATGTCCCTTTTACAGCATTAATATCAATCTAATATATATTAGCACGTGTGCCTTTGACAAGCTGTGCTGACATGCAAATTACAGTTCAAACTTACTAGATATTCCTTGATCAGCTCATCTGGATCTTCTCCCAGGAAGATAATGAGGGCTCTCAGGACACACTCCCTCCGAAGATGAATGTCTTCAGTCTAGGACAACATTATTTCGGTTAATTTTATTTTTCAAAATGTCTATTGACAGATTTCCTTACTCTTACGGAGCTTACACACGGCGGCGTGCGTTGAAGCTTGCCGACAGGCGTGTCTGACGCTCGACCAACAACCAATCACATGAATCTCCCGCCCCGGACACACAAGCACGCGTTGGATTGGCTAGAGCTTGTACTGGCATATGATTCACTACGCTTTGCTTTACGCTTTGCTCCCACAATGCAGTTCGGCAAAGCGTGACACCCCATTCAAAGTGAATGGGCAGAAGCGTTGAAGTTTCAACGCACGCCGCCGTGTGTAAGCTCCGTTACAGCTAAAATCCTTCACTTTATTTAGAAACAAATGGACACTCCTAGTTACAGAGTTTCATAAAAAAACGGTTGCCCTCCCCATGTATCTATAAAAGGATACACAAAATGTATCCCTTTTAGCTTTCAAGGACTCATTTGACAATGCAGATTTACCTGGTCAAAAATGTCCATGATGTCAGCAGTCTTTTGACGTGTTGATCCTCCTTTGGCACGGATGACTGTGATTAGCTGACTTGAGTGAATGTCCAACTGGGCCATGAACTTCTCCTCAAGAGGAATGGTCATTATCCTCTGGAACTCTGCATTGATCTATGAAAGAATAATACAAAAATGACAGTGTGTAAATTCATAAAAATTCAATTGGACTCAGTCTGTATACAATTAACATTTGAAAAAAGAACCATTGAAGCAAGTGTAAACTTCTTCAGACCCCTTTTCGGACGTGTAATTAGCTAAAGCTTTGTTGTTTATTGATATCAGACAATGACACTACAGATTATTCAATTATTAATTAAATGTTTCGTTTTGTTATTGCATTCATTTGTATAGTACTGTATCACCTTTTGTTTCATTTGTATTTTCTTCGGTTTTACACGCTCGAAAAAAAATAAAAAATAAACTAAACTAAACTAAGCATGCCTACACACTGGCAAAAAGTATAACAAACTAAAAATGTAAATTCTGTCAGTAAACACAGTGTTAAACATAATCTTTACCACACCATATTATGATGAATGGATATAAGCTTACTAAAAAATGGATACAGACTAGATTATTACCTCTTTTTGTTGGAACAGTGCCGGCCACCTGTCTTTGAAGTCCTTGATTCCTGGCTCTTGGTTTACCACCTCCTGTCGTCTGTAGGCGAACGTGTGAGCCATTTTGTCTGCGATGACCCTATTATTGTTCCTTATCCTGATGTCTGTCAGAAGTTCTAGTCTTTCTTTTTCTAGGCTTTCCAGATTGGGACCAGTGGGGAAGGATGGATAAAAGGTGGAAAAAGGTGGGCTTTACTGGGAGTATCTTTGTAGGTCAAAATAATAAGCATATTAGCTTTGGCTAAACTCTGAAATGAATAACTCCACAGAAAACAAAACTGTGGATTTTGTCCTATAATCACCTGCACTTTGCGTTGTGATGCCGTATCGTCTTTACACAATTCAGGTGGAACATGTTATATCTGACATTGTACATTATTTTTATATAAGAAATATAACTTGTCTGAATCCACTTACCGTATGTCGAAGTCACCGTTTCAAGAGAAAAAGGCGGCTTATGTGACGGTGGAAAGATCTGGCAAAGACGTTGACGTCAGACGCACTTTAGATGTAGTAGTCCAATACGATGTGTCCAAGCCTGAAGAAACCACCAACGGTCAGGCATAAGAAATCATGAGAAGAAAAATAAATACATTTATATTAGGGGGGACATTTCTATTCGTTGTTAAGCTTTCACAGTCACGTATTATTACCCCGAACTTAGTAATGGTCTTATCAGCAACAGCAAATCACACTACGGGGCTTCTTATTAGCACATTAGCACAGCAACACAGAGCTGGACAACGCTTTAACCACCGAGCTACTATACATGAGGCTTTATCAACGCCGCATCGATCACTTCCAGCATAAACAAGAAGGCAGTCGCGCCACCGAGGCAACCGGCACAACAAATTATTATTGCATCTCCCACACAGCGAGGTTAAAGAGCAACTTGCAGGTTAGAGACACCAGTGAATAAATGTGTAGGAAAATGATGTATACACTAGATTTTCCAAAAAATATACATAAATATACACTACAGTGACATCTGGCGTCGTTTTTGTAAGACATTTTTACTTCCGCATAAAAAAAGCCTCCCCATGTGACCTCCCGCGTGTGACGTCACATGGGGGAGAGCGGCCGGTCTAACGTAGTAATAAACATGGATCACAATGCTAGTTTTGACACAGAAGAGGTTGAAAATGTATATTCGAATGCATATGACGGACCACAACCATATAATGATGAGCCTGCTAGGCTTACAAGAGACCAGGAGCAGCCAAGGATTAGAAGAAATAACGGCCATCAGAGAGAAATGGAGCTGTGGTGTGAGGAGAACCAGTGGAGAACAGGGCAGCTGTCTTGGTGAGTGACCGGCGTTAGCTACAGTTAATGTTAGCTAACGTCGGTCACATCACAACATTGTAAAGTTAGCTATCATATATCAGGCTATAACTAAAGTAGTATTGATAATATAGTAACGTTACTGGCAGGACGATCTGGCGGAGAAAGGTTGTGGAGCCTCCGTTGATATGCCGTTGTAAATGGCTTGATGGAAAGCAGGTGTGTAGTCGGGGAGGGTGCACAGCTGATTGCAGCAGGTGAGTGGAGGTTGAGCCGGGAGCCAGGAGTGACAGCCACCACGCCCACACAAACAACACAGACAGGGGAAAACAAACAAACACAAAGGAGACGGCTGGAGGAGTACAGCCACCACAGCGTTACCTAATGCAACTACACACTACGTCTTACGGTGCTGTGTACCGGAGGGGAGAGAGAGAGGAGCGAAGGGGGGGAGAGATGAACGAAGGGGGGGAGAGAGATGTAATACGGTTTCCTGATAAACGTTTTGTTTGATAGGCCTCAGCTGTGGAGAGTATGTGCTGCAGGGAGGTGGATGCACAACGCACCCAGGAACGAAAGCTAGCTCCGGTCCTTTTCCTGTTAGGGAAACTGTGGACTCGATGTCCTGACAGGCTGAAGTTTATGCAACCTGCACAAACTCAAGCTCACCATGATTACAAATGGTGAAATGCAATGTAAAATTACCGAAAAAATACCAGCTCACTAAATCACAACCGCTCAAACCAACTACAAACTACTACCGCGGATTGGGCAGAGAAGGAGTCCGAGAAAGTTGCTCCCCCATGTGACGTAATATGACGCGTTTGACGTATGACGTTAAAAAAAAAAGCAGTTTTTAGAAGCAGAGCTCAAAACGGCTCCTTTCCCCACTGAATTATTGCCCTTATGTCTCGTAAAACATATCAAATCCTGCATTAACTTTTTTAATTGTAATTTTCAGGCAAGGTTAAGCATAAATCTAGTAAAAAAAAAAACCTGCAAGTTGCTCTTTAAGTTCTATGTTCGTCAGCCGGATGCATCACCGGGCTTTCACCAGCGTGACATGCCCCCTCACTGCAGCTCGGTGATGCCGTATCGTCTTTATAATTACACTCGACGCAACGGTGGCGGCACTACATTAAACCGTTCACACACACACGCCGAAGTAGTAAAAAAAAAAAAACGTGTGCAGTTTGGTGACAAGCTAATGTACTAATAACGATAGTACTAGCCTTAACATGACCCAGTTTGCGCATTAGTTTGCGCTAATTTGGTAATAAGCAGCTACGCCAGTACACAATATGAATAACTTTAACACATTTCAGTGACAGTATTAAACCAAGAGAGTAGGCTTCCACCCACAAATATCGTCATGTTTGAGCTAAAGCTAGCGGTTTAGCTAACAGTGGGGCCAGTGCGTCATAGCTTGGTTCCTTCAGTTTTCTAACGTTAAGGCTAAATATTTGCAACAACATTTAAACAATTCAGGTGGAACATGTTATATCTGACATTGTACATTATTTTTATATAAGAAATATAACTTGTCTGAATCACACTTACCTATGTCGAAGTCAACGTTTCAAGAGAAAAAGGCGGCGCATGTGACGGTGGAAAGATCTGGCAAAGACGTTGACGTCATGACGTCAGACGCACGTTAGATGAGAGAAACTTGATTGATTTGCTTTCACTGATAACAAAATAGCAAGTCAAGTCAACGAACAAACAATTCACATGAATATAACCCACAAAAGTACATTGGAATCTCTAAAGCAGAAATCTGAATCAGATTTATTAAATGTATTAAGTTACTTCAACAACTATCAAGTACACTTTTTAGAGTGTACTACTCATTCTTCTAAATCTTTTCTCTCTCTACTTCTCATACTCTCTACTTCTGTAATCTATTCTTTCTATTCTCTCTTTATCCAAAAACCTTTTCCCTCTCTGACCTCTCGAGGTTTTATTAGAGGGAGACAGGTTTGCAGAATGGCTTATTCAGGCCGGGGAGTGTTATGACCGTATTCACAGCTTACCTCCTTACCTCTCATCAATTCCAACTAAGGCTCCAGTGGGGACCTTTGCTCCCTGCGTTTTGCCTCTCCACCTCTGTTTCTTACTCTCTTACTTGCTACCCTTTTCCCTCAACCTGTCCTAAGGGAGTGCTTGTTCTTCTTTCTTCCTTCTGTCTGTCTGTGTCTGTGTATTCTCATGTTCCGATTAATCCCAGCTTCCCCCAAATTTTTTGTGTTTTGTGTCTACATCTACGCCGGGACCCGGAGCCGAGGCTGATCCTGTCTGCTGTGGTCGTGTGCCCTGGATCCTCTATCCTGAGTTCTGGATTAAGTCGTGGACTTCGGGTCGTGGCTGGGCCTGTCTCTGCGGTCCTGCCTGGGTCTCGTCATGCTGCTTCCCTGATGGCTCCCACAGGATTGTTTTTGACATCTTCGTGGATTCATCTTCTTATTATAGACACATGCATTTCCAAACATTTGGTCTACCTACGCTGTAGAATGTATTATCTCTTCGATTTACACACGGCATCTATTGCACATCTGTCCGTCCTGGGAGAGGGATCCCTCCTCTGTTGCTCTCCCTGAGGTTTCTCCCATTTTTTCCCTTTAAACTATGGGTTTTTTTCTCTGGAAGTTTTTCCTTGTACGATGTGAGGGTCTAAGGACAGAGGGTGTCGTTTTTCTCATACTGCTATTCTGCACTAACTGTGCTGTTGTATTTGCTGTAAAATGTCTTTACTGTAGGGTACTTTTTTATTATATGTACAGCACTTTGGCTCGACCAAAAATCGTTAAATAATGTGCTATATAAATAAAACTTGATTTGATTTGATTTGAGGAAAAACGGTCAAAAACGTATTCTATTTCAAAGATAACTGTGTTTCACTATACTCTAGAGAAAAAGCTTTTGAGACAACATTTCATACAAACCAGTTGTTTTGAATCACACTGGACTCTTTGGCTAGGTCAAAACACGTTCGTCTGGCTCTTACAGTTCATGTAAAAGGTGTTGGTTCGAGTTGAGGTCAGCATCAAGTGCAGACAGTCAAGTTCTTCCATCCCAAATTGGGATGTCTTCTTGCAGTTAAAGGTATAGTTGAGGTTTGTGTGATGGAGAGGGGGGAATGTTTGTTCACAACAACAATTGTGGCTACTAAAGAGAGTTCATAGATGCTGCAATAGCATCACTTAAACCAAAGCTATGAGTATTAATTCATATCAAGAAAAGCAAAGAAAGGCATTCATGGCTCTTCTCCTAGGAAAATATGTTTTCGCTCTTTTCCTGATTGACATCAAGAGTTTGATTGACGGATGGTTTATCAAATCACCTTGCAAGTATTTTTTGAATGTGCATGCCCGTTACAAAAAGTTTTCAATGATAGCTTCTCAAATGGTTCTCTATAAATGAAACATCAGGAAACGGCTAGCTAGCTAGCTAGATCAGATCAGGCCTGCACTGGTTGACAACATTGATGATAGGTTTTCTTATGGTGTAGTTAATTCTTCTGTGTTCTTCCTTAATTACAGCGTTAATTAATGTTTAATTTCGTTTTTAGTTACCATAGAGCAGCCATCAAAGGGACTCTAGTTTAGGTGTTACAATGACACCCACAGATCAGGAGAAGTGATGATCAGCAAGAGATTCACTTCTGCAATCGGTATTCCTGTTTTGTCACATCTCTGTCGGTAAGTTTTAACTTGTGACCCATGTTCCTCTTTGTTTGCAAACTGTTCTCATGATTTTCTCTAACTTTCACATCAGCACAATGCAGAAAAGTAACTTTTTTGTTTTACTTTTGCAAATCTGGGTGCTGCACTTGCAGTTTAGGCTCATGTGATTAGCTGTTTTTGCTGCTCGGTTGTCTCATGCTGCTTTATAAAATCACATCAAAATGCTGATTGTTGCTGACAAGCAGTCACCCTCAGCTCATAAGGAATGACACAGCTTTGTTGAAACTTTGCAATGAAGATTAAGTTGAGTTTGCACTTTGCCTTTTGGTTTTTAAATCATTGTATCTGCCTCTTGTGAATTTCATAATGGAAAATATAATAAACTAATTTCAATGTAATGCCCTGCTTTTATTATACGTGCTTATGGCTTATGGAAAAGGAGGTTCATGTGGGACCAAGTGTGTGTATGTGTGTATTTGAGTGTGTGTATGTGAGACAAATACATTATTAAAGCCCTTTCTGGAAGTTAATTAGCCAAAACACAGGATGTCACTGCATGATGTGGCTCTAATGCAGCTGTGTTTAGTGTTATCTCTTGCCTCTAACCATGACTCACTAATTTCTGAGTAAAGGAGTGAAACATGTGACATGGCTGTCATGAGGCACCACCACCACACTATGTAAATCCTAAATGAGTCAGAAGCAACATTTCCATAATATGATTGCGCCTTAGACATGCTCAGTAATAAGAGTGATAATAGCAAGAATAAACGGTAGTACTGTGCATGTTTTGTAACCACATGTAGTAACAAATGGAAGTGATTTAATGTGTCATATTCAATGAAGATATTATTTCAACAAACATGAAAGATGATCAAAGTCAAGCTCACCTACAGAATCTTCAAGATATGTTTCTTCTAAATTTGCTGCCTTTTAGGGATTTGTGTAATAAAAAGAAAGAAGGTATGACATCAAACTCTGCAATATGGACACTTTGGGACCCCAAATTAGATAATAAATGATAAGATAAATGTATTGCGATTCTTTATCTGAAAGGTTAACCTGAAAGTAATTGTCATTTTTTGTTCTATTTGGGGACATTTAATTATATTTAGCATTTTCATTTGGTATAATGATAACTTTATTGCAGAGGGTTTAATGAGGGAATCAATAATCACATATATATCTTTGGGTTTGTTCTAAGTCTCCTATTCATTCCTCTAGTCCTTTTGTCATTGGTATTGCCTTAAACCTATAGTTTTTAGATTTCTTGGAGAGTTTGATGGTATTATTCAAACCCCTTTTTATGTAAGTCAATATCCATGGTGCTAGTGAAGCTTAGCGTAGCATTAACACTGCAGGAATGAGTCCTAAAACTTGGAAATGAGTGTGCATTTTTTGCACCTTTGTTCCCCAGTCTCGTGAAATAAAGGTCCATGTTTAACTCAAGCTTCAGATATGTTCACGCTTTGTCCTTCAACATAAAATGTGTTAATAAATCCCCAGATCGATTTTTTGAAGCATTAATGTGTCCTTATTAAAGGCAATTGCTACCAAAAAGCTTAATGAGACTACAGAGCCATCACAAGTCCAGCTTTTTTGTTCAGTTGGTTTAGTTTAGTTTATTTTTCATTTGATATGTACATCACAATATTGTAACATACATGGCTTATTAATTAATCACGCTAATAGGAAAGAGTTTCTTAGAACAGGAAAGCACACAAAATCAAATTGCAACTGGAAATGTTGTGACAAAAATTCAATTATTTATTTTTTTCATTTTCATTTAATCGTTTATTTGGCAGGGACAATGCACAGTGATGAACACTTAAAACATTCAAATGTGTCAAGCGTAACAGTGCCGGATTTAGCTTTGAGCTAATTTCCATCCGCAGTCCCTCACATAAAACATTTAAGAAAATTACATTTTACAAACAATAAGTGCAAAAGAGCAAGAGCAGCATACATAAGTATTTATGACATGGTAAAACAATATAGCAGCAAAGACATAAAGTGCAAGAGGAGATACCCCTGTATTAAAGTGCATTTAGCGGTGATTGCAGGTCTGTTTGTTGCTCAACCATTCTTTGAGTTGTCCTGTAAAACTATTGAGAGTGGGACAATCCCGTATCTCAGTTGGGAGGCTATTCCACAATGAGCTGCCTTTAATGGAGAGGACATTTTGTCCAAAAGTGGTCCGTCTACGGTGGACCTCACAGTCTCCTCTGGTTTCTGACCTAGTGCAGCGTCCAGTGTCTTTTCTGTGGATGAATTCCCCTAAGGGGGGTGGGGGCCAGTCCATGTAAACATTTATCATGACATACATTAGGGAAGTCATTTATGTACAGTGAAAACAGTAATGGTCCAAGAATGGAACCTTGTGGAACCCCAACAGGGTTCACAAGGTAGGGCGATTTGGCTCCGTTGACCAAAACACACTGTTTTCTGTTAGATAAGTAAGACTTAAACCAATGTATCGAAACTGCCGAAAAATTGAAATGAGTCAGCTTTGTAAGAAGCACTTGGTGGTCAACAGTGTCAAAAGCCTTCCTGAGATCAAGGAAGACAGCACCTACATATGGGCTCGTGTCCAACATACATTTAATCTTTTCCACAAAGACACAGTTAGCTGTCTCAGTGGAGTGGTGAGCACGAAAACCAAACTGCATTGGGTGGAGTGGAGCGAAACCTTTGTCTAAATGTTTGGTGATTAGTTTTGACACCCATTTCTCAGCTATCTTAGAGACACAGGGAGGATGCTGATTGGTCTAAAATTGGACATCATTGCTTTATCCCCAGATTTAAAGGTCGGTGTCACCGTGGCCACCTTCCAGGATGATGGAACTTCCCTCGTGCTGATAGATTGATTCACTAGCATACTAATTGGTTTTATTAGACTGTCGATATGTGTTTTTATAAAGTTGGTGTCTAAATCATCTGCATCCCTAGCCTTAGAACCTCTTAACCCTAATATTATATTTTTTACCTCAACCTCTGTGATTTCCTCCAGGTCAAAAACGGGGTGTGTATCCACAGTCGGGCTAGGTGACTGTCTGTCAGTGGATAGTCCGGATTTCAAACTTTGCTTTAATAGTTGGTTTCTAGATTTCATGAGATTCCTGCACTGTAGATTCAGCCAGGGAAGATGATGTTCCTTCCTGTCCCTAAGGCACCCTCTCTTTGAGAAGGAAGACATTGTATCATTAATTTTAGATATAAACAGATCACTGTTTTCACCAATATCTTCAGAGGACAGAGTGTCCCCCCAATCAATCATTTTCACTGCATCCATAAAACGTTGTTGCAGATTTTTGAGGATGAAGCGAGAACCCAAGGCAGGGGTTTTAGGTGTGGCCATGAACCTTTTTTTTCCCTGAGTTTCCTGGTAAAAAGAATAAGATTATGGTCAGAAAGACCAGTCAGGAAGTTGTAGGTTTTAAGCTGTATGCAAACATCAATCATTTTCATGGACAATACATCAGAGTTTATCATTTTACGCCGAGACTGCTCAAATGCCATTATTTCCAAAACTCAATCACTGCAGATTTAAGTAAAACAGGAGATAGAGGAAGTGACAGAACATTTATTTAAGGATGAATGTGTACATGGTATTGCATTTGTAGTCATATTTGTTTGCTGTGATGCTGTTTTCAAGCAGCCGTGCTGTCAGACTTCAACCGTGTCAAATATTCCATTATGTGTAAATGTTTATTCCCGGTATATAACTTTGATGTGACAGGAAGGATATTGTCTTTATTTAGTTGTGCTGTCTGGATAGCTCAGAGTTTCCATCATGAGGTTTTTTAAGAACATGGTAAGAATATTATTTGTAAACCCTGGAGGGTGGTTGCTATCCAATTTGTGGGAAAAGGACGCCACTAGCTGTTCAGTTTTTGTCACTGCAATCAGAATCAGAAACAGGTTTATTACCAGATAGGTTGACACGTACGAGGAATTTGACTTGATGTCATGGTGCATACATAAAAGTAAAACAAAAATTAAAAACATAGACGGAGAACTATTTTAAAAAACTATAATAACATTAAAAAATATTTTAAATAATAAAAAATATAGTAAAATATAGCAGTATTTACATAGAAATAGAATGGAATAAAATATGGAATAAAATTCGGCAGTAATAAAAAAAGAAAACAAGGCGAAATGTATTACTTATTACTTCAAGGATTCAAAGGTTTTATGGTCATGCACAAAGCTACAGTGTATAAATGGCAATGAAATTATTCTGACCTGAGGTCCTCCAACAATCCAACATATATAATAAAATACAAAAATACAAAATAAAACATTGTGCAAAAAGTCTATATACATGTCAATGGAACTTACTTCAACTTCAACTATGGCTTGTTAGAACAACAGCAACCTTTAGTAGAGATGGGTTTAATTATTAACATATAAACTGAATCTTAAACTGCCCAACCGTTGGAACGAAAAGCTGAAACAAGTATTCGCTTCATACAAATTAATTGGTGAATATTTTGACAATTTTTTAATTATATTTCTTATAAATGCGTTCAAGCTCCAGTGAAAAAAAATGCAGATTTTTTTTGGACAGAATTTCTCTCTAAATTACTGTTTTTACAAAAACAAACAATCAATAAATGAAAAGAATATCTAAAATCATCCATAGCAAAACATATTATTAGTTAATAGTTATAAAGGTCATCCTCAAACAATTACCACAATAAAACCCTGCTTTTACATTTAATTATGATAACAAACTTGTGATAAGATAAAGGCTATAATGTATAAGTCACAGGGGATATTTACTACTTTAAATACCTTTCATTTTCCTGATCACACAAGTGTAATGTCCAACAACACAATTATATGAAAATAAACATTTTGAAATCGATCTCATTATGGTTTTTCTTATAAATGTACATTTGCTTAATTCAAACGTTAAAACGAGCGTACAATTACCTTCCAATAACTAAACTAAAAGCTAGAAAACATTTCCGTGATTAAATTGAAGTATCGTTAACAGATTTTGTTTTAAATACCGGAAGTGACGTCACCGGAGCGGATTGAGGATCACATGACGAAGCCTGCCCGCCGCAGTCAGCTGATAAAAGTCGGCAGTTGTCGACAACAAGTCTGAACTGCTCAGTCATTGTTGTGTCTTTATGCGTTTCTGATTCTTCTCTCTGCTACAATGAAGATTTTATTGCTGTGTGTGTTCGCCGCCTTAGCCCTGACCAACGACGCCCTTGTTCGGTAAGAAAGTAAAATTGTTATATCACTAGTACAAGTGTGAGCTAACGTGCAACCTACACAATTTCAACTCTTGTTACCTAACGTTTCACGACAGAAAATTGTCTGTCGTCTGTCTCTGTGATCCTGTGCACAGCAGAGGACAGAGTGTGACTTCTAAACCTGTTCAGTGTTGCCTGCTGTGAACCATCACCTCTCTGTAGGCTGATCATAGAGAGGCTTCCAGAAACCAGTTCATCATACTGGTGGTGTAACCTTATATGCAATTTGAGAGTATTCGTTTGTTTTACTTAACCAGTAGCCTATATATGTTTAGCGTTGTTTGTGTCAGTCAGCAGTATAGGCCAAGCATGTGTACACAAGGGGTTTGACCCACTTTTTCTGGTGGGCACTCAGGACTAATAAGGCTGTCTTCGAGAATAGAAATGATTAGTCGACTTGAGACCATATCCCTTTGTCGACTAATCAATTAGTTGAATGAATCGCCTGATCTGTAAAACGGAGTTTCTCCACAAAGCCTCAAGGAAGTATAGGGCTGAACCATTATTCAATGTTTTATGGAAATAGCCAAATAAACCTCGCCTTAAAATCGTATTTTATAGACTATAGATAGAAAAAGCTTTGTTTGATACCTATCCCTGCAAAAATACAATAATTTGACTGTTATTCTTAATAAAATCTAATTGTATTTGCAAAAGCTTTTATTACCGTCAATCACATTGCAATTGCAACATCAGTGCTCATTATCTTCTTTCTAAAATAAGTTACTGGGCATGAATACAACAAAGGTAATATAGAAATATTTGTGTACTAAGAAATAATCCAAGGATTAGTTTACTAAGAGGGGGCTGCTGTTCTTGAATATGAAAACACATTCAGTAGAAAACACTGTTAATAAATGTAGTAAAAACGTTTCCCTCTGAAATGTAGATACATTGAAATGCACTTAAAACAGAAGTTGAGTTTTTTTTTTTTTTTTATGACATTAACGGTGCAAAGTGAAGGATAATAAAGGGCGAGGCTTGTTTATAATAAACTGTTGCACACCTGCAGTTCTCACTGAACCAGTCAAACCTTGATCATGGAGCACAGCTAATGAACTAGTTTCCACCTTTTCCACCCGGGAGCATTGGTTTTTATGGAGCTGATTGCATGGCCTGGTGCGATGCCAGTTATCTTAACATAGCTCACCTGTGTGTTTGTTCATTCAAAGATATCTAATCTATGCCACCGCTGAAGGCTGGATGTGACTCCCTGTTATTGAGCTTTCCCATATTTGGTTGCAAATTCTGCTATTTTTAAGACATTATTTTAGGTTCTTTAAAATGTGGAGGTCTCTTAATTTTGTACAAATATTCAAACTTCATGATTGACAGCTTGCACACAAGTCATGGCATGTGCTAAAAATAGAAAGCGTCCCCTCTGTGGTGTGACTGTCTTATACATCCTGCTTTCTTTTTTTAAACCCACATGTCAGCAATATGGTGCTTTAGTAGTTAAGGAAAAAGAGAGCTGTTTCAGTCAGACACTGAAGTTAATGGTATTAGCAATATGACTCAGATTGAAAGTGTTTTGTAGAACTATTTAACATCTTTAGGTCGTTTTTGTTTTCCTTTTTAATCTGTATTTTTTTTTTTTCTCTTGCTTTTGTTTTGGCACACCCT
This sequence comes from Dissostichus eleginoides, assembly GCA_031216635.1. Classification (NCBI taxonomy): domain Eukaryota; kingdom Metazoa; phylum Chordata; class Actinopteri; order Perciformes; family Nototheniidae; genus Dissostichus; species Dissostichus eleginoides. The sequence continues at coordinate 13,387,025 of CM062264.1, forward strand.
TATTACATTAAACTGAGCGAAGAACATTAAGGAACACTTGTCAATTTTGACAAACACAGAATACTGGTCTTTCTAAATGGAAGATTTAATGTAGGACTTCTTCAGTTGTCTGAGCTATGTGTGTATTTACTCAATTCAATGGAGGCATCTGTTGATATTGATGCATTACTGTTTTGCAACACTGTGAAGATAAGGAGGAAGTATGTAGGCCAAATCTTATCTGCGACACCACCAGTTGTGTAGGTGTTTCTACAAATAAAGTAGCCTAATGATAACTCTTAATTTCCACTGCATTTAAACTTAAATGATGTTGTTCAAAGCACAGTCAACAGTCTTTAATGTTTCTTCCCATACAGAATTCCCTTAAAGAAATTCCGTTCCATCAGACGTCAGCTGACCGACTCTGGGAAGAGAGCAGAGGAGCTCCTGGCCGACCATCACTCCCTGAAGTACAACTTTGGCTTCCCCGCCAGTAATGCACCCACTCCAGAAACCCTGAAGAACTACTTGGACGTAAGCGTTTCTCTCAAAACCACTGACCTGTGGACCCTTAAGTCTTCCCTTTCTCCTAATGCACTGCTCAAAAGCTCAAAAGCCAAGTGGGGGGTGGTGGGCAACAAAGGTCCTGTTGTGTTGTGACGCCTCTGCCTTTTTCCCAGCTCAATAGGAAATTAGACTTTGCCTCTCCAGACCAGTAAATCCTTTGCAAACACAGCTTTTTAAGTAAAGCTGATTCATTCTGCTGTAGACTAATATCAGCTTTTCAGTGAGAAAACTGAATGTGACAGAAGAGGAAATGTTTACCACATGACCACTGACTCAGTTGTTTATCTGTAAGCCTCATAATCCTCGTCAGCTGACTGAACGTTTGTTTGTTGCTCTCAGTTTTTCTTTACGTATGAAACTCCTTTTTTTGTATTTCTGGTTATTGCATCCATCAACCTTTCAATACAAGAAAAGGTGAAACGTAAAAGAGCGTAATATTCAAGAGATTGTCCATTTTTGACGTTTTACATAAATTTAGTATTTACGATTGTGACTATATCTAGACTGATAATATTTTTTAACAGATCAGTTTATCTGTCGATGAATAGGTCTGCAGAATATTTAATTTGAACATACTAGAAAAGCCAACAAGTCGGACATAAACTATGTAAAATTTAAATAAATAATACAGGCCTATTTTCAATCCTGCAAAGCAAAATAGTAAATAAATCATTATTTATCATAAAAATATTTCAATACATTTTATTTACTAAATAAATTAAAAAAGTGAGAAAACAAAGCTTTCCCTAACGCGGTGCAAACCTCGGGAACTCCTGCGCTATATCATCCAGAGTATCGAGGACACTGCTAAAATCAATTGTTTGTACATGTCAAAAGTAGGCACCACAAATACAATTATCTCCCTTTGCATTACAGTCAGAAATGTCAAAGACCATGTCACCTAAATATAAACTAATCCAATACTATGCAAATGGCTTAATGGTATGGAAAACATCTGTAGCTTGGGCAAACCAAAGCAATAACAAATCGGAGTGTAAATCAGATAAATGCGGGTTTAAAATGTATCTCAGAATAAAAGGAAGTGCTTTGAGGGCGGGGTGACTTGACAAAACTGCCCCAGGCTGAATGGTTGGGCCCTTTTCAATTTCAGTTACATAAAGGGAAGTACATTTGTAGAGTCATCGTGTGTGGAGTCACATTTTAAATTGTGAAACATTAAGTGATTTATTGACACGACTTGGTACTTATGTGACCTGTGTCCTTCTAACACTTGCTGACTCAGCGAGGACTCAGCGAAGGCAAGAACAAAACAGATATAGAGCAAGTGTTTATACAGCTTGCTAATTTGTTTTATTATAATAATCTGCTGGTGCATTTATCCTAATATTTTCATAATGAAGAGTTGCCTTTTTATGATTACAAATTCCACAACGAAATGGTACTGAAGGCAAAAACACTGTTAAAGAAGACTAGAGCCTGAACATAACATGAATTTCCCTTTATCTAATTGCTATTTGCCATTTATCAAAACATATCAAATTAACTGAAAATGACCCTAATTTGCTGATAAATGGTTCATGCAATCTCAAGATGAACATACAGCTAGTCATGGTTCAACCGGCCCATTCATTCTGCCTTATTTCAAATGAAGAGCTTGCGGTATTTCTAAACAAGTGTTGGGGTTACTTTTATAAAAGAATATGCCTTCAAACTGCTGTTAAAGAACCACATCTGCTGGGGGTGACCAGGATTATATTTTCCTCATAACATTACAATTATGACATGCTCAGTTTCTCTGCTGTTGGTAGAAATGATGAGTGTTTTGTTATCATAATCTCTATTATTGAAAACTTAAGATCAGCTCTAGGATTAAGTGTTTAGACGTAGATTTATTTCCGGCTGGGGTTTTTTAAGTCCTTGAAAGCCCACTAAATCTCAAAAGGCTTGTTGTTGATAATCAAATGTTTTCTTTTTTCCCCCTCCAGGCCCAGTATTACGGTGAGATCGGCCTGGGTACCCCCCCTCAGCCCTTCACTGTCGTCTTCGACACGGGTTCCTCCAACCTGTGGGTGCCCTCGATTCACTGCTCCATCTTGGACATCGCTTGCTGTAAGTCCACCTGTAGTCATCGCAAACACAGTGCTGTAAAGTTCAATTTTTCGGTAAAATGTTGGAACTTTCAATAAAATATCTATCTTTTCTTTCTCGAAGTGCTTCATCACAAATATAATTCTGGCAAGTCCAGCACATACGTGAAGAACGGCACCGCCTTCGCCATCCAGTATGGAACCGGCAGTCTGTCGGGATACCTCAGTCAGGACACATGCACAGTAAGGTTCTCGCATCAAATTAAACTTCAGTTTAGATTTCAGTGGAGATTTATGTGACTGACCCGTTCTTTCTCTTCATTTCCTAGATCGGAGACTTGGCAATTGATAGCCAGCTTTTCGGTGAAGCCATCAAGCAGCCCGGGGTTGCCTTCATCGCGGCCAAGTTTGACGGGATCCTCGGCATGGCCTACCCCCGCATCTCTGTGGACGGGGTGGCTCCGGTCTTTGACAACATCATGAGCCAGAAGAAGGTGGAGCAGAACGTCTTCTCCTTCTACCTGAACAGGTGAGGAACTGAAGGGTTTCAGCGTGTTGCCACTCTAAAATCCAGACCCTTTGGCACTTAATATGTTCTTCTTGTTTCCACTGTCGGCACAAACCAGTCAGTTGCCTGAAATCTTGTCCACTTGTTGTTTGAATTTGCTTGACTGTGTGCATTTTCATTCTTTTTTTTCTCACAACCTGCACTGTTTGCCTGCGTGTTGCATTGGATGTTTGCCTCCTTCTGAAATACTAATGACATACGATTGGAAGAACTGGGGTTTTATTTATTATTTGAAGCTGCCCTTTTGATCTAACAAATACGAAATCTGGGTTACTCTTCCCATGCTGCTGTTGAAGGTAATGACAGAGAATTGAGAAACCATCTTCCTCTGAACAGTGTGTGTGACCATAAGTGTGTGTCATTGGTTAACTGTAAAATGTTCTCTGATAACGGTAGAACTGTAGATAAAGATGATGTGCAGATGGATCATTCTCACGGACGGGTTTATAAAATTTGAAAGTGCATTAAAAGACAAAATGTCTTTATCAGAGATGAGTGTTCCAATCTTCTGGTCAGATGTGAGTGGAATAAATATTGAACAGAACCACAGCTGCAAATTAATGCTAATGTTGCGTCAAGTCTTCTGGATGTAGAAACAGGAAGCTGGTAACTTCACTAAATACTTTAGGATTTTTAAGCATGCAAAACCTGCCACCAGTCTAAAATATCTGAATTAATTTAGCTGATACATTTTTAAATATCTTTTTACAACACTTGTTTAACAACCATAACAGTGAATGATATTTTCTTTAGTTATTGACACAAACAAAACTCCATTCAACTGTGTTGAGATAGCAAGCAAAATGGATACTCAAACTATACCAAACCAAAATATCTGCCTGTCTTTATACTACGTTAAATGTGAAATTAAACCTTTTTGTTGCCGTCTCTCGTCAGGAACCCCGACACAGAACCCGGCGGAGAGCTGCTGCTGGGAGGAACCGACCCCAAATACTACACCGGGGACTTCAACTACGTCAACGTCACCCGCCAGGCCTACTGGCAGATCAGGGTGGACAGGTGAGTCCTCCAATATTCAGATTCAAAACCTAGAGATGACGATGATTGACTATACTTTCCAACTTTAAGCTTTGAGAAGCATCTTGCAACACAAGAGGAACTAATACTGAAATACTTTGTCAAAATAATTGTTACTTAATCTTCAGTCAGTTGACAGAAAATCTATAGACAACATGCTTCGTAGAGAAGAGTTCTTTTTTTTTTTTTTATTGGCCAAGGTCCAGTTGAAACGGGTGCGTTTTCAGTTTTACATTTTTGGCTATTTAACAATAAATTACTAGATGAGAAGATAATTGTTGCAGCCTCAATGACATGGTCACTTTATTGTAGGGCTGTGCAATTAATCGTATTTTAATCTCGATTACGATTTTGGCTTGCAACGATTACGCAAACAACGTAATAAAACTATTATTTGTATTGTTTTTTTTATTGGTTTTTCAGTTGAATTATACTTAAAGTTCAGGGTAATCAACTGTTAAAAACAAACTGTTCAATTTTATTTTTTTCAATAAATGGATGTTTTCAAAGTAAATGGATAATCGTTTTTAATAATCGCACAGCCCTACTTTATTGCATCATTTCCAAACCATGTGGGCACCGTCAGGCTGTGAGTGAGCTCTGATTACTGAATCATGTGTATACTGTATGTGTGTAACAGCATGGCAGTGGGCGACCAGCTGAGTCTGTGTAAGGGGGGCTGCGAGGCCATCGTGGACTCCGGGACGTCTCTGATCACCGGCCCCTCTGTGGAGGTCAAGGCCCTGCAGAAGGCCATCGGGGCCCTTCCACTCATCCAGGGAGAGGTGAGGAACAGACAGAGGTGGAAGATGTACTTTTACTTGAGTAAAAGTAGCAATGCTAAATAGAATAATGTGTGAAGAAACTTCCTGGAGTGAACTTTTAGCCTTAGACCATTAACATGCACATAAACCTACAGTGAAAGGAAAACTCCAAAAAGCATAATAACCAGTGAGAATAGGTCATGTTTAATTTTGGTTCCTATTTATTATTATCTAATTACCTGAATCTGAAAAGTAACTAAAGCTGTCAAATATTTGTATTGGAGTATAATATAAATTATTTGCTTCCAAAATGTCGTGAAGTAGAAATATGAAGTAGCTTAAAATTACAATAATCAGGTAAAGTACATAGTTTTACTCGATAACATTCCACCTGTGAAAAGTCTTCATTTGACGCTCTGAATAAGCAAACTTTTTATTTTTAAAAGATAAATTCTAATTTTAATTGGAAACGGGTGTCTCCGCACATCTATTGTGCATATACATCGGTTGCTCTATTTGTCATGTATGTAATGTTTGTATACCAATCTGGGGAAAGAATGCAGTTTGATGCCTTTTTTTAATATTTTCCACTTTTGTCTGTTTGTAAAGACGATGAAAGCACGGATTGAACAGTGTAATAAACAGTGAATTCTTGTTGTGTTTCAGTACATGGTGAACTGCGACAAGGTCCCATCGCTGCCCGTCATCAGCTTCACCGTGGGGGGCCAGGTCTACACACTCACCGGAGAGCAGTACATCCTTAAGGTGAGGATGTTGGAATGTTTACAACCAGCAGGGGGGGGACAGTCAGCTCCTGCCGCAACAAAACAACACTTGACTGTGTGTTGCGTCATGATAAACTAAACAAATGCCGCTTTGTTTCACTTGGCAAAGGAGGAGGCTGGTTTGTTGTCCGAGCAGTGGTTGCACACATTTGTTATCAACACGTTCTCACATGTATTTTGTATTATGTCTTCATCTTTAACTGTATTCTTTCCTTGTAATTGTCCAGGTAACTCAGGCTGGAAAGACGATGTGTCTGAGCGGCTTCATGGGTCTGGACATCCCCGCCCCCGCCGGACCGCTGTGGATTCTGGGAGATGTTTTCATCGGGCAGTACTACACCGTGTTTGATCGAGACGCCAACAGAGTGGGCTTTGCCAAGGCCAAGTAAACGCATCCCGTGCTAGAGCAACACGTTTTTTTTTTTTTTTTTAATTCTGAGTTTTGTGAGACGAAAATCTTATCTGCACACTCTTTCCGTTGCTTTGGATCCAAACCGTGTATCGCAATAGATTTTGCCTAGAGTCTAAATGCACTGATCCGAAATAATTTGTACGATTTTCAGTGTGAAATGGATTGGAGGTTTTGAGTTGACTAATGGTATTTCCCTTTTTAAACATTAAAGTGATCTAATTTTTTTTTTTTAATCAGGGATTTGTTTTTCAAAAAGAACAATTTTAATTTGCATTTAAAGAGGAACTTGTTCCTCTACTACTGACTTTGAGCTGTACTTGATGTGATTTGGTCTTAAAAATTTTTTTTTTAAAAGAAGCATGGTGTGAAAATGAAGAATAGTCCACCAGTTTTACATTTCACCTCGAGAAATTATCTGACTCGCAAAAACAATTAAGGTTTTAGGAATGATTTGCTAATCTGGTCAGAAAGAGTTAACAGCGTATCATGTTTGATACCGCAACCTTTTTATTAGCAATTTGTAGTTGGTATATGTTTCCAGTCAGATTGCTATGCTAAACTAACTGCTTGCTAGCTTTAGCGCCATACTGAAAGTACAGATATAAAGGTTGTATGAATTATATCTAACTCTCAGCATAAATGCAAAATATGTACAAGAAAAAAATATTAACTTTCAAGGCAGTCATCTTTCAAACTTTATTATTCCCTCATCACTTTGATGTACAAAATGTCAACAATAGATTTATCCATAAAAGGTAGTTATTTTACCTAACATGCTCAATATAAATACAGTTCACATGAAACACAATCCCTCAGCAGTTTAGTACGAGTAGATACATTTTATCTTCACATATTTTTCAATATAAAATCCAGTTTAGTAAAGCCTGTACAAAGAGCCTGAAAACATCATCACAGAACCACGGAGACTTCAGCGCAGACACAAATCACTCGTCAGGTTTTGTCCCTTATTTTGCTGACTCGTGGTCAGCTGACTTCCTAACCTGACTAGAGACGACAAGTAGGAGAGGGTGCTAAAGTATGTGTGTGTATATAAGGTTAATGACCTGAAAAAACAATTAACACACAAATAAAATAACCACGGGAGTGTGTCAACTATCTGCATTAATTAAATATCCTAAAAATCCAAAATACTTCCTCAAATGAATGCAAACACTGCAATAACCCGACCATTACCACTTTCTAATAAGGCATCCATTATAACCGTGATTATAACGGGTTAGTTCATGGTTTATTCAGTTACTAATGTAAAGTAGATCACTTAGTGAGTCATCACTTGCCCTAAGCTTGCCTATGAACCATTTAATCCATATTATACTTGTGTATATTTAATTTGTAAAGTATTCTATTAAGAATTTAAGGATGTTGATGGAACAATTTCTTCAAAACAAAGAGTTGTTCTATCAATGATAACTACAGTACGTAAAAGAAAAAAGTATTGGATGCAACAATTATAAAGCTCACAAAACAGGCCAAGAACAAATATTTTTTGAAGCATAAAAGTCAAACTTCTGTATGTGCTACCTTTCCCATCTTACAAAAAAGCAACTCTTATAATTGTTATTGAAGTTTAAAGGTCACCCATTATGCAAAATCCACTTTTTGCATTTCCTTTATACATAAATGTGTCCCCTCTGTGTTAAGAGATTCCCTTTCTTTTTGTCCTGATCCATCTATATAAAAACCTTGACCAGCTGATCAGATTGTGGCCACTTTGTGATATCACAATGTTTTTTTGGGCTGTGTAACCATTAGCCAATAACCAACCAAGGTAACCCCCGCCCCCACCTCATCACCTGAATCTCCTTCTACAGCACCATTTTGTTTTTTCAAACCAATCATCTCTCAGAGGGGCGTGGCCAGCAGCAGCTCATTAGCATTTAAAGCTACAGACACAGAGGGTGTTTCTAAATGTCGAGGAAGGCTGCTCCAGAGCCACTATTTCAAGGATGCTACGTCATCGAGTCCTGCCGAAGGACTGTTCCAATGTCCAGGATGCTTGGAATTCTACCGAGGCCGGCGTCCTTCGTTGCGGGAAATATCGAGGCTGCACATGTGTAGACTCCGTGGTCCCACAATGCTTTGTGCACGGACCAATTTCCAAATCTTTGGCGGAAATCGCGCTCCATTTAAGGCGGGGCCTCGCATATGACGCACACCTGTTAGCCTGTTCCACCACTCTTCGTTTTCCGAGGCTAGGAAGGATTCTTGCCTCGCTTCTGAAGGACCTGACTCGGAGGGACATGTCCTACCAAGGAAGCGTCCTCGACATTGAGAAACACCCACAATCAGCTCTTTTGAAACAGGGCTGAAACAGAGAGGTATGAGGCATGATACAATGATCTGTTTGTTATTTCGAGCCAAACACTTCAGAGACATGTTTTGTATATATATTTGAAACCTATAATATATTGTTGAAAAAGAGTAGGATAGGTGACCTTTAAAGATCTCCTATCATGCTATTTTTCGGCATATATTATGGGTCTCAGATATATACAAATATATAAAAAACATGTTTATGATGTGTTTTGCTCAAAATACCAAACAGATCATGCATTTTAGACATCCCTCATATCCCTCTGTTTCAGCCCTGTTACTAAAGTGCTGAGTCAGTAGCTGCTGGCCCTGCCCCCTTTGGAGCACGGCAAGGCAAGCAGTGAGGTCTCCTCTCTGCCTGCAGATACAGCTAAATGCTGCTGTGATTAAACGCCATATCATGTTCCAAACCACTTCAAGGTTAATTTCTCAAACAGTATGGAGCTCAAATGCTTTTTTTCTTGCGGGTTTACTACAAGGTGAGTTCCTTTTTTTATTTCCTGCTTTTTTACACATACTCTCCAGTACAGGTTAGCCCTGAGTGTTAGCGATGCTTGCTAATGTAAACAAAGACCATATTACGTCCAAAACACGTAGCGCATTGTTTCTGATAGTGACGTTTCTGATAGCAACGTTTCTGATAGGGCCGTGGGTGTAAAGCCAGCCTACATTTCCGATAATACATCATATCAGCAGCAAATCTGGATCAGCTCCGTTGTACCCCCGTTTTTAGAGATTTGGGTACGGAGGAAAAGAGAGAGGGTTTTATTTTCTGACACTTTGTGAGATCCCTGACACACCGGGGACACATTTATGTAAAAAAGACATCAAAAAGTGCATTTTGCACGATAAGAGACCTTTAAGTCATTCAAAGCAATACGTGAAGACTTCAAAATTGGCTTAAAACAATTGTGATGTAAACATACTGTATGAAGAGGAAACAGTTATTGGATTAATTGAGAAATGAATCCTCAGATAATTTGACAATTAAAAGTTAGTTGCTGCCCCCTTAGGAATTTATAAATGTTTTGAAATAAATGGTGCCTTATTAGAAAGTAATCTTACTTATCCATTTACAACATTTCCCTTTAATACAACTTGGATCTTGTTTTAGTAACTTTGGCCACCGTTTTTACATAATACTACATAATAAGAACATTGTACTCACCAAATACCTGCAGAGATCTGGGAACAGACTGTTTGTAGCAATGATGCTTTAATTTTAGCCAAGACTACGAGAATAACACAACAGAGATGTGTGAAGCTAGACTGAACCTTTAAAAGGAGAAGTCATCTTTATGAGTATTGATCTCATAGTGTATTCTGCAATATTGTATACAGACGGATGGTGTATACTATGATACTCAAGGTGGAAAATAATAAATACTTTTTGGATACTTGCATGTATTCTTGGGGTTTTCAGTTATCCAGAGATGTTGGAAGTGTCATGCTGGACTCCTGAGTCCTCCCTGCTGCCAACAACAACCAGCTGAGTTTCATCCTCCGTCTGGAGTTTGACCTCTGACCTCTGACCTCTGCTGTCAGCCCTCCTTCTCCTCGCCTCCCTTCTCTTTACCGCGGTCCTTCTCCTCATCGGGCTCTGCGCTCTCGCTCTCCTTCTCCCCCTCAGCCTCTCTCAGCGGGGCTGCCGGATCTCTGACCACCCCCTCCATATCCAGCTCCTCCTCCGTCTCCTCCTCCACCCGGCCCACAGTGTCTGGGATAATCTCCACCTCGATGTCGGAGGAGTCCTCGCTCTGCTTGAACCACACGGTCTTCTGGCCCTCCTTCCTCCTCTGCTTGTTAGCCATGGACCTCATGCCATACTCGTCCCCGTCTCCCCTTCCCTTCTTTGACGTCCTCACCGAGGGGCTCCCCTTGGGGACGTGGTTGCTGCAGACGCCACAGGAGGAGCAGTTGCGGTTCCGTCCCTCCATGACCCGGCCTCGAGCCTGGGGGAAGGTGCTCCGCCTGGGGACCACGTGGTTGGAGCGCTTGCCCCCCCCACGGCTGGCGTCGCCCTCGGTCTGGAAGCCGTCATTGGTGTACTGCAGGGAGTCCCTGTGGCCGGAGTGCTGATCCGACTTCAGGCAGGGGCCCAGGCACTGCAGGCAGGAGAGAGGCCCCTCATTAAAACAGCAGGTAATGAAGCATGGAGGATATTCAGGCATTGTTCACTGCTACAGATGCCAGCGTATGTTCATATTTTATGTTTTAACACGGCCCTTCTGTGGATTTCAGCTAATACATATTCATCAAAGGCACACAGGAGGACAAAGGCAGGATTAAACAGCTGAGTCCACTACTGAAAAACCATCACAGAGTGGAGGTGCCACTGAGAACAAAGGCTTCCACACTTTTGAAAGTGGCCAAAACCAATTGATAGTTTCAAAGAAAAATAATATTTTTATTGTAGAACCTACTGTCAATGTTTCTCTGAAAAGTCATTTGAAGAATAACGAATGTAAGGACAATGCAATTACAGTTTCTTCCACTTAAAAAGAAACCTTCTTCTTTCCGTTATCGCAGCAATCTTTGATTACATTTTATTTGTATTTAACATGTATCTATCCAGGAGGTTATGAGACAGAGCATTATGCTCAGCTAAGCTAAGCTCCGCAAAAGGTCTCTCTGTAAAAGGCGATTCTGTGTCTAAATACTTCCTTGGTAAAACAATATTTAAGTCACTTATGTGGAGTAATGAAACAAAAAAAGAGCATTTTGAACTGACTTTGTAAATAAACATTGACAATAGCCTGTAAAATAAAATATTGTTTATAATTCCTAACATAGACATAAAAGAGTAGTATTATGCATCAGTTTTCCGTTGAGATGGGAACACTGGGTCAACAAGAACTTATACAAAATAAATAAAGGGCCTAAATACACAACAAATCAATACAATATCCAATAAGACATGCTTTAAAAACATATAACAAAATATGTGACTGACCTCACATATTTTGTCCATGCTGCCGTTTCCCTTCCACAAGCGGGAAATCAGGAAGCCAATCACGATGAGGCAGAGAACCAGCAGAGCCGCCATCACCAGACCCAGCAGCGCCATGTCGCCCGGACGGTAGCCGACGTTAGAGGGGGACGGGATGGCCACCGCTGAGAAGGGAGAGGGAAGTAAGACTAAGCCTCAGAAAAATGTTAAAGTAGGAAATGGTCTTGTGTTTAGGGGTTGCAACAGGATGCTGGGGAGCTTCATTCGAGATAATTCTAGCACAACAACTTGTGTACATGGTGTTAAATATTTTAATTTTGTTTAAATAGTACAGCATCATATTATCTCTAAATAAAGACAGCTTTTTAGTTGCTGTTTACTAGTACTATGAATGTTAATTCCTCAGTCAGTATGGTAGAGAATAACAGGGATGGTCTAACCTGGAATGACCTGAACAGAGAGGGCAGCTGATCCAAACTCCCCTGTCGCCGAGTCCACAGCTCTGAGCTTCATTCAGAAAAAAAAAAAGTCAAAGTAAAAAAAAAGTGCCAGTAGATGGAGACGAAAATATTTAATTGTACTTTATTTAAAAAAATGTTGGCACATCCGTCACCTGAAGTGCAAAAGACTCCGTCTTCACGACTCTCTTCAAAATAACAAACCCGTCGGTGGTGACGTTGACGTAGCTGCTGTACTGAACCTCATACTTCACATCGGGATTCGTACCCTGAGACACACACACACACACACACACACACACACACACACACACACACGGAAAATGTTTTTGTTTTTTTCATATTCACTGTGAAAGCTGACTTTTTGAACCCATAGACACACAGCCCTAATCTTCTGGAAGTTAACCACTAACTTGTAAATTATTATAATTGGGGAAACAAGTTAGGAAAACACATCTCAAACTGGTACTGAAAGAAACTGAGAGACAGTATACTTAATTTAATGTAATGTCCTGATGATTCTTTAAAATAATTGCGCTCTGTACAATGAATCTCTTATAATACAAATGCTCATTTGATGCAATGTTAATATAGACATATTATTAGGAGCAGGGTTAAGAGACTTAGTTCTGGCTAAACTCACTGCAGAATAAATCCAGTCAAACTGTTTTGGGGGCAAAGGTGTCTGCAAAACATCTGGAGTATCAGCTTGATAGATAGACTAGTTCACTCACAGCGGCGAAGTCCTCGTCCCGCGCTCGGACCCTGAAGGGCCGGTTGGTGCTCCGGTCTCTGAGGATCATGCTCTCGGGAACAGAGTTGCTGTAGATAAAGCCTTCATATCGTTCCTTCTCAAAGCGAGGAGGGTTCCTGCTTTTCTTCATCACTTCGATGGTCACCTGCGTCACAGCAAACTGATCCCTGTTTGTCACCTGAGATGCCTGAATGGCCAGGAATGGACGATACGTGAGTTACATTCAGTTATTTTCCATTCAAAATCACTACAGAATAACAGGCCAGAATTTATTTTATTTTTTTGTACCAGAACAGTAAGAGTTATTGGGCCGACAATGTCAGCAGCTTTAGCCATGGAGATGTTTCCTGTGTCCTCATCAATCTGGAAAATGTTCCCCTCATTTCCTGGTAATGAAAGAAAATACCATGTTTGTGATTGGCTAATGGTTGCACAACCCAAAAAAACATTATGACATCACAAAGTGGCCAAAATCTGATCAGCTCATTTTCAGACAGGTTTTTATATAGATGGATCAGGACAAAACGAGAGGGACTCTTTCTTCCTGAAACTTTCAGAATCTCTTCACTCTGTGACAATCTCTCTCTCTCACAGAGGAAACACATGTTTATGTATAAAAGACATGAAAAAGTGAATTGTGCATAAAAGGTGACCTTTAAATAACAACCCTGACAGTAACTTTATTTTAAACCAGTGAGGAAAACACAAAATAATATTTGTCAGCTAATTGAGAACATGTGATTTCATTACCTTTAAGATCTTTTCTTTTTCTTTTTTCAAAGATGGTTTTTGATTATTAAAGGAAGCTAATAGAGTGCCACAGTGACGCGTCCTAAAACCCGGAAGTAAGCTGCTCATGGGTTCCTTCGACAAAAAGCAATGCAATTTCTCCATAGGATTTTGGAAAATAGCTGGAAATAAGGTCTGTGGTTGACACACATTTAAGAGACGGATCACGTTTTGTTCAGTCGGATAATATCCACATGTCTACCCTACTTTTATAATTTTCTAATCATAAATCTATCGATTAGATTTACGATTAGAAAATTAGGACGCGTCACTGTGGCACTCTATTATGATAACAAATAATGAAAAGAGACTTGCAGGGGGTGGTGAATGTGCTATCACATAATATTAACCGAGAACATCACCACTGTAGGCATCAAGAAATCAAGTTGTTTCTGTTCAAACCTCGGAGGATCCTGTAGCTGATCACCTCGCTCCGGTTCTTGTCTCCGTCCTTAGCGAACACCGGACCCGGCTCCAGCACCAACGGCCCGTCCTGCGGGTTAAAACCATCACACCATTATTCTGCTGCACACATTTGAAATCATTCAAACCAAGGCTTTATATCTCACAGGGGGACCTGAATGAGTTGAAACGCATGTCGTCTCAGGGAAAGTTCTCGATAAAGTTTCTAGACAGTTTTCTGCACCTCTCTTCACTTTCTGAGCAGTTTGAGAAATAACGCTCTTTTGCATAATACTATATTTAAACTCATCAACATTAGACACTGACACATGTTACATTCACGGAAACTAATGAGGGCTTATATTTAATTATCACAGAGGTCTAACCTGATGGTGCATTCAGGTGATCCTGGTCCTCTTAAATTAACATAAAGTCAATGAAAAGACATTGGATAATTTTTAGACTCTTCGACCACAACCTAAAAGTCTACAGTTACAGTATGTCCACCATGTAACTTTAGCATGTTAGCATAGTACACGTGAGGCTGTTGTAATTGGCATTAGTTCTGCAGGTATTTGGTCATAAACAAGTCTTGGACGATTCAAATGTTGACCTGATGACGGAGCTAGATGTTGGACATTAATGAGACATATTAATTGCACCTGCATGTGTTTGGATAAACGCTGTGAGGGGATGTTTTATAATTCTTATTCAATAAAAGGAAAAACCAGCTGCTCACCTCCTTCTCGGTGAGGTTGACTTTGCCCCTGTAGCCGGTGCTCACACACAGTTTGGCGATTCCCAAGTTGGTCCTCAAACATGGCTGAAACCATGGCGGCCGGTTATCCACGTCCTTCACCTGCACCGTGATGGTGGCCACCGACGTGAAGAAGGGCTCGTTGGAGGCCGAGCCGTTGAGCGTGTCCTGGGAAATTATGATTTATACTCACAGGTCAAAGGTCACAGAGAAGCAAATACATCGGGATGTTGTTGTAATAAATGATGACTATACCTGCACGTGTAAAACCAGAGGGATCTTCTGCACAACATCGTAGTCCAGGATGCTTTTAACAATTATCTTTGGAGTGTTGATGTTTTCCAGTCGGAAATATTTATCCTGGTTTAACAAGCAGAGGGACAAGAAATATGTCATATCTAAATATATATATATCTATATCACATAAAACTACATTTAGCATCTCTCTGTACAAAATGCTTTACATGAAAACAATTATTTGAAAAAGATAAAAACATTTTAAAAATTAGATACATTCGTGCTTATTAAAATGCAGACAATGAAATAGAATAAACAAGGTAAAATATGTTTTTATAGATAGATCATAGATAATAGAGTGTCTCCGCATAAAAAACATGCATAACTCAAGAGAGTGGTTCCCAATATGTTTTGGTTTAAAATGAATTAAAACCTTATTAAATTGAGTAAGTAAGTAAATAAATATAATTAACAAATTATATTTGAAGTAAAATAGTTAATTTTACAAATATGTTTTCACCTTTGTAACTATCTATATTATGAAACGTTTTATTCAGGGGTTTGTTAGTATATCACTTATAGCCTGTAGTATCTGCTTTGCATTGCCTGCTTTAGATAGACAAATATACATACAGCACATACTGTTTCATATTTCCTCTGCATCTTGCGGTTCTCTTAAATAATCCAGTATCAGCACCTCATGACATTAAATGCGTTCTTACTGTTGCAGGCTCTAAGCGATAGTACAGCGGCTCTGAATCCACATCTGAGGCTTCTATCAGTCCCAAACTGGAGTTGACTGCAGTGAGCTGCAAGAGACACAACTCAGTCAACACAGGGTGTAAGAAACCTGAAACACACACACTTGTGTAAAACACCAGCAACACTCACCTCATTCACCTCCAGTACGTAATGGCTTTGTGCAAAGTTTGGAGGGTTATCGTTCACGTTTTCAACTAAAACCTCAACAGGCTCGTTCACCTTTAAAGAGAAGAAGCTCAGTTTACAATCAGAAACACTGACAGAGTTCTTCACCTTCTTACTGCTGTTGAAAAGCAATCTTCTTGGTTCACTAGTTTAGTATTGACTCCTTTGTCGTTATATTGTGTTTGTTTTACTCACAGATATGGACTCTTCTCTGCTGCACTGCACCCACACCGTCAGAGTTAAACTATCCAACGACTGACACAAACACACAGCAGTTATACAGAGCTTTAACGAACAATACATTATTATAAACACCAGTACTGAAGATAATTGAGTTGCCATAATTAAGTAAATATATGTTCAAGGACTCGACCCAAACAGGACATACTGTATTCTGCTGATTTTCAGTTTTATATGTGTATTTTGCTCCTCCACTGGGACATGTTTCCATGCTCTAATGTTCAAAAAGGTCTTTATTTTTCTCATACTGCCTGTGCTGCAGCACCTCTTTTCACCCTCTGTCTGAAACCAGAGCCCAGCCTGCTCTGATTGGTTAGCTGGCCTACATGTACATGTACTTAAGGAATGGCAAAACCCCCAAAAGCATAATAAGGTCTCTTAAAAGTCAATATATGACTAAATATACATTTTTGGTTGAATTTGATTCTGTTGCATTTTAACGTTGCAATCTGAATTTTTGTTTTCCTTTTTGCAAAATATAACAGTAGTGACTATACAGGTGGCACAACAATTAAAAAAAAGGGGAAGAAAGACTTAGAAACCAAGGTGACCTACAGAACTTAACATAATACATTACCAACAAACAAGAGTAAAATAAAAGTCAGAATAATTCAATTATTATATCATTATATATATATCTAATAATATTGTTTTGACATCTTTAAGAACAACAATTTAAAAACAAATGTAAAGGATCCTTATGGAGATGTTTGCTGACTGTAAGGGCTAGGATCACATGTTTTAAACTCTCACCTCATAGTCCAGGCCTTTCTTCACCATCAGAGCGTTTCCTTTCAGGTAGAACAGATCTTCAGGGTTCACAGTGAGGGTCAGCTCCACATCATTACTGGAGTCGATCTTAACCACCTCAACGTCGAGCGTGCTGTTCTCAGGGACTGTCACAGGGCCCGGAGGAACCGTGCACACTGAGAGGTGAGAGGCATCAGATACATCAGAGTGTAGAGAATAGAGTGGAGGTCAACACAAGGCCTGCAGCATTAAGTGGGAGCATTAAAAGAATTGTATCCAAACATGGAATGGACATTTGTTGGGAAAGCAGGGTTATTGTGAATGAGGAGATACCTTTCTATATTACATAGAGGTTTAATTATTGTTTGTTTAGTTAGTTTGCTTATTTTTCCTTTAAAATATTGTAATGTTTGAATATAAATGTTGAGGTTTGGGCTGTTGGTCAGACATAAACACGGCAAACGTTTAATTTTGGGCTCTGTCTGTGACAGCATTTCTCCCTATTTTAACTACTTCAAAATCAAACAATCCATCCAATCTAATGGCAACAAAATAAATCCATAATGGAAAAGAATCATCGGTTAATAGTTGAAATTGAGCTCCAAGCTATCCAAGCTCCTTTACTTTTAAAACCCCAGGACCAAAACGTGCTAATGGCCTCCTGTTATTATCACCTGACTCCCCCCAGACACAAACCAGTACTTATATAATCAAGTAAAATGACCTGGCCCACTAGTATCTCTGTGTGAATTAGTTGGCTGTTTGAATAAACACATTTTAATCCAGGAATCTGCTCAATCTGAGCCCAATGAAAAAATGTATTCGGACAAAGGGCCCTTCCACATAAGGGAAGGGCCACAACTTCAGGCTGCCTTCCTCAACATTGTACTATGTTGGGGAAAAGTAAAAAGATTGAATTGAACTAACTTCATCATGGAGAATATATAATATAAAGAAATATCAGCTGTGAATACGAAGCACAAGCAGACTGTTAGCTTAGCTTAGCATAAAGGCTGGAAACAGAAGGGAACAGCTAGCTACTTCTGAGAGCCAGCCTACCTCCACCATTTCAGCTCAATAATGAACATGTTGTGAGTTTAAACTGCACCAAACCTTAATTCAAACAAAAATCCAAATCAAATATTCAGGGCAAATATCAAGTTGTTCTTTTTTTCTCTGATATGTCACTGGTATTCTTATAGGATATGCTTTTTAGTGTTTTTTCATGCTGCACTGACATCAAAATCCCATGACTGGTTATATGGATTAAATATCATAGAACCCATTAAAACAAGGGGACTCTGGGTCAGGAACCCTTCAATGGGCTATGAAATCTAAGAGCCCAATCTTCTTTCTGATCCAAAGGGAGCACTATCCAATAAAAGCACGAGGGTTACATAGAGATGTCACTATGTTACAGAAGTAAACAACGTAGTCAAATGTGGGCGTTTCAGCCGGGGGGTTGTGGGAAAGGAACTCCCTCTGGAGGGAACTTTGGGATTTAGCCATTTACATGCACAAAAACCTATATAACGCACTGCAGGAAAGGTAAACCCCTAAAGAAACTTCATAAGGCCCTCTTAATCAATTTTCATGGTGTAAAAACTACTCTTCTCTCTAAGATGTACTGCAGATCCAAAGGGATCAGAAAGAAGAGAAGTATTTCAGTTTGTTAGTTTTTTTTTCCCTGGCTTAAGAGTTTTGATGAAATACTGTATTTTTTGACCCGTCAGGCCTCCAAAGGTCCTTCAGAAAAAAGGTTAATTCACTTTTTCATGAGGGATAATACACCCCCTGGCAACCACTGCTTTAAAGGCGGAGAAATTGAAAGCATCAACATGACTCTCAGCAGCCTCATCAACATCGCCTCCTGCCCTCCACGGGGCCGATGAATCCCTCCAGAGAAATCAGAGCTCTACTCACGTCTCTCAGCCGGACAAAGTGCACAAAAGCAGAGGGCCACGACGCATCCGAGGAGAACGTTCACAGGTTGGCTCTTCCATTTCAGTTCCATGTCCTGATTTCAGAGGCAGCAACAAATGAAGTCCCGGAGGAGGATGAGGAGCCCGTGGTACCAGCTGGTACTCGTCCACATAATGCCCCGTCTGTGCTGCCCGGCCAGTGGGAGTCGACTACAGTTGCAATGTTTGTGACTTCATCTTACGGGCACATATTGCATTAAGCGCTTGCCAGCAGAGGACTCGCAGCCTCCTACTAAAATACTTGCATCTGTTTTAGAAGGACGGGTCATTCTTTATTGGTGGCACCAATGCATTCTGGGAGGGATCCAGAAGAGGAATGTTTGCAGCTGAAAACATTTCCTCACATGGCTAACTCTTAAGGTTAGAGAGACCTGTTTTAAGTGGTACATACTGCACACAGAGAAACATACAGGCCTACATATACACAAGAACATTTATTAAAGTGCTGTATAGCCTCAATGAAAAGTATTGTTTAACTTGAGATTGTATGCACTTTTATACTTACCTGCAGTACATCTTAGCGAGAAATGTACTTTTCACACCATGACAACTGATTAAGAGGGCCTTATGAAAAAATGTAGGGGTTTACCTTTCATGTAGTGTGTTATATTGTTTTTTGTGCATGTAAATGGTCTGCAGAGGCTAAAATCCCAAAGTTCCCTCCAGAGGGAGTTTCTCTCCCACACACTCGCCCTCTGCCTCAAAAGCCTTAATTCGACTCCTTTGTTTACTTCCGTAACATAGTGAAATAACTATGTAACACTCGTGCTTCTGTACACATTGTAGGTGATAGTCTAAGGGTCGGGATATCTCTAAGAGGTGGACCAATCACAACAGAGCTGGTCAGTTAACCAATCAGGGCAGACTGGGCTCTGGTTTCAGACAGAGGGTGGAAAAAGGTGCTGCAGCACAGGCAGTATGAGAAAAATAAAGAGCTTTTTGAACATTAAAGCGTGTAAACATGTCACAGTAGAAGCACAACATAGGCCTACAAATATAAAACCTGAAAATTATCATAATAGGGCCCTTTAAACATTAAAACTAAAGATTGATGTCTTCAATAGGAACTAAATGGCTTGGAACTAAGAACCCAAGACAGGAAGTTGGTTTTATGGTAATAAGAAGACATACACTGCCTACTTTAACCTGTATTTTATCATCAATGACCAATATCAAATGGCTGACAACCAGCCATGCAAACACAAATGAAAGGGTCAAAGATGTTTTCCTCTCCCTGTCCATCCTGCCTGATCCCTCACTCAGTAATAATGACACAGAGTTACACTGGCACACACTGGGACACATAACGGCCTCACATGTGGACAAGGCTCCACTGTGCATACACCACGCTTCCATGTACTCACACACACACAAACACACACACACACACACACACACACACACACACACACACCACCTCTGTGTGGGAACAACAAGTGCGCAGTGTCATGAAGTAACATGAGGCACATACATTATGTTTCCATGCAGGGATGCCCCTTTCTCTCTCTCTCTCTATTTCTTCCCGTTTCACCACCGGGAGGAGCCATAACGTCAGCGACTGTAAGCACTTCTGTCACAGTAAGGACTTCATTTATTTTTGGCAGCTGTATGCTATATCTGTAAGTTGCTATCTATATGTTCGGCTGCTATCTCTATATGCATTATTCTGTGTAATGGCTGTGAAAACAAATATCCCTCTGGTACAATACATTTAAATCCAGTCTAGGGGTCTCTGTCCTTGCTGCGTGGTGCGCAGGTCAGACTGGCCTGTAGAAGTATTTAGGAAATGTCCTCCCCTCTGTCTCCCCCTTACAACGCTGCATCTATATAATAAAGACACTCTCTGCCCTAAAGAATTACTATAAAAAAACAAATGAATTAAATCTAATCTAATCAATAAGGACAATTTAAGCCTGTGAGTTAACAAATATATGTGAAATGACAATACATTAATTAATCAAACATTTTAAAATCTAATAATGTATATTATTATTAGCAAGCACTACACAATTACTATTCATTGTAATGTCGGCTTTTATTTACTGCATTATTTGTATTATTAATTATAATTATCTCTTTTAGTATCAGCCAAGAAGTTTATTTCCTACTTCTGGTCATGTCCCTCTAAAAGACTGGCATCAAGTATGGATGTGTTGCACATTTTTTAACTAGCACTTTTTGAAAAAGGCAATTTATTATATAGGAAACAGTTGAATACAATATTTATAATAGATTATTTAAAGATGTAGACTTTGCCTAGAAAATGCATTTCATGACAACTATGAATGAGATAAACTTTGGAGTTTTAACTGACCCTTTTTATATAAGTATTTGTGTTGATGATATAACTGTAACTTGGGGTTTGTGGGCTTTAGCAAAAGAAGCTAATCTCATTATGAGAGCTACTTAATAGTGTTATTGTTCCACACAAAGCAGAAATAGAGAGCTGTGCCTTAAATGTTATGAGGACATGTTATATCAATTAAATAAAGAAGAACACTTTGTAACTTATAAGACTAAGTTACTGAAAACCAGAACTCAACATTGTACAATACAATCTTACCTGTAAGTGTGCCACTGTTTATTATATTAATATATAAGATAAGATTACTATAACTGCTGCATCAATATGTGTTGCACAAATAGGAACCTGAACATTAGCATAATAGGGCCCCTTTCACTCCTTAATATACTGTATCTAATCTACATGAATGCATCATATTCTTTAAGATCATCACATGTGTATCTTTGTCGCCCTGTGCAAACAAGTTACTCAGAAAACATTCCTTTCCAGCTGATCCAAGAGGCTTTTTGAATAGTTACTTATTTTTAAGAAATAGCAGGATTTTCTTAATACATAAAGTATCACCTAGTTTTTCATTTAAAATCAACACAACTCTATATTCATGGTTTTAACTGGACAAGGTAAGGTGATACAAAGGTTTAAGCCTAAAACTGACTAAAGCTGTCAGACAAATAATTAAATCTACAATATATGTCTCTTAAATGGAGTTGATGAAAGTTATATTAACATTTAAGGATGATAACATTGACTTTTATTACAACAGTTAAGTAAATGAACTCAAAAAGCTGCAGAAACCCTTTTCACTGACGTATGGACACGAAAATAGAGCCAATGCATAATTCAGGATCTGTCACTTGAAGCACGAGATGAGGCTTTTTTCATTTGCCTGGTTGTAAAAGTCCCAACTCGCTCACACACACACACACACACACACACACACACACACACACACACACACACACACACACACACACACACACACACAATCACATATTTGCAAATATCTTGTTCACTGCAGGAGTGTGAACTGAACTAATTAGCGTCTACGAACGTCACGTGTGAGTCTCATAACTTACATTTTCATTGTGTCAAGTCAATGGCAAAAAGACATTTTAAATACAGGCTCATTATTCTTACTACTTTCAAATTCATTCAGAGTGTTCCTTTGTTAAAAATATAGAACTATTATCATGTAAATTAAAGTATTACAAATAGAAACATGTCTCATGTGGCTGTTATACTATTTTACTAATTAAAACATGAATTATAATTCATGTTTTGAATTGCAAATCATTTCTGTCAATTTAATATTTATTTTCGGCTGTACATGCAAAAATGGTTTAGTAGTTAAATGTATACCAAGACAAAAAAAATTGTTTTTGGAACAACAAGTTAAGTAAAGTTAAAGTACCTCAAATTACATTACATTATATTTTCGCTGACGCCTCTATCCAAAGCAATCTACAATGAGTGCATTCAACCTTGAGAACTAAAAAGCAAGAATCCTGCAGGTACATTTCCTATCTATAAACCCAACCAGATTAAGTGCAACTGCGTTAGCTTCACTTAAAGCCAAACCTTCTGTAAGTGCTAGGTACAGATGAGATATTCTCCTTTGGCCTACGTGCTGGTAACAGGTGAGCTTTCAGTCTGCGACGGAAGATGTGTGGACTCTCCGCGGTCCTGATGTCAATGGGGAGCTCGTTCCACCATTTTAGGGCCAGGAGTGTTTTTTGTTGAGGGTCCCACCCGCAGTGAGGGTGCAGCTAGCCACTGATTGGCCAATGCGGAGCGGAGTGCACATGGAGTGTATACACCCTTACACTCCAGCACTCCAGTACTTGGTTGCATTCAACAATACAACTCATTTTTTTTATACTTTATGGCCCCTGTTCCACGTGTAAAAAGAGCTTCTCACCAAAAACTGAGCTTTTCAAATTGTCAAATTACTTAATTACTTAAACCAAGTATTTAGGAAGCATCGTCATCTCCTCAATTCCCCACTGTTGTTGCCTAAAACGACAACAGTGGTGCTTAGCAGCAGTTCGACTACTGTACATGGAGCAAATAGATACTATTGATTGATGTTTTAAATGAATGATAATTGAGATGATGCATTGTAAGGCAAATCTGTTGAGCTACACTGACGGAGGTGTTTCCTGCTGTGAATGTGCCCAGTTCTTGCATCATGTTCCTGCCTGGCCTGCATCAGTGTTGTCAGTGAGGACATGTCTCCTGGTGTTACCTGAGGCTGACCCTGTGTATTAACACACTGAAGATTATGGGACGCAGGTTTGTCACAAGTAGGTGACGACATAATGAACCAGTGTGAATGACACACTGATCTGGTGCTGTCTGACAAGCTTTAAATCACACCAGGTGTCCAACTCCAGGATTGTGCTAGTGACATTTGAGCCTCTGAGCAGCTTACAGGTTGACACTGGATTCCAGGGGCGGAGGTGACTTCCTGTTGTCGCTTTCCCTTCATACGCTACAGATTAAAAGTTTTCTTTACAGTGGCTACAATCAACAATTTTATGACACGATAATATACAAAGGAGACTTGGAAAGGTTTTGATAATTCTTAGTGGAATCTGCCGCTTTGGCCTTTATCTGTTTTTCTGTCTGATGAAACTTTACTGTTCTGGTTTACTCTCACTCCTCTCATGGCATCATTTTCAGAGATAACGTTAGAAGGCACACTGCTTTCTTAGCAACAGACAGTAGACAGACAAAGTGAGAGACTATCTGGTGGTGAGCATAGAAGAACATTAAGACACAGATATTCCCCTAAGGAGTATGTGAGACCAAAAACAGAGCTAAAAGATAGGATAATATGATGACATGACCATTTAAGTTACTTAAAAAAATGTTTGTTTGTGGAAAGGGCTCAAAATATCAACAAAAAAATGATATGCTCTGCTAGAAAACTTAGAATCTCAATAAAAACAAATTACGCGTGACCTCTGAATGTATAATCACTATTTAATTTCTTTTGGAATGAATGACTGTAGGAACAGACCTACTTTACATTAGAGTGAAAAGGACATTCTTCCACAGACTCAGTGATAGAATAGAAGTCATTAATAAATAATGGTTTCTTCTTTTAAATCATATTCATAAAACCCTGTGAGAGTTAAACTTCTCGTTAGCAGTGAGCCCCCAGCATGCACTGCCAAATATAATGTATCACAGTGTCGAGAGACGTCTTGGGTAGAAAAAAGCAGCTACAAATTTTAAATGTCAAAAACCAGCGGGGACGGAGACAGGTATCCATTTAGTTGTTTTCTTATGCTAATATTTCTGTATCCATATTTTCTTTATCTTTCTCTATTGTATCCATATTTTCTTTATGTGGACCAACATCTGCATATTTACCTATTTATGTGGTGATTAATCTCCATGTCCCTCAGTAATTAGTCTTATCCCATCAACCAACTTAATCGCATAGCGCTCCTGTCATCTTATGAATTTTTTAACGCATGTCCCCTTCCCAGAAATAACGAGGAGCCCTGCTGTTTTTATATATCAAGGAAAAATCCAGAGCCTTCATTCACTTCGATCGTTGCCCTATGTATATCTTTTGTGATGGTGCTTTAGTGCGGCTACCTGCAGGGTTAGAGAGCCCATCACAGGCTCCTTCAGGACAGACTGACCTGTAAAAACTGCGGTCAAGTGGCAGAAACACACTTAAAGAAGTTCCAACGGAAACTGCTCAATAGGTTTTAACAGCATTTTGAAAATTGAAATACTCTGTCAAACCACAGCCCATGAAGAAAATGTCACTATGTGGAAAAAGTTGTATATCTCTGTTGAATACGAACAGAGAAGGCAAAACAAACCCTGACTATTCAAAGTGTATACACCACACACAGCCTTCCATTCCTCTTCCTGACCGGCACCAGTTCTCCGGCTGATGATAATCCTGTTTTGACTCTTTGAGCTCAGTCATGCTCAGACTCTCTGATGAGCCATGGCTCCATTAAGAAAAGGGCACGAGACAGTGTTGATCACTACTTGTGTGAATCTGCAAACAGTGCGGATAGGAGACTGCATGAAGAGCAGAAACAGACGTAAGCTGTCTATAGATATTGTAGTCTAATCCAGTGAAAATGGTAAATGTAAATGCATTTATAAAGCGCGTAATATTCTTCTGTCAAGTCAAAATGCTTTATACTACAAGTCAACATTCTCCCATTCACAAACATAGTTATACACTGAAGGGATGGCTGCTATACAAGTTGTCAAACTGCGCATCAACTCTATCTCTAATTTGAACCAACATTTGTGCAATTTGGGGTTCAGTATCTTGCCTAAGAGATCATTTCTTAACAGAGACCAGAGTGAGGAGAGTCTACACGACCACGATTGGATGAAGTGTAGAGAGTTTGATATTTCCAACTTGGAACAATTGTACCAACAAACTTCACACA
The DNA here is from genome assembly GCA_031216635.1 of Dissostichus eleginoides. Lineage (NCBI taxonomy): Eukaryota > Metazoa > Chordata > Actinopteri > Perciformes > Nototheniidae > Dissostichus > Dissostichus eleginoides. Next base: position 13,412,504 of record CM062264.1, read on the forward strand.
AAAACCTAAGAGAAGTTTAGGATAATGGTTCCAAAATGTTCCTGCTTTTTGCCAAATGCAAGATAAGTAATGATCATCTGAATTGGAGGATGGTCGTGTTGTCCAACAGTTTGAGAGTTACAGAATCAGTCTTTTCAGCAAGTGCCCCAAAACATGTGTTTACATGTAAGTGACATACGGCACATACGGGATATTTTTGGTCCTAAATCAGACCAAACCTTAACTATAGTATTGGCAAAACACATCTATATTTCTACAGGGATTTGTCACAGATTTAAAAGAGTACAAAGAATCGATAAAAGAGGCTTTGATCAGAAAACACTATATGTCACTCTCAAGTTAGTTAGAAACAAGCTATTTTGTCGTATTTTTGGAAGACTTTACCAATCTATGAAACTTTCAAAGACGGACTTTCACAGATAACTTTGACAACAACTGGCCAGGTGTTGCAGGAGAGGAAGTAGCAGAAGACTCTTTTCTCTGTCCTTTGTCCATCTAGAAATATATTTGAGGTAAGTGTGGACCATTATGTTTTATTGTTTTAATACAATCCTTGATGTCTTAATTTAGGTCTACTACTTTGATAAAGGGCAACTTTCTGCTAGGAAATCTTTAAATATGACATCAGAAATTGCTCCCATTTACTTTTTCAGTGGAAGTGTAGGAACAGGAGATTAGCTTACATGGTTTCATGGTTCCCTTCAGTTGGAAGACATCTCACAGTGATCTATTCTCTCTTTAAATATATTCTTCCCAAAAGGTTTCAGGGTGAGTTTAACATCTGCGTTGTGTTTTTCTAAGCATGTGTGCTTTTCTTCTTTTCCCCCCAAGGCTTTGTGAAGATGTGTGAAAAATAAATTGCTGCTGACTTTATTCTAATGATATTCATGCCACAGAAGCTAATAACAGTCCCTTGGAAAATGGTTTGCTTTTTGCCTCATCTTTGATTAAAACATTGTTGGGATGAAAACTAGACCTGGAATTAAAAGCCTCTCTGCCCTCAGTTCAGAGCAAATTCAAGAGCTAAGATTAGTTTGTAAGAAGTATAAAAAGATTTGGTCTTTGAAGTTCTGGTTCTGTGAGGTTGGAAGATTGAATAAACAAAAAAGGGTGGCGATGGGACATGTTTTAACCGTAGACTGTATATATAAAGGTTTTAACCCAGGTTAAACTAGCGTCAGTGTTGTTGCTATGTCGTTTTCAAACAATTACAAATGAAACAGTAAGTTGAATGATGTACCCAAGACACATAGTCAGATGCAAAAAAATGACAATTGGTTGCTAAAACTGCTCCTCAAAGCTAACATGAAATGTAAGCTGCAACGTTAGCATGTACAGCTAACTAGCCTGCTTTCACAGAGTTACGATCGGTTTAAATTAACATCTCAAATGACAGTTAAATTAATTTGGGCAAGATTGGTTGCCCAATATCCACTTGTTTGCACAATGGGGAAAAGAGTGAACATCTGAGCAGGTTTTAAGATCAGCTGGAAGCATATTTCAATGTTTGATGGCCTCAGTTGGATGGTTTAATCTCAATTTTGGGCAGATCGTGAGGTTCTCCCCATTTGTTTGGAGCGAAGCTGGAAAAAGCTTCTCAATGTTGGTGTAGGAGCATTTTTTATGCTCTTTTAAACCAATCGTAGTTTGAGAACAGAATGAGAAAGCTTAGGAGGCATAGAGCAGAAGTAGTAGCAGCACAAGTAAGGGTAGCAGTTGTAGAAGGAGTCACAGTAGTCAAAAAGTGGTAATGACATATGCAGCTGAAGTAAAAATGATTAAGGGACAGTTAATCTCAAACTAAAAACTATATATTTCCCTATTTCCTGTAGCGTTATTTATCAATGTAGATGTGTTTTGGTGTGGGTTGCAGAACAAAGGACATATTGGCAGTACAGATGTCTACCTTCTACTCAATCAAATGGAACTAGACAGCACTTGGCATTGCAGTGCTCAAAGCGAAACAAAGTACAATACAATAGCTCAACAGCAATGTCTATTTCTAGAAATTATGACACAGAGCTTGATCTTCTTTTTTGCACTGACTGAACCACAGGCATCACACGGGAGTGAAGAATACAAAGTACATATATACAGTATAGACTAGATATATATATATATATATATATGTATAGCCTCAGAATACAATACACTATATAAGGAATATTAAACAATCTCTAACACTTAAATATATTTTTGGGATATGCAAAATTACTACAATAATACATTGGTTAAGAGTATGTTACATTTTGTTTGTATTCTTTTAAAGCAGATGATTGATGAATTGAGATTGTATGGGCCCAGTAGTAGTGGTGAAATAAAGTTGAATAGCAGTAGAGGCTGCAGCACAAGGTAGTATAGTCAAAGAAATAGTTGCAGAGGTACTAGTCAAATAGCAGTAGTGTAATATTTTCAGCCTTAGTAATAGTATCAGGAGCAGCAGTAGTGCAATACAAACGTACATTACCCACAGCATTACTTTGTTTGAATCACATCTATTTTTTAAAATTGTAATTGAAATCCTCCTGGAGCTCCATCACTCGCAGACCGACCCCCTCTGCCGACTCAGTAGCTGAACAACTGCTCACACTGCTGATCAAATCAAAATCTTTCTACCGCTGCATGTTCCCCCGCAGAGACCTGCAACACATCCCCCCTCTAGAAGCAGAGATTTAAAAAATACTGAAGGCAGTCGAGGTAAACTTCTATACTCAGTGCAAAATATGCGCTGTGAACTGTATTCTTAAACAGACCGACATCACTGCATTGGCCACAGGGAAAAACATAGATCATCTTTTGGAGAGAAACGTAAAACAGTTATTCAAGTACTGCACTTATCAGTAGCTTGTACTTAAAATACAACTTTCCAATAATACTGACGCAGCTATGTTCTGGTTACTTTGCAGATTTAGAGTTTATATTCAAACATATAATACATTTAAATGAATATGCAACTTTGGTTCATACGTGGTCTCACTTTAAACATGTTTCCCCTCCGATTGGAGTTGTTGATACTTTTACTTAATTAAGTACTTTGTGGGATTGCTAACATATCTGAATATCAGGGATGGAGATGTCCATTTATTGAGTTCTGTACTAAAGGAGGCCCACAATTTACTTGAAACGTTGACTTTAATTAAATGTATTATAGATCAAAACAAAAATGTTAAGTTTAAATAGGTCCAATTATTATTATTGCTTTCAACTAACCTAATACAGTCATTTGAAATCTGTTGACATGATGATTAATATAATATTATAAAGAAATATATTAGGATGTATTATCATAGATTAAGTTACTCTGTGGTATATAAATAATAAAAATGAGCTCCACCATTGTAAGCGTCAAAATTAAAGTTATGAACACAATGCATCTCTAAATATAATCCAATAACATAAAATATAGTATATGATATTATATATTAAATAAATGGGCCATTCTGCATGATGAGAACTTTTGGTTGTCAAAGTACATTTTGATAAGAATACTTTTAATTGGGTAAAAGTTTGAATGTATAACTTTTACTTGCAATAAAGTGTTTTGTGTATTTAAGTAAAATATGTTTGACACATTCAGGTTAAAAAATGAATTTCTCTCTTTGTGTTGGATAAAGATGCAGGTTACAGTACAGATTCTAAATCATTTAATGCACTCGATGTGTAGAATTATTTACATAAATATGCTCAAGTTGAATCCTGAGGTATACAAATAAAATGTTCATCCCGTTTTATCCAACAGACTGGTGTTTCACCTGCAACTGTACAACTTTAAGCAGTGAATGTGCAGGGTGACTTGACATACTTTATTCATCACAAATATCATTTTGTTGTGCTGGTCAAAAGGCTGCTTGTACCTCCTGCTGTGACTGTTCAACAAAGCGAGCAGCAGAGCTTAGATAAGAAGATTTGAGCGGATGGATTTAAGCTGTTGCCTTCTGATTCGTCCACTCAGCTAACTTATTCCTCCAGGAGTGGGCTGAGAGGACGGCAGGAAAACTGATCCACACAATGCTACAGCAGCCTGGCCGCTTCCTTCGAGGTATATTTGAGAGAAAGTGTGAAGTGGGTCTGGATAAACAGAGGAAAGCAGGATCTGGATACTGTGCGCACCTTGGCTTCGCGTTTGGAGAGCAGAGCGTAAAATGAGCGTCCCCACAGGAAGAAAACTCACTTGTTACTTAACCTGTACCGCCCTACATGTATCACGGCTGCAGGATACGGCTCATAGATGAAAACTACCCCGGTGAGAGTCGTTCTCTGTCGGACAAGGCGCCCGTCAGTCTGGGACCATGTCGGACATCTCCCCGGATTTTAACAACGACACGCTGCCGGCGGGGCGGATCACTCACCTCAACTTCCCTGCGCTGATATTCGGGATCTTGCTGATAGTGATCATCACTGGCGGAAATGTGCTCGTGTGCCTCAGCGTGTTCCTTGAAAAGGCTTTAAAAACCACAACAAACTACTTCATAGTCAGTTTGGCGTTCGCAGACCTGCTGCTGGCGGTGCTGGTTCTGCCGCTCTTCGTTTACGCAGAGGTAAGCCCCGACCTGCAGGTGGATTACCGGAGGTGCGCAGGGGGCACAAGGGGGCACGGGGTCCTTATTCTCAGGATGTGTGTTGATGATATCTGTGTAGTGAGAGTCGACTGTGGTAGGAAACTTTCGACAGCCTTCACCTTAAGTGGCAAATAAATAAAGTTCAGCCCTAGTTTGTCAACCAACAGCAGCTGAGAGTTCTGCAGAATATCAGTGAAACTACAAAAGACATGCAACTAGACTAGATTAACAATACTACAAAGACCAACAAAGCAAAATGACCATGAAGAGACACCAAATGACCACTAAAACATGCAAAAGGACAACATAGAATTGCAAAAGCTACTAAAGAGACACACATAACAACAGCAAAATGACACCAAAATCATCAAAAAACACTACAAAGATGCAAACTTGATGAAATATTGAACACCAAAATGTGCAAAAACTACCTAAAATAGCAGCAAAATGATGTGAAAGACACATTTAAAACCACTAGAAGCTGCAATGAGATGCAATATTATGACAAACAGCCACAGACTCACCACAAAGACATGCAAAAATAACAACAGATGCACTCAGAACAAAGTCACGCACAAACAACAAGACACTGACTGTTACTTTGTGTCTCTTTCAGTGTGGGTGTTTCACTCTAGTGTAGGAGGGCAGGGGGTCCCTTACATATGAATCACATTTACATAGGGTCAAATCATTTTCCCAATTCTCAAGCAAACATTTGAGATGTCCTTACATTAAAAACAATCAATGCTTGGACTAATCTGATAAGGGAAAACTACTCACATAACCCTCTCTAAAGCCAGTTCATCATGGCACAAAATAGAAAAGAGCATCCAGTACAGAGTGCTTCCTCCCTCACTTTCTTAAATCGGGACTAATTAAGGACAGGGAAAACGCTGCGGTTCATGCTGGTTATTAGGAGAGGCAGGATCCATGAATCATTATATTTCCAACTCATCTAGCCCTCATTAAAGTATTAAACACCACCTGCCTGTGTTCCTTAATATCTGTGTGGCTCAGAGTCACCCCGTTGAGGCTTCCAACTTAAGTCCTCCTTAATTAGCTGTATTTGTGATCATGTTACCTTTGACAGTGGCCACAGCCAGTTAATCTACCAAGTGTCACGGTTTGTCGGCGTGTCCTCACTGGGTTTAGAAGAAGTCAGTGTGAAAGTTTAGACCTTTAATGTTCACCTGAAGAGAAGTCAGGCGAGGGGAACGTGTTCCACAGGAGGAATGTTTGTCGCAACACTGAGCTGCACTGGTGCAAGAGGATTAAACATATTTACTCTCAGATTTAGGGCAGCTAATCGCTGTGTGTTTGTGTGTTTCTTTCTCTGTGTGTGTGTGTAGTTTCAGGGTGGAGTTTGGTCCTTGAACATGCTGGTGTGTGACAGCCTGATGACCATGGATGTGATGCTGTGCACCGCATCCATTTTCAACCTCTGTGCCATCAGCGTGGACAGGTATGTGTGTGTCTGGTCCGATGAAGTAACCATATATCTGCATTTACATGACAGAGATCTTCAGTTTGTTTAGTGGAATAAGGAAACCACTTAGGGGATGGGGATGATTCATATGTATACATTTAGAAAAAATACTCAGTTTGTATCCCTTAACCAATCAGACAACACCTTTCATGTTTTTTCGTATTGTAAAGACTACAATTTAAAATCATGGAGAGCTGTAGTGAAGTGTTCACGACACTCGATCATAATGGGAGAGAAGTGTTCTGCTCCTACACTGAATTTATGTTGTGCTTTGAAGAAGGCGTGAGCAGTCCATTAGTTTTAATTAAAATTCACATAAACAATAAAGGTGTAGTGATGGAGGCGATTCTATCATCCATTTCTATTTTTAACAACTTAAGTGCTGCCATTTTCCGGAATCTGTAGAAGGGAACAAACAAAATGTCCTCAAACTTTAAGAAAGGAATAATAAAACACTGCTATTAGTGATTACAAAAGCTGAGTATGACATGCAGAACAAATGCTGACAAGTGCCAGTTTACTGTAGCTCAAACCAGAAAAAAGAATGAAGATTTAAGCAAATTCAATGTGTTATATATTGGCCTTATTTTATATACAGATTTGTATAAAAACAGTTGGGAGGAGCCTGAGGTCTAATAATTGTTCTGCCAGTGGCTGCTTCAAATGTGATACTCAAAACGTGTAATCTCTTTTTAAAAGCTTCTCTCAGAATTATTTTTAGGAAAACCTTGTCTGTCATTTAAAAAAAGGAACCACGTTTTCAAAATGTTAAAGCAGCAACGTTCAGCTCATTGTGTTGGTTTCAGGTGACTGACTCATTTTAAAACTAGCTCGATGATATGGTGGAGCGTTTAGCAGCTAAACAGACAGATACTTCACTCAGGCCTTGGAGGAGAAAAAAAACAGAGATAATAGAAAGTTAAGAGTGGACTTTTAAGGGTCAGGTTGACAGAAACACTCCAAATGTTGCTCAATGTCTGCTCAATGCATAGGAAATACTCGCAAACACATTCACCATATCATCTTTATAAAAATGTTTTCTATCGCTTGTTACACTGCCTCAAATTGGCCCCTACATTTCTTTTAGGAATATAAGTTAGAGTATGGTCGAAACCCATGCAACCATACAGTTTAAATATGGCTCAATTAAAAAAATTATTTTGCGAAATGAATGGGCTAACAGGTTTACCAATCTTTCCTGATACAGAGTTGCTCATTGAGATTTGATAGCAGCAGAACAAAAAGTAATAAAAACAGGCAGTGCGGACTCTGCAGTGTAGTTTATTACACAATTACTGTTTTAGCTGAGTTAGCCTCTAATTCTGAAGATAGAATAAAACTCAGCGTTTACGGATAAGAGGGAGAAGATGGGTGGATGGTAGGTTTATAGAAACAAAGCAGATGGGAGCTGCAAAAGGTCTCTGCATGGCATATGGCTAATTTACATTTAACTCATGAAAACCCGTAAAACGCAGGAATTAAAAAACTGCCTTGATATCTTGAGTTACAGGGATGCCATTTTGAATCTGTTTCTTATTTCACTGCTTCGATAAAATGGGGACAGTATGAGTAAATTGGAGGAAATTGATTTGACATTCAGAATTGTTTTGACCTTTTTGGGGGATATCTGGTCTAAATGGTCTGTTTAGTAAGTAAAGTAAGTGAGTGAAGATGTACATTACACATTAGAAACCCCAGGAATCATGTTATATAATAAAATAAATATTAGACCTTTGAATGGATTTGTAATTACTGTTTGACTAAGTAATTTAAAGATTGAGAAAGAAAGATTTATTAGGTGTTTAATTAGTCTTGTTTTTGACCCTTCCTCATTTGTTTTAAAGGTTCATTGCCGTGTCCATCCCACTAAACTACAACCGTAAACATGTGGACCACCGTCAGATCGTGCTGCTGTCGGCCACGTGGCTGCTGGCCATGGCTGTGGCCTCGCCCGTCATCTTTGGCATCAACAACGTACCGGACCGCGACCCTAGCGAGTGCAAACTGGAGGACAACAACTATGTGATTTACTCCTCCGTCTGCTCCTTCTTCGTCCCCTGCCCCATCATGGTCCTGCTCTACTTTGGGGTTTTCCGTGGGTTACGACACTGGGAGGTGACTCGTAAGGTCAAGCTCCGCAGCAGCATAGAGGCTTGCAGGAGACTGCAGCATGCGGCCGTGGCCACCGCCCTCCCCCCGCTCACAGGCACCATCCCCGGACCTCTGCCCATGCCTCTGCCCAGGATCATCGAGAGGGACTTGGCCCAGTCTCGGTTGGACGACACGGGCGACTTCATGCAGCAGGAGATCCCTTATCCCCGGCAGTACAGAGAGAACTCAGTGCCCACGGTGACCTACAGCCAGGTGCACCGCAAGAAGAGAGCCAAGATCAACTGCAGGGAGAGGAAAGCTATGAAGGTGCTGCCTGTCGTAGTAGGTGAGTGATCACGTTCCCCCTCTACCAATCAGAGGCTTGTGTGACAGCACAATCTAAATAAAACACAGCTAAAGAACCATAGCAGTGTTTTTAGTCCCTAACCTTTAATCACTACTTTCCATTAATGCCAGGTGTAGTTCAAGCTTTGTACTTGTAGTGCTTTTACAAATAAGATATGATAAGACATCATTCACCTATTCACATTCATTCATACAGAGGCTGGCTTACAAGACGCCATCTGCTTAGGGTGATTGACATTCACACCGCTACAAACCGTTGGCCATCAGGAGCAATTAGGTTAAGTGTCTTGCCTAATGCCTGCAGACACATTGACATGTTGACTGCAGGGGATGGGGATTGAACCAGCGACCTTCCAATGGGTGGACTACAGGTCTACCTCCTGAACCACAGTTCACTAAGCAATTTGTGAGATTTAAATTACAGCTTGCATGCTGCAAATTCCCTTAAACTGACGCCTTAGCTGCAAAATGATTCAGCAGGCGAGTGAGAAAGTATTAGATGCAGATGACATCCACCAGCGGGGAATGAGGACCCTCAGTTTCAGTCTCAGTGGGATCCATAAATATAGATGTTGATCTGACCCGAAGTCTCAAAATAAAACTCAAAAATAAAAAATATAATATACTTTGAAGATTTTTGCCTGAGAAATAAAGGAATCTTTTTTAATTTTGAGTCATTATTCGTCTTCAATCTCAGTTTATATCCTATTTTGAGCAGTATTCCGGACAGAAAGCAAAGCAGATTCAATTTCTTTCTGATTCTTGCTTCTCCAGTGTCAGACGATGACCTTTATGGTGTTTGTTTACTTGTAGAAGATCTTAGAAGTAGTGTTTTTTCAAGTTGAAATGTTGTTTCCTCAAGGGGCATTGTGCCTTAGATTATACCCACGTGTGTATTTTAGATATCCGTTTATTCACTGAAGCAGGAAATGAGAGGGGAATGGCTCATGACAGAAGGTGAGGTGCCTTAGTGCTGAACAGTTCAATATGTTAATTACGACCCTGTTTAAAATTGGCACTGCAGCAGCTGTTTGTAGTGCCTCTTAATCAAACAGATCACAAAATAAATTATTAACATCTTTCCAACAGCATCTCTTCTAAGTGAATAATAATAGTTTTTCTGAAATGTTTACCTGGGGCCCGTTTTGAAAAATGGACTTTGGATGACAGAACAGTCATTTCGCTTTATCTTGTCAACAGTTTAATTATCGTTGTGTTGCAGCTCAGGTACTGGAGGTTTATGCCGGTTCCCTGTGAGTGCAGGGATAAAAGCCTCACCTCTGACTTTCCGTCTCTTAACGAGGAGCTGCCATCATAGCTTAAAGCCCTCAATCCAGTTATTATGCAGCACATTGTGTCACGCCGTGCCCACGTGCAAAAACAGGCTGAGATCTGGCATCATGCATTCACTGTTTGGACCACCCACCAAAGATTACTCAGCTTTATCTGAAAATATTACCCAACACGTATTGTATATACTATTGTACAATTCACTACTACTTCTAACTGCAGTGCTCAGCAGGTGTTCAGCCAACATTAGTTTAGTGATGTCTGGCAGCACCAAACCGTCCACACTAATCTATGTCAGTAGTAAAGGGTTCAACTGAGCTGATTATTTACAATCCCCATCTGTACATCGCCATCAGTGGACTGCAGAGATAAACATCACATGGGCATAAATAACTAACAACAACTGACAAGAATGTAGCCTTTCACTTAAATAAAAACTGTAATTTACTTTCTATTACGATTAAGAGTGGGGCATATATAAAGCATTGTATTGCCATATTTCGCGTGGCAATATTGTATTGATTCACCATTTTTGATTATTATATAAAACAATTATTTTGCGAATACAAATGTAACTTTTTGTTCACAATTGCTTTTTCTATCTATTAGATGATATGGTGGAGTTTGTTTTTTCCCGGGGTAAAGTCAGCAGGACAGGCAGGAAGTAGCTAAAAAAGGAGGCAAAAAAAAAGGTAATAAAATACTATATATAGAAATATATTTTCGCAATGCTCAGCAATCATCAAGTGATAATCATTTGTATCTCGTTGTACTTAAATGTACTTAAAAAATGATCTCATTCGATTAGGAATATAAAGAAAATGCTCGCTTTTGTTCCTCTTTTCTGTCATTAGAAAATACATGTTTATTTCAACATTAATACAAGATATTTTCTGCTTCACTGAAAAGTCCATTCTAAGTGTATGGAAACTGCTTTTCACATCACACTTACGCTGCGTTCGGGACGCTGATTGGTCTAACACCGTTTGTGATGTAATAACACCCAAGATAGGTCAAGGTTATACACTTAGATTAAAGGTGAGCACAGAGAAACTTCCCTCCTTTAGCAAATCAATGTGAACACCACCAACAACATTCTGCAGCGAAGCAAAAAAACGAAATACTCATATTTATATTAAGAAAGTTGGCATGACTTACAACAAACTAGGAAAATAGTGTGAATATTGGAACAAAATATTATAAATATATAAAAAATATACAAAATATTGAACCACAGGCGAGACAGATATGATAAACTAAAAGAAAGGGAACTGCATTTCAACCCTATTCAAACTTGTCAATTGTGTCTGGTAGTCAGGTAAAAATCAAGTGTGCTGTTAATTGGAGTTTCTGTCATGTTAGTGTGCCTAAAATACTACGACAGAACTAGATAACTGACACAGATCCTACTTTAACATCCGGCCTGAATTAATCTCATGAATAAGAAGTGATGCATGATGCCCTACTGACAGTACAGCTGTCGCATATTATGCAAAGTCCTCCAATCTCCTGAAAAGAGACATAAATCTCATCCATCAACCTCTCAGCAGTGAGGAACGGCTCGGATCCTTTTTTATCACCAACATATAACGACATCAGAGATAAACAGCCTTAGTGCGATTGACAAAGTTATTCATGGTCCTCACGATAAAGGTGAGGAGGAGTCAGACCTCTGGTTAGTTTGAGGAGGGTCTGTAAATCAGAGGTCGGACTGCAAGAGCAAAATAACCTTGAATGAAATCTGCCTGTCTCTGTGTGGTCAGCTAAAGTGGCATTCCTTAGGGTTTCAGCCCTGGTTGATTTTGTATTTCTATTTGAGTGAAAACAAAGGAACTGTCTTAAACTTGGACTCCTTTGTTTACTTCTGTAACATGATGACATCACTATGTAATGTTGGGCGGCAGTGGCTCCGTCTGTAGGGACTTGGCCTTGGAACCGAAGGGTCACCGGTTCACGTCCCGATCTGAAAATAATACACAGTGTGGACTGATTGCTGGAGAGGGGCCAGTTCACCTCCTGGGCCCTGCTGAGGTGCCATTGAGCCAGGCACTGAACCCCTAACCGCTCCTTGGCGCCGGACAAACACATCGTACGTGATAGGCTAAGGGACGGGACATCTCTAAGTGATTGACCAATCACAACAGATCCGTCCAGCTAACCAATCAGAGCAGAATGGGCTCTGGTTTCAGACAGAGGGTGAAAAGAGGTGCTGCAGCACAGGCAGTATGAGAACAATAAAGAGCTTTTTGAACATTAAAGCATGGAGACATGTCACAGTAGAGGCACTACATACAAATATAAGCCTGTAAATTAGCATAATAAGGCCCCTTTAAGGGATTAGCATTCTGGATTCTTGTTGTGGACACATGAGCTTGTCACAGACACACAGTTAGTTATATAATACTATACAGTAATTCAGTCAGTAGGCCATAGGCTTAATCACCATTTTTTTAAACAGCAACAGAACATATTTAACTGGAAATACACTTTATCTCCAGATTCAAAGAGTTCTGCCTTTTTATCCATCCTTTAAACTTTTGCTCTGAAAAAAACTGTGAGGGGAAAGAAAAAATCAAGAAGTCCAAAATGTATCAAAGTCCCCGGAGCAGTGATGACTTGAATTAAAAATATGAGACATCAGGGTCATACATCTGCACATCGCCTCTAATGAAGTCAGTCTGGTGGTGAATCATTCTCAGTCACGCTGTCTGACACCTTTTTCAATAATGCTGGATTTAAGGTGGAGAAAAAACATGGACTACTAGAAATGAATGACATCAGTTACGAGGAGAGAGGGACTAATCTTTGAGAAGAGACGGGTGAAGGGATGGGGTTATTAATATATTAAGTTAGAATTTCTGCCTGCAGTTACAGTGTGAGGTCATACATTGGAGTAATATTCTCACATTGAGCTTGACACCTAGTGTGGAATATAAATCATTCTGAACGACGTGTTTCAGATTAGGGTTTTGGACCTGTAGTGCTAGTCTTACATTTGGCTTCAGTAAAGCTCGAATCTCATTTCCAGCGGTCTGTAGCAGCGCTAAATTCTATTAGTCAGAAGTGAAATACCCTGCCCTCTCTCTCGTGTGGATTCTCTGTTTTCTTTACACAGCGCTGAGTACTAAACCTCTCGATTTAGTAAATTGGTAAACACTCTGATGTTTTTTAACTCATGATTTCTAAAATATGTCTTTATATGTCGTAGCTGCTACATTGTACTGCCATGTGGTTAATGCTTGTATGCTGCTCTTGCCCTTTCTGCATATCATGTATTTATTTTTTGCTATGTATATAAATGTCAGGTTCTTAAATGTTGTATGTCAGGGACTACGGATGGAAATTAGCTAAAAGCTCAAATCCGGCATATTTACATTTTAAAGCATTAATTGTTAAAAATGTTCATCAATGTGCATTGTCCCTCTTCAAATAAACGATTCAATTAAATGAAATGAAAATGAAAACGATCCAGCAGGCATGAAATTGAAAGCACTACGTTGTCAAACATTTTTTACATGCATAAACCTATGGTATATTAAGACATTAATATTGCATAGCCTGACACAGCAGATCCACAGATGGCCGTAAGTTACGTTATTTCATGTGACAAATTTGACTGTTTGGTTAATTCGATACGTGTTTATACTCTGGTAGTGATCATCATGTTAATAAAAACTGACAGACGTTGAGCTTTTTCCATTTTATGCTCATTGTGAGGCTAATATTTGTTTAAGTTATTAGTTACTTTGCAAATTGAGATTAATATTACAAAATATAAATCACCAAATAAATTAGGCCTGTTATATTTCAATAAAAATTAAGCTATTCAACAATATATATACTGTACATTAGTTAAAATGATGTTTCTCATAATGCCTGTCTCGCAGCACCTCTTTTCACCCTCTGTCTGAAACCAGAGCCCAGTCTGCTCTGATTGGTTAGCTGGCCGACTCTCTTATGATTGGTCAACCGCTTAGAGATGTCCTGCCCCTTAGTCTATAACATACAATGTGTTGAAGCGCTAACCAATAGAAGCAGAAGTGTTACATAGTGAAACATGTGAATATAAAAAACCTATATAACACACTATAGGAAAGGGAAAACCCTAAAAGGCATAATAGAGTCCCTTTAAGTTTGCTAGGTCTGAGTAATTCCTGCCCTCCCGACAGTAGTTCACAGTTTGCTGTGATACACGGTACAGTGCTCACAGCTCAATACAGAAAGTGTGGATTAAAACTAACTACAGGAGCAGAAGTAACCACGTTTGACTTTTTCCAAATAACTAAGTTGGCTACAAAACCCAAAGAAGAAACTGGATTTTTCTCTTTGACCAGAAATTACTGTGCCAATATTTTAATTGCTTTGAGCCCTCTGACAGTATACACAATGTTGATTTATGTATTTCTACTGATCCTGCCAACAAAAACAAGAAAGATGGCAAAAAAATGCCTTAATTGGTTAACAATCCCCAGCCACGCATTGTCACAGATTTTGTGACATATGGTGTCACAATATTTAGTTTTACGCCTGGCACAAAGCTCCATGAAGAAGTGAATCTGTCACATTTGTAACAAACGCCTGCATCTTATTATGTACAATAAATCCCTAATGACCAAGTCTAATCTTCCCATTTCATGCAGGTTGCTTCCTGTTCTGCTGGACTCCGTTCTTCGTGGTGCACACGACGCGAGCCATCTGTCTGACCTGTGACATCCCTCCCGCTCTGATGAGCACCGTCACCTGGCTGGGCTACGTCAACAGCGCTCTAAACCCCATCATCTACACCATCTTTAACACAGAGTTCAAGAAATTCTTTAAGAAGTGTTTCCAAATTTCCCTCCGAAGACGCTAAAGGAAGGAACTGGGAGGTGATAAGGGATTAGAAAGTGTGAGGCTAAAGGACCGTCAACTCATTACTGGGCTGCCAGCTGGACGTGGATTGTCGATTAGGCCGACAGTTTAAAAAAAAACACTTTAACACCGTTTCTGATGATACATTTTAGGGTCCATTTTATCATTTGGTGAAGTACTTTTGTGATCCTCTGGGATTACTGCCAAAACTAAATGACCACCTTTGGGGCGTAAAGCTGCAGAAAACATGTGAACCGACTCAGAAAATTGTCTGAGGGGAGCTAATCACCATTTCCAGTCTGTCCGCAAACCACTTCTTTATCGTTTATCAGCCCTGGATAAAGTTATGGTCTGCCAGCTCCAGTTTACTACATGGGATTTGTACAGAGCCTGGTCTGCCTGAAGGGATCAACTCAGGGTGAAAACTGTCCCCAGGAGCCCAAATAAGCTTCAACAGACAAGCTAAAAGCAGCTACACGAGTAAATATCCTTTAAGAACGGCCAATGATTTTTACACTAAAATAAACACTTGGGAAATACGCTTTCTTGCTGAGAGTTGGATGAGAAGATCGATAGCTCTCTCATGTCTCTGTAATATGAAGCTACACTAAGCAGCTGATTGGCTTAGCTTGGCCAAAAGACTGGAGATAAATGAAACAGATTGTGTCAATTGCTTACCAACACCTCTCAGGCCTAACATGTTAAATCTTTAATTGAATCTTTAGTTAATTCATATAAAAAACATTTTTTTTTTAAATGTGTAGTTTTACAGAGGGTAAAACATTCACATTCAGATTCTTAATAGACATTTGAATGCTGCACAGCTTTTTTGTACTTTTCTTTGCATATTAATCCTGCTAAAACCCAGTATTTCAACAGGGATTTCATTAGTATCTAATATATTTAAGATTTGATTCCAGCCGTTCCTCTGTAGGAATGTTTCTAACTTGTGTGATCCAAACTGATCCACGCACACAACAACAAAAATTGAAAACGAAAATGTCCAAACATCAATTCAGGCTTAAAATGTAATAAAACACAAGACATGGACTACTTCTTGGGTTGAGGTAGTAACTTAGTAGAAACTAGTGAAGACTCCAGGCTAGCCGTTTCCTAGTCTCCAGTCTTTATGCTTACCTAAGCTATCTGTCTCCTGGCTGTCGGACAGTGGTATCAAAAGTCTTATCCAGCTCTTGGCAAGACAAAGAAAAAGAGGAATTCTTCAAATGTTCTGTTTCTGAACTAAACATTTACATCAGTTTTCATGGTACTGTCCAAAGTCTGGAGAGAAGAACAGTATTTTTGGGAAACGCCCAAAATCCCCAATGGGATACAACAAGAAGAAAGCTGGTCAAAGAAAAGTGCTAACACTACGCTTCATCAAAAAAACATCTACCATGAATCTGAAGTGTGACATAAAGAGGAGAGATGTGGAGTTTCCCTTCAGAGGACTTAAAGGTCAGCTTCATCCAGACAACTGACACTTCCCTGTCTTGGATCACTGACTGTCTCTGAGTGTTGAATCGCTAAAATGGTTTATAATGGGGAACATGGCACAGTTTGAACCCGCTCACCATGACTTTTTCTAGTAATTTGAGCATTGTGTTTTCATGAAAAGAAATTCATACAATATTAAGTAGCATCACGCCTTAACATTCATAGAATGATTTTTTAGTCTTGTCATAACAGAAGAGAAACTCTTCTGAGGAGTTCATGGGATTTAAACTCCTTCTCAGTGAACCTTGAGTTACACTCATCAACAGAGGCTGAGGAGTCCCTTTGTTTCAACTATTTCCTCACTTAGCAAAAAGGAAAGTTTATCTTCCCACTAATTGTTTTACTATGGCAGTTAACTCCTGCCACCGTAAAACAAAAAAAGAGGGTACCACTTTACAATAAGACCACCCTTATAAAGGGTTTACGAATAGTTTGTAATTCATTTAATAACTAGGTTGTGAACACTTTATAAATCATTAATAAGCTTTTATAAGACATGAGATAAACAGGGCGACTGTGACCGGTTGCTTGCCAAATAGTGAGCCCACGTGTATCTGTACTGCTAAGTCTTATATTGGCTACCTAGCTTACTTCGTGTTCTTCATCAGCCAGCATCCTTGGTGTCTGTTGCTCACTGTGTTGATTCTCGCTAAGTAGTCAATATAAGGCTTAGTCATCTTACCAAATAGTGAGCCTGTGTTGATGTATGAAAACTGTTAGAACTGGTTTATAAATGGTTCTTAATGATTAATAAAGTGTTTACAACCTAATTCATAACCTAATTATAAACCCTTTATGAATCCTTTATAAGGGTAGTCTTATTGTAAAGTGGTACCATAAAGAAATACTAAAACAGGTTATGGTTCTTTATTTTCATGTTCAACTATACTTCTCATTATTGCCACATGTGAAATTGTGATGCAGCTTTCTGTACGTTTAAGACCTTTATCATTGCTACAGAAAATCTACTCAAAACATTGGAATAACATCAGACTTGTCTTGCTTAACAACCTGATCTTATTGTATTGAAATGAAAAGAAAAATGGTGTTGTCATGATAACACTTTTCCTTTTTTAAAGGAAACATTTATTATGTCCACCAACAGCGATGTTTAATTCAAAACACGTTTTTTTCAACAAAATCATTTGGTATGTAGTAATTGCGAGAAATAGATGTCCTTGTAATTTCTATATGTTGTGGCAAGGATGTTGGTCAAATAACATACTAAACGAGAAAGTGTTTCAAAATATTTGTTGTCATGGTGGCACTAATTTCCAATTTTGAGTCATCTCATTTCCTTTTGCTACGTAAATACACAGCATAATATTACAGTACGTGTGTAAAATCAGCTACACTGTAGACAAGTTAATTGTATTTGTTTACTAAGTGATGATGATATCAGATAGTTTGCTTTCAAATGTTTACATGATAATGAATTAAATGTTTAAGTTGCTATAATGTACAAAACTAAATTTAAGTGAAGCATTTCCAGATTGTGTCTTCATAACACTGCAAATTAGAGTCATTTTATCCTTGTGTAAAGTTTTGTAAAAAAAGTGGTTCTGTTTTGAAATGGAAGATCCCGGGTGGCAGGCTGGCTTAAATTGAAACCATTGCTGCCTGTCACCACAGTTTGTAGTTTGGTTACTGACTGTGCCTATTGTATGCCATATCCACGTTTTATGTGGAAACCTTTCTAATAAATGATGTCATCTTTATAAATGTTCCAGTGGCCTTCGGCTGTAATGTCGTCAGCTCTGTTGGAGGTCGATGTTGTCAAACTATCTTGTCTTTTTATCTGAGTTAACTTCATGTGCCAGATGGCATCACGCTGAGCAAATAGACCTTTCATTTAACATTTTGGATGAGCCACATTCCGATGCCAATTTTAAAACTACATTTATCGCATGGACGGACTGAGACAATAAGCCCCTGGACACAAGCAACGGGCCCAACGTTTCTACATACTGAACACAAAACATGACGTGGCTGCATCGTTTTTAACAATGTAGTTGTTTTGGGTCTCATTGTGGTTATATTGCATTCTTATTAGACCTTTTGGGTCTCATTCTGTTCGTTTTGCATCACTTTTAAGATATTTTGGGTTCAATTCTGGTCATTCTGCGTCTCATTCTGATGGTTTTGTGTGCCTTGGTTGTTATTTTGCTTCTTTTCTGATCGCTTTACATGTATTTGCAGTCTTTTTGTGTCTCTTTGAAGTAGTTTGTTGTATCTAACTGTTTAATGTCTCTTTCAAATTGGATTCCTGCTTTGACCAGTGGATCTCATAGTCAACCCAATTCCAACTGGAGGCACATTCAAAAGCATAAGAAGAAGAAAAAAATAAACGAAAAAAATAAGTGAAATGTACAGATATTAACTTTTGCTTTAGTACTCGAGTCCCTTCAAGAAGAACATAGATACCTACATGAAAGGGAAAAGTTCCCTTGCAGACGATGACATCATGCAGTGATAAAATACACTTTTTCTTATCATGGACGTCAGCAGCAGCAGCAGCAGCAGCGGTGGGGGGAAGAGAGGTGAAAATTGGAGCAAGGTGTGAAAGTTGTCTTGAAAATAACTGAAGCAGGTGTGGAGTTTAATCAAATCTGTTAAAGTCTGCATGACTACAGAACCCCAAAGAACAGGAGGTGAGTGAAGAAGAGTAAGTGACTTTTTTCTCAACCAGAATAACTCACATTTAATTCATGTCACACTTAGTCACTCGGTGTGAGACATCTTGGGAAAGGTTGATGCTATACATAGACATTATTATCCAGGCTTTGATCATATTTGGGATATAGTATGTACATGACACATGAGGCACCTGGGTGACAATATCATAGTGAGGTTAATGATCGTCTGCATCAGAGCATTGTAGTTTGTATTTGAAACTTACACATCCAGCAAATCTGTCATTCGTGTATCGACTCAGCTGACTGGCTGTCTGGATTCCACTTCTCCATCCTATCTTTAGTGAATCTTTTGCTCTAATGTTCAAAAAGCTCTGTATTGTTCTCATACTGCCTGTGCTGCAGCACCTCTTTTCACCCTCGGTCTGAAACCAGAGCCCAGTCTGCTCTGATTGGTTAGCTGGCCGGCTCTGTTATGATTCGTCAACCACTTAGAGATGTCCCGCCCCTTAGCCTGGACAATGTTTTGGATCGCTAGCCAATAGAAACGCGAGTGTCACATAGTGATGTCACTATTTTACGGAAGTAAACAAAGGAGTCCAATGGGGGCGTTTCAGGTGGGGGGGTGTGTGTTGGAGAGAAACTCCCTCTGGCATTGACTTTGGTATTTCAGCCTTTGCAGACCATTTACATGCACAAAAACCTACAGTATATGACACACTACAGGAAAGGGAAAACCCCTAAAAGCACAATAGGGCCCCTTTAAATCAGATGTGCATGACTCTGTTTTAACTTTTGTAAAGTCTGAGCTAATATAGACTTGTATAATGTAGGTTATCAATGTGCAATCATAAGCATCCAACTAGGCCAACAGGAGGTCACGGTAGCATCCAAGCTGTTGGGAAATAGCAGTTTTAGGATGCCACACAATATCTTACAATAAACAGCCAATACTTTATAAATGCAGGTATGCCTTTTTTAATGTATGCATTAATAAAGATGTTTTAGTATGCAGTACATAATGCAGTGTGTACAGTGATAGACAATTATCATAATATGATAACCCAACTGACGTAATTTGATCATTTACAAAGGAAAGGTTTTATTTCCGCTGACATTTGTTGCTCTGTTTCAGTTTCATTAAGATATTGTAAACCATACTAGAGATTTACTCTGTATCGTTTCACAGACAACTACAATATCCTCCCCTTTATCAGTATTATAAAACCAACCGCCACTTGAATTCAAATTTATCTTTGTCACACCAAAGGCAGTCCTCTGGCTCCCTCTGCAGGTTATTATACTATCAAATCCCACGAAAGGACCAACATATATCTTCTATCTCTGTGCTATAGAGCTCCATTCTTGTCCGAAATCCATTAAAAACACCTCAGCACCAAATTTGAATTATTCCAAAAAGTGATTCCAGTTGGATGAATTAACCTTATTCAAACAACGGCCATTAACAAGGTTGTTTCTTACTCAAGAAATGTCGTATTTCTTTCTTAAAGTTTTGATACATTACAAGTTAAAGAACAATAAATATGATATAATACTTCACATTTTTCTTATAGTGAACGCAACATGGAAGATCAGCTGCACAGTATATTATATTGCACATATACACCTAGTGTGATTTTTCCGTGGTTTGATCATAGCTGCATGTCACTTACCTGTGTTCTGTTCCAATAAAATAAGAGAGACATTTCTGCATTTCCATTGTAGCAGTTCCTTATATGAAAGTTTGTGAGTTTCAATTTATATAACCAAACATCAAACAAGTATGACCACATGAGCCCCAGTAAGAAAAGAAGTCTGGGTTTAGTCCTGCAGTGTTGGTGTTTTCGTTACAGCGAGTGCAGATAATAAAGTCAAACCTCCAACTTGATGCGGTGAATTTGTCACTCTTCTGTCTTTGTTGCAGCCTGCAGATAAAAGTACACACAACAACATCAAAGTGGCTCCTGTTTGAAACTTTACAAGTAATCACTCATACTGCAAAAAATGTACCCATAGCTGGTTTGCTTTGCTTACAGTCAAACTATTTCTGTTTTTACTTTTAAAAGGATTGGGGCACGCACAACACAAAACTAAAGATACATGGCCAAAGACACTAAATGTTGATAAAGACAGGTAATAGGGCGGTGGTGGCGAAGTCCATAGGGACTTGGCTTGGCAACTGGAAGGTCACCAGTTCAAGTCCCAGAAAGACCAAGTGCTACGAGGTGTCCCTGAGCAAGGCACCGTTCCCTACACTGCTCCCCGGGCGCTGTACATAATGGCAGTCCACTGCTCCTAACACTGGGATGGGTCAAATGCAGAGAAACCGTTTCGTTACATAGTACCTGTACTACGTAATGACAATAAATTGAATCTAATCTAATGTACACTTAGCTCTATGACAGTGTTTAATAAAAAGCTAGTTCTTAGTGATACATTAACTATTGATATAAATATTAAATGAAATTATCCTGTGTAATGTAAAAGGGGTCACAAAGAGATGTATCACTTAACTTATTCAGCTCATTGTTTTTGTTTTTTAAGGCCTCAACTTTAATTGCTATTTGATTTAACATACATGGACCTGAGTGCAGAGCCACGAAAACTGGGGACATAAAAAAGTATGAGCTTGTAAGCAAAAAATCATAACTCACTTTCTCAGCAGCAGCGGCCATCAGAGCTTCCAGCTCCTGAGTCCAGCCGAGGGCCTGCACCAGGGCTTGCACACCGCTGACCACGTCGCCCAGCTGCACCACATCATGAGGACTGCGGCGCCCGGCGAACGGACCCACCCGGTCCCTGTTGATGAGCAGACGGGGCACAGAGGGGCGCACAGTCCCCGCCAGACTGGCAAAGGGTTCCACCTGCAGCGCAGAGAGTCAAACAGCAGCTTTTAAAGCAAGAGGACTTGTTGTTGTAAGGTGCCAGACAAATATAATTTTGGGGGGTATTTTTCTTTATTCATGGTGATGATACAGACAGAAAAACAGAGTGAAGCAAAGTTATTACAACCAAGAATCTCAACAACATAAAGTACAACTATTTGACTTTTAAATGATTTTGCATGTAGTACAACTGTCAGTTTCAAAGTTTGTTCTCCAGTGTTGAACCTGTCCCTCACTTATGTCCCTTCAACATATTGTTTATACTAGGAAAATGTCAGATTACAGGTAGCAAGATGTAGTTTAAAATCTGTGGCGCTCACCTCCAGTGATGTTCCCATGACGATCAAGAGGTCTGCCAGTGGGAAATCTGTGAGATACTTGAAGAAGTTAAACGGAAGCTCCTCCCCGAAAAACACAATGTCGGGCTTCACCACGCCTTTACAGGTGGGGCACTTCGGCACGACACCTGACATCACATCTGACTGAGGAAACACGGAAACAAGATGGAAAGTGAATAATAATTACATTACAAATCTAGTCCTAGTAAAACTGCAATAAAATAAACGAAAACAAGACATTACTAAGATTTGGAAACACCTCATGTTTGTAACTTAAACTTAAAAAACGTGACTGATCTTCAAAACATCATTATAACACCTTATCTGATGTGAAAAACTGGTTAAAGAAAGAAGACTTTTTATTTATTTTTAAAGGACATCTATGTGAAGATATGATAACATGAGTAGACAACATCGGATCAAAAACGTGTTGAACAGTAAATAAACAAATACAAGCACAAATGATCAACAGTGTCTACAGAACTCCCAACACAGTTTACCAAAAATTAAATTTAACAGAAAGATTTCTCTTTGCGCTTAATATTCACCGTGGCTAACAGGGGACAAAATCATTACATTTATTTTAAATATTCTTAAAAATATAAAAGCTAAATGTGTAGAATGAGTGTTTGGGTTTAAACTCACCCGTAACTCTCCTCCTTTGTATTTCCTCAGGCAGACCGTGCAGGTGGCGGTGGCAAAAGTACCGTGAGCCTCCACCAACATCTCAGGAGGAATCCCTGCCACTTGAAACACAGTTAAACAAACATCTAGGCTTCAAATGACCAATGATGTGCAGTTATTTCTTTATAGGATCAAAAACAACAAAAAACAGCAAAATAATTTAAACACATACGCCTCTCCAGCCCGTCGATGTTCTGGGTGTACATCCTGAGGAGCTGACCCTTCTTGTGAAGCAGCCGTACAAAGTGATGGGTCAGATTGGGCTGATAATTCCCTGGGTACAGCTCTTTGGCCAGGGCGAAGAAGGGGTTTGGGTTTTGATGGAAAAAGCCTATCTCGAATATCGCCTCGGCGTAAGGCAGGTCATACTGCTGCAGATTGTTGTAGAGACCGCTGCCTGGAGACCTGTGAGAGGGTTATCTTCTGA
This sequence comes from Dissostichus eleginoides, assembly GCA_031216635.1. Lineage (NCBI taxonomy): Eukaryota > Metazoa > Chordata > Actinopteri > Perciformes > Nototheniidae > Dissostichus > Dissostichus eleginoides. Next base: position 13,435,611 of record CM062264.1, read on the forward strand.
ATACACCTGATATTAACAGGTTTATCTCAATACTGGAAAACATGTCTAATTGTTTTACCTGAAATCTGGGATGCCACTGGGTGTGCTGATCCCGGCTCCAGCCATCACCACCACCCTCTTGTACTGCTGCTCTCTGATGTTCTGGGCCAGGTCCTCCAGGGTCTGCTGCTCCTTGGAGGCACCTCCACCACCACTACCCCGGGAGAGAAACCCTCGAGTCCCATTCCACCAGAGAGAGTTTGTTTGTCTATGAAGAAGCAAAACAAAGATGAGGAGAGTTGTTGATCAAGAATTTTTAATATGATACACATTAGTAAGAGCAGATGGATCCTGATCGGTTTGCAGCAACCCTGGACCACACTGACCCACTATAATCCCTCTTGTATTCCCACCACTCCAATTCAATCATGCTTTTTGGGGTTTTCCCTTTCCTGTAGTATGTTATATAGGTTTTTGTGCATGTAAATGGTCTGCAAAGGCTAAAATCCCAAAGTTCCCTCCATAGGGAGTTTCTCTGAAAATTAGCATTAGAAGGGACCCTTTTAGTTTTTGGATCATATCCTTCGTCATTGTTTCATTAACCATTATCTCAAGTGTTATACTTTAATTACTTATTTACAAAAAATAAAAATGTTTGTTGCAACTTCACAAATGGCAATGTTTTGTGGTTTTTGTTACTATTATGGAAAACATGTGCATTAAATACCTGCACAGAGCTGATGATGCACCTGCACCAGGGCACCAATTCCTTTGACACAAACCTACTTGAAAAAAAAGCATTGTCACAATTAATAATCATAGAATACTTCCTATTATTTTATCATAAAGTTGTGATACTAACAACTACAAAGGTGTGTACTAAGGTAGCACTCTATGGTTTTCCACCAACCGTGTTTAGAGAGCGTCCTGCTTGTTCTTGAGCACAGGTGCACACAGAAGAGTCTGACAGGTGATATTAATGAGGAGCTCGCTAAAGAAGCCATAACACAAACTTAACAACTCCCAGAGTGTTACTCAATGACTGCAACTGACTCAAGAGGATACCTACAAACAGAAAAGAGCTGTCAACACAGTGTCTCCACCTAAAACAAAACAAAATATGTAACTAATGACTAGCTGCCTACCCAAAATAATGCTTGTTGTCGTCTTTGACCTCCTTGTGACTCGGACGTGAGTAACCTTAATGTACATGTAGAGTAGCTACATTTATTTACACAAAACAGCACGGTCGCTTTCTACCAAGCCAAATCACCTATTTCCTTTAACAATTAAAAAAGAACTAATTGTGCGATACATTTAAAGTGTTTTGCTTACAGAAAATCCACTTTAATGTCCAAACAATCTTAGCTAACGTTAGCTAGCTTTAGAAACGCCTCCTTCATTTCCCATCATCCTTTACGCCCAGCAGCAGACCCACAACACCACTGGCTACTAACGTTAGCCGAAGATTCAGCAAAACCCATCAGTTCAGATTTTAAATAAATACTTTAGAGTCTTGTTTCCACTATGAGAGATGTTAGCGGGTTCCTCAAACAACAGCAGAGCAACAGCTCCACGCCGGAGATGGCGACGGAGTGGCACACATTGGAGGAGTTTCACAACAAAAGGTAAAACGAGTAGTACTGCAGCTAGTCGTGCTAACGCTAGTCTAGCTAACGTTTGCTCCCTCATTCATTGTAAATGCCCGCTGAGTCATGCACAGAGCTAGCAGTAGCTCAGCGTTGGCTTGCTAGCTGAAAGTTTCTTGATTAATATCAGAGCTGAAACTCGGTTTTTAATTTTTCATTTGTTTAACACTTCATTCGGTGACGAATATATAACTTAACGGTTAAAAGCTTTAGACCCAAACTATTGATTTAGGCCAGGACTTGATTAAAGTTAATAACATGTTTTTCTTAGCTGTTTGCTAGCGGGGATACTATGGATGAGTCCTTAGTCACTGCTCCATCTGAATATCATAACTTCAATGTAGTGCTGTTTGATCATACATATCACCGTGAAGGTTTGACTGAAAATCATGAAGTTTAAAGGAATCGTCTACAGATTTCTGTTTTAGTCAAATACATTTAAAAAGCTTACTTGGCTTGACAAACAGTCCAGCAACCTGGAAGTTGGAGACACAGATATTAGAAACCTTTCATTTTATACTGTGTCAGAAGAAGTATACAAATCATGCAATGAATTTAAAGACGATTGTATGTGTGTAATTTTAAAAGTGATTCTCAATCAGTTATCTGAACTTTTTTGACAGATTGTGGCATCAGTTGACTCTCAGGCTGTCAGACTTTGTTAAAGATCCTTGCTTTGATACCGGAGATGGCCTCATACAGGTAACTGCATACTCACATCCTATGATAGACACCACGAGATATGAGTTTGGATGTACATTAAATCAGTATGCACTTGTATGTCAAAGTGTCATAGCATGTATTGTGAAATATTTAAAATCAGTATCATGATAGATTGAAAGGTGCCTATATTACGATATGACAATAAAGTTATGTTTGAATAAGGGTTTTAGACCGAATCGTTCAAGCATTATTGTTTTGTAATTTGATTTTTTTTTAATTGTTTATCCCATTAGCTGCCGTTTTATGTCTGAGTTGCAAAAGATCAATTCAGAACCCGTATAACTTGAAGCCTTGGCACTGATTAAAATTAATTTTAAAAAAGTGTAACAATAAAGACATACAAGCATGTAAAACATTGGACTATATACACTTTCCTTGTTCCTTCTTCATGATAAACTGTAATGTAAATTATTATTTGTTGCCTCTATAACAAGATGGATATTTTCTATGATCTGATCGTTACTTTTTTCCTTTTTAAAGCTCTATGACAACTTCATTAGTGACTTTGAACACAGGTGAGAAAAAGTATATCTAACACTCATTCTAGTCATTATTACCTTCTAGTTAAATATGTTCCGACATTTGCCTGTTTCGATGCTAATCTGTGTTTTGCTTTCTCATCAGAATCAACCCATTGTCCCTCATGGAGATGATACTGTACGTTGTCAGACAGATGAAAGGTACAAAATAACATAACAGGCAAAAGGATATATTTCCTAGCAAAAAATACTTTTCTTTCATATCTTATTATTAACAAAAATGTTTTTGTTTCCAGATCCTAATGATGCCATCACCTTTCTCGAAAAGACCCGGGAAAAGGTGAGTTGAACAACTGCAAACATTTAGAAAAAGGACTGTTAATGGTGGAATTGAACAAAAAACGTAAACATGTCTCTTTCTGTTTCAGGTGAAAAGCAGCGATGAAGCCGCCATTCTCTGCAGGACTTCTATCGGCAGACTTAAGCTGGAGATCAACGATCTTCCTGCCACAAAGGTAAAAGCTCCAAAACTCTGTTCTCTCCCAGATGCAAAACAAACCTCACACCTCATTCACATATAACCCGTTATTGCGCATATTCAACGCCAAGCTGCTGGTAAGGTGCATGTGTGATGTGTCGGTAACACCGTTAAACAAAGCAACAGCAGTGCATCAAAGTCACACATCCACAAGTCATTATTTTTCTTACTGAATTAACTTGAGAGAGGTGGCAAACACAGACACAAATAAAGCAGGAAAAAAAACCGGATGCAGATTTTATGTGACCCGAGTTAAAAGAATCCTTATGGAATCAGTACTATGAATCCACAGAACCCTGAGTTTAAGTAAGAAAAAGTCTGATCAAAGTGTTCCTTATTATAAAATACTTAGTACAAATGACATGCTGGATGATGCTATTATTTCTAAGTAGCCTAACATTTCAAAGGGAAAAAGAATACATGGCTTGCAAAACAGAAGCATGTTATAATCAAAGGTACAAAAACAAAAGAAACATTTAGTATAATTCTTCTTTGACACTGTTTAAAACAGAAATTTACAAATATTCCGTGGCAGACTTATTAACCCATTGTTTAAACTGCTCCTTAGACAATAAAATATAAATATAAAATCTCATTGTTGTATGTAGCACTTCCAAGTTTAGCTTATATGAAGCTTTTCAGTATTCAGAATTATAAATAAAGATAAAATAATTAGCTAAATGAAAGTATAAGAAATATGATCCACAATAAGCACATATTCCCTCTTTGTCGCTGCACGTCCAGAAACTCATTGAAGAGGTCGAGGGAATGTTGAACAACTTGCCCGGGGTGACGTCGGTCCACGGGCGGTTTTACGATCTCTCCAGCAAATACTACCGCATCATCGGGAACCACGCCTCCTACTACAAGGACGCTCTGCGCTACCTCGGATGTGTGGAAATTAAAGACCTGCCAGGTGAGCACCATCAAACACCTAGACTTGTTTTAAGGCTGAAGGAGAACAGAAAGTATTTTGTGTGGCTGGCCGATCTAATGCTGCTGTTGTTTGCTCCACAGAGACGGAGAAGCAGGAACGGGCGTTCACACTTGGGCTGGCTGGACTCTTAGGAGAAGGAGTTTACAACTTTGGAGAGCTTGTGGGTTTTAACACAGTATTCATCATGTTGTTTATTAGCGCTGTTGAGCTCTTGTTGACGATTGCTGTTGTGTTCTTGCAGCTGATGCATCCTGTACTGGAGACCCTGAGGAACACAGACAAACAGTGGCTCATCGATACACTGTACGCCTTCAACGGAGGAAATGTGGAGAAGTTCCAGAGCTTCAAGTCTGCCTGGGGCCAACAGGTGATTAACATTATTATAACAGCTCAACAGATTCATTTAGGATCATCAACTCAAATAGTTGTCAATCTAGCATTTAAATAAGCCTCTGTTTGAGGGGTGCATGCAGTTTGAAGGTGCAGATGGGTGACGCTTAAAAGCAGAACTTCCCTAGTACGCAGCACCTTTTACAAAGATTCTCAAAATCTCTAGAGGGATGTAATGCCAATCTTCCATAAAATGTTCCTGCTTCTTTTTTCTTCAAAAGTACAGTTGGGTGGACATCTGTTGACTGTCAAGCATTTTGTTTTGTATTCTTGATTGGTGAGATAAGCCTGTTTTAGCTCCGTAACTGTGTATGTAGCAGCTCAGATCAAAACCCCTTCAATAAGTAATTGAGCCAAGTTGGACACATGTCAACCTTCAAGATACCATCAGTATGAAGGCCGACTCATAGCACAGGAATATGTTGAACCAGGTTAAAGGATTATACATGATCCATGGTACTGGGCAACTGTCTGATTTATTTTCTTGTCTTGTTCCCAGCCTGACCTTGCAGCACATGAGGCTAAACTGATGCAGAAGATCCAGCTGCTCTGCGTGATGGAGGTGAGACTGAAATCTATTTATTAGACTGAAATCTATTTATTTTAATGGATCAATGCATTCACTTGCAGACATGAATTAAACGCATGCAAAGATTCATCTTGGAAATACAAATGTGTGCCATTGATCAATTACAAACCGTAGAATTTTAAAAACAGGAAGAAACCACATTTGTAAACATATCCACATTAGACATGGATTGCAATGAGTCGGTGAGAGGGCAATCGACTGAAATTAACTGACTCGGCTAACTAGTCACACACACTACCCCAGGCTCTATGTCACCAAGATTTCAGTCATATTTAAAGTGACCCTTATTTGATTTTCGCTGCGCCTCTTCCTGGTCTGACTACGGAATAATCGCTCTCTTAGATAGTCTGATGGTCACACAGATAATATACACTGACTAACTAAATCTGTAGTTTGTTCAAAGAGTCGTCATGTTTTCGTACATGTCTCATGTGACAGAAGTGATGTCACAGTGAAGGTTGAAAAACAGGAATATTAAATCACTTCAAACGTGTCCTTTCTTTTCCAGATGACTTTCACTCGTCCTGCAAACCACAGACAGCTCACCTTCACCGAGATCTCTGAGAGTGCCATAATCCCCGTCAATGAGGTGAGTCGGATGACGAGTACATTTAATCAGCCCACCGATAGATGTCAATAAGGCCACGATCCAACTTAATACAGTTTGTCAATTTCACCTTGCTTTTCCAACCCCGGAGACCCAAGAAGTTTTCACAATTGTTTTTATCGACATGAAAATGTATTTATTTGCGAGTATTGAAGTAAAGTGAACTGATGGAGCGTCTCCTGCAGGTGGAGCTGCTGGTGATGAAGGCTCTGTCTGTGGGCCTGATCAAAGGGAACATTGATGAGGTGGACCAGAAGGTGCAGATGACCTGGGTGCAGCCCCGTGTGCTGGACCTGCAGCAGGTTAGTCCTTCCTCCCCTTTTATATTATATTATTATATTATATTTTGCACTAGATGTGCAATTTCAAAACAACGCTACACAGTCGAAATTCAGACTCTGCGCATGTGTTCACAGTGCAGGACATGGCAGTGCAGTAAGGGAATTATCAAAAATGGTGACACAGCAGCAGACAGTTTTTACCCTTGCAGCTGCAGGGAAATGATCAGAGAATTTAAAGCCGCTTTAAGACTTATTTTGTTCTAGTAAGGAGTGAGAGCGTTGCTGTGGCTCAGTAATGCCACCTAAAGCTGAGTGGAACAAAGTACAACTGTCAGAAGTTGGAAATAATAAACTAAGGGGATTTGACATTAGGGGGTATCTGTATAAATAAGTAGAATAAAACACAATTGGATCAGAAGGGGAAGTTAAGACTGCCTGCTGTGTTTTGTTTTTAGATCAAAGGAATGAAGGAGCGTCTGGACTTCTGGTGCGGAGACGTGAAGAACATGGCCATGCTGGTGGAGCAACAAGCCCACGACATCCTCACCTAGACCCCCTTCTCCCCGTCAGGCCAGGGAGGAAACCTCATCACAAGATTTCTGTTTTGTATTGTTTGTCTTTCTATCAGATGTTGATTCTTCACGCTTTATACCAACCTGTAAAAATACACTGGTATTTTACAAATAAACAACTGGTTGCATCATTATTATCCTCACCATATGGTCTTTAAAAACATTGTCTAAAATATGAATAAAAATGACCAGAAAAAAATCACTTTGGTATTATTTATTTATATGCGTCTTTGTAAGTCTTATGTGCATGCCGTATACATTTATATATACTTATGCATTAATGTACTTAAGTAAACTAAATGAACACTGTTGATTGACAATTTGAAGTATTTGTTTATATTTTTTCTTCAACGTATATCTGTCTTAATGTAGTGGTCGATATTTCTTTAAAAGAAAAAATAACTGACTGCTATTGATCCAATTGTACGTTTATTATTCCTATTTTATGAGTCATTACAGTTCACTTTCTTAACATAAATATGTATTTGTATTCTACCTTGATCTTGTCTTTGAAGACCACTTGCCGATCAAGTCTGGGAACACTGGGACATTAGTCCAAGAAAACTAAATAATAGGATAAAGTTCTTTACATCAAGTGATGAGAGTTCCATACTTTCTTTGACACTTAACTGTAAGATTAGGGGTTAAATATTACCTAGGTACATAAACTCAAGTACTAGAATATGATGTTTTTTTAAATAAATAAACTCACCAACAGTTTGTAATGTTGGATCGACAAAACAGTCCTTGTGAAGTTGTCACTATGACGATGAGGCATTTCCCACAGTTTTTTCTTATCTATAATGAAAACATTAGTTAATCTACCTCAACAAACAATACAATAATGCTTTTATAAGCATATAATAATGCAATAATGCAAACTGGAAGTGATTAGTATAACATCCTTTAAATATGGAGTTATAAAGCAAATAGTGCCCACAAATTAGAACAAGGGTGCAACTCACAATTATCTTTATTATTGATATACAGTGCCCTCCAGAATTATTGGCACCCCTTTAGAAAAATGAGCAATACAAGATGCAAAAAATGTCTATTATTTTTCCTCATATTTCATTCAAATATTAACACAAATCTAACCTTTAATTGAGGCAACATAATTGAAAGAAACATTAAATTCTTATCATGAAACAAATGTTTGTCTCAAAAACACAATTATTGGCACCCCTTCATTTAATATTTGGTGCAGCCTCCTTTTGCCAGGATTACAGCTCTGAGTCTTCTCCTGTAATGCCTGATGAGGTGAACACATGGCACGGGATCTGAGACCATTCTTCCATACAGAATCTCTCCAGATCCTTCAGATTCCTAGGTTGACGCTTGTGGACTCTCCTCTTCAGCTCATCCCACAAATGTTCTATGGGATTTAGGTCCGGGGACTGTGATGGCCATGGCAAAACCTTATTCTGTGGTCAGTAAACCATTTTTGTGTAGATTTTGAGGTGTGTTTGGGATCATTGTCCTGCTGGAAGGTCCAACCACGGCCCAATTTAAGCTTCCGGCAGAGGCTGTTAGGTTTTCATTTAATATCTGCTGGTATTTGATAGAGTCCATGATACCATGTATCCTAACAAGATGTCCAGGGCCTTTGGAAGAAAAACAGCCCCACAACATCAAAGATCCACCACCATACTTCACAGTGGGTATGAGGTGCTTTTCTGTATGGCTATCTTTCTGTCTACGCCAAACCCACCTTTGACGTTTGTTGCCAAAAAGCTCTATTTTGGTCACATCTGACCATATAACCTGTCCCATTCAAAGTCCCAGTAACGTTTTGCAAACTGTAGGTGCTTCAGTATGTTTTTAATTGACAGCAATGGCTTTTTTCTGTCAACCCTCCCATACAACTGTAGGTGGCGTCTAATGGTCGTTTTGGAGACTTTCTGACCCCAAGACTCAACTAACCTCTGCAATTCTCCAGCTGTGATCCTTGGAGATTCTTTTGCCAGTCGAACCATCCTCCTCACTTTGTGTGGTGTCAATGTACACACACGTCCTCTTCCAGGCTGATTCTTAACATCTCCTGTTGCTTTAAACTTCTTACTTATTGCCCTGATAGTGGAAATGGGCATTTTCAACAGTTTCAAGATTTTCTCATATCCATTTCCTAATTTGTGCAGCTCAACAACTTTTCGTCGCAGATCATCACTGTGTTCTGTGGTCTTTCCCATAGAGATGAATGACAAAGGGAATTTTGGTCTGTGTCACCTCATTTTAATACCCCAGTGAAACAGGAAGTCATGGTTGACCAATTAAGAGTTCCTAATCAAACAGGTGAACCTAAAAATGTAAGATATGACTGGAAATATACTTCAGTTAGATTTTAATCATAAGATTTTCTAGGGGTGCCAATAATTGTGGCACACATGTTTTGGAGAAAAATATTTATTTAACCCATAAGGACCCACCGTGAAACGGGTGTCACATGAACTTTAAATGTTCTGGAAAGTTCCTTATACAGCTTTAGCCTTTATTTTATCTCATGAAGTCCCTAAGTGACACACACTGAACAGTCTGGTGGGTCATGGTCCAGGACATTTTGATTTTGTGTTCCCATAACAACATGTCCAAGATGTCCATGTGCCAGACTAACACGTGACATAACGAGCTACATTGCAAAAGCTTTTTTTTTGTTGCTAAAGGTAAAATTCAAGCCATTTAAGAATTAAAATGCTTACATAACATGTCCTTTATTACATGTAACCTGTTGTGGAAACATTTATTGATCAAATTGATATGAAATAAATGAGATAAATATCGCTGTGACACTAGTGTCACATCGGGACTTTAACCCTAAACTTTCACAGTAAACCCCAAAGTGACATATATGCACAATTAGAAATACTAGAGAATGCAATTCCTGAAGAAATTGCTAGTGGGAATGCTTTATGCTGAAAAGCTGACGCTGAACTGCTATGCTGAAATGTAATGTGTAAGAAGAAAGTGAAGAATTTAGATTGAAATGATACATGAACACTGGGGGCTTGAATGTCTGATGAGAGAAAAAAGGAAGTAAAAAGGCTTGGAAAAGCAGCAGAATATTTGAACTGCAAACTTTTGAACTAACTTGATGGCGAATGATCTGTCGCCATGCCAACGGTATTTGATGACACCCCATAATACGCTTAGATGTTTTGATGTTGGGCCGTTTGGAGCATTTTCACTGAAGTTATGAGAAAAACATGTTTCTTAGCGAGCATTGTGTTGCCATGGCAACGGCATTTGAAGAAATTTCAAAACAGTCACGTAGATGTCTTCACGGCTGGACTGTTAGCACACATGTGAAGTTTGAGCACTTTTTGACCATTTTCATAGGAGTTAAAGCAATATCGTGTTTTACGTCGAGGGATGCGTTGCCATGGCAACAGCTTTTGAGGAAAACTCACTAATGGTACATAGACATGTTGAGGGCTGGACCATTAACTGTCATCTGAAGTCTGGTGGTGTTTTGACCATTTTCATATCAGTTACGACAACATCGTGTTTTTTGGCGAGGGATGCGTTTCCATGGCAACAGCCTATGGTGAGATCTCAGATTTGGCGTATTGCTGTTGAGGCATGGACCGGTGATATACAAGCGAAGTTTGGGGGACGATCGGACCGTGTCCATTGGAGTTACAGCGACATCGTGTTTTAATGGCGAGGGATGCGTTTCCATGGAAACGGCATATGATGACACCCCATAATTGACGTAGAGCTGTTGAGGGCAGGACCATTAACCATTATCTGAAGTCTGCTGCTCTGAGCATGTCAGTTGGAGTTATGACATCATCGTGTTCCATGACACAGGTGTTTATATTTGAGCTAACGACGTGTCCAGTGATCAAAGGTTTCCATGGTGATGTTCCCAAAAGTATAAATGGGTCCGGGTTCTTATGGGTTAAAGTCAACATTTTTTTTTTTTAATAATTTGACTTCAGTGAAAAGGTAAGATTGTTTGTGAATATTTTGAGTGAAATATCATGAGGAAAACAATAAATGTTTTGCATCTTGTTTTGCTCATTTTTACTAAAGGGGTGCCAATAATTCTGGAGGGCACTGTATCTACTAATTAGTCTCTTGACTTATCATTTATACATGTGCCAAAAAACATATTTGAAAATTGAAAAATGGCTACTAGGAGATGCCAGATCCAATGTTTTCATATAAAAAACGTTAATTAAGGAATCTGAGAACCAGCAGATATTCACATTTTAAAGCAGTAGATTCAGTAAGATAAATGTTCTGTCGCTCAACCAATCGTTTTATTGACGGACCGTTACAGCTTTAACTCTTATGTTTTTAGAGAGAGCATTTTAGGGCCATGAACAAGACATTGATATTTTGAAAATCAATATCATGACAGACGCTCTGGTCACCACCTCATCCTTAATGAGCTTCTGGGATGGATTTTCCCGGTATGTTTAATGATCACTGGTGCTGAATAATGGCTGTAGAAAGAAGCTCCCTTTGTTTCTGAGGATCTAACACCAAGGTATAATGAGATTGTTTTTTGTTTAGTGGCAGAATTTCAGAAATGCACAGGTGCTGAAATAAGTCTGCTTACTTTCACACAGAGGTATAATGTGTTACAATTCTGCACTTTATACTGTTAGGATTTCTTAGCCTTGAGAGCAGGATTAACTGAAAAGAGTCCAAGGAAGTTTATTTAAAAGTTTACAGCATTTAATTAAACAAATGATACGATGATACAATGACATTTGCAAGAGCGGCTGCTTTCATCAGCTGTCCCGTTCACGTGGGGTCAGCCGGGTGAAAGAGGTTGATTTTCAAATGGCTTCACGTCATATTAACTGTAGTCTTCTCCTATTGGCCGGCGGAAGTCGTTGTATGAACTTCCGGTTTTCCGAATAAAAACAGTTTTAAATTAAAGTGCTTGGGACACAGTTTTCCCCCATCATCCAAACCATTAATTTCAGTAAATAATGTCCCCTTGAAACCGTTACTGAAGTGATTTTTGAAAATTTGTACTTTGATAACCGTTAATCTGCCCTTCAATGTGACCATATTCTGGATCTTCTCTGGGTCTGCTCTGGGATTCTGAAACTCCCGCGAAAAGGTGTGCCGCGTCACAGAGGGAAGACGAACGCTTCCGGAGTCCAGTATCTGTATGCAAACAAACGATGGCGCACACAGCAGCAAGCTCCGACTGCGATTGTAGTTTAATTTTGAATGTGTCTGAGAGCTCATATGAGGATGAAGCATCTGATAGTGATAGCCTCGTAGACGATATTGACTATATGCCCTACAGATTCGAACCATATGCCTCTGAATCGGAAGAAATTAACTCCAAGTTGGACAGTGGAGACGACAACCGCCCCGACTCTTTCCCTCCCTCGCACACACACACACACACACACACAAACACAAACACACACAGAGTATCCTAAAAAACACATCACGTTTAAAGGTTGTTGTTCTTACCTGAGTTTTCTCTTGTTGCTCGAAGTAGACACTTCGGGGGCGTTTAGCTGGGGGGTTGGCGAAGTCTTTGGGGCCTTTACGGATTTGGGAAGGCGTGGGAAAGAGAGTAGGCACTGCTGACGGCTTCAGAATCCGTCTTCGCGAAAAATCAATCCCAGTTTCAGCCATCAACAAAGGCCTTTCCTCGAAATTCTCGGCCAGAAAGTGGGCGCTGCATATGTAGGTCGATGTGGGGTTCATCACAGACCAGCCAGCCTTTGTGTTCTGTACGTTTTTCTCCCATGTGCGCTGACGCTTGACATCCGTTGGAAAGCTATGTATGCTGATGTTAAGTTCCTCATTTGCTGTATTGGAACAGCCAGACACAACGCATCGTCGAACCATCTCTACGCGTGACAAATCCCTTCTGTCCCTGTCTGGCTCAATGGGAGCAGAATAAATATGGCCCTTTGACGCACTTCCGCCTCGTCCCCCGAAAAAGGAAACTGAGTGAAGGACTTTTCCCGCGATATTCGAAATTATTGATATTTATCAATACGGTATCGCAAATTCACTTTTAAACTGATGGTTCGAGATGACTAGTAGCCCAACATTGCATTGCACAACAATAGGTGGGATGGTGTCACAAAATCTTTAAAACAGTGTATTTAATTTCTGGTTTTCAGAATAAAACAGCTTTAAATTAAAACAGTGTATTTAATTTAATTTACGCCATATAAACATTGATTTTATTTCTTACAATACACCTAAACTACTAGACCTATGTTATGTATTTCGTTGAGTTGTGTACTTGTTTTATCCTAAATGTTTTAAAACTATTTTCAAAACCAGAGAATTAATCAAGATAACGGTGCGTTTCTTTTGGTCTCCCTTGAATGGTGTCGTCCCTCTTTGCATACGCCTCTGCCAGAAGCTGTCATAAAATGACCTGTATACAGTATTAAGCAACATTTTTAAACGTTTTATTTCCTGGTTGTTTTTAACTATATGTTTTTACAAGATAAAGGATTTTAGTCATCAATGAGTTAGCATTTTACTACTTCTGGTTCCCTTTTCTCAACGTCCACCATTTTTTGAGTGAGTTTTTGGTTCAAAATCTTAAATAAGATGTGTGGTTAAAACAAGCAATTGGATAATTCACCGGAAAGATCAGCCAGGGAGACTGGATGAAGTAGCAGACTCAAAACAATATTTTGCTAAGTACAGTTACAGCTAGCTACAGTTTGGCAGTCTATGCAATCTAGAAAACATTAGCCAGCTAAAACCCAACCCCAAAATGTATTAATATAAGGTTATACAAAGTATCACTGCTACAGTAGCTTGGAAACTAGCAATACGGGGAATGAATTTGATACATTAATTTCTAGTTTGTCAGACCACAAATATGACAAGAGCTAGCTAGCGGCTTGCGGCTAGCTGAAGAGAGGCAAAGCACAGGAACACTCGGTACGTTCCATCTTTTGGATTTTGACAAGAAAAATAGGCCTGAGTCGTTACATAGATATCCAACCCAGTCTGACGGCATTTTGTGTTATAGTCACGAAATAAATGTAATCTATTGATTCGTGTTCACCAACACGATTTTCAATTTTCTTTCGTGTCACACAGAACGATTTTAAAAGCAATGTATTTCTATTGGTAGTATGTTTCGTGCCTGCACCACGTCTTTTTGTCCAGTCTGGTCTTGGAAGACTGGAAGCTTTGTGGTTCATAAAAACATTTTCTTACTGTTTAGCTGGCTAATGTTTGCTAGATTGCATACACTGCCAAACTGTAGCTAGCTGTAACTATATCTTACCCTAAGCCTAACCCTTTTATTTGAAATAGTATAATGTCGGAGGTTTTTTGCCGTCCGCGAGGAAAAGAAATGGGGCAAAGAGCCTCAGAATACTGAAATCTGTCTTTTTTGAAATCTTTTTTTCCTTCTAATTTGTTATTATTTGGTGCAGGCAAAACATACTACAAATATAAATACATTGCCTCTAAAATCGTTCTGTGTCAGAATACTGAAAACTGTATTTGATCTCTTTTTCCTTCTAATTTGTTATTATTTACATTGCTTTTCAAATCGTTCTGTGTGACACGAAAGAAATGGGGAATTCGTGTTGGTGAACACGAATCAATAGATTCATTTTGTGACTATAACACGAAATGCTGTGAGACTGTGTTGAGATATCAGTTCACAGACTGTGTTAGGCAAACGAGAAGGTGAAAGTTACGTTACCCTTAATTCACCCATTGCTAATAAAAAAATATATTAATACATGTAAGACATTACCCATTGAACATTTAAGTTACAGATCTGAATACTTCTTCCATCACCGTGAACATGTCATTTTGTCAGCCTGCAAGTAAAAGAAAAGCAGGAGGAGAAGGAACAACGATGGGGACATATGCAGTGCAGACAGCAGCTCATTAATCTGCTCCACGGCTTTCACTGTTATCACATAAACTCTGATTCACTGCAAGGTGCAACATGACTGATGACGCCTTCACATGCACAGAGGTGCAAGAGTTACTATGATCTCCAATGGTGGAAGGTAAGTATATTTACTCAAGAACCATAATTAACTAAAACTTTGAAATAATTGCACTTTTACTGGTTTTTTCCGTTGTATACTTTTAGATGACTACTTTTTGCAGACAGCTTTAATTACATTGCAGATCCAGATGAATAATGCAGAATATAAATTGAGTGTTACATTTTGATAAATTATTCAAAATTAAGTCATGTTATTGACAATGCATTTAAAAATTAGATATGAACACTTAAATAAATAAATAATAGATTAAAAACAAAAAATATATTTTTGGATATATTGATCAATATTAGTGTAAGTATAAGTATTTTCTTTAATAATAATTGAAGTACTGTATATGATATGTATCTATCTACAGACTATTATGTTGAACATAATATACATATTAAACTAATGTGATATTTATTATTATTTAATTACATTTTTTTAATGTATATACATACATTTAAATAAATGTAATTTGCTTGTAATGTGATCAATGCTTGATTTGTTGTAATTACCTGACTCTATTACCAGTTGTAAAAAGGTTTGATTGTGACAACCATTGAGGAATTGTTTGTAATCTTTTGCATTGCAACACAATAAAGATAATGCAGATGTGAACTTTAAAAAGACGATTTTACCAGTTTAACCAGTTAACACTGACACAGCCAGTGTCAATCTGGTATGACACCAATTTCTGGTCACCATCAATCCAGCGGTGGATGTGTTCGATAAGAGATAGATTTCCAATACCATCATGCCCCAGTTATCAATTAGATAAATGTTTACCATGTGACTACTCTGAAAATAAAGATTGCTGTGAAGCTCCCATATATATTATAATGACAGGCAGATGAATGATATGTTTAAATGTCAGTCTGAGTCAAATAAAGCTTATAAGTGACAGCTAACGTCCATTGGTTTGCTTATAAGATAATGGTGAAAAAGAGCAACAACAATTAGCTTTGGGAGAGCGTGGAACAGGATCAATGAGCTCACAAACCTCCAGTTATTAGGGAAACAGATTGCTGACTGACCAGATTTCAGTCTCGGAGGAGGAGAGAGTGAAATGAGGCTGGATCATTAGGAAAAGCAGGCTGTATCCCCAAAGGGGAAGAGCAGCGAGCTCCGTGCATGCAGCTATTCGCACCATCCCTCCGTCTCTATCTCTTTAAGAGCCGAGAGAAGGAGTGTGTGTTCAGTGTGTGTGTGTGTGTGTGTGGGGGAGGGGTATTGGCTGGGGTGGAACAGTCCTGTAATGAGCAGATTTTAGAGAGAGAGAGCAAGAGAGAGTGAGGCCGAAAAAACAGGAGGACAGATGACTTGGTGGAATTGGGATACAACAACAATCCAGGTTATGGGCGATCGCTGAAATGGAGAGGACAAAGGGAAAGGGAGAGGAATAATTCATTTTGTTCTGCTGCACATCCTCATCTCCAGGGGAGGCTCATCTTGAGATCACAGCAGAGCAGAGGGGAGGAAGAGGAGATATTCACTCTCCGTTATGTCTGTGTGTGTGCGAGGCTGAGGCTGTGTGTGGTTATGTATGTGTGTCTCTGAGCCTTGTTTCCAGGCCATGCTATAAAGCTCCTACTTCTCAGATTTTTTTTTTTAATGGCGTACCAGTGCAGCAGCATCCCTGTGCTGTCTCCCTCTCTGTGAGCTGGTGCAGCGGGGCTCGTGTGGATGCTGTAATGTCTGATTGAGCTGAGCTCGGTCACTGCTGCTGCCACCACCGCCGCTCTGTGGGCCTCTGGGACTGCTGGAAAAGCCTAGGCCTCGCTTGTCTGGAGCACCCCGCTGCACCGGCTGAGGCGACGGGACGGCGAGCTGCGAGGCTGTGTGTAGCAAGAAGGTGGAGGAGGAAGTGTAGGAGGAGGATGAGAAGCACTCTGAGCCTGCATGCCCATGGGAAGCAGCATGCACAGCAGCTGCGTTCGTCACTCCAGACCCGTCGCTGAGGCTTAGACTGCTTCTCCATCATAAGGCGATGCTCTTCGGGGCAACGTCCTACTGCTTTTAAAGCGACGAGCCGGTGTTTTACATCCTAAACTTACAGGAGAGGGAGAGCCGAGGCCCTCCATGCTACCAGATTCAAGCGAGGCCTCCTCCCTCTTTGCTCCTTCTGAGTAAACCAGGCCCTTGTTTTTGTTTTTTCTTGACGTTCTAAGGATTTGCCTAAACCTGTTTCATGCATGTCCACTGGAGGCAGGTTTGACTTTGATGATGGGGGGTCGTACTGCGGGGGGTGGGAGCAGGGTAAGGCCCATGGACGAGGGGTCTGCACGGGGCCCCAGGGTCAGGGCGAGTATGCGGGCGCCTGGAGCCACGGCTTCGAGGTCCTGGGCGTGTACACGTGGCCCAGCGGGAACAACTACCAAGGCACCTGGGCGCAGGGCAAGCGGCATGGCATCGGAGTGGAGAGCAAGGGCCGCTGGGAGTACAGAGGGGAGTGGACGCAGGGGTTCAAGGGTCGCTACGGGCAGCTGGAGAGCACGGCGAGTGGGGCCCGGTACGAGGGGACATGGAGCAACGGGTTGCAGGATGGATACGGCACGGAAACATACTCTGATGGAGGTAAGGCTGCTAAAACTAATTTCCTGCTCACATGTAAAAAAAGAAATGGTTCAGAGTTCATATAGACCTGTGACTTTTCTGGATAAAACACCTGTACTCTTGGACTGATTTCCAGGCTGGAAGTGGAGCGACTAGCTTACTTAGCCTGCTGCTAAATTCCACTGTAACACATCTCCAATGTAGGCTACATAAATAACATGTAGGTCACATCCACATGCATGCATGGATTACTGAGCAGGCCTACAGAGCCCAGGCTCGAGGGTTCAGTGGACCCATATCATGTATGGTGTGCTGTAGTATGTCGTTTAACATCAGTGTGACAGTGTGGATCTGCTGTGGCAGGAAGCTATAACAGGAGTCAGACAGACTCTTAATTAGCATAGACAAAATATTCAGTTTTACATGACATGTATAAAGTTCAGCTGCAGATGTTTCAATCAAAAGCACCTGGAAGTTCATCTACATCTCCAGAATGAAAGAAATGACTACATGCAAAATGACTATAAAGAGATATACACATATTTATGAGCCAAAAGATACACAAAAGGAATACAAATATATGCACACAAGAACTACCAAGACACACAAAACAACTACAAACTAATTATTAGGAAGGAACACAAAATTACTAAAAAGACACTTAAAAAACTACAAATAAACAAAACAACTACAATGAGACACAATTCAAGTAGATAAAATACAACTCCAATTAAGGAGACAAAACAGAAAAACAACAAAGCAAGATGACTTAGAATAGTCATCTTGTAATAGTAAAAATAGATCAAAACAACTACTTAGAGATAGAAAAGAAGACATTACTATAAAGAGACACACAACGACTATAGAAGATGCAAAATGAAAACTTAAAACCCAAGCACATCTCTTTTAGTCTAGGTGTTGCACCCTAGCTTACGAGGGTTTTGGGACCTTCTACATGGGCTCTAGCCTCATAATCTGGCCATGACCACATGACAACATGAGGAGGTCTGTGGGACGGACCAGCCTTCATAATCATTTGATTATTTTGCAACAGGCTAGATGTTCAAAAAAGATGTGGATTTCTAATATTAGAAATCTCAGCATTTGCTGTGTTTAGTGTTTAGAGACGCACAGATGCTTAAAAACACACCTTCACCCCTCTGCATCACACCCTGTCGCCATGGTAACTCGGAGACAGCAGGTCAGCGTGTCACTAGAGACCAGCTCGAGGCTCCTCTGCTCTCTGATTGGCTCTCAGCCACTGTCAGTCCACATTTAGTAAAACTAGGCCGCACGGACCGCCTCCGAGATTCGCTGAAGGACCCGGATACTGAAAGCCAGGTCAATAAGTGATGCAGGTGGAATAAAAACACGGTGTGGGTGTGGGTGTGGGTGTGCGCGCGCTGCACTGAAAGTGGAGGTGTTGTTTACCGAGAGGTGGAGGATTCAAGCAATTGGATTGAGGCTAACATGCAAATGCTACTGTTTTACTGAGATATTAAAATATGAAACAAAGAGGCTGAGGCGACAAAAGTATTAAGAAAGAAGACTGCGTCACGCGACATCTCTGCTCCCCTCTTCCGCTCACGTGGAAGACCGCCGACAGATGAATGTAGCACGCACCAGCTGACACATTTTCCACAACCCAATAAATGTGCAGGTCGCTGTTTCCACACGCACAATCACTTGAAGTCCTCTTTACTCAGCGAGCCCTTATTAAAAAATGATAATGAACCCATAAAATAGAACACATGCAGACAGAGACAGTCCAGGGCTGGCTTCAGCACCGCGGACAGCTCCTGGTCTAAACAGCATTCAAAATACTTTATACACTTTAAAAAGGAATGTCGTTAAATGAGAAAATGTGAATTACTCAAATGATCGTTTACA
The DNA here is from genome assembly GCA_031216635.1 of Dissostichus eleginoides. NCBI lineage: Eukaryota > Metazoa > Chordata > Actinopteri > Perciformes > Nototheniidae > Dissostichus > Dissostichus eleginoides. The sequence continues at coordinate 13,454,765 of CM062264.1, forward strand.
AGTACTAACTCACAGTATTCACTTGTAAACAGTAGATATTCCCTGTGTGTTAACATACTACATCTATACAGCTGACATAGGCCTACTAATGTTAGCATATGGTTTCTACTTTTCATTGTATACTTCTACTAAACTGCATTTCAGAGGGATATATTACCATTTTTACTAAACATTTGATAACTTTAGTTAGTTTGCAGAGTCAAACATATAACTATAGAAAATAATAACCCAGCAATATATCAAGTCATTAAAAGGAGAATTGTATTAGCTGTGATGAAAACAGTAATGCTTTGTTTTCTCTGGTCTTTTTGTGGCTGCTTAACCAATCTCCACTTTTTAACTTAATCATTTGCAGCTAAGCGGCTCCTCTATTTCCTTTATTGCATGGCATTGTGGGAGATTATAGTCTAGCATATACAAACAAGAAACGTTGTATTTATTTGGCATACTGACTGTTTGGACTTTACTTAAATTAAACAAAACTAATGTTTAGTATCAAGTTAGGACACAGCATACGGGATGCGACCCAATTCCTGACTTCAGTATAAACTGGAGGAATATATAATAATAAAATGAATTAACATTTGATACTGCTTTTTAACCTTATCTCTTAGTTGATATTGTTTCTATATGTGGAAATACCAACAAACAACATAAATAACACAAGCAGCAGGGCTTTAGCCTCGCACACTGAAAAACTGCCAACATTAACTTCACTCAAAAACGGATGGATTTTTTTGTCTGCTATTGATGGAAACTATTTTCCCAGAATGCAATGCACAAAGGAAAGAAATGTGTATGGCGTTAAAACATAGTAACAGAAAGCTTACGAAGTTTGATTATAACAACTGCAGTATGTTTTTTAAATACTTACAATACTTATTGTTTATTATACATGTTCAAAAACTGTGATAGTCGACAAATTATTTTTATTTTTCCAAAAATATAGAGAACAGAATGGTTCCTCGTAAACTTGTATGTCTCTAATTATTTCAGCACCATGAACAGCTCCAGTCCCCGCCACAAACTACACAGTATCTGATATGAAAATTACTCAGAGACACTAAAACATTTGTTCTTTTTTTAAGTCATAGTTTAAGTTTGAGCTGAAACAAGTAACAAATAAGTCAATCTAAACATGTATCTGCAACTATGATAATCAATGAATCGTTAGAGTAACTTTTCAAACAAATCCAATAAAGCTGCAGTGTTTCTCAAAGCTGGGAATCTTCTGCTAGTCCTGCTTTATATCTCTGTACACTGAATATGTTTGAATATAGGACTTAGAAACTAAGCATTTCATTGATTCATTGAGAAAAGAATCGTTAGACACAGCCCTAGATTCAGTCTGTTCACGATTTCCTGAGGCTCAGCACAGGTTGGATAAAGACAGTGTAGACAGCTGGTCAAATATCTTTCATGGCATAAAACTCTCTTGGCTTTGTCAGCAGGGGCTGCTGCTGTAAATGAAACTGACATGTTGAACAGGAGACAGTAGAGTGTCCTGCCCAGTAATATGAAACTGTGGATCCTCTTGACCTCTGACCCTCTCAAGGACTTGAGGAGAGGACGGTGTAATTTTGTTCTTTCCCCACAGCAGACCTGATCTTTGTTTGAGTTTATCTGGGTAGCTCTCCTTCGTCCAGGAGGTCTGGGTGTCATTGGCAGTTTATGAGATATTTATAATTGTGTTTATGTATATTTGTGAGGAGACTGGAGAAGGGGAAAGACATTATTTAGAAAGGTTTTTTTGTATATTTTGATCATTTTCAGAAGTTTGGAAGAAATTCACAAGGAAGATTTCATCCCAACTCTCTACTCTTGTGTTGTGTAAATAGCAGAATTCTTCCACCATTCACACATCACACACACAGTAATCCTTTTTTCCTGTTGTAGTATGTTGGTTGGTCTCTGCAATCTGCCAAATCTTAAGAAGCTCAGGGACAAAGATTTCCGATTCACTGGGTAAAAATTGGCACTGGCATTTCCAGTTTTTTCAAAAGTGCTTACGTGCTTTCCTGCAGTGTAGGAAATGCTATATATCTGGGGGTTTTCTGGGGGTTTTGGAAGCTTAAATGTGGTGCTAACATGTCTCAGTTTGTCAGTGAAATATTTCAAAGGTTTTATCCCTGGTGCCGGTAGCAACAACATAAACCGTCAAACAAATGAAGGATAAACGCAAAATAATTATAACATGTCAAAATGCTTCTTCTTTACACTGGAATACTATACGTGGCATAGCAAATACTCATCTATAACACGTTGGAAAGTCCACATCAGGGGAGTTGCCAATTTCTGTCTGACTTTAGTTCTCCTTCGCCAAGCTAGCAGCAAGTTGGTCTGTCTTTCGGTCCACAACTTTGGTTCAGACTGAACAATCTCTACAACTACCAAATGTATTTCCATGAATGGGTGTAAAAACAATAGCCAGAGAAAGAATGCTGCTGACATGACTGCTGGTGATCTACTCATTCAGTTTGACACCTTTGCATTTAGTGAATTGTCTTTACAACAGTTGGATGGATTATCATTACATTTTGTACAGACATTCAGGAGCAAGGTTTGTTTTGCAGGTATTTAATTGTAAATATATATATTGTAAATATTGAACCAATGTATGTTTTTAACTGATGATTGCACAAGATGTTATCCCCAGGGGAACACGAATGTCTGAACCACATTTCATTGCAATACATGTTGACACGTCTCACTGGAAATTACAAATGTCAACCTCATGGTGGTGTAATAAGAAAAATAAAATGGAGAATCACTGAAGTAAGAATGATTAATCATCTGGCTACCATGAATATCCATACAAGTTTCATGGCAGTCCATCAAATGGCTGTCAAATTAAAGAGTTTTGTGCTAATATTTGATGGGTTACAGATATATATAATAGTTACCCTGTTTCAAACTTCGGTTTGACATTACCTTCACTCCTTCTGATTTCCATGGGGTGTCAATCGTTAGAGACCAACGTATGCTCCTGAATCGAATGACTTGTTTAGTAAACATTCATGCAAATCACTACCAACTGGTTTTGCCAAGGTTTAATGATTGGGGTTGCCTGGGTTGAGGGCTGTGTTCATTGGCTCAAACGCTTGTCAACGAGCCACTCAACTCAATGGTAACCCCAACCCTTCTGGGAAACATGAATTTGAGTTTCTTGCCAATAGTTGTGGAGAAATTTCAGTTTGGACCAAAGTGTAGATCAAAACTGACTGTCACTGTGTCTGCTTGTATTTCAGGAACCTACCAAGGCCAGTGGCTGGCCGGGATGCGTCATGGCTATGGCGTGCGGCAGAGTGTACCGTACGGCATGGCGGCTGTCATCCTTTTCCCTCTGCGAACATCCATAAACTCCCTCCGCTCCGAGCACAGCCACGGCCCCCCGGCTGTGCTGGAGGACGGCAATGCCACCACGCCAACAGATGGGGTGGTGGCCGGCCTGGCAGGGAGCCCCGTGGGCCGAGGGGGGTTTGCTCTGATGGCTCCGAGTGAAGCTGAGCGCCAGAGGAAGAGGAAAGGCCGCTTCCGTCAGTCCATCCTGAGTGGACTAAAGCTGCGACGCTCAGAGTCCAAAAGCTCGCTGGCAAGTCAGCTCAGCAAACAGAGCTCCTTCTGCAGTGAGGCTGGCATGAGCACCGTCAGCTCTGCTGCATCGGACATCCACTCCAACGCCAGTGAGAGTGAACAAGGAGCCCCTGTGGACGCCACTGTCACTGAAATGTATGCTGGCGAGTGGCGGAGCGACCAGAGGGCCGGCTGGGGTGTGAGCCGGCGCTCAGACGGCCTGCATTATGAGGGGGAATGGGCGGGAAACAAGAGGCATGGGTACGGATGCACCACCTTCCCAGATGGCACCAAAGAGGAAGGGAAGTATAAGCAGAACACGTTGGTGAGCGGAAAACGCAAGAACCTTATCCCACTGAGGGCCAGTAAGATCAGAGAGAAGGTGGACCGGGCTGTGGAGGCTGCGGAGAAGGCTGCGGACATCTCGAAGCAGAAAGCAGAGATCGCCATGTCAAGGTAACGTGCTCACCTTTTGGCAGTGGTGGAAGAAGTATTCAGAGGCTTTACTTAGGTGAAAGTAGCTAACACTGTGAAAAGCCCTGTAATCAAGATAAAAGTATGTAAAATGTCCATAAATCATGACATGGTTACTCAAGATTATCCACAGACCTTGATGTGAGCAGTTTAATGTAGAAACAATTTACTTTTTCATGTATCAAAGCTTAAACAGAAGTCCACATTTACTCATAGACTAGAAGCTCGTGATAGCACAAACTGTTAATATTAATGGCTAAATTGTGACTTTAGCTAGCAACGAAGATCTCGAGTATATGCACACTTCCACTGTGTTACAGTTGACGAGTGTAGTTTGCTTGATCAAAAATAGTTTGATAAAACTTCTAACAACAAGGTGTTCATATCATCTTGAGTAACCATTGCTGTTAATTTTTTCAAATATCTTTTACAGCACCACATTGTATTTTACAACCCTTCTGAGCATAACAAAATAAAATCATGTCGAATGTTAATTTGAAAACTAACACTTTTAAATGTGATGTTGTGGAGTTCAAAATGTGCCTCTGAAATGTAGTAAAATAGAGGAATAAAGTTGCATAAATTGTGAAAACTGGTACTATTCAAATACCTTCAAGTTGTACAGAACATGAATAAAATGTGCTTTAGATTCCACCTCTGTTTTCAGCAACACATGTGGGAGATGGGCACCAAATATGGATTTGTTTCTGTACCAAAATGATAAACAAATGTAAACAGAATATGCAAAAACAGATTAAGAGGATGTGACAGGTGCTTATTTAAAGCAGAGAGAATATTTGGCATAAACAAGTCTAAAAAAAGAAACTCAGAGTGGATAATAAGCATTATAGCTGCAGCCTGTTTGACGGCAGTGTTTCTACCTGTGTGTTCAGGATGAGCCACGCTCGTGGGAAGGCAGAGGCGGCGGAAGGAGTGGCGCAGAAGGCCATGGAGGAGTGTCGACTGGCCCGGATCGCTGCCAAAGAGCTCTCTCCCTCTTTTCACATCTATGGGAACGGTGAGTGGACCACACAGAGGAGTGTCCAATTTAAGTTAATGTGCGCTTTCACACATGCTGCTCTATTTCATTTAGGTTTTTGAAGTGCAGAATTACATGTAACATTTTATCAGACAAATTGATATGTATTATTTATTTATTTATATATTATTTTATATTACCACTAGTTCTTATGTAAAATATATAATAATAATAATAATAATAATAATAATAATAATAATAATAATACTATTATGTTTTATTCTGTTTGTGCATCTTAGATTTTTTTAATACATTGTATTCAAAATGATACAGTATTATTTTTTCTTTTGGATTTTCTCCCATCCTTTAAAGGGGACCTATCATGCAAAATGCACTTTGTGATGTCTTTTATACATGTGTCCCCGGTGCGTCGGGGAACTCACGCAGCGTCAGAAAATAAAACCCTCTCTCTTTTCCTCCGTACACAAATCTTTTAAAAACGGGTGTACAACGAGCGGATACAGATTCCATCCGACCTGACGTCAAATCGGCGGACCCACAGAAAGTTGCCATCAGAAACAATGCCTGACGTGTTTTGGATGTAATCTCGTCTTTGTTTACATTAGCAAGCCTCGCTAACACTCAGAGCTAACCTGTACTGCGTAGAGCACATGTGTTTAAAAAGCAGGAAATAAAAAAAGAACTCACTTTGTGATAAACCGCAAGAGAAAAAGCATTTGAGCTCCATACTATTTCAGAAATAATCCTTGACTTGGTTTAAACAGGATGGCGTTTTATCACAACCTAATTTAACTTTATCTCCGGTAGAATTCTGATCAGGCATTAGCTCAGCCTCCTCTTCTGACCCAAGATCTGCCTTTCTCTAACAGGGCTTCAAAACAGGGGTTTGAGCAGTATGAGGGATGGCTACAATGGGTGATCTGTTTGGTATTTTGAAAAAAAAACTTCACAGACATGTTTTGTATAGGTATGGCCCTACAATATATTTGTCAAATATAGCATGATAGGTCCAGTTTAAGTTTTATTGCCATTTCTGCCCACTTTTATGTGGCTTCATTTCCCCCCCGAGAGACCAGGATTGTAACAATTAGTCATAAGTCGTGACTAAATCGTTTTTTTAAAAAGCAGCATATTATGAAACTAATAGAATAAGACTCATTATCTTCATTTAAAACCTAGATAATAGCGTGTATAAGTAATGCCTGAATTATTTAAAAAAATGATCGTATATGTGGATTTACAGTAGGCTCAGTGTTTACATACATAGGTTGATCTCATAATAGACTACAGAGGATTAAAGCCTTTGAGAATTCAACTAAATCAAGTGTTTTCACTTAGTTAATCCCCTCTAAGCCAACAGTGACTGCCAGCACCAGATCCAGTTTGTATGCAGCTTTTCTCTCTTTTTGCTACCCTGCATGCTAATAACACTCAAAAACACCAGCACAACACACTCACACCATACACACTGATGGACTTGGCTTGGATTGGTGCCAAATCACTTCACTGGTGTTATTCTCCAACTGTTTTCGCAGGGCTCGAATGTCAGAGGCCCAAGCACCAGGACGCCAAGGACAAAGACCATGAGGTGATCTCCACGGGAACAGACAGTCCGGAGCTGTGCACGCCGGACACCACGCCGCCTGTAATAACACCTGATCTCAGCCCCGTGCTGAGCGTGCCCACCTCGCCCCCCCACAGCCCTGGCAAACACGCCCATCGCCCCAGAAATGCTTGCTTTATGCGCCAGAGCGCCGTGGACGATCAGGGCGGGGCTGAGATCCAGGTGCTGGTGGAGGGGCGGGGCATGGATCTGCCAAGGGGCGGGGCTAACAATTGGACTGATGACATGTATCCAGATCGCGGAGGCAGCAGCCGCTCCACCACACCCTCCCTCCTGGAGGAGCAGGAGGGCCAAATCAACGGCCATGAGCAAGCCCCAATGTCCAACCACAAACCGCGGGAGAAATCCAATCACAAGTCCCGGGAGCACGCCTCCTCCTACAGAGCGTGGGAGCACTCCAACCAAAAGCCCTCCAAGCAAGCCTCTTCCAATCACAAGTCGAGGGAGTACTCGTCGTCCAATCATAAAACATGGGATCATTCTTCCACCAATCACAAGGCCTGCGAGCATGCCTCTTCCAACTACAAGCCGCAGGTGCACATTTTATCCAATCACAAGGCCTTGGAACATAACATTTCCAATCACAAGACTTCTGAGCATGCTTCTTCCAATCACAAGTCCCAAGATTATATCTCCTCAAATCACAATGCAAAGGACCACGTCTCTTCTAGTTACAACCCTCGAGAGCATGTCTACTCCAACCACCATCCAAAGCAGCACAACCCTTCCAACCACAAGCTTAGCGAGCATGCTGTAATCGACCAAAGGCTAGATGGCCTCACCGGGGGCTGGACTGCTGAAAGCACCCTTAGGTGGAGCCCGGCCCACTCGCGCCTTACAGAACAGGACGAGGAGAGGATCAATGACTATACGGTTGACATGAGGCTCCAGTGCCCGGACTCGCAGAAGTCTCGGGGGCTGGGAGCAGAGTCCCCGGCCTCAAAACACAACAGGTTGCGTTCCCGGGGCCTTCGGCCGGTCAGAGAGGGATCCATGGACTCTGTACAGATGCTGGACAACCTGAATGTGGGGGCAGAGCTGGAGGAGTGGCCGCTGCACAGGGACCTCACCCTCTCCCCACCCCTCAAGTCTCAGCCCATCACTCTGGAGCAGGAAGGAGAGCACCTCACCCTCAAATCAAACTCAGTGAGTCATCACAATCAAAGTTTAGCTTTGAATCATTATTAATAAATAACCAAATAACTGGACAAATACTGATGAAGCAAATAATTATGTATTTCATAAATATATAACTTTTCCTTTGGAACAATTACATTTTTGTGCATTCATAAAAAAAACCTTAGCAATGCAACAGTCAGTACTTAATAACATCCAGGCACCATTTGTTCTATTCTTGCTAAGAATAGACAATATAAATTGTGACATTTCTTTATTCAGTATTAATTATGCTTAGAGCCACTATGTGTATGATTCGAACATTTTGATTTCAGAATGAATTTTGTTGAATTCATCGACTTTGACGTAATATTTTGTTCCACACAAACATGTTGAGTTTGTTAGAATCAAGAGAGACTTCTTGTCCATAGCAATAGTGGCTTAGGCTCATGGGTATAGGTCGAATTTAGAGCTGTTTTTCCAAAGCCCCCATGAAGTGCGGCGGGGCATTGAAGCAAATGTTCATAGTGGCCACACAGTGGTACTACAACTTCTGTGTGAGTCATTTGGGCCCAAAAATACTTTTTCCCCATTGACTTACATTGGGAAAGATATGTCTGTAAATCATTGGATATTTCTTTTTTTTAACTTAATCAACTACCCAGTACAAACACTTTTAAAGGTCTAGGGACTAGGGTTTTAGTGTCTAAAATGCTCTAAAAGCAGAATCCAGTTATTTTCTCTCTCCATTAATCTGACTGAGCCGAGGAAAACTCAAGTCCACCCGCTCTATGAGCAAATACGGTAACTTTTGCTCTTGAGAGGTAGGGCATTTTGGCTTCATGCGCCGCTGAGCAACTTTCACAGGAATGAAAGTGTCCCGCATCCAATGCTGTATCCAGTTCTCTTTATCAATCCATGGATTTTCCACATCAAAAAGCCTGGTGGATGTAACATAAACCTATGGTATATTGCTCAAGTTAAAATGTGGGATCTCTTTTAATGAAAAAAAGTAATGAAAAAAACGATTAAAAACAATACTTGTTGCACTTTTAACTGCAATTTCTTCTATGATTGATTCAATGCAACTGTGTCATTTTCTGTCTTTTAAAATTCATGCAACTAAACTCTTTCTTCTTTTCTCCCCTCTTGTCTTTTAGGGCTCCAGCTCTATTCTGGTGGTTATGGTCATTTTACTCAATATTGGAGTAGCCATTCTTTTCATTCACTTCTTTATTTAAGCTTATACAGGTATGATCTACTAAGACTTATTGATAACTACGGTATATTATATTATTACTTGCTGAGATGGACATTCTGCCTATTCGACTGGAGCCCGCAGCCCGAGTGACGGACACAGCAGAGCCTTTCTATTGTTGCTTCCGGTCTTTTCACCTCTGTTGAAGCCCGTTTCAGTTCCTCTGAAAGCACCGTTCCTTTTCGAATGCTTATTTTGAGCTTGCAACCATAGAAAAAGAAAGTAAGAAAGTTTATTTAGAAAAAAGGAAGAGTGCAGCTTTAAACTAGCGTGGTGTATTGGGACACACATGCACGGATGTCCATCAGCTCCTGCTACATGGACTGGAGATGGCACAGGCAGTTTTGCCCATTTTTCCATGACTCTAGACAAGAATATAGCAACCCTTGTTTCCTAGGTTATCATGAGAAACATGCTAACCAAAAGCATGAAACACACATCATCCTAAACCCCACAGACAATTACCCCTTTTGCCTTTGAACCCTTTCCCCTTTTGGCCCCCATCCACCAGTCCCTACCCCTTATTCGCACTATGCGCTACATACAGAACTATGCTGCAAGAGTAGATCCATTTTAAAGGGCTCCGTCATTCTTCTTTTCCTTTTTCCACTACGAACTGCACACACAACCATTGCATGAGGCTGTGTGGGGTTTTAAAAGTGCATTTTATATCCCTTTAACATCACTGTTCTGTCCTCATTCTTATGCACTCCATCTTGGTTATCACGCATGGCGGCAGATTTGGAAAGTCAGCCGCCAATGCCACCTTGCGTCCAATCAAAATTACAGAATCTGACCGAACCAGATTCATCAGCGACCAACACACTCCAAGACCCAAGAGTCTAAACTTCGAGGAACTTCCTGAATTTATTGTTAAGTGAAACATATTCACACGCAAAAGAAAAACACAACACATACACATTAAACTGCTGACATACTGAGGAGGGCTCAGCCTTGACCCTTTGTACAGCCTTGAGACTGTTATGTTATAACCACTAATTCTACTATATATGTGTATGTGTCATTATTATTCAAGTTTGTTACTTTTTTGCAGTTTGCAAGACAGAGAGAATGCTGAGTGCCTCGTATTTATTCATTTCCGTCTCAAATTTATTTAAAAAGAAAAACCCCGACCCGAGATAATTAAACACCCAGGCTAAGAGGAGACGAAGAACTTCGACATTAAAAAAAGGTGACCCCCACCCAACCCCCTTTCCTGCCCAACACACACTCACACACACACAAACACAAAACTTCCCTTTCACCCTGAAATGGCATGCACTGTTTTGTCTCTCTCCCAGTCCCCCTTTTCGGACCAGTCAAAAGGGAAAATGGGGTTTCTACGGTGTCATTTCCAGACACTCTTTGGGCCGGATGAGATTTTTCAGCATGTTTGTTCAGCCTGCTCAATCTGGTGTTGGTTTGTGAGTTTCTCCCTCTCGTCTCTTTTAATCCAGCAACACAAGGCTACACGAGACATGGAGAGCAGTGTAAAATAAACGCTAGCTTTTAAACTCTCAGTGGATTACCGAAACGTCCCGAGTTTATGAATGATATAAAAAGAAACTCTCTGCTACTGTATGTTTTATACTTCGCACCCAGTGGCATCATCATGTTGTGACATCATTGCATGCCCGAGCATGCTCTTTCTTACTCTTTGGTTTATGAGGTTGTTTCGAAGTTAATGTGGAGAAAATAATGAAATGTTTGAAATTAACGAGTTTGGTGTGGTTTATTCCTGCTCTCTCAACTACTCAATAAATTGCTTCAGTTTTATATAGGTGGGAAAGATCATAACAAATGAAACCGACATTCTGGTCAATGTGGTTATTTTATATATAAACTGTTTTTCAATAGATTTCCCAGAAAAAGTATATATAGCATCATATAGCAATATAAATATAAAACATCACATGCACTGTGGGAGAGGATTTTATCCATGATAACAAATTACATTTCTAAAGGCAACATTCAGAAGATTTAGTGATGAATACCACTGTTATTCAAGGTGACTGCAGGTAAGGAAAGCACACATTTTATTGTTGTAGTATGTCCTTTTAAAGGAATAGTTCAACATGTATGTTATGCTGCTGGTTATACAAAAATGGGTGCGTACCCACTAGGTAGGTATATTAAACAACTATCTGGACAGCTAGTTTTCTGCAGTAAGAGAAACATATTGTTTGCTGTGATGACATTGAATCGTAAAGTCAACCCTATGGGCTTAGACAAACACTCTATTTATTACATGGATCATCTGCTACTGAAATATGTCCAAAGGCTGTAAGCATTATAGTTGTGATGAGTCCACTGAACTGAAATAAATATGTTCACATTAATACTCGTACATTATTGTATATATTGTAATATATATTATAATAAAAGCTATGATTATTGAATTTGGAAACAACATTAAAGACACCAAGAATTATATACATACAATACAATACATCAAGTCAAACTAAACTAAAACCTGTATGTGTAGCTATAGCCAGGGAGTTTAACTTGAGCCCTGAAACATATGAAATCTCTGATGAATCAAGCATTACTAATCGTAACTATTTCAATTCATTTATATTGTATTAGCAAAAGTTTTTTTTCTATCTCCCTCGATAAACTTTTAAAATGCCTTATATGAACATACAAGCATTACTGATGTGACGGTTGTATATAAAAAATATATATGATCAGCTAAATGTTCTTAAAGTATGGAAGGTCAGGTTACCTATTATCCAAAATATACTCACCCTTCTGTGAGTGATACAATATAGTGTATATTATAATAATAGACTATTATCACTGACTGAATTTTAATATTGCAGCAATTCTAAGTAATGTACTAGGTGATTCAATTAACTGAAAAAAAACAATGACATACCATTTTCCCAATATAGGTTTTTTTAATCTGAATGCAAAGGATTGGGTTATTAAAGCTGAAGAATGAATCAAAAAGTAATTAATTTACCTCTCAAAATAAGTGGAGTAGAACTAGGGTAAAAGTCCCTCACAATTTCAGGCTTAATTATTGATTTACATCAAACTAAAGTAAAACGGCCCACCTTCATTTGCAAATTAAGTTGAAACCTAAAATGCAAGATTCCTGCGCCTATTTAACCATCAGAGTGTGTGAAGACTTTCATGGCTAAAACAAACGGCTGAATAAGAGCAATAGCTCTTGGAACTCCAATAATATGAGGTGTGTGAAAACCTTTTTTAAACCCAAGTAGCCTTAAAATAAACCAGATATTTAAAATGAAGTTAAGTGTCAGCGGAAAGTTTGAAAATCAAAAAACACAAGCACATTATGGCCTGTGAACAATATTATTTTATATTATAATTTAAGGCTATTATCATTGATTCATTCATGTGTACGCAGAAGAAAGTTTAACGCTGTAGCTGATGGAAGCATTTTTCTTTCGTGTTGGGTAGTTTCATTGATTTAATAAAATATATTTTAATAATGGCACGATGGCTCAAGAAATATGAGGTTTGTGAGTGCCCTCCTGTACTGAGATGACTGAATCAACTTAAAATAATACAATAAAACTGCTTTTTTTTCATTGTTATGGCAATGGGATATATCATGTTGCCGTTTTATATGTACAATACCAGAGGTGGGAGGAGTACTCCGATCTTATACTTGAGTAAAAGTAGTAGAATTAGGAAACAACATTAAAGACACCAAGAATTATATACATACAATACAATACATCAAGTCAAAATAAACTAAACTAAAACCTGTATGTGTAGCTATAGGGAGTTTAACTTGAGCCCTGAAACATATGAAATCTCTGATGAATCAAGCATTACTAATCGTAACTATTTCAATTCATTTATATTGTATTAGCAAAACTTTTTTTTCTATCTCCTTTGATAACCTTTTAAAATGCCATATGAACATACAAGCCACTTTTACTCAAGTAAAAGTGCCCAAGTATTAGCATCACAATATACTTAAAGTACCAAAAGTAAAAGTTCTCATTCTGCAGATTAGTCCATGTCAGAATAATATATATGATGTGTTTTATAATTATTGATCATTAAAGTGTTATCAAAGCTGGTAAACGTGCAGCTAGTTTGAATGACTTTGTATTCTGCAGGGTAGCTTGTGAATTTACTCCAAGTGGAACTACAGTCTGATTTAAGACTTGATTATATATCAAAATCTGTAAAGTAACTAAAGTAAATAATTGTAGTGGAGTAAAGGTACACCACTTACTTCTGAATTCTAGTGGAGTAGAAATACAAAGTAGCATAAAATGGAAATACTCAAGTAAAGTACAAGTATCTCAAAATTGTACTTGAGTAACTTAGTTCTGTACAATACTTTAAAGACAATTTTCGCAGTAGAATCACATCAACTCTGGCTGTGGTCTAGACTCATCCCGCTTAAACAGTGTTAAAATCATAATTCAGGTATATTTTGGTGAGTGAAATACCATTATTTAAAATGTCACTTTACACTTTATCATAATTAGGATTACTATGACTGATGCCTTCATGAGTAAGCTGAATTTAGTTTAATTGAATGCTGTTACTGGTGCAAGTATTTTTTTAATAGGCCTACTGTTTGGTAGTTTAATTTAGTAAAAAAATATTAGTTTTTTTTCATTACATGTTAATATAATTAAAGTTCAACTTTTACAACAAGGTGTGTGTAGACTACCACAGCAAACACACAATAGATTTTGTAAGGAGAAGAATAGCTCTTGATGTTACTATAAGGGCTGACATTACGCATTCAATGTATTTAAGGCTATACTTACTACTGTTAAAGTTGTTTAAGTGATTTTTATGGAACAAGTATCTGAAAATCGGTGAGGATGACAGTTGTGATTTTACAGTGTTTACGTTGCTTGAAGAAGAGAAACACTCCCCCCTACAGTCAGATTGTAGAATTACATTTGCAAAAATCTTTTCGGCTCGTATTGTGTTTGTTTGGATGCCCTTGAAACTAACTCAAAAAGCAGGAAATCTCCACCCAGGGCTGTTTTGGGGACTCCTGAGTGTACCTCCAGGATGGAGCGGCTGTAGAAGCAGCAGATCCGCGGCGACAGCTCACTGCGTGGCGGCTTCCGGTGTCCGTCCGTCTGCAGGAGGATGGCGTCCGGCTTCAACCGCATCCCCTCCACCGCCGGTCCTCCGAGTCCTAAATATACCGAAGGTTGTCGACCTCAGGCTAGAGACGGCAGTGAAAAGCATCGTTAAGCGGGTCCAGTAAGGTATGCTTTTTATTTTAGATTGCAAATGTTGTTATTTGCAGATGTGCGAGGCTCCTCTAGAGGAGGTGAATTTCCCCCCGCAGCTCCGGGGAGGCCTAGTCTGATTTGGGGTCCGTTTACAGCGGAGCTTCGTATCGACCGGTTATTGTGGCCTTTCAGAAAGCGGCAATCGAAGCGACGGTAGCTCACAAGCCTCTTCGCTTCTGTCGCCTTTCCTTTTTGTGCTTTTGTTATTGTGTGATGCTGATATTGGGACGATAATACAGAGCAATGTTTATTAATGTGTGAAATAGCGGATAATAATCTCGGAGGAAGTCCAGTTAGCTGGAGCTAGCGGTTAGCTGTTAGTTTCGCTGCCGAAGCTGACAGGCTAACGTCGGGTAGCTACATCCTGGAACAGAAACCAAACCAATAAAATAATCCGAGATAAGAAATATAGATATGATTAATACATTTGCATTGTGTAGCAAACGTTTTAAATACACATTACACTGAAAAAGGGGACTATTGCGTGCCTGATTGGTATTTCAGGAAATAGACCGAGCCCAATTCAGGTTAAACGTTATTCTCTATTATTTCCGTTTATAGAAAGTGCGTCAGCTCTCTACACGACACCATACGGTCTGTCCTACTGATACAAATGTGTACATATCACTTAACGATATATTTCCTGAAGAACTGGAGGATAAGTTGCAGGCCCCCCCAAGCTAGCTTAAGTGGTTTGTTTCAATTGTATTCTACAAGACTTGATCAGCCACTCACAATATTGTGAAACTGGCTCGAGGACCTCCTCTGGATGAAATGTAAACACACGTTATGAATGAGTGTTGTTTTCTTTTACATTGCTATTTATAATATATCATTGTAATGTAAACTGGCAGCTTATCAGCCCTGCATTTCATACTCAGACACAGAACTGATTGTATGTACTCATTGCAATAATTTTGAATGAAAATTCTATTTAGTAATTTGTCTGTATGTTTTTTTTTCCCTTTAGGTATTAACACCTTAAACGACGTTTTTAAGGGCAGATATAGCACTCAGCCTCTCAGTGTGCTGGCTACCATTTATTAAAACACATCCACCCTCTTCAGTTCTGCACTGAAACCCCCTTCATCTCCTGAGAGCTGCGAATTTGAAGGATGACGGAGGCGTGGCAGCAGCAACATGCAGTGGCTCCACCTTCGGTTGTGCACACACTCCCCCCGGGAACTGAAAACTCTTTGGGCTGCACAGTGTATGGAGTGGTCCTGCAGCAAGATGCCTCCATGCAACAACCCCAGCACGGCCAGCAGCTTACTGTTCAAGCCCAGCAGCCCTCCTTACAGGTAGGGGGCGAGAGAGGGCACAAGTGTGGAGCCTGTGGCCATGACATCTCTCACCTGGCCAACCCTCATGAGCACCAGTGCATGGTGAACCAAGACCGATCCTTCCAGTGTACCCAGTGTATGAAGATCTTTAGCCAGGCTACGGACTTGCTGGAGCATCAGTGTGTGCAGGTGGAGCAGAAGCCTTTTGTGTGCGGTGTGTGCAAGATGGGCTTCTCTCTACTCACCTCGCTGGCCCAGCATCACAACTCGCACGGCAATGGAAACAACCCAATGAAGTGCTCCATCTGTGAGAAAACATACCGGCCAGGTTCTGGAAATAACTCACCAACCTCGTCAGCTGCCAACCCCCAGCAGCCCTCCACTGGTGAGACGTCCAGTGACGGTGCAGCAATCAGTGCCTCGTCTCCTCCTTCCTTTGAGGCCTCTGCACCAGACCGACCATACAAGTGCTCTGTGTGCCATAAGTCCTTCAGGCATTTGTCAGAGCTAACCCGCCACGAGAGAGTGCACACCGGTGAAAAGCCATATAAATGTGACACTTGTGATAAAAGTTTCAGCCAGTCTTCACATCTGGCGCACCACCAGCGGACACACAGCTCCGAGCGGCCGTACAAATGTGCCGTGTGCGAGAAGAGCTTTAAGCACCGCTCTCATCTCGTGCGGCACATGTACGCTCATTCAGGCGAGCACCTCTTCAAGTGCAATTTGTGTGAAATGCACTTTAAGGAGTCATCGGAGCTCCTGCACCATCAGTGCCAGCCGGAAGGGGAGAGACCTTTCCGCTGTGGTTCTTGTGGAAAGAGCTTCAAACGCCCATCTGATCTGCGGCAGCATGAACGCACGCACTCAGAGGAGCGACCTTTCCAGTGCGAGGAGTGCCAGATGAGCTTCAAACAGCAGTACGCTCTCGTACGCCACCGACGCACACACAAAAATCCAGCTGATCGCCCCTTCAAGTGTAACCTCTGTGACAAGGGGTTCCTCCAGCCATCCCACCTGCTTTACCACCAGCAGGTTCACGGCATGGAAAGTCTGTTCAAGTGTGCGTCCTGCCAGAAGTCTTTCAGCCAATCAGGAGAACTGCTAAGGCACAAATGTGGCGGGGAGGTCGAGAAGCCCTACAAGTGCGAGGTGTGTGGCAAAGGTTACAAAAAGAATTCAACGCTGCAGCGCCACCAGAACTCTCACTGCACAGAGAAGCCGCTGAAATGCTCCCTGTGCGACAAGCGCTTTGTGTCTTCCTCCGAGTTTGTTCAGCACCGCTGCGACCCGACCCGCGAGAAGCCGCTGAAATGTCCCGACTGTGAAAAACGCTTCAGGTACTCTTCCGAGCTGCAGCGCCACCGCCGAGTTCACACAGGGGAGAAGCCTTTCAAATGCGCCAGCTGTGACAAGAGCTTCAAGCAACGCGAGCACCTGGCCAAGCACCAGAGCGTGCACTCGCGGGAGACACAGTTTAAGTGTGTGTGGTGCGGAGAGCGTTTTGTTGACCTCACAGCACTGCAGGAGCACACAGTCCAGCACACTGCTGAGGGGGAGAGTTTCCCTGAAGCACAATGCATCCCATGAACTGAACTGCTCTTCAGTCCTGGGGAGCAAACATGACATTCACCCTCGAAGGAACTTATGCCAGCCTCCGCTCCCCCATTTGTAGTGTATAACAAAGAACCATTAATTAGTTTAATGTTTTTGTTGAGTCATGACTGAATTCATCCTCATTCTTTGTTGTTTAATCATCGTCAATAACCGTCATTTTGGAACACGTGGAAAAAAACCGAATGAAAAAGGTGTAACAATATGGTAAGATCTGGGTTTTGTTTAGTGCGGGACATTATTCTGTGGTTGCATGTGATCGTCTGTTTTGTAACTGTTAATTCTGTTGTTGAGAATGATGGAAAGACCTTCCAGACAGTTGTCAGATGTGTGCGTGTGTTTGTGTGTGTGTGTGTGTGTGCGTGCTCTTGTCTAAGCTCCTCTGAGATCCATGTGCCTTTTTGTACCAATTCATTCTGTGTTTTTTTTCGTAACGTCACGTCCAGTTTAGCCGATAATTCCCTCCCATCCGTATACAGCGGCTGGCCTGTGCAGCAGTATCTTTTCACATATTAGATCTTAGGTAGTATCATCTGTTTGTGCATGAATATTTATCACACTTTAATATCACTGTTGTATTATAGGTTTGGTTTATTTAGGAAAACATCCTATGAAGAAGAAAAAAAGTGGATTTGTGAAAATGTATAGCCCGTGTCCTATGAACTCTGTGTTGTTGCATCTTTGTATTAAAACAAACGACATCTAGGTAACTAACCCATACCTTTCATGTCATACAAACACTTGACATGTGCAATAGAATATGCACAATGTAATATTTATGACTACTGATTCATGGTATAGTCTACTCTGTTATATTATAGATTGTGTGTATAAGCTTATGTAAACATTGAAAACTGTATAGTGCTTATGTTACCTGCTTTTGTATTCACTATGAATGAGCTTGCAGTATCTTGCGAGACATTTTAGTTTCAATTCCACATGGATTATCGGAAGATTTAACCCGACAAGACTTTAAAGCATTATATTATAACTCACTTGCCACAAACTAGCTGCATTAGTTACTGTGCGATAGATTTAACAAAAGTAATATTATTTTTTAAGTTTTTTTAAGAATTTGCCTTGGAACATCCTCATGGGATCCTAGCCCCAGACGTTCAGCAGATAAATACGAGTAGCCTCAAAGTTACGATTCATGTGTTGGTTTATGTCGGGCATAAGGTAAAACATTTGTGTACTTTGGTTTACTGTGTGGATTTTTATATTCACAAGCTTTGCAGTATATTTAATAGAAGGTTTTTGAGGTTTACAAATCAAGGGGAAAGGGAAATACAGCGGGGAGGGGTGGGATGGGACTGTGTGGTTGTGCCATGGTTGAAGTCCTGGTGGGTCTGCTTCAAAACTTCCTGTTGGGAGGTGAACAAGTTTAATGATGCGTTGGATTTACACATAAGTTTATCAATATAGACTCCTGTTCATACTGTATACAGACAATTAAAATAAACCACCCTTATTAAAAAAAAAAAGGTGTACATTCTTTCCATCACAGCCAATTCTACAACATGTATATGTATGATGATTTCAATTAGAGATGCCTACTTTCATCATAAGGTATACATTATTTTCACTTTATATGCAATATTATTTTCTCATAAAATCCCTATCTACTGACAAAAACATTTTTAGAATATAGTAAGATTATGTCTTCGAATTTAATTTTCCTCGAAAACGATTGATTAGCAAAATAGTTACATATTAATCAACCATTAAGATTGCTGCTGCCTTGGTGAATACATGAATGTAGGCTAATTGTAGATATCGTAATAAAATATTAAGAATAAGTATTGGCGAGTACAGACAATGGCTCAGATCCTGATCAATTGAAGCATTTGCTGAATTTCTGTTGATAACAGACAGATAACAGTCATCACAACAACAAAGAATATTTGATTTCATAATCAGCGAGCTCTTAGATTGTTTATGGACACCTCTTTTTATTTCTAAGAAAACACATTTTAGAGGCACTATCAAATATTTAATCACAACTTCTTGTTAAAGATGTGATCATCCAAAACTTAAACTATTCTCCAAAACTACATTATTGATTGACAAATGACCAGAGCATAAAACGTGATTCAATTAATATATATATATATATATTATTGAATTCCTTTCAATTTAAAGAAATTAAAAGATCAGATCATTTACTTAGCATTTATGTACAGTTTCACTAATCCTATTATGAGTAGTAACACCTAATCTAAAATGTAATAAATATATACTGTTTTTTTAATGTGTGTCCTGCTTTAAAAGTATTTTTAACACCTTGTTTGTGTTGTGTTGTTTGCTCTTATATTTATATATATGTTTTTTTTCTTTCAAAAAGTAATGGAGCATCTACATCTTTAAATATACATCTTGATCTAAATACATTCTTACAAAAAATCGTTTCTCTTTTTTTGGTATTATTATTATTTCCAAAGTGTTTAATTGCTTCTTTTTTTGTAGGACTTTTTTTTGTTGCATTTTCGGGTCATTGAGCTTTTGATTCACATCCGGGTGATGTTTACCGCAAGAGGGAAGAGCATCCTGGTTCTGCTAACGAACCGCTGCTAAATGTACCTCCACCACCCATCCGAGGAAATTAATATATCACCGAAACTGCTGATATACACACATATTATCACTGTCGTCAAACCTGGAGCTGCTGCACCAGCTGCACGGAGAGCAACGCACGGCTAACGAGGTGCTAACGAGCTAACGTTCATGTCGGGCGGACTTCCTGTGAGCTCGGATATTTCTACGACGAGGTTAGCCGGCTAACTTTAGCCCCCGTTATTGATCTCACATTTTATCAAATGTCGACACTAATGAGTAGTTTGTAGTTTATACGTGTCTATTTGACCTTAAAATCCCTTACAGTTTGTATGATAGTGTATTTCTCGTTCAAGGTTTACATTTTTTGATTTTATGTTTTGCTAAGTAAGCTAGCCTAGGTCACCGTAACTAGCTAGTTAGCGTAGGATGAAATATCGCAAATGGTGTAAGTCCTCACAGATATGTCTATATTTTAGGATAACTCAGCGCTAACCAACATTATTTTTGTTAAGTAATCTCTAATTTAAGTGCAAATTTCACCTGTTTTGCCGGTGAAAAAGGCCCCGGAGAGCCCGTGTCGTGACGGGGTCCACACAGTTTAATGTAACGTTAACTAAAGGTAGTTACATTAAACTGTTGGCTGGGTTAGGGGCTAACTAGATAAGACATGGGTTTACCATAACACATTATAGTAAAGGGTCTCCAAGCTGATCTAGTTTAGGTTTTACAAGTTCAAATACCTGGTTTTCAATAAAGCTAGGCCTGGTCTAAAGTGATCCAAACGAGAAAATGATGTGAAATCACACCTTTTCTGTTTTTCGTTGAGGTATTTAAAGCTTCGACAAACCTAAACCTAGGTTTTAAACTGAATTGCATTTATGTTTGTCTGTTGCAGTAATACTTTGTCTAACCCTGGGTTGTTGTGATGTGGATAGAGAAAATGCATTGATGTTATATGAAAAGGAGATTTAGACAGTTTTATTGAATATAATTGTTAACCCTGTCCAGGTTTGATGAGAAAAAACGATAGATTTTCTCTCTTTAAAAATAGGATTAATCACAAATCTAACGGTTCTGTTTTAATCCATCCAGATTTACGAATGATCTGGCATTGTTAGGGGTTTTCCTTCTGATAATAAACCGTTCCCAGTCTGAAACTAGGTGTTCATATGTATGTGTAAGAAGAGGGTCTGTATACACAAAGATAGTCAAATGGAAATAAAATAAAGGATTCACCTATGATTCTTTTGATTCTAAATGTTAACATTGTCTATGTATGACCAACTCAAATACATTTGTTGAGAGCTATGTCAATTCAGAGATATTTTAGTTGGAGATTGCCCTAGTCTTTTTCCTTAAATAAAAAATAGAATAAAAGCGTCACTATCTTAAATTGGAACCTGTGCATAAAGAGTTAAGAATCCCCAAGTGTATCAAGTACAGGTTCAACACATTTCAGTACAGTGTTTTAGATTTAAAGTTAAGATGGTATTGGTTGTGAAAAAGCAGTGACATTACCATTTATTTGTGTTATCTTATAAGAGGACTATGATAAAATAGTCTGTGAGCATGGGGAAGCTGTGTTCTTGGAGGGTTACACAACCTGACAATACATTGTGTCACCAACTGGATGTTTGTTCTGTGTACAAGGTCTCCTTGTTTAGGTTTGACAAGTTTAAGTGCAGTGGTTTTTCAGGTTCGACCTTGTCTGATTTTGGCCTGATAAAAAAAAAAAAAAGAAGCAAAAGACAGACAGTTCCAAAAATACTGCTCTGGGTTTGCAGCACTCTGTAGGGTATCCATGTTAATCTAGTCCAGGTTTAACAAGTCAAAGGGTGGTCGTTTTTGGTCTACACTCACTCTACTGTGGTCTTCATTGAGAAAAGGTAGTGAACTCTTTCTTTTTTATTTTGAACAAATCCCAATCTTTAAATCATCAATTAGTGTTACTCTCATGCTCATTTTTACAGCTCAAAACATTTGGAGTATAACACTGTAGAGCCGCAATGATGAGTTGATTGATTTGTCAATAATCAAAATTGAATCAGTGCCTATTTTTTAATTTTAATTCTTTGGTTTTTGTGACAGATGATCAGGATCAGAAATCCTTTATTCATCGCAAAGCAGGTACATTTACAATGTAACAGCAAAGGGAACAACATTCTGTGTTTCCCCTAGGTTTACTGCTTTGGGGGGGTGCTGCCTGGGTGGGGGGGGGGGGGGTATATATATATTTTAAATCCTCTGGAGCAGAGTGAGGAGCTGTGGATTATTGTTATTGATTAATGCATCCGTGTTTCTTAGGGTCAAAAACACTAAACTCACGACTTAAAATGAAAGCGTTTAGTTTATTTAATAGAAGAGCACACTGATTACTTCAGTTGCAATTTGATGCTATATATATAAAAAACACGGGGCGCTGGGCTCCGTTGTACTCAAATAACTACAATCTCAAGGTAGAAAATATAAATAGTAGCATTTTTAAAGCAGCCAGATATAGGTAGTATATTTTGCTCTGTGTGACTTCACAACTGTATTACAGTCCAAACCATCCATGTAAAACAATGAATACATAGAAAAAATTGTTGCAGCCCTACATACAAGAAGTATTATTTGCTTTATTTCCAAATCAGAAGGCAACTTTGACCTATTGTTATTAATGCCTCAGGTTATTCTCTCTCTTCTCCCTGTTTGTTGCTGCAGCTGGCGGCTCTTCATCCCATCCTGCCTAACATCTTGCTCAGGGGCTTCACACACTCGGTCATCGTAGCTCTGTCAGTCTGCACCACCGCTGCATCACACCGGCCTGACGCCTTTCCTCAGAGGGCGCAAGCAGCCAAAGCCGATGGTAAGCAAAGCACAGAGACCTTCCTAGAGACACAAATTCTGGAGAGTCGCTGCGCTGCCTTCCAGTATCGAGCCACGAAGCATTCAGAGGGAGGTAAAGGTCCTCGACGCGGAGCCGCGAAGCTAGCTATGCCCGGATCCACGCCGGCCAGCAGCAAGGCTCGGGTGTACACCGATGTCAACACACAGAAGAACAGAGAGTATTGGGACTATGACGCGCATGTGCCAAATTGGAGGTACAGTTACAGTGTTTTACTATTTATTGGCTCTTTTCCATTGCTGCATTTCAAAATATTGTTTCATTCTGCTCACAGCGGGTGGCTTCTTTTGTGTAAAAAAGTTACAGCCGTCCATCAAAATCTTGTCTAATGTGATTGTGTGCAGAATATGTCTTCTGTATATATATCCTTGTTTTCAACACATACTTTTACTGGGACAATTTTTATGACAGTGTTAGCATTTCATAGATTTTGAAAAGATAGCAGCCTGTCCAAGACAGTCCTTAAAGTGTACATTGTTTTACTGCATTTCCTTATACAAACAGAAATAGATATTTATACAAAAACCAGTATATAAAATACAAATGCATGATGTTTGAATATACTTTATTACTGTAAATTAAGAAAATCAAGTCAGTCTTTCATATGAGACAAAGTTATTATTGTGATTTTATTTGCATGAGTTTCTGCCCTGTCATTTGAGAACTCAACTTTGGATTTTAAACATTACTTTTAAGGTCACTCATTTAAAATATTTAAAGTTACAGTTAAGCTGTAATTCTATTGAATATATATATATATATATATATATCACTTTTTTTGTCTGAAAATATTGAAAAAATGCCTGGTATAATTTCCCAGAGACCCAGGTGACATCTACAAATGTGAAGAGTCCAAACCTAAGGATTTTCAGTAACAAACATTTAAAACAGACAGTGTTCAGTTATTAATTTTTGAAAGTTTAGTAATTTATTGTTTTTTTTACTAGTCTTCTTAAAAAGGAACGGTTGTTTTTGCTCATGAAGATCTATTTTTGTTTAAATTTAGCTAAATGTTCCTCTCTTCCTCAGCAATCAAGACAACTATCAGTTGGTGCGTAAACTGGGTCGAGGGAAGTACAGTGAAGTGTTCGAGGCCATAAATGTGACCAACAATGAAAAAGTTGTGGTGAAAATCCTCAAGGTGAGTCTTATTTTTCCTTTATGTGACATCTTCCTACCTTTTTTTCCAACTGTCTGGACAGCTCAGTCGTGACTCTACATTTATTTTTCAAATCTTTCTGAATTGGATATACTGTTAAAATGTAGTTTTTTACAGTGTATATTTTAGCTTATTATCTGGATTTTCTTTAATCTAAAGTTACACCCGTCCATCCAAATCCGGTCAAAAGTGTTCCGATTTTTTTCCCAGTATAAATATCCTTGTTGTCTACACGTCAATGACAATCAGTGACATGTTGTAGGACAAAGTGAGCATATTGATAAGATATATGGCGCTGTCCAAGACAAACTGCTATCATTAGAAGAAACCTGAGTCATTCTTTAACTAGCTCCTATTTTCCAATGAGTTTGTGTCTAAGGGACTTGTTCCAGTATTGAGCAACAGCACTGTAGCAGGCAAATACATTTTCTTTTCTTTTTTTCGTTTGCTTGATCTGAGGCCTGTACGACGAAGCCGGTTCAACATAACCTGGATATGTTTGAGTTAGCCGGTTGGCCTAATCCAAAACATACGCGCTCTCGCCAAGCGGTCCTACGACGCGGGTTATCAAGTGGATCGCTCAAGCCAGCCGTGTCCTATCTAGTTAGGTGCGCGTTCACATAAAAGGGGTGGTATTTGGAGCATTCGACCAATCACAAACATGGAGAAGCGTACTGACAGCGCAGCGCGTCATACTTCCTGAATGAAAAGTCAACTATAATTAGACAAATATGAAGATGTTACACTTTAAACATCCATGACTTAAACACTTTATCCAGGATAAAAGCCACATAGTTGCACCTGCAAGGTGAATACAGCTGGTAAAAGAAAAAGTGTTTGAATGCGTACATTAACAGGTTTATGATATCACTGCCCCGTCTAAGACACGAGTGGATCTGACTTTAATTACATTTGACTCGAGCGTTTCGTCAACTTAATGTGTTGCTTAAAATAATACTTCTGCATACAGTATGTGACAATGTAAGTGTTGCACCGCCAGATACGGCTCAAGAAGCTGACTCAGATAAGGAGATATATGATACATTATGATGATGTGATATGAATGATAATGGGACACATCAACGTCTGCACTCAGTGCCGCAGACTGTACGTAATGTTACTTTGATCCGGTTACTTATGTTGTGGCAGATATTTAAGTAGCTTTCTTAACGCTAATGTTATATTAGTCAGATTGCTCTGAAGATGGGAGGTGATATTCTATTCATTTTCACGTTCACACAGTCTGTGATTTTTGCCGGCCGTCTTTCCTGCAACGGCAGTTTTTCTGTATTTCCTCTATCATGTAATATGACTTGATCGCTTTAAACTCCGCACACTGAGCTCTGATTGGTCAGCAGGCGGGGCTTTCACTGAGTTGATCTCTTAGCCTGCAACCTAACCTGCTCCGGACCAGGCTAGCCGCTCAGCATAAGTTACCGTGGAGATCTAGCCCGCTAAGAAGTGAACCAGCTTCGGAGGACCGGAAACCCCGAGTTTTCCCTGAAGTTAGCTCGCTAAGCGAAAATCCGGCTTCGTAGTACAGGCCTCTGGTCTGGTGGGTTATGCTGATTTACCAATTTGCACTCAATAAGAAGTCTCAGTCTCCCTGTAGTCTCCCTCTGCTGGTCAAATGTTGGTAAATTCCAAGTGAGAATACAAAAACACCTACAAATATGACTTATTTCACACAATTCTGTTTATATAAACATAGGGGGCAATTTAGAAACGTACATTTATTTATTTCATCATCATATTGTTTTATTTTGAACCACTTGTTTTCTTCCGTAGCCCGTCAAGAAGAAGAAGATCAAACGTGAAATCAAAATTCTTGAAAACTTGCGTGGAGGAACCAACATCATCCGCCTGGTGGACACGGTCAAAGACCCGGTGGTGAGTTAGATCCATCCCTTTGATGCATGTGGGCCCGCCAGTGGAGATAATCCATTCATTCGAGTAACCGTGTGTGTGAGTGTGTGATAATGATCTCCACCTACCTGCTGCTGTCCTCAGTTAAGCCTTGTGTTGTCCTCTCTTTGCAGTCCAGAACACCAGCGCTTGTCTTTGAGTGCATCAATAACACAGATTTTAAGGTACTTAAGTTTGGCCGTCATCATACGTGTAGAACTACCATTGGTATCATTATCAATAACATGCATAATAACCCTCTAGTGAGAGTGTATTGTGTATGGACACCAGTTGAGCTGCTCACTGTTTGTTTTTTTATCATTTCTCCAAACATTGTTGTTCTGCAGGAGCTTTACCAGAAGCTGACTGACTATGATATCCGTTTCTACATGTATGAGCTGCTCAAGGTAAAAACACATTTTGTCTACCTTTCCATTTATCTAAATTCTAAAATGACTTATTTATGGAATACTCATCGTTGTTTACCACTTTTAAACAAAAAACTGTGAGTGTGGACGTTCATTTGTAGGGTTATCTTCAGTAATAGACAGTAAGCAGACTAATGCTGAGAAAATTGTAAAAAGACAGGATTTGGAAGTTTCATACATGTAATCTTAGGCATTCTGCTATTTCTGACATTTGTATTGAATAAATGATTAATCAAGTAGAACAACATTAGTGAGTTATTTTCCTTTTGGCTTTATGAGTCTTTATGAGTCCTGACTTTGTTTAATCATTGAGAAGAGAAATCTGGAGCGGTGATACCCACTAGGATAAAGAGAGAGCAGGGCAGCATGGACTGTTACAGACTGGCTGCAGTGTTGACTGTGTGTCTCTGTCTCCTCTCTAAGGCTCTGGACTACTGCCACAGTATGGGGATCATGCACCGGGACGTGAAGCCCCACAATGTGATGATCGACCACCAGATGAGAAAGGTACTGGCTACGACATTTTTAGAGCGCTTTACCATTCTTTACAACCCCTCAGGACGCTTTACATGTTCAAGTGAGCATTCACACACATTCATACAGAGGCTTTGGCTGCCATGCAAGGTGCCACCAGCCCAAGTCATCTTAACATTAACAAAATGAAGGATATTATGACATTTTTAGGAAACACCCCAAAAGTCAGCTGTGGCCGATCTAACACACAGAATACTTTATTTATCCCAGGGGAAATTGGGTTTTGTGACATTAGCTTGATTTTAAAAGGAGATTAAATAAATCATAATAAATCAACTTAAGTTAAAGTAAGAATGTGCATTCAAAAAATAATGAATAAACCTAAAAATGTTAGTAGTAACATTTCCAATGAAAATAAACAGTTAAATTAATTTGCGATATTAAAAAAAAGAAAAAAGAAAAGAAGATTGACGCTGAATTGTTACCCTGCATCGTAAAACGTTTTAATTGTCCCTCTCTGTGTCTCAGCTGCGTCTTATAGATTGGGGTTTGGCAGAATTTTACCATCCCGCTCAGGAATACAACGTCAGGGTGGCCTCGCGCTATTTCAAAGGCCCTGAGCTGCTAGTGGACTATCAGGTAAGTGCTTTTACAGATATTTACTCTTCAAATGAGGACAAAACACACAAGTCCTTGTCTTCTTTTAAATCGTTTCTTGGTGTCTGATTTTCTCTTATTTCCTCCCTCCAGATGTATGACTATAGTTTGGACATGTGGAGTCTAGGCTGCATGTTGGCCAGCATGATCTTTCTGAAGGAACCGTTTTTCCACGGCCAGGACAACTACGACCAGGTGACCAGTCTATTATTTGAACACTCAAATGTCAAATCAAGAACTAAATATTGGGACCAATATGCATTTGTACTTGATAATGTATCCAAAATATGTAATTAAGGGATTACATTTGTTATTTTTTCCAGCTGGTCCGCATTGCTAAAGTTCTGGGCACCGATGAGCTCTTTGGTTACCTGCACAAATATCACATAGAACTGGACACTCGCTTCAAAGACCTGCTGGGACAGTGAGTATCAGGATTTATTACCAGAAACATAATCAATTATATTCAAAACACGTGCTATAAAACACAATACGTGAACAAGTTGTTTCTTTGGCAATGTATTTGGTCAAAGATGCAGTTTTATACAACATATTTGTCTTAAATATGTTATGTATTACATTTGTTTTTGTAAGACTAGAGTACTGAAAATGGTTTCCCCTTTCATGTTACCTTTAGTCATTTGATCCACTGTTGATGTAACATGTTTGGACATCTGCTCTGTTTAAAAACAAACTTACCTTTTTGCATAATGAAAACGTAATTATATCCTTTAAATTGAGGTATTTAAGAAATGTGCAGTTGGTTCCATAAATCAGATTTTAGCATTTAGTATATGTAAAGGAAAACTACTGAAAACACACTCTTTTTTCTGAAAGTTTTAACTGAGGGAGTGTGTTTGTACCAAAAGCTGACGTTTTGCCAGTAGGAAAAGCACAAGTGACAATTATAAAGTGAACAATGGCTAAATTCTATTTAGCCGCATCAGCGTCCTGGTATTGTAGGTTTAACAGTCACACTTTAATAAAACACCATCATTGTTAATCTTATTCAGGGTATATGCAGGATTCCTGAAGTCAAATGTAATACCTTTTAAGACCCTTTCCATACATTTGAATAATAATAGATTTATTTTGCTAGCGCTTTTACATGTGCTCAAAGGCGCTTTACAAAGATAGTGAAAAGAAAGAGACCTCATTTAAGATCTCATCGCCACTTGGAGTTTTAACCGGTTACATTGGCGCACACTTTACCTCACATTTACTATATCCACAGTATTGATTGTCCTTCCTCCTTATCTTCCAACCATTTGGACGCAAACTTGCATTTCCCCATAACGATGTTGTTTAACAACCGGCGTAAACGGACCTTCGCGCGCTATCAAGCAGTGAGCGTGCGATGTCCTGTTCAGATGACGTCAAATCCAACGGGATGCCATAAATAAACTACACAGAATCACACTACACACCTACGCAATGATTACATTCAGGCAGACTTTAGAATACAACCTCTTTGGACAATTTATATACTTATTGAAAACAAGCTACAAAATGTAATACCTTGGAAAAGGCCGTTTAATACTTTTTAATGCCTTCATTTTCGCTAAATTGATTTATCAACTTTTAATACTTTTTAAACCCCGCGGACACCCTGTTATTAGATTACACCCTTGCTTTAGTAAATAATGTTTAAAAAGTCAAAGCTGCTAGTACTGTTGGATTGTCACCACAACTGTTTAATTCACATAACAAAAAAGAGACATTTTAGTCATGATCAATGTTTGTGTGCAGACAAACGAGGAAGCGTTGGGAGCAGTTCATCCAGTCGGAGAACCAGCACCTGGTGAGTCCAGAGGCTCTGGACCTGCTGGACAAGCTGCTGCGCTACGACCACCAGCAGAGGCTGACCGCTGCCGAGGCCATGCAGCACCCATACTTCTGTTAGTACTCACACCAACACATACGGACAGAATCCATGTTTTCTAAATACTGCCACCAGTCAATTATAGATTACAGATCTAGTTTCTCCTCTCCTACTTATTGTTAAAAACGCTGTGTGTGTTTGAGGTACATTTTAGTTTCACTTTTAAATATCAGTCCAGATTAAAGAGTCTGTTTAGCTCTCACCTCTGCAATCAGATCAAATCCAGCCACAAGGATTCTCCCTCTCCAATCCACATTTGCAAAAGAAATCATGAAGAAAGAACATGAAACGTGTACAGTAAATTATATTTTCCTTATCAAACTGAATTCCATATTTCATTACTACTCAAAAGAGCTTAATCGCCTCGTAAACTCATAGTTACACACTTCCTTTAAACTTGACATAAATTAGGCATCACATCACATTTTACAAGTCTGGTTCCACTGGTATGTTTATGTCCTTTTATGGACATTGCTGCATGTTTATAAAACTGGTCGGGCACCAGGACAAATACGTACCTGTATTTGCTTCATTTACCTGAGGTCTGGATAAGTAAATCAGATACAGTAAATGATAATCAAAATTCAAATGTTTCCCCATCAGATCCTGTGGTGAAGGAACAGGCAAATGCCAACACAGACGGCACAAAGGCCATAAGCAGCTCCAATGCAACATGATAACCAGAGAGCAGGTAATACGCATGTATGTATATTTACACTCGTATCATTATATATAAATCATATTTTCATGAAGGTTTTAATATTTATTTAATGTGTTTGAGTCCTGTTCTGAATTGTATATACTGACACGCTTTTTATCGTTATGTCTACCCCATTTGTATCATAGTAAACTCAGAGAAACAGCTCTCAGTAAAACGCATGGCACTTTTTATAATTCTCCTTATTATAAAATCTATCAGATGATCATTGTTTGACATTTAGTCTGTTTATCGTCCCTCTTTCGTCCAATCAGGAAGAATCTTCGTTACCTCAACTTGTGACCTTTTCGTGGCAGAAACCTCTGCCTCCACATCAACAGCCATACTGGAGCAAGATGTCAATTTTGCAGCATACACAAAACACGCACGGATTAAACTTTCTCCTAACAAAGTCCAGGGGGGGAGGGGGGGGTCTGAGCTGCTTGGTCCGAGTCACAGATAAATCAGGTCTGAAATCAGATCCAAACCCCCCCCCTCCTCCTCCACCCTCCTCCTACTCCTGCCTCCCAACACCCCCAACCCGTTTTTAAAATGAGCAAAGTGACTGTTGTTGGATCAGTATCAAGCCAGTGTTGTGCCGTAAGACGTTTGTCCGTCATTACGATGCTGTGGTGACCTGAGATCCAGTTTTAGCACTGAGTGGCATGGAGGCTCTTTTCTGCTACGGATAGAACAAAAGCTATATTGAAAGAGAATAAACCATTTTTATTTAAAGACGCGTGTGTTGGACTTTCATTGACTCAGAAAGAGGTGAAATTCCACCTTTTCTGTTTTTCAAATGGCCGAATCTACAATCCAGATAGCAGTGGTGGAAAAGTACATTTACTCCAGAGTACTTGTCATGCCACGTTCTGCCTCTACTCCACTGCAATTCAGAGGGAAATATTTGTACTTTTTACTCAACTACATTTGTCTGACAGCTTTAGAGACTTAACAAATTACGTTTTTTTGTAAATAGAACATATGAAAAGTTTATTACAAAAATGTGACTACCCAACAGTTAATTCAAGTGTAGCTGCAACAATCAATAAGTCAATGAGAGAAAACTACTTTGATCATACAAGTAATGGTTCTAGACTACCTTTTCTCCTTTTCTTGTAATGCATTTGTATTAATGTTGAGGTCTGAGCAAGACAAACTTGATGGCATTTCCCACTACTTTTACAAAACCAAAACATGAGCAGAAATGACCAGCAACCAGAGAGTACAATCCTGCTATTAATGTTTGAGTTATAATCTGATGATTTAATATATAATAGTATAAAACGTTTTTTTTCTATCCGACTGCAGACTGACGAGATTTTACCAGTAGTGAAAGAAGATATCAGATTTTTTTACTTAAAGTAAAAGTTGCAATATTACATTTACAGGTAAATGTCCTGCTTAGTAAGTATAAGTGTTACTAAAATATAAGTACTCATTATGCATAATGTCACATTTAGAGTATTAAATTGTGGGGCTCACAGGGTCCAGTCTTATGTACACAAGAAACATTTCCTAGGTGAATTTGTCAGCAGTGTTTGTTTGATGCTTTATGAAAAAGACCAGAGAGCTCATTAAATGTGTGTACTTTTTAATAAATAAACTGGAACTTCAAGATGTTTTCCAGAACATAAAACACTTGTGCAACATTCGTGCGTTACAAATAGGTGCATTCGTTTCGGCTAATCCAGGGCAATGGTTTGATGAGGTCAGCATACGACACCTGCTCCAATTTAAAACGTACATCTGCTTACCCAATGGCTGAATTTGTAAACACAGCAGAATCAATTGTTCAATTACACAATGGTCTTTGGATCCAAAGTATTTCAAATGCATCACATGAGTAGAATTCACATTTTGTCAAGTTGTATTTGAGTTAAAAACTGGAACTACTAATGCTGTTAAGCCCACATCCCGGCTTTATGTCAGCTCAAAGACGGCTTGGCCCAAACTGAATGCCCTGACTGACATTGAAGTTTCAAGTGTCAAACGCATAATAAAAAGCAGTCTAAAACCACACAGCTAGCTACGGCAGATGAGCTCTACACCCATCGAAGGCACACCCATCGAAGGCACACCCACAACACCCCCGCTTTCCCCTCAGCCAGTGACTCATGCCTGAGTGAGAACCATGATGAATGGCTGCTTCTCTAAAAGCCTGACAGTGAATTGAAATTGCTGCTTTGGCACTTTTTTTACATGTAAAAGACAAGTTCTACATTACTGCAAATTCACTCATTGGCTTAGTTTGCAGAGAGCTAGAGGAGAAGATTGATACCACTAGTATCGACATGGCTGGTGTTAAATATGAAGCAACAGCCGGTTAGCTTAGCTCTAAATTCCCTTTTTTATGTAGTGTTATTTGCAGCAATATTTCTGGTTGTAAAGTGGCCGATTGACTAAACCCTCCTTCCTCAACTTCAGAGTTATTGATGATTTTATACAAAAGTACAGAAAAAAACCAGCTCTTTGCTTTTGTTGTGAAAAGTACAAGTTTTGTATTATACATCAGGCTGTAATTATCTTATTACGCTAACATTAGCTCCATTAATTAAAATAAAGTTATGAATCATTGTAGATATATAATAATGTAAAGTTTCTTAAATGCACAAGCCAATAATTAGGATTTAGTAGCTAGAGTAGATCTAGCTAGTCCTTGTGTTAGAAAACATGTAGGTTCCGACTGCTCATTCTCACATGTATTTCTAAATATCATGATTTTATCTTCACAGGAAAAGGCTATCATAATGAGGTTCTAACTGATGTGTTAATGGCAACATCTGGAACCGCTTCTGAAAAGTAAATGTCTCTAAATTAAGGAGCGGGACAGAGCCGCTAAAATTAGCATAATCACTGTGATAAAGGACTGCACAGTGGATGTTTTGGTCATGAGTGTAGCCTTTAACTACATAAACAAAAATGATAAGTTAATGATATGCGTCTTGGCTTTGGAGATTGGAGGCATGCTAACGCTTGAGCAAAAAAACACTATTTAACCTTTTCCTTTCTCCTGGTTCTTCTGTTTTTGGTTTCAGTAAGAACAATTTTGCAAACAACATATCTATCTCTTTCGAGCCCTATGGAGCTAGCCTCAATGGATACATTTGAGTTTCTAAGCTATGATTGTTCAATCAATGCTCAGTGTAGGGCCAACTGTCAATTGTTGTTTTTATATTTCAGACAGAGCCAGGCTAGCAGCTACATGAGACTGATATTAATCTTCTCATCTACATTTGTGTAAAAAAGAATATCCTTCACTTTAGCATGAGAAAGTTTGGCTTCTGCAGAGGGGGAGCTCGGGGACGGGGTCACATCACAGTAGCTTATTGATATGAAAAGACCACCAAGGACACTGCTTAGACAGTAAGAGCTGATTTTCTTCTTAATAACACTGATATTTTTAAAAAGCACCCTGGGAAAGCTTAAATACTTCACCAAGTCCACTGGCACTTGACAACTTAATGATTCATGGTCTCAGTAAATATATCCCCAGGGTTTTATAATATGTCCGTCCTTGGTGTCTTTTTAAAAATGCAAAATATCTAAGGCATAAAAGCAATGCTGTATAAAATAAAAAAGGTATAAAGCTAAGACCAGAGACATTCATTGTGTTCTCTTAAAAGTAAAAAACTTAAATAATTGCATAAATAAGCATGTGATTATGTTTAAATCTGTACATGACATGTTAGTGGTGTCCTGTGCAGGCGCTGAGTGCAGTGATTATGTATGAGTCTACATATTTAATGTTGGTTACATCGTAGAGTTGCAGTATTGAGGTAACTTCATAATAGGAGTAAAGGCGAGGAGGGCACATGCAATTGGACAAAATGTAGATAGAGGTGTTAGTGTGTTTGTCCCTTTTTGTTCGTAACATTCAAGTTTTTACAAAATTTGCTCAAATAAAGCATAATACTGATTTGTTTTAGTGATATCGAACGCACCACGTGTTCTAGTCTCTATACCTCCACGACTTCTTCTTTGATTCAGGTGGTGCGGGGGGGGTCTCAGGGTAGCAGGTGTTTGAGCGCTGAATCGTCCAGTTCGTTGACGGAGACGATGTGATCCAGGTGTTGCAGGTAACGCTCCCGGTCCCGCATGAAGTGAGGGATTCTGGTCCGTGGGAGGACAGCCAGGGGACGCAGCCTCTCCACGTCTTCGAAAGACACCTGAAGAGAGGAAGAAGAAGAAGGTGCATCAGTGGAGGGGAACACCTCCAGGACAGTGGTGGGGGTACATTTTCTCAAACTCTACATATTTAAAAAAGGTATTTCAGAATTTAATTTAATTCAGCTTTTTAATTCGACTATCTACATCACTGTCAGAGGTACATTTTGACAGCTTTAGTTACTTTTCAGATTTGTTTTCTTTGGATAATGCATCACAAATCCTCACAGAGCTGAAAAAAGGGCTGGTTTTTTTCCCAGGACAATGCTACAGACATTGGCAGTCTGAGTGGGTCCGTGTAGAGCGGACCTGTTACGAAAATGTCCAGTCGAAATGGGCCAATACAGTATGAAGCTGTTACGGAAAATAATTGATTGCGACCTCTCAGTTTATAGCATTACATTTTATACTGAAAACGTCCTGCAGGGGTCAGAAGCTGCACATCACCCTTCTTGTTTGGATATTTTAGGACCTGGTTTAAAGTTGTTAAAGGCGGTTTAGAGATAAGGGTTCCTTACTTACCTGCCATATAGTAATCGTTGTATTAGGAACAAAGGCTCTTATTATGAGAAGCTGACGACACTGACCTTGCCTAAAGAAGTCAACATCTTGAAGTCAATGTTCCTTCGATGCCTAAGGATACGAAGGATCCCATCCAGGTAAACCTGATCTTTACTGAAGCAACCTGAGAAAAACAGACACACAACATGCAGGAAGAATTCAAATAAAAGTATCATCTTTCAGGAAGACCCCTTCATCATATAAGATCACTTATGGAGAGGACTGGGTTTTGTCTCTCAGTCTACATTAATGCTACTTTCTTGTTCTCCAATTGGTATCTTGTAACAATAGGCTGTATTAGATTTGGACATAGACTGTGTGTGTGTGTGCGTGTGTGCGTGCGCGTGTGTGCATGCTGACCTGGCTCTGAGGTGTCCGTCTGCCCCCTCTTGGCTCTCAGGCAGTACTCCCAGCGGACGTCGGGGTCCTGTACGAAGCGGGCGATGTGGCTGAAGAGGCGGCTGAAGCTCATGCTGGCGGCGTGGTACACGGTGTAGTACAGCAGGGCGGCACGCCACAGGTAGGGCTGTTTCCGTAGCAACACGCTGTGCAGGCTGGCCAGGCCCTCCTCTGTGGGATTGGCCGGTTTGAGGCTGAACTGCTTCCTGCCTTCAGTGGTGCACCACGGCTGCAGGTTGTTGTTCACCCCGCGCAGGTAGTGTGTGCCTGAGGAGAGCATAAAGGGCCATGAGTCAATCAACATGGCATCTTTGGTTATTTGATTTCCCTTTTTTTCACTTTCTATTTTATCTGACTATTATTTTATTTTTGTATCCATTATTTTATGCCATTTTTCTTAGTTTCTTTACATTTTTCAGTTTATTTATCTATTTCTACCATGTTTTTAGTAAGTAGTATTCATAAAGTTAATTTTACTTCTATTATAATTGGTTTAGTTCTGTTTTTTTTTTCTTCTGTGGCCTTGTTATGAGAAGGTAGTATCTGATGCTAACCTAACTGATAGTACTGATCGGTTTACGGAAATGTTATTGGGATACTATTTCATTATATGAGGTTGGTTGTGTTGCTTTTGTGAGACATCTTTTCAACCCGCTGGTAAACAACCTTTATCCAAATGTCATCTGTGCTCCTCTTTTTCTCCAAACAGGTCGGATATCAGCATGCTAATGTTATTTGTATCAGATGGGTCAGTTTAAG
Organism: Dissostichus eleginoides; assembly: GCA_031216635.1. Lineage (NCBI taxonomy): Eukaryota > Metazoa > Chordata > Actinopteri > Perciformes > Nototheniidae > Dissostichus > Dissostichus eleginoides. Next base: position 13,490,487 of record CM062264.1, read on the forward strand.
GTGAATTTAGTGATGCCTACTGATCAAATGTCAACATGTTCCATTGTTTTCCTCTATCTTCTCCACCCAGTGAATACACCACTGTTTCTGTAGCTGCTAGTTACACTAAATGTTTTTCCTGTACAGCATTAAAGGATGTCGTTGTGTAACCCTATTTTGTCAATGAGAGCAAAGATTAAAAACTGTTAACCTTTTTTTAAACCTGAATGAATCAACTCTGAACTTCAAACCTTCTGCAAATACACTCACTGACAGATTCCTGTTGTGTTTGATGATTAATTAAATATCCGACTACTTTGTTAATGATATGATTCTCTGTGTTTGAGCGGCAGCGTACCGATCTCATGTCTCAGCATCCCCTCCAGCCAGTACTGCCGAGCTCCGGCCAGGTTGATGGTCAGGGTGGGGCGACAGCTCTCCACCACCATCACCGCCTGAGAGAGCAGCTCGTCGGACAGACGCACCACCACCTGCACACACGCACACACATCCTTATTAATGATATCTTATTCCTCCTCCAAATCCTGGCTGGATTTTTGCCAAGATAAACTTTGTTCAGTCAGAGTGTTCCATCAGAACTAAATGTACAAACAGTTTCCACCTTAGGAAAATAGAAAGGTTAACTGTAGCTGCTCAAGGCCGGATCTAGTTTGTTAGCGGCCCTATTGTGCTTTTTGGGGTTTTTCCCTTTCCTGTAATGTGTTATAGGAGGAATTTTGTCCCCCACACACACCTGCCTGAAATGCACCAATCGGACTCCTTTGTTTACTTCCGTGACATAGTAGACGGAAACATTGGTTTAATCTTTGAAATTCTTTTTGTATTTTACACCATTTCTTCATAATTTTTTATGTCAAATCTTAATCTGAAAAGTATTAAATAATGTGAGGAACAATAGTTGTTATGGGGGAAAAAAATATGATTATTTCCCACTGAGATTACCTTAACATCTTGAAGTACCTGAGAACGACTTATTCAATACTTCTCAGCAAAATAAGTATATGGTTGCAACTAACTAACAAATTAAGAATTATTTAAATTGTCTAATTTTCTGCTGTTTATTAGTCAAGTTATGCCTACATTGTTTTTCCTCATATTTTTTCAGATTTATCTACACGTTAATTTCATCTTTTCTTTGAGTCGTGTTGTATCCAGAGGCTGAATTTGTGTGCTAGTGGTTATATGTGATGTACTTGTGCCAAGCTCAGGTTCAGGTGGTAAAACATCAAACAAATCTCACTGCAGGACGGTAAGGGGGTGATTTTAGCAGGGCAGGTCAGGGGGAGGGTAAACACGGTGAAGACAATAAACTCACTCTTGAAGACAACCCTTGGAGCCCAGAGAGAAAGTTATCTTGCACTGGAACATTGAATAAACACATCAACCACCAACAATGTATTATGTGTTAAAGACATCACTAGTAACACACCTTTCTTTAATAAAGTTCTCACAGTAAAGTCTAAAGCTTGTGCCAATTGATGATAACACTGCAAGCTTTATACTTTCATTTTTACTACTGTGTTTTTATTGGGCTTGTTAAATGAGATCAAAGATGTTGAGAAATTGTTTCTTAACTGGATTTCCTTTATCAAACTACACTCTGCACACATTTTGACATATATCAAACCACAGGTGTGAATAATAACAATTCAATTAAGAAGAAGAACATTATCGTCACAAGTTTAAGTCCCTGCCCGGATCGAAAAATACAGAGTTTGGACGGGTAGCTCGACTGCTGGGGTGTCTGAAGTGTCCATGAGCAAGGCAGCTCTGACTTAATGCGTTTGTTTGCGCATACAAGCATTTTGGGCCTAAATGTGGGTCACTTGAATAAAACCAAAACCTTTGCTTTTTCCTGCTGAACGTCAAAATACCTGCTGTTGTTTAAGTCTCTGTGCTGCATGTCACTCACCTCTCCCACGCAGCCTTCTTTCTGCAGATATTTACGAACAGAAGCCCAGACTTGACTTTTAGGGAGGATGCTGCCGCCTGTCACCACCTCGAAGTTCTCATAGCAGCCAAACTTCCTCAGGACACACTCCATGATCCCAACCGCCTGCAGTGGAACATACAAATCATCATCACCATCATCATGTGAACTCACAGGTGATATGTGCAGATGTGCAGTACTGTACCTGTTCCAGGAAGAGGCCGGATCCCTCTCGGTACTTGTCCAACACGCTCCTCGGCTCCGGCTGGGCGTACTCAAACTGAGGCTCGTACTTGTAGTCGGACTGGACGAAAGTCTGCTTCTCCTGCTCCAGGTTGAGAGGCCTGAGGGCCACCAGCAGACAGGGCCTGGAGGATGTGGGCAGTGACCTCCCGGCCACCCCCTTAGGTATGTGTGGCAGGGAGGTGGCAGGCCGCATTTGCCCCCTGCTGGCTCGTAGACCGAGGGAGTAGTTGACGGAGCAGGTGCTCTCGCTGCGCCGCATCCATCCTGCGCCCAGGCTCGGGCTGGTCAGGCTGCGTGTGGGGGGGGAGGGGGCGGCCAGACCACTGCGCCAAGGGGGCTGCACCATCCGCCTGTCTGCCATCTGCTCCTGAGACCCTCTCAGCCGCTGGGGTGTCATCTCCAGGCTGAGGGGGCGGCGGAGCGGCGGTCTTGGAGTAGCCCCGCCTTTTGATGATGATGATGATGATGGCCTCCTCTGTGCCTGGCTGCTGTTCGCCTCGGTCGGAAGTCCATTTTGGGACACCTTCTCTTTCTTGGCATCATTGCTCTTTTTGGCGGGAGGTGTGGTTTTGGTTGGATCTGCTCGGACGTTTGGCTCCATCAGGTCCCTGCTGCTCCCAACACTTTCACCCTAAACCTGATCCATGAAGACTTCAACTGAGTCTAACACCATCACCACGCCCGCTACGCCTCAGTCTCAACCTTCCTCCAGCCCCAACACTGTGGACACACAGATTCATGCATACTGCTTATTGTTGCGAGTGATGGTGTTTGTGTGACAGATGAGAAAATGGGTTGATGTATTTCACTACACGTGGTGGAAGTCCTGCATTCAAACCTACATTATAAAAAGTAAAAGCAGTCACTGCGCAAATATGTTCAAATGTTAATGTCATATATTATGTTTTTGGATTAATACAACTGCTGCCGTTAGGTGTATGTTGCATTTTTCTTCTGAAGATATTTAATGTTGTTTTAATTGTAACTCTTTTGTATATAGAAATTCTATGAGATCATCTTTGAAAATAGAATGTATTATAAATTGGGTTTCAGCTTTGTTATGATGCAATCTCCAGCTGATCCAGGGGGAGGCTGAAGCAAAAAAGCTTTTAAATACTTTATTAAAAATAATAGGAGAATTGTATCACACTTCATCCCTGTCAGACAAATGCAGTGTAGTAAAAGGTACAATATTTCCCTCTCAGATGTAGTAAAGTAGAAGTATAACGATAAGAGTGAAAAACTCAAGTAAACACAAGTACCACACATTTTTACCTAAGTACAGCAGTTGAGTACATTTACTTAATCTACCACTGATGCTGCTTATTGTTGCTGCTGGTATGAAAGAGAAGGACATGAGGCTGATGTCAGTCACTGCTGATGCTTTAATTAGATTACAGTTGAGAAGCATGTCAGTGAATGTGTCAGTATGTATGGACACAGATTAACCAACAGGAAACAGACAGTCCATGTTGTCTGGACAGGAACAAAGCACCCATCATAAATCAGAAATCATTAAATATACAGCTAACCACTAGTAACATACTAAGCTAACAGTTACTTATATTACATGAAAGAACAGAATACAGTTTAATTTGGAATTCTCCATGGAGACAGTAGACCAAATAACAGACCCAGGGATTCATTCTGAAGACAAAACAACTCTTAAAGAGCCCTTTAACTCACAAACTTAAATAAATAAGCTTACTTACCAAGGAACAGCGAGTCCCAGGACTTCTTTAGAGATGCCTGCCGTTTCGTTCACTCATTCCGGCCGCAGCTCCACAAACCGGGCCGAGGAGGCTGTGTGTTTGCCGGGGAATGATGATAATTAGCGGATAGCGGTTCAGTAAGGAGCGGGGCCTGAGGCGCCTGCCTGGGCCGGCCAGGAAGGAAGCGGCGGTTGTGTTGGAAGATATGACGCGTTACGCCGGGTACGTCTGTACGTCATGACGCTACCCCTTGCGTCCTTAAAAAAATAAAAATAAATGGAAGAAATGTTTGACCTTTTTCTTTATGTTAAACATACACTATGTCTTATTTTCATATCTTATTTTATCTTATTTTTTCTTAATTGTTTATTTTTTTATTGTATCATGTCTATACTATATTATATGGAAGCCTGTTGCGCCACAGGAAAAAAAGAAAAAAAATCATGTAAGTCAATATATTGACTTAGCTATCTCAATATATTGACTTACTATCTCAATATATTGACTTAGCTATCTCAATATATTGAGTTATATATATTTTTTTTTATTGAAACAATTATGTCAAATACAGAATAAGGCACATAGACATCAATGTTCATCATATAAGCGGTACAACTTTATATTAAGGTACACAAATTAACCATCAACTAGTTGTTAATTAACATGCATATTAGCAGTATATTGGCTCTTTATTAGTCATTATAAAACACTTATTAATGCCTTATTCTACATGACCATATTCTACAAGTAATAGGCCATTAGTTGAGAGTTTTTCCTCAATAACCCTCTAATTAGTCCTTATTTATTGCAAGTAAGGAAGTTGTTGTACATGAGCATTGATCTTAATATGCTCTCCTCAATATGTCTAAATAACTCAAAATTAGGTATTTCTATCTAAGAATATGTTACCTATTTTAAAGTGAAGTCTTGTTCATAACCAATAAGCTAGTAGTTTGACTCTAATTGACCTGAACAGGTTCCTATTCTAAAGTTGCCTCCTCTTCACACTTTGTAAATACATTATAGCACACAACTACTGAAATTAACCTCAACAGTACATGAACAAAGTAGGCACACGTTGAAATATCTGTTTTATTAATGAACCACTGAAGAGAGGTTCAGACACATGTACCAAAACATGTCAAGTTTCTCCAAGGCTGAGAACATATATGCAGCCTGTCATTTTTAATAAAACTGATTTTTAACAGAGTTTATCTATTTGTGATCATACTGTGTGACCTGCTTGTATGTACTTACACACCAGGTGTACTGTTCTCTCTCTGTGTTGTACTGTCTCAGTGTGAACATAGATTAAACAGCCAGCCAAACTCTTTTGAGAGCCAGGGAATGAGCAGCCATGCTCCTTTATTGACTTATTTGCAGTCCACTGACATTCAAACGGAGTGAAACTATAAAATAATAAGTTACAAGGCACTTAATGATCTCATACATGCAAGTGTAACATACACAGATTACTTGTAGAATATGGTCATGTAGAATAAGGCATTAATAAGTGTTTTATAATGACTAATAAAGAGCCAATATACTGCTAATATGCATGTTAATTAACAACTAATTGATGGTGAATTTGTGTACCTTAATATAAAGTTGTACCGCTTATATGATGAACATTGATGTCTATGTGCCTTATTCTGTATTTGACATAATTGTTTCAATAAAAAAAATATATATAACTCAATATATTGAGATAGTAAGTCAATATATTGAGATAGTAAGTCAATATATTGAGATAGCTAAGTCAATATATTGAGATAGTTAGTCAATATATTGAGATAGTAAGTCAATATATTGACTTACAGGATTTATTTTATTTTTTTCCTGTGGCGCAAACAGGCTTCCATAATATTCCATTACTCAATTTTTTAAAACATATTTTTAATGCTTAAACACACTGCCGCTCCTGAATTTCCTAATTTTGGATCAATGAAGTATCTATTTATCTATCTACCTATATAAGATATTTGTGTTGACGAGCAGTTGAACAAGTGTACCTAATAGAGTGGCCAGTGAGTGTATGTTGAGCAACTCCAAATATAAACCTGTAGCATAAGGCTATAAGGATGGATAAAGTGCATAGACTATAGCATATGTTTGCACACATACGATTGGTGTCTATGCATTAGCATAGTTTTAGCCCTAGAACCTGCTCCTGCCACCTGTAGCTCCTTTGCTTTACGTCATTGCTCAATAACATGTAATTGCTGCTATAAAGATAATAACGTCCTCTGTGGTGTTTAATAAAAGTATGATAGTTGGTCAAATATTAGCCATGAGCAATCACCAGCCGTCTATATATACAAATATATTGTGGTTTAACACTGCAATTTACATCACATTTACATTTGCAAATACATCAATATTCATCTATTAATCACTAGGCGTATACAAAAAGAAGGGCAAGGACCTTAAAAATGAGTGGCAATAATCTGAAAATAAGAAATAAAATGCTCCCCACTCAGGCCCGGCTCCAGGAGGAAATGACTGAGGGGGCTGTTAAAAAATCCGAGGGGGCGATTTTCTTTTCACAACAACGAAAAATACTGGCAATGTAATTAATTGACACACCAAGCTTTTTTCCTTCTCACTGCTCTAGAATCTCTTTGCTTTGATTTGTATTCCGGATTTACACCTCTCATTCTGTTATTTTCCTCTGATCTTTAACGATAGTACATTATTAGATGGCTGCACTTTGGTTAACAGACTAACATTGATTTCCTCAATGTATAAATTGACAGGATCTGTAATTATACCATAACCTTTTCTCCTCTATCCCTTAACTCGTCTTCCTATACAGATTTACATACTTACTTACTATCTACTCTATATCAGGATTAAAGAAAAATGTATCTGGTTGATTTTTTATTTCCAGGATTGAATGTTCAAACCAAGGCTTAAAACCTGGCATTTCATAACAAAGTGACTAATATATAAACCAAATGTAATATTGGATAAAATACTACACCAAATGGACAGACACAGATTAAACATAAAGTCCCCTGGTTTGTCTCTAGAGTCTAACTGCCATGAGAAAAATCCAATCAATGTTCCAAAATCCGTCACTAGATGTCGCTCATTGTACCAATACGGTCAGAGCCGGCCCGACCCATTAAGCGACATAAGCGGCCGTTTAGGGCCCCACAGCCACAAAGGGCCCCCTAGCAAAAAATAAAAGAAATTAAAAAAAAATAATAATCTCAGTACACCGTCGCCGTGATAAGTATGTTTAATTAATTTTGTTAATATGCCTAGATTGGCTACTCTCAAAGTCATGTATTATATTATTGAGTCAAAAATATAATACATTAACCGTGCTTTACCTGAACCTCATCATGACACTAGAGAGGACGGCAGGATTGTAATTTCCCGTGTTCAGTGAATGCAACAGAGGCAAGACACCAGACCAACCAGAGAGTTGAATGGAAATAAACATCTGTCTTATTGGCTGACAGGTACCTATCCTGTGAGCTGTGACAATGTTTAAACTGTCAGTCGGACTCAGAGTTTTTGAAGATGGACATAAGAACATTTTTTCTTAAAAAAGACGACAATTCTCAAGTGGTGGCTCGCACAACAACCCCAGAGCCACCACTTGAGCCAGGTAAACAAGGTATGTAAATGTCAGTAAACTTCCAAGTTATGCGAACATGTAAGCAAAGCATAAATTACAGCTACGTTGACGTTACTTTGAATCACGGGGGTAAGCTAAACCGTTAGCAAGTAGCTATAGCTAACCAGATATATTAAATAAACACTTTGTCATACAATCTAAATGTAATGTTTTTTAGCGTTACATGGTGATTTAAAAGAAAGCTCTCTGGAAAATGTTGACTTACTGTTCGACATGAAGCTAGAAGCTACCTTACAGTACACAGTTGATCCTGAGTCCTGTCAGTTAAAGTGTTTCATAGTTAGCTTAGCTAAGCATCAATCTAGCACTGAAAGATATGGATGTTATGTGACAGTATTTCTGAGAAAAAGTCAGCTGAAATGGTGGCATAGTTGCCACTGCTTTACGTGTCGACAGCATGTTTGAACATATTTGCAGCAGTAAATAAATGTGGCTGTTTGGCCAATGACGTTGCCATAACAACACCTGAATTTAAATGTGCAACCTCTTTTTGTGACAGATTTTTGCATGAAATTATAATTCTTCTGAATGATATTCCTATTGACAGCTAGTTTCTATGTGAACATTATGAGATAGACAGCCAGAGAGAATAAATGAAAAACAGTTATGAAATACTATATGACAAAACAAGAATACAGTTTGAAAGGGGAGTGATTTGTAAAATATCCATAAAGAGAAATCTGTTTACAGTTCTGTTTCATATGGGTGTTGAGAGATGTATCCATAGATCTCTTAATTTTGCTCTCAAAGTGCACCAGATTGATGATTTTAACTTCAATATTTAAGACCCCTGGGTGTCCGGGGGAGCATGCCCCCGGACTCCCCTCGAGGAGGTTAGGTCCACGGTGTTTACATGTTTATTTATACAATATGTGTGCTTATGCTAACATCATAAGACAAAAGTTGGTTCCGTGTTGTGTGTAGTTCAAGGTTCAAGGTTCAAGGTTCAAGGTTCAAGGTTCTTTATTGTCAAACTAACATAGCTACAGAGTAATTATGTCGTTGAAAATCTTAGGTCACAGGTTTCTCCAACAATGCAACACAATAATACAGATAAGCAGACAATATTAAAACAATATCAAAATATACTATATTAAAAGTAATACAAAAAGAAAAATAGTTTAAAAAAAGTGAGGAAAAAAAAGTGGAATAGTGCAATACGAGTCTATATACAAGTTATTGGAATGATATATTAGATAATAGATAAATAATTACTAAGTAGCAGATGAATGTTATGAAATTGTTTCAGCAGTTCAGTTGTTTAACAGTCTTATTGCCTGCGGGATGAAGCTGTCTCTGAATCTGGTTGTTTTTGTCCGGATGCTGCGGTAACGCCTGCCAGACGGCAGCAGACAGAACAGTTTGTGGCTGGGGTGATGGGGGTCTTTTATAATCCTGAGGGATTTCTTCCTGAGCCGCTGGGAGTAAAGGTCCTCCATGGATGGCAGCCCCGTCCTGGTGATGTTCTCTGCAGTTTTCACCACCCTCTGTAAGCCAGTCAGGATACTCTCTATGGTGCACCTGTAGAAGTTGCAGAGTATCCTGGAATCCATTTTGAACCTCCTCAGCCTGCGGAGGAAGAAGAGCTGCTGTCGAGCTTTCTTGGTGATGGTGGTGGTGTGAAGAGTCCATGTCAGGTCCTCAGTGATGTGGACCCCAAGGAACCTGAAGCTGCTGACTCTCTCCACCGTAGTCCCATTGATGGAGATGGGGGCGTATCCCTCTCCCTGCTGCTTCCTGTAATCCACAATCAGCTCCTTTGTTTTGCTGACGTTGAGATGGAGGTTGTTATCCTGGCACCAAGATGTCAGTTTTCCGACTTCCTCTCTGTACGCCGTCTCGTCGCCGTCTGTGATCTGGCCGATGACGGTCGTGTCGTCAGCAAACTTCACGATGGTGTTGGAGCTGTGTGTGGCCACGCAGTCGTGAGTGAACAGGGAGTAGAGGAGAGGGCTGAGCACGCAGCCTTGAGGGGCACCGGTGTTGAGGATCAGGGTGGAGGATGTGATGTTTCCCACCCGCACTGCCTGGGGTCTGCCTGTCAGGAAGTTCAGGATCCATTCACAGAGGGCGCTGTTGAGCCCGAGGTCTCTGAGCTTGATGGCTAGCTTGGAGGGCACAATGGTATTGAATGCTGAACTGTAATCAATGAACAGCATTCTCACATATGTGTTCCTCTGGTCCAGGTGTGAGAGGGCAGTGTGGATGGTGAGGGCTATGGCGTCGTCTGTGGACCTGTTTGCTCTGTAGGCAAACTGCAGGGGGTCCAGAGAGTCAGGGAGTCAGGAGGTGATGAATGTTTTGACTAACCACTCAAAGCACTTCATAATGATGGAGGTGAGTGCTACTGGGCGGTAGTCATTGAGGCTGGTGATTATTGTTTTTTTGGGGACAGGAACGATGGTGGAGTGTTTGAAGCATGTGGGGACTACAGACTGCAGCAGGGACCTGTTGAAGATGTCTGTGAACACCTCTGCCAGCTGACTGCACACACCCTGAGAACACGGCCAGGGATGCCATCAGGTCCAGGAGCCTTGTGTGGGTTAACCCTTTTAAAGGATTTGCACAGATCTGCCCTGTTTAAAACAAAATGGCAGGGGTCCTGATCCTTCTGTGCCTCCACAGCCTGGCTGCTCTCAAAACGTGCAAAAAAGCTGTTCAGCTCATCTGGGAGAGATGCGCACGCAGACATTCCCGCAGCACCCCCCGCTGCTCCTTTGTAGTCTGTCATTGTTCTTAGTCCCGCCCACATGTTCCGGGTGTTACAGCCTTTACAGTCAGACTCCACCTTCTCTTTGTATTGTCTCTTTGCGCTGCTGATTGCTCTCCAGAGATCATATTTAGATTTCCTGTACTCCTCCAAATCTCCAGCTCTGTGCGCGATAGTGCGCGCTTTCAGCTTGGTACGAACCTCGCCGTTTATCCAGGGCTTTTGATTTGGGAATGTTCGTACAGAAACCTTCGGTACCACGTCATCGATGCATTTCCCAATGTAGCAGATGACCGTGTCCGTGTGTGTGTTGATGTTATTGTCCTCAAACACACTCCACTCCGTAGATTCGAAGCAGTGCTGCAGAGCTGAGTCTGACTCCTCACTCCATCGCTGTACAATCCTTGTTTCCGGTCTATGCCGTTTAAGTTTCTGCTTGTAAGCAGGCAGCAGTAGTAGTGAGATGTGGTCTGATTTGCCGAAGGGAGGGCGAGGGAGAGCCTTATAACCATGTTTGAAAGGGGAATAAACATGGTCCAGTATATTTTCCCCGTGTGTCGGACAGCTGATGTGCTGGTAGTACTTCGGTAGGACCTTCTTCATGTTAGCGGTGTTAAAATCCCCTGCTACAATGAATGCTGCTCCTGGCCGTGAAGTCTCCATGCTGTCTATAAATCCAAACAACTCTCCTAGTGCCGTGTTGTTGTCGGCGAGTGGCGGAATGTACACAGCTGTTATCACCACAGATGAGAATTCTCTCGGCAGGTGAAAAGCCCGGCACGAGATCATGATGTGCTCCAAATGAACGGAACAGTCCGAAGAAATAATCCTCACATCTGTGCACCAGATCTAGTGAGAACGCGCTAGAGTGAGGGGGGCCCCCAAGCCAAAGCTCGCTTAGGGCCCCCAAAAGTCTAGGGACGGCCCTGAATAGGGTTTATATCAGCGGTTCTCAAACTGTGGTCTGCGGACCACTGGTGGTCCGCGAGGGTACTGCAGGTGGTCCGTGGAAAAAAGCTAAATAAAATCCACTTTTTATTATGAAGGATTTTCGGGGGCCACCTCATATGTGACTTGCTCTATCGAAATCAGTCGCATTGACCCGAAGACACATTTTGAGTTGTATACACTGTTGGAAAGAGGAGATTCCTAGCTTTCTAATGATATCAGGCAGTGGGGTATTGGTCGTTGGGCTCATCGGACATTTATGAGAGAAAATCTCTAATGTCCGAGTGCAAGTTAATGCACCACAAGACACGAGCCTTGTAACCCCTCCCCCGGCCCTGGCGCGAGTGTGGAAATATGATTGGCGGCGATTTCATTTGAACGGGACGGCGCAAAACGAGAAGCATCCGGACCCAAGTACTGTAGACGGAAGGAACGACGTATTTGCAGTCTACAATGACAGAGAAGAGACTGTCAAGTTTGGCTGTACTCAGCATTGAATCAAAACGCACTAAAGCTTTGGATCTTAATCAGTTTGTGAGGTGTGAGGCAACCCGGACCCGTTAGTGAGGGTACCGGGGTTTGATGTCATTCATGCTAGCTTGTCAGACAGCGCAGCACATGTACTTACCTCTGATATATTAATGGATAATAAAGTGTGGAAGTCCATTCTGAATACACCGACTCCGAGACCGACTCCCTTTCATCGGCGCTACACTGGTGACCCTGACGTTTTCGTGAAAGTTTCCGAAGACTCAATGAACATGGCTGATTGCGATGTTTTTGTAAAGCTGCCGGAGTTTTGGGAGCATGCCGCTGCGGCGTGGTTCGCACACATGGAGGCGCACTTTGCCTGCCAACAAGTCCGTGACGGGGATTTGAAATATTTCCACGTGGTGGCAGCGATGGGTAGCTCCACGTCATCCAGGTTGGTGGGATTTATCGCAGACCCCCCACACCATGGCAAATATGAGGCGATTAAGGCCCTTCTCCTTAAGACATTTAGCTTATCTGCTAAGGAGAGGGCCCGCCAGATTCTGGACATTCAAGGCCTAGGTGACAGCAAGCCATTTCAGCTAATGGAGAAAAGGCTAAATCTGCTAGGGGGGGAAGACCCCCACGTTTTGTTCATGGAGATTTTCCTGCGCCACTTGCCTTCCCGGGTTCAGACGGCGCTAGCCAACACGTCCATCACGGAGCCCCGTGCCTTGGCTGAAGAGGTCGACCGTTTTTTCCTGGCTACCCAGCAGTCCGGTGCGGAGGCGCTAGCTGTGACGCTCAGCAACCCCTCAACAGTTAAGAAGGCTTGGGGGAGGCGGGACGCGGCGGTGCCAAGCCGGCGTGGGGACACAGGAGAGTGTTTTTACCACGCGCGGTTCGGGGCCAGGGCGAAGATGTGTGTCGCTCCCTGCAGTTTCAAGCCTCCGGGAAACGGAGGAGCCGGCGCTCAGTAGTGGCCCTGAGCGTTGGCGGCACGAGCAGGCTTCTCTTCGTCAGCGACAGAGTCTCAGGAAGTTGTTTCTTTGTGACACTGGAGCTCAACGGAGTGTGGTTCCTGCGTCGAGGGAAGACGTCGCTCGTGGGGGACATGGACCGCGGTTGACGACGGCTAATGGCGGCCCCATTCGCACGTACGGCGTGAGGCCCATGTGTTTGTGTATTGGAGGACAGCGGTTCAACTGGGATTTTGTGACGGCAGACATTTCGTTTCCCCTCCTCGGGGCAGACTTTTTATGTGCTCACGGACTCCTGGTGGACGTTAAAAATAAACGCTTGGTTGATGCCTTGACGTTTTCCTCCCTCGTGTGTACACTCGGCGAGGCGGCGTACGACGGGCTGTCGGGCTCGCTGTCGGGTGCGGACATTTTTCTCAGGCTGTTGGCTGACTTTCCAGACCTGACGCTGCCCACCTTCTCCGCGCTCACCACCAAGCATGGGGTGGAGCACCACGTCACCACCGAAGGTCCCCCTGTCTACGCCAGGGCCCGGCGGTTGAACCCTTCTAAGCTTGCAGTAGCGAGGGCGGAGTTTTCAACCATGGAACGCCTGGGTATCGTGGGACTATACCCGCATGGCGACGGACCAGGTCACGGACCCCGGCGTACAGGCCCTAAAGGGGGACAGCTTGGGGCTGCGGTTGGAGGACGTAGTTTTCGGTGGCGCAGGCGTTACTCTCCTGTGCGACGTCTCCACAGGCCTGCCGCGGCCGGTCGTTCCCGCCGGTTTGAGGCGCTCCGTTTTCGAGGCGGTGCACGACCTGTCTCACCCCGGCGGTAAGCCTTCGGTGCGCTTGGTGGCCGCGAAGTTCATCTGGCGAGGACTGAAAAAGGACGTGAGGACTTGGGCTGGTGAGTGCGTGGCTGGTGAGTGCGTGGCTTGTCAGCACGCTAAGGTGCATCGCCACACGAAAGCCCGTTTGGAACGTTTCATGGTGCCGGAGAGGAGGTTTGACCACGTCAACATCGACCTAGTGGGTCCATTTCCTTCCTCTCAGGGTTTTTCCTACCTCCTCACCATGGTGGACAAGACAACCCGTTGGCCGGAGGCGGTTCCTCTCGTGTCGACGTCGGCGGCTGACATATCCCGGGCTTTCATTGCGACGTGGGTGTGTCGTTTTGGCACCCCGTCGGACATTTCCTCTGACCGGGGTGTGCAGTTCACGTCTGAGCTCTGGAACGCCGTGGCGTGTGGTCTGGGGGTTAAGCTTCACAGGACAACCGCTTATCACCCTCAGGCTAACGGCCTCTGTGAACGTTTCCATCACTCCATGAAGGCAGCGCTCAGAGCCGGCCTGAAGGACGGAAATTGGGTCGACAAGCTGCCTTGGGTGATGCTGGGCCTGCGGACCGCGCCCAAGGAAGATATGCAGTGTTCCACAGCTGAGATGGTCTACGGCCAGCCGCTGAGAGTTCCAGGGGATTTCCTCCCTAACACATCGGTTCCCTGGTCGGCGTCAGCACAGCGGGTTTGCCTCCAGGACGCCGCCGAATCTTTTTGCTCCGATTCCTACTGCCCAACATGGTACTCAGGTGTCCCGGGTTCCCGCAGATCTCCGCTCGACCTTACCGTGTTTTGGAGCACGGGGACAAGAACTTCGTGGTAGGGCCGAGCGCGTTTCTGTAGACGGTTGAAGGCGGCCCATTTGGATTTGGGCCAGCCGGTGCTGCTGGCACGACCTCCGCGACGAGGGCGTCCCCCGGCCTTGGTCCCTGTCACTGACTTGAGGCCCGTTGTTCCGGTCTCGCCTCTTCCGGAGGCCGCACGTGCTGAGGTCGTTTTCCCGACTCCCGTGCTCAGGAGTCGTGGGTGTCGACCTGTCGTTCCGCCCCGCCACGCGGATTTTGTTTATGGGTGAATTCTGGGGGGGCTTGTGTGGTGACACGTTATTAGACATAATTCACCATTGAGATTATTGTGTTGCAACCCGGACCCGTTAGTGAGGGTACCGGGGTTTGATGTCATTCATGCTAGCTTGTCAGACAGCGCAGCACATGTACTTACCTCTGATATATTAATGGATAATAAAGTGTGGAAGTCCATTCTGAATACACCGCCTCCGACTCCCTTTCATCGACGCTACAATTGTTAATATTATCATATTAATTCAGACAAACATCGATGAGACAGTTAATTAATGTACTTATTGCAGCAGTCTGCATAGATTTGGTACCCCTGGTCTAAGAGTGAAACAAACTAATTCAGTTATTGTTCAGTTAAATGCATTCAATTATGTCTGCCATCTTATATATTTCTATTTAAGGCTTTACTGATGTGCCACAATAATGTCACCTAATGTTATTCAGTTAAAATATCAATATTGTGGCTTTCCAAGTTAACATTGATTGATATGACTGCGATTAAATCATGTACTATGTACTTATTTTTACGGTTTGCATATGAGGTGGTCCGCGAAATCCTTGATAATAAATAGTGGTCCGCATAAACAAAAAATTTGAGAACCCCTGGTTTATATAATACATAACATATTATTATTATAGTAAAAGGGCTCGCTTTGGCAAAATCCTGATCCATACAGGCATTGCAGCCCTAAATAATAACAAGTAACCATCATGTGTGGTGCTATCTGTAGTTGTCTGTCTTGTTTTTTGTTGATTTAATATTGTTTTCACAGTGCTGTGAAAATGAATTTCCCCCTGGGGACAATAATCTAATCTAAACTAATTTAATATTCAATCCAACACTTGGCGATTGAGAACATACATTCGTAATTTACCTTGTTTAAAGCACTTTTGTTGTAATACTATGGATTTAGTTGACACTACTAGCCGACTTTCTTTTGTCCAATATTTTGCGGGAAGGTACATTGAATTAGAAGTAGAACAAGAAGAAGAAGGAGAGGTAGAATAAGAAGAAGTAGAGGTAGAAGAAGAAGAAGTAGAGGTAGAAGAAGAAGGTAGAAGAAGGAGAAGAAGTAGAGGTAGAAGAAGAAGAAGTAGAGGTAGAAGAAGAAGAAGTAGAGGTAGAAGAAGGAGAAGAAGTAGAGGTAGAAGAAGAAGAAGTAGAGGTAGAAGAAGAAGTAGAGGTAGAAGAAGAAGAAGTAGTAGAAGAAGGAATACGCTAACGCTACAAAAAGGCACAACACTGTTACTCTGTTTTTACTGACATGTAACATTTTATTTCACCTTGCTCTATGTTTTTTAACGCACATTCAAAAACGGGAACATTTTCGGGAGTTTCAACCGGGTACCAGCCACCGAAAAAGGGGACTTTGCCTGGAAAACGGGGACGTTTTGGTCACCCATCCGACTGTGTTTACAGCTAAGCACACAGACTACAAGCTCACCCGGGGTTGAGGCTTTTTTACAAGTTGCTTGACTGCCTGCCCACATATCTGATCTAAACATAGTAACGTGTGTTGGGGAAAATCATTATTTAAAGTTATTTAATAATTGTGACATTTATTTTACTTTTCGATGGATGAATGATGCTCCTTACTGAACGCGCCCGGCCTGTCCCCACTACAGTATATAATAGAGTATTTATTTTATTTTAAAATCCAATCTGAACTATTAATAAATCCAACAAAGGGCTCTCTATTTCCAACCTTGAAATTAATTAAATTACCCTTTCCCATAAGAATGATTGTACAAATATTTCAGAAATACATGACTTTAAATGATCCAAATAAAATACATTTGCGAAATGTCAACAGTGGGAATGTGATTTACCTTAAGTGATCACCAAGATAACCAGAAAAAAAGGGTCCAATTTGAACTTTAGTTTTTTATTACTCTGCAACTGGTAATCCTTCGAATTATTTTGAAATCAGTTTCGTTGACATTTGTTTAAATCCATACATTACTCTGAGGAAACCTCATGTTTACTTCTACTCAGCTTATAAAATAATTGTGTTTTTAACTTACATTAAGACAGCCTTAGAAAAAGGAATCTCTTATGAGTTACCAGAAAAGGGGAACAGACGGCCTCCAATAACTCCTGTTTGACAGATACTGCTTGTAAAAAGAAATAGATGACCCACTACCACATAGACGCTTTTATCCATGGTTTCTTGAACTTGAACACTCTTCATTGTTACTCACAGAAAACAGTGTTTACACACCACTGGGCTCTCAATAGGCTGTGTCCTTGGACTCTGTCACGGTGGGTGATATAGGTACGCAGTTTAATTGATAACATGTATAGCCTCTTTGAAAACATACTCATTAACTGCTTTTTAAAACAGTTTCTGATCCATCAAATTGGCAGAGCATATTCGTGTCGGAAGCCTTTTGTTGTCGTGCGCACCTGTTGGAGTGATATGTAAACACCCTGATATAGTGCACGTGCCCTAACAACTAATGAAAGGAATATTAATTATAATATATTGTGTTCACTAATTAAAATGTTGTTACTCTTTCTGATGATTTATTTCTGGATTCTTTTTTTGGTTGAATTCAATAAAAAAATCTGTGTGCCTTGGTTTATTCTTTTTTTGTTGGTATATCATCTACGGCAGCGGTTCTCAAACTGTGGTCCGCGGACCACTGGTGGTCCGCGAGGGTACTGCAGGTGGTCCGTGGAAAAAAGCTAAATAAAATCCACTTTTTATTATCAAGGATTTTCGGGGACCCGAAGACACATTTTGAGTTGTATTCACTGTTGGAAAGAGGAGATTCCTAGCTTTCTAATGATATCAGGCAGTGGGGAGTGGTCGTTGGGCTCATCGGACATTTGTGAGAGAAAATCTCTAATGTCCGAGTGCAAGTGAATGCACCACAAGACACGAGCCTTGTAACCCCGGCCCTGGAGCGAGCGTGGAAATATGATTGGCGAACAATATTGTGGCTTTCCAAGTTAACATTGATTGATATGACTGCGATTAAATCAGCATATACTTCTGCCAGGGGATTCTACCCCTCAAAATCTCCTGCCACCCTCTTGCCACCCCATGAATATTTTTCTAGATCCACCCCTGAGTAGGCTATATTTTTCGTTTCGTTTATTTAATAATTTAATTTGTTTTTTGTTTGTTTTGAGATTTAAATAGATTTTGAAAGTGGAGATAGATAGAGAGAGAGAGAGAGAAGCAGCGCTGTCTGCTTAGTTGCAATACTGTAGCTCAAGCCTTTATGCAACTTAGGCCTATACATTGTTTATGTTACTTATATGCCTGTGTGTCCATGGTTTTGAGTGTGTGTGTGTGTGTGTGTGTGTGTGTGTGTGTGTGTGTGTGTGTGTGTGTGTGTGTGTGTTGAGCGCAGCGCCGTCTGCTTTTTGCAGTACAGTAACTAAAGTAGGAGCATACCGGTAGTTTTTTGTAGACCGTCCGCCGTCCTCTTTGAGACACATACACAACGCAGACAGACACCGGTCACAAAAGTATCAAGTAGGCTTCAATTTACTTTTGATTGTCTATAATTAACTATAAAAAAATATCGGCGTTTTAACACTACGTTTATATATGTACTTATTTTTACGGTTTGCATATGAGGTGGTCCGCGAAAATCCTTGATAATAAATAGTGGTCCGCATAAACAAAAAGTTTGAGAACCCCTGATCTACGGTAAACCCGTTTCCTGAAGTGCAAGTCCCCAGGTGGTGTTGTCTGCCTTATCGCTTCTTTAACCATTAAATAAAATGTAGTAATTTGCCCCACGCTGCCACACAGGTATAGATTATTAATACCAAATATAAACAGCAACACATTCTGATACATTTATATAGAATACAATAAAGTTATTATTAAATGAGCTCCACCTTTACCAGCTGCAAATTAATCAATCAAATAACGAGTATTTAACTTTTTGAATGATTCTTTAAATGTAGTTTAATGCAAATACTGGCATTAAAGCACTGTACTGTAGTTTAACAAAGGTAAAACACTTAATGCATGGCTTTTAAGTCACTGTTTTGTCCAGTAAAATATTTGAGTTCTTCTTGCACCACTGGTTGTATTCAAAGACATGAAAATATTTACATGCACATATTTGCATAGACAACCAACACATGTTAGGTTTCACTTTGCGACTGTCACGAGATGTTAAACAATATTCCCTTCCAAGTATGAGGAACGAGAAGTATGTTTCTTGTGTAAAAATTGAACTCTGTCACTCTTTAACTGGATGAATCATTGATTGATTAAGACTGTGCTGGTTTGAAGGAATCATCCACGTCAGCTGGCATGATTGTGAGAGGGAGTTCACCTGTAAGAAGAGCAAGTTAATCTCTAACTGGTCCATTCAGAGGTCACAAACGTTTTATACTCAACACAAAAGGAGAGTGTTCTTGTTCATGATGTGTTGACGGAGGAGATGTTGGCTATTGGGTTAAAAACATACCTTTTGACTCGCCTACTTTTTTATCAGTGATTCAAGAAAATCCAGTGATTGTTGGGCAGTCACCACCCCAATACGAGAACTTCTGTATTGTGAGCCTCTGTATCACATTATCGAGCACACTGGTGGTGAAACAAGACTCCCAATTGAATAGATAAGTGGGGTGTGAGTGACCAGATGATTAAAAGATCATAAAGATATCTAATAGGCACATTTGTGAAAATATAATTGGATTTACCTGTTGGCTTTTTACCCCCTTTCCCGTCCATTAGGGATAATGGTTTTTCAAAGATGCAGTCAGATCAACAATGGGTTTTCTGTCCGAAATGAAGTCCCCTTACTCATTAGCATGAAGCAATTCTGAAGAAGTGGGGATGTAGCACTGTACCAGCAAATGCAATTCATTTGAAAACAAAGAATTCAATCAATTCTCAAATCCACCCAAGTGCACATTCATTGGTAGAATACTTTGAATGCTTTCATTTTTGTACAACAAATGTATGTCTTGATCAATGTAAAAAAAGTATCATTGCCACTTCAAGGTGTAAAACTATTCACATGAGATTATAAACTGAAGTATGTTTTGTGCAGTGCTTTTCACAGGTGTTACTCATGCAAGAGCAGGCCTATTGGATGTCTCAGAGTGTCACCTGAAACAAACGCCCCACCCCCACACAAGTCCTTGCATTGTTTAAACAGTAGAAGTCTTGACACCTTTACAAAGCCCCCAAGGCGTCAAAAGAAAAGGTCTTTCTGAAAAGGTCGCTTGAAAACTCAGCCTTCAGTTTTGGCCTTTTTTTTCATTTGCTGTGTTTGATATTCAAAAGAGATACTTTAAGGAATCCTTTGAACATTAGAGCTTGAAAATGTAGTTTTGACCTTTGCATTTGAATTCTCAAAACATTGAAAAAGCCATTTTACAGTTTGTCAAAAAAAAACAAGATATGTTGAAGTAACTTTAGCTGTTGGATTTATGCAGCATGGTAAAAGGTAAATACTAGTATTTATATAACTTCCTTACCTCTATTTATTTAGACAAACCACAACTTTACGACCCCCCAAAAAGAACCAAAGTTCAGTTTATAAATGTAGTGTACACACACACACATGCGCACACGCACGCACACACACACACACACACAGACTCCTCCCTTTCAAAACCTTCCACTAAACCGGTCTTACAGCAGACGTTTTTTTCCCACTTCCTCTTCAGTGTGTGTCCAAATCTAATACAGCCTATTGTTACAAAATACCAATTGGAGAACAAGAAAGTAGCATTAATGTAGACTGAGAGACAAAACCCAGTCCTCTCCATAAGTGATCTTATATGATGAAGGGTCTTCCTGAAAGATGATACTTTTATTTGAATTCTTCCTGCATGTTGTGTGTCTGTTTTTCTCAGGTTGCTTCAGTAAAGATCAGGTTTACCTGGATGGGATCCAGGTAAACAAGGTCTTTAGGCAAGGTCAGTGTCGTCAGCTTCAAATAACAAGAGCCTTTGTTCCTAATACAACGATTACTATATGGCAGGTAAGTAAGGACCCTTGGTTTCAGTTGAGAGGAGGTGTTCCTAAAGCCTCTTGTGGTTGCAGGCATTACAAGCTTAGAGGGAAAACAACACTAGCGGACGCAATGGGTGGAGCAAACAAAGGTGTGGCTATACCTGCAGGTAAAAGAGGTTGCAGTGCCATGGTTACATGATAGACCCATGGGCTGGCTAGACAACTGGAGTATCTCCCTCAGTTACAGAGATGGCAGGATCCGGACTTAATGTTTGGAGATCTGATTTGTATGTCCTTTACCGCTCCTGTTTGTCGTAACAGGTATGAGTTACACTTACCTGTAACTAAATGCCTCAAAAAGTCAAGCCATGAATTTTTCAGCGTGATGTTTCTTCTACTACTAATCTAAAAAAGGACAGCGGGGGTATCATCATGCTGGAGAATGGCTTTGCTGACAGAGAACCGAGGTATGTCAGCTTTTCAAACTGTTTTTTCTTTATTCACGAAGTGGTTCTACCAAGAAGAGGAGGAAGAAAAGAGGAAGGAAGGCACTCTTTATGTTCAGATAAATGTCAGAGTAAAATGTATTCATGGGAATATATAAAGGTAGGGCGTTTCATCTGTAAAACGTTCTTTAAGAAATAACTTGTGTTGTAGCTGCTTTACAATGAACCTTTTTAAGACTAGCATTTTATCATGTACAAAATCCTATATATTGTTACATTTAAAACACTGATAATACATTGTCTGCCAGTGCCAAGAGATTTGACTTAAGTAATAGTGGGAATACCACAGACATACAGCTTTTTTTAAATTAAAAGTCCTGCATTCAAAAGTGAAAGAAAAAGTGTTAGCATTAAAGGGGACATAGAATGCTAATATTCTTATAGTATCTGTATAGTTGTATTGTATATTTTTTACTATCCGTTGTTAACATGCCTTAATGTTCGAAAACCAGCCAGTTACAATGCACCTTAAAGGATTATGGATTTGTTTTAAAAAATAGCATGTTGCTATAGCACATTATATGACTGAAGCATAACGCAAGTTTATATGTCAGCACAACGCAGCATGTTAAATTAACTTAATAATAAGAATAACCTACAAAAAAATACATTTAACTTTTAAAAAGTAATATAATGATGAGTGACAATTAATATAATCTTTAGGTGGTGCTGTCTGTACCTTTGACCTCACACACACACACATATATAAATCAATACCGGTTCATACTAATGAGTTTGCATGTGTGTAGGAGTAACAATATATTATAATTTACCAGTGGATTTAGACTATATTTTTAATAAAGTAAATGGTAACTGTCTTTGAGTAAATTAACTTAATTTCCCTGCTCCATGTCTCATGTCTCTGCTCTCAGCCAGGTTATGGTGGAAGATGGGAAAGTGCCAGAAAGCAAGAGAAGCTGTTTTTCACGGCGCCACTGCCTCTTCTTCGTCCTGGTGCTCACAGCGGTTTTGTTTTTCTACTGCACAGACATAAAAGAAATGACGACTGACTGGAACCAAACAAAATGGTGGATTCCATTTAAAGATCACAGACAAAACTTGGGCTCTCTCAATAATGACCCACTATCGTCTGAACTAACTGGATTCCAAACTCAGTCAGGCTCGACTGTCCTTCTTCAAACTGAAAATATCACAGCAACCAACATGACCAACAGGACTGCCACGAATACAAAAGCTTCAGTGGTGACTCAGCAGTTGGCAAAAACTATACCACCATCACCAGTTCCTTATAAATCTCCGGGCCTGTACTTAGTGGAATACCCATATAAGTACGGCTTCATCATAAACGAACCAAAGACATGTGAGCAGCAGAAGCCCTTCCTGGTTCTGATGGTTCCCGTGGCGCTCCACAACAGGGCGCATCGGGACATCATCCGCAGCACTTGGGGAGGTGAAAGTCTGGTACTGGGCAAAGTGGTGAAGCTGTTCTTCCTGCTGGGGCTGCAAACCGGAGAGGGAGTTCAGCAGCTCCAGGATCAGCTGCTGCAGGAGAGCCGAGAGCACCACGACCTGCTGCAGAGCGACTTCCTGGACTGCTACAAGAACCTGACCATCAAGACCATGGTGATGCTGGAGTGGCTGGACTCCCACTGCTCCATCACATCATACGCCATGAAGATTGATTCTGACATGTTCCTGAATGTGCCAAGACTCGTTCATATGTTGTCAAGTGCTCCAAAGACAAACTACATGACCGGACTAGTGGCGAGGGGAGCAGCAGTTCTAAGAGGTCCACGATCCAAGTGGTTCGTTCCTGTGGAGCTTTACTCTTCGTCAGTATACCCACGTTACGCTTTGGGTCTGGGCTACGTTTTGTCTATTGACCTCCCTAAAAAGCTTATTTTGGCATCCAGACATGTGAAAGCTATTTACATTGAAGACGTGTATTTGGGGTTGTGTATGCAGTACTTGGGCATCCCCCCAACGGAACCCCCAAACTGGGGATATTTCCAAGTGTTTCCTGTGCGGTACAGTCGCTGTGCTTACTCCAGGCTGATAGCCACCACCACACATGATGACACTAATCGTGTGAGGGATTGGAAAGACTTTAAAAAACCAGGTCCATACTGCTGAAATGTTGAAAGAAAAGACATGACATTTTTCTTTAAGCAGCAAACAAACAATTCTGAATATAAAATACAGCAGATGCTGGGTAATGATTGCCATTCTATGTCCAGTATAAAAAAATACTGGAGGAAAAACATCTAAATGGGTTAAACATGTACACAACATACATTTACATTTTTTAAATCAATCCCATGATTTAAGAGAAAGAAAGAGAAAGTGGCACTAAGGCAAGTCATGAAGGACGACATACCTCTCCGCCCTCAATTGCAGGGCTGCTGAATGAAGATAAGAAATAGACTTATGTTTGCTAAAAGCATAGTAATCTGATATGTGATAGGTAGTTTGCTTGAAGAAATAAAGTTTGTTAGGCGTTTGGTTGTCACCAAAAACACGTTACAGCCTTGAATACATACTGTAACATTGGTAGAGCCACATCAAGGCTTTGTGCCATCTGTTTCTTTTGTATAAACCCTGAGAAATGCTCCCCAGCACAAGACATGTTGGGACATGTGACAGCATTTAGGAATATCCTGCAATGTTGCTTAGCAGTGGATAAAATGCAGGCGGAAAAATGTTCCTGTAAGGTTATCTGACAGTTTCCTTATCTGTTTAGTTTAGTTGGAGCTATTATTTTGGCTGCAGAAGCTTCAGATTGTAGAAGAGTTTCTGGAGCAGGGGTGGAGCCAGACGTTGTAGAGATTCGGGGGGGAGGCCCACTTCAGGATCTTTTTTTCTAAAGTTCTCTCAGTTTCTCAGCTCCACTCATTTATCACTGGAAACATCTTCCTTAACTGGCTATAGAAGGCACTAGTTGAACTTTGCCAAATATTTCCTGGTCAGGTTAAAGAAGAAGAAGGGAAATTGCACAAAAGTGAAGGAACTATGAGAAACTCAAAGGTTTGAGGCCTTTGAGAAAACAATAGAAACTGGAGCCCCAGAAACCCCCCCTGTTTGGCCTTTGTTCTGAAATAACCCCACCTCTTTCTGAGAGGTGTTAAAGACTCAACATTTTCTATAAAGATCCTATTTATTGCTTTAGTTTGGGACATTGTTACAACATATTGCACCGCCACATTTCCGCGCTTTAGTTTATTCAGTCTGGCAATGCGAGGGAAATTAAGTACAGACTAGTTTAAGTACAATAGAAGTCTACAATAGAAGGAAATAATGTTTGTTGCTATATTTTTGAAATACGTATGTGAAAGCACTCGACAAACTGGTCCCTGAAGGGCGAGATTTACAAACCAGGGCTGAGTGGAAGGGCAGGTTTAAGCATGCCAACGGTTTATATTGTGATGAAGTTCACAAGAAAAACAGGAATGTGTCTTTCAACATTTCTAGTTTTCCTTTCTGTCGCCTGTTTGAATAGCACCGTGCAAATATAGCATTGCACTACACCTTAGACATGTTCCTATGAGAAATACAATTACATGAGTCGGAAATTCAGTTTTTTATGCAACTGGATTTTCAAACTAATGTTGTGCGTTTTAATGCAATTGAATGCAACTGATATTGACTTTATTATTACTAAATGGTTGAAATGTATGAATTAATATATAAGTACTTATGCATTAGTAATATATATAAATGTCTTTTGCAATATTAATATGAAGTTTTTATAATTTAGCTGGTTTTCATTTAGTTAGGAGTTTGGTTTTTCTTACTTTTATCATTAGTCTTATTGTCTAGGAGGTTCAGTCTTTGGTGGGTTGAAGACTTAATCTGTCCTGTTGTACCTAAAGCACTTTTAAATATTGGTAAAGAGGGAGATATATATTTATGAAGGTTATTTTTGTATTGGTAAGATAAAGAAAGAAAGGTAGTCATTTGGTCATCCAGAAAGCCATCAAAGTGTTTTCAAAATAAAACTGTATAATGTAAAATGGTCTCTAGTGTTGACCACATATCTTCTGCTGCAATGTGACCTGAGGTCCAATCACTTCAACAACCATGATATTTATTATGTGTATGTAATGAATGAATGCAGATTTCCTAGAATTCAGCATACTCTGTGTACAGTTTATAATACTCTGGTGAAATGTGACAATTGTATCAGGGAAGAAGCCCTAAGGGAAGTACGAGGGTCTGTTTTACTTTTTCAGTTGTTACTCCTTGTTGTCATGCAGAGACACCATGTGGACCTTCTGTGAACTGCTACTGAATAATATGACACATTTAAGACCTCAGTGTTTCATTTACTGTTCTTCGTGTGCGAAATAAATGGGTGAGAAAATTGTTACTTACTGATAAATACAACATAAAGTCGGCTAATAACTCGTGATACATTATTATTGGTAAAATAATCTATAAGCTAACCAACATAAACTATACAGTACAAGAATATTATTATTATTATTAGCTTCAACAATAAAGTAAGGTGACTTGGTGTATAAACTTATTGATCATTAAAGGTGGGGTAGGTAATTTTGGAGAAACCAGCTCGAGTGCGCTAGAATTTGAAAATACACAGCCGGAAAAATCTGCCACTTCCTTACAGAGCCCCTCCTCCAACACACACGAACGCGCCATGACCAATGAGGGCACGGGATAAGTTTGTGCACAGATGGAAGGCTGACAGGCAGGTAGGCCATCCAGTTATTTTAGCCGGGCCGGCTAAAATGATTGGTCGTGCTTTTTACAGCGCTACGGCTTCCACAGATGACATTTTTTTATGGATTTTTTGTCAAAGCACTTCAGATATTCATTGCTATCGGGATGTTAAGAGCATTCCATGGAATATAACAAAAAGTGTATCTCGAGCCGGTTTCTCAAACTTACCTACCCCACCTTTAATTATAATCCAATAATATAATTTATATTATTCTGAAATAAGCATAATTCTAAATAATCAGTCACCTATTTAGTATTTTAAAAGTATTTAAAAATATATATATATTTTCATGCTAATACTTTTGTAAAAGTAATAGTCCTGGATCCAAAATCCGGATCATGATATTTCCCTACATTTGAAATCACATCATAAAAAAAATGCTTTTTCAGTTTTGGAACATTATTTTCTCCCGTTGTTTTGGACAGAGCATTTTGCTCAAAAACATTCCTTATCATCACATTTGAAATCTGAACACAATGACATTAAACACATATTTTTAGATCCATTAGGTCCATCCCAAATACATGTCCATACATCATAGGAAAAAAAGACGGCATGTTAAGTTGTCTCTCACCCATTTGCCAGAATGTAAACAAACACAACAATAAATACTATAGTTCATATTATGTTTTTATTGCACAGTGTTTTATAACAGTTCTTGGGTAGAGCAATACAAATAAGCAGCCAGTAGTATAATTTGAACATAGTATATATATATATATTGCAGCTTGGCCATCGATAACTAATAGTTATTTTAGATGAAAAATAGAAAATAGTATAAAAGTGCCAGTCGAAAGTACAAATACTTTATAAAAAGTCTCACAGTGCAAGGCAATCTCTCAATACATCTAAAGTAGTGAATGAACTGTTCACATCTGTAACCTGCAGAGGTGTCTACACCCTTCATCCAGCAGAGGCCAACATTCACAGTTTTAAAATCAAATAACTTAATTCACTGACATAGTTATCAAATCTTCATTACATTTGATCGCAATAAAATGACTCTATAAATAAAAAAGTATGCTTTAGAAAAAGAATTAAATAAAAAAAGTATTCCTGAACTCATTCAGCTGAACGAGTCTTCGTATGAAACACAAAACACATATTCAAAGTGTGGTTGAAAAATTAAAGTAACTTTAACATGTGTCTAGTACTGTCCTTTTTATAGCTTGGCATTTTGAGAGGGACGTTTATTCTCTTTTTAATAGCACATGAGATTATCAATAGTTAAAGTCACAGTTGATTATTTAAATAAACAAGTTAAATGTATTGAACAATTAACTGAGCTTTAAAGGTGCTTGTCGTTTACATACATGCACATTTCAGATGTCTATGAGTTATACAAAAACTCTGCTCTAAACTTCTCACATGGTTTCATTTACGTATCCCTTTCTTCCTCTAAATGGGCCATCATTTAGTAAACAAACATCCTGCTGCACTGAAGAAGACCTGAAACTAGACCATAAAGTCATTAGGGTAATAAATCAAGTGAGAAGTAGTCCTTTTCTCAGACTTCTATCAGACTTATCTTTGCAACCAGTGGAGTCTCCCCCTGCTGGCCATTTGGAAGAATGCAGGTTTTAGTAAGGCATCACTTTTCACTTTTCCTGGCAGCATGAACCTGATGTGATCTGTACACACGATAAAAAACAAAACTTATATAGAGACTATTTGGAAGGACTGGACCCCCAGGCTGGGAATCACTGGACTTAAATAGCAAACGTATAAGTGGAAATCTGCCCTATCTCAAGCATGTACAACAGTAACATGCTGCTCTAACATTGATATATTGTATCAGTATCTGGTACAGCATTAGATATTGGAGGTCCGATCCTTTCTAAATGACTCTTTATATTTACAAATGAGTTACACTGCTAATAACCTACCATCCCTGTCTTTGCACATGTCTGGTGTAATTCCTATTAGTTTGAGGAACTGAACCCACAAGTTCTACTTTCACATTAAATTTAAAAAAGATTCTGCATCATGTGATCAGGATAGTTTCTTTGATCATTTAGTGTAGCTGGGCACAGCACAAGTGCAGGCTACAGGGACAATGATAGAATCCCGGTTGACCCTGTATCTGTCTGGGTGTCGTTTGCATGGAGTCTTCTTCATGATGGTCAGCTGAACATGCACAAGAACAGAGTTGTAGCTCATGTCTTCACGCTGGTTGATGAAGCAACCTTTATAAAGGCACTTGGCAAAGGGGATCTCATGAGGAAACCTGTTGTCGTCTCGGGTTACACTGATGGGAGACAATCAGATTGACAGACATGAATAATGAGAATGATTTCTGTTTGTAAAGTGTTCTTTATTGTCTATGTGATGATACTGACCCTACCCCAGAAAAGTCTGTTCATAGGACATTTCTCAGAAACTATAATCCCATTTCCAAATGTACACTGAAAGAGTTAATAGTATTTGGGCAGTAAACACTCAGATGTTCTACTTGAGCAAAACTAGCAAGAACACGGTGAAGAAAAACGTTATTTTTTTAAAGAATGACAAAATTGCCCTGAGTTGATTGAAGGTTATCCAGATCACCTGTTGGCCCCTAATTAAGAACCGAGAGCACCTGGATGCATTTCCCCTCTCGTCCAATCAGGTTGGGACGACGCCCTTTCTTTAGGGCTTAAGAGAGGTAGAGAATGGCAGCTTTTGTAACTGTTGTATATTATCATTCTGAACCCAGCTGTAATAAAAAGAAAAACAGGGCGATTTCTTACTATTCCAGAAATAATTTATGCTTGCCTAATTGTAACCTAACATCCGCAGGGCTGATATTAACTGATTTATCCCTCCATTCATACACAATTCCTTACTATAAAAGAGGCAGTCTATTATAATTAGTAGAGGAAATTTGGGGATTTTTATTCAGGATTAATTTTTGCAATTTTGAATAACTTTTGAGATTTGTTTCTCAGTCAATATTTATTTTTGCTGTTTGGAACTATAGTTCTCAAGTTTCTTCCCAATTATCTGAAATCGGTTTTACAATTTGTATTAATGTTTTAATCTATTATTGTTTGAACTTTATAATCATAGTTAATTAATAATTCTTGTTTAATAAAGTTAAACACCATTTTCACTATTATTTAATTGTTTATATTTACTATTACAATTATGAAGTAGGCTATGTATGATTAGGAAATGGGCCATTCTGAGTACTTTTATTAGTATAAGTATTTGTATTTTCTTAAGTACGCTACATTGATATATTGAATACAGGACATTTACTTGCAACATTTATGTATTGCTATACTTTTAATTAAGTAAAATATCTGAATATGTTACACTGCAGTCATGTTAAAATGAAAACACCTCTTTTTGAGAGACAGTGATTCTTGCTCAGTCATGATAACGGTAAGCGCTTTTGTCCCCCTGCGGTAGCCGTAGCTGCATGTTGTGATCCACTTACGTGTAGACCCACGGGGACAAGGAGCGGTTCTGCAGAGAGTTTTCATTGAATCTCAGGTTGCTCCGGTTGTGAACCAGAAACCTTTCAGCTGTCTGGTTCACGTCGTTCACAGACATGCACTTCAACTTGGGTTTCAAATCCCCACCAGCAAAGGTAGAAATGAAGGTATTGAAGATCAGCAGCAAGCCGATGGAGATCTATAAACATTGAGATACAAAATATTAAAAACAATGTGGACACTTCAGCTCACAATTTTCAGGATGACAGCAAATCTTGTCTCGTGCGCTTTGGTTCATTTTCATATTACCGTTTGTAGACTGACAGATGATGTCATGTTGAACCCGGAGAGGTGCGACTGTGCCCGGCCGGCCGCTCCATTGCAGCCAGTATATATACACACACTATCTTTGCGTATGAGGGCTGCTCAGGTTTGAATGGAAAAAACTTTTTTTCAATCAGAGTATTTCCTCCAGCTGATCACTGGGTGTTTCTCAATGTCGAGGACGCTTCCTTGGTAGGACATGTCTCCCGAGTCACTTCCTTCAGAAGCTAGGCAAGAATCCTTCCTGGCATTCGGAAAACGAAGAGTGGAGTAGGCTAGCAAGTGTGCATGTGTGCGTCATGTGAGAGGCCCCGCCTTAAAGTTTCCGCCACATTTTGGAAAATTGGTCCCATGCGCAAAGCATTGTGGGGATTTTAAGTCCGCGGAGGATACACATGTGCAGCCTCGACATCTCTCGCTACGAAGGACGCCGGGCTCGGTAGAATTCCAAGGAGCCTGGACATTGGAACAGTCCTTCGGCGGGACTCGATGACGTAGCATCCTTGAAATAGTGGCTCTGGAGCATCCTTCCTTGACATGAGAAACACCCACTGCCTCCGAGAAAGAAAGGAACGTGAGCACCATGTCCTCATAAGAAACGTTTTTTTCACTTAATTCAAGGTAACAGAAATTGTCTTTTTTATAGATAAAGTATTTCTTGAAGTGAAAGACTGATTCTCAATACCATCTATTCAAAACACAAATTTAACATCATATTTTAAATATCAGTTTCTAGCTCTTTAGTTTATTTTTGTTTTGTTGTTATTTTTAGTCCTTCTTGTGTCACTACTCCTGTTTATTTATATCTAGTAAATATGCTGACTCTGCCAATAGGAATTTCCCCACTCGTTTATTTCCATAAATCATAATGGACTGGTTGCCTTCGATCCAGAAGAGAAAGCATAACTTCCCCTGGACTTTGACCTTTGAGAAAATCCCACAGTGTGACGAGAGAAAAATGTGTGATGCAACGCCTTAAAGATGTCCTCCCCCTTTCAAGCTACTCGATATAAATACTCTGCAGCCTGTATTTAGACACCCAGTGAAAGCTTGATCACATACTGATTTGGCTCCTTTACTTCCTGATGTTTCTTCTGAAAGTCATCCAAGTTTATAGAGGAAGTAAAAACAAAACACAAAAAATAACTTGTCAGACAAGTTATGTTAGATATTTTTAATGAAGTCCTTTGTTCATTTCCAGAAAATCAATCCTCAATGTTGTCTTTAGATGCCCTTGTTAAGTTGATACTTTATTGCATATTATATTGTTATCTTAGTTTTACCTTCTCTATTCTTATGTAGGACTGGTGTCTTTTTGCTTCTGTAACAATCTTATTTTATATTAAGTGGCGCTAGAAGTAAAGTAAAGATTCATCCTCTGGAGAGCATGAATGCCTTATTAAATTACATGGCATTTTCTCCAAAATGTGTTGAGATTGTTATGTCTGGATTAAACTGGGGAATCAACTAGCAAACAGACCTACAAATGCCCAATACAGAAGCAAGCCCCTAACGTGGCTATTGAAAAACATTACCTACAGGTGAGGGCACTTCCTACTTCCTGTTTTGAATTTTAGTCAATTCTCATCAGGAAGGGGGATTTGCCACAGTTCCATTATCATCTTTTGTAAAAAAAACTGTCTTCATTTTTATGTATGTTTATTTCGGTTTACATTGAGAGCTACTTTGCTACTTTTAGTGCTTTTGGCTATAGATGATTGAATCCTCCCACTCACACTCAAATCAGTTCTTATTCAGCTTGTTGAAACATGTTACATCTTAAAAAAAAATTGATTTCTCACACAGTTTGCGTTAACTTCCGAAACGCCTGCGGTAACTTTTATTCAATTTACAGGAAAGACTCTTTGGGCCAAATTGTGTGAACCTGCTCACCGAAACCCCATTGCGTCCTGCCATGTGTCAACAATAGTGGAGGATAAGTTCTTAATATTGACCTCGAGAAATCAGAGAGAGCTTTACCTGTGACTCAGCCCAGTCTGTGCCGGACTGGGACAAAAGTCAGGCATGGAATTAATCACCCAGCCAGGCCTTTTTTGGGGGGTTTTGCTGGTTGTATCGTCAATATACTATTCGTTGCCATGGTGTGCTGGGGTGGAAACACCAAAAAAGGGATGCTGACAGGCTTAACAAGCTGATAAGGAAGGCTACCTCTGTAGTTAAACAATCTGGAGGAGGTGGCAGAGGGGAGGACGAGGAGGAAGCTGGACTGCATCTAGAGAACCCCTCCCACCCCCTCCATACAGAGCTAGTGAAGATGAAGAGCATGTTCAGACACAGACTCATCCCTCCATACAGAGCTAGTGAAGATGAAGAGCACGTTCAGACACAGACTCATCCCTCCTCGGCACAGCACCAAGCGCCTGGGACAGTCCTTTGTGCACAACAAGGGGTCAACAATGTAACACAATTACTGGACATAAAATACACACTGTTTTCACAATAACTTTTTACCGGCAAACATACATGTAAATATATTTAATATGTGACTCAAACATGTATATATGTTCATTTAATTCATTTCTTATTTTAACAGTTACTTACCTGTATATCATTTTAATTTGATCTTTAATTGTATTAATGTGTGAATGAATTGTGTGAATCTGTGCTGTCCTGTTTGTCAATCTCACCCTGTTGCTAAACTACTGAATTTCCCCACGGGGATTAATAAAGGTCCATCGTATCTTATCTTGTCTTATTTACAGCGCCACTGCCCATAGTGATAGCTCTATAGTTTACATGTAGTACCCAAATAGAAACATATGGACATAGTATGGTAACCTATCCATGTGAACATATTTTAAGTTGGGGTGGACCTCAAATCCTCGAGGGGGGTCCGGGGGCATGCTCCCCTGGGAAGATATTTTAAATTTATTTTGGAGTTAAATGCATCAGTCTGTTGCACTTTGAGGGCAAACATAAAGAGACTAGATCTATGGAAAAACCCATATGAAACAGAACTGTATACATTTCAATAATCATACAATCGTAAGAATATGGCCATAACCAATAATATCCAATAGCAAAACATTGAAACTTGTTTATTTTATTATTTTCGGTTAATGTATAGTTGTGAGTGTGTCTGGGCTCCTGAACCAGCCTCTCCTGTCTCCCTCCTCCCCCTCATCCCCCCCCCCTGCTCCTCTGTGACACAGCAGTAAAGACTAGTTTTTGCTCTCAACAAGTTTTTAAAATGTATCTTATCTTATTTCACCTTAGCGTTTTCTCTTTTTATTCATGAATATGTTACTAATCACTCCCCTTTCAAACTGTATTTTTGTTTTACTCCTATAGTATGAATTGGAATGATTTCATACCAAAATTCTGTTATTTTTTATAACTATAATAATGATATAAAAGGTGTGTCTTGGAAATATGTGTTTACATAAATGGTGAACAAACCGATGAGACCAATTGAGATAACTTGGACTGCTGCGTCAAGTTGCTGCTGCTCGCCTGTAGGCTCGGGGGGGATAGTGATCTGATCTTCACTCAATGTTCTATGTAAATCTGTGGAGTGATCAGGCCAAAACTCCTTCTGGCGTAGTCTTTGGGATTTTAGCCTTTGCAGACCATTTACATGCACAAACACCTATACACAGACCACAGGAAAGGGAAGGCCTCTTTAATACAAAAATTGGCTGAAGTAACGTGTGTGTGTTGGAAATTCAAATAGAGAAAATGTTCTTCTTTTATATATGCTTGTTATACTCTCTATAGCAAATTATTAAATATGTTTCACTTGGTTATCATGATTTCCATGATAATGTAAGTAAACCAGAAAAAAGTAAAGTTAAACATTGATTTCCGAAGTCAACAGTGAACCTTAAAACGGAATAAATCATAATTTTTTCAATCTGGACTAGGTTAGTCTTTTCCTGCAATATCATTGATGGATGATCAATTCTAGCGTCTTTCCAGGGGAATTATCTGTATATAAAAGCATGTTAATGAGGGGGACAAAATCAGTTTATGTGAAAATATGTGTATCCCAGTGTCTCTCCGGGTAATGTTACCTGAGAGGAAATCTTTACCACAACAAAACAAACATTGCCTTTGCTGTGATTGGCTGCACACTATCTCACATAGTTGGCATTCAAGGTAACATGAATACAAATGATGTCAGTGGGGTGATGCAACGTCACAGAAATCTCCTCCTCCTCAGTATAAATGTGTGTTGCCTGTCTTTAGACTCACAGAATGAGTTGAATGACAGAGCTGGCCCACTTTTTCGGAGACTCCACACCTTTGTTTAGTGGCTGATGCAACTCAGGACATGCTCTTGCAAACATAGAGCAGGGTGACACCTACCTGACTATCAGATGAAGCAAGCACAATCCGTGCTAAATTTAGAGGTGGAAAGTAACTAAGTACATTTACTCAAGTTCCGCACTCAAGTACACATTTGAGGTACTTTACCTGAGTACTTTCATTTTATACTACTCTATACTTCTAAGCTACTACATTTTGGGAGACAGTTTTGTACTTTTTACTCCAATACATTTATTTTACAGATTTATATACTAGTTACTTTATAAATTCAGATTTATATATATTTATATATAATATATGAAATACTTTCAAAATATTATTGTTTGGTATAGATTAAACCATTCAACATTATACTTAAGAACTAAAACCACGAGTCGATTAAAAGAAAACTAATTGGAATTAAGAACTTTTATGTTTGAAATTATTTCCCAGTTCAAGCTTCTTAAATGTGAAGATTTGCTCCTTTTGCAATATAATATTCTAAAATATTTTTTAAATAATTGTTTTTTCTCTGAATACTTTAAGTGCATTTAACAAAAGTACTTAAATACTTCTACTTAAGTACCATTCTCAGTGCAGTGCTTTTTACTTGAATTTGAGTATTTTTACAGTGTGATATTAGTAGGCTACTTTACTGAAGTAAAGTATCTAAATACTTTTTCACTGGTAACCGAGTACATTGACTTAAGTTTAGTACAACCTTGAGGTTCTTTACGTTAGTACTACTATTCCATTCTCTTTATACAGCTACTCTACTAATGGAGGTACAATTATGTTTAACTTTAACTTTATCTGAGGGTTACTCTTCAGATTGAAGAGATGAAAAGCTCTTTCTAAAGGTAAATGAAGTATATAAACCTTCTCTTGGATCACCACAAATCTAAAACAGGGCTGTTTTTCTGAGAAACTCTAGAAAAGAATTGGGAATTTGATGAATTTTACTACATTAATGCAGAAATAGAGAGTCGTATGACTTACGTCTGCTGTCATACATTTTTAAGGAGAAGTGCAAGCTGGCCTAAATTGTGCAATGGGCAAGATATGACTGGACTTTTAATGTAAAACACTAAAAATAAAGTAGAATTGTCAATAGATTGTGAAGAGGTTTACCATGTTGATGTTGTGCCAAAGACGTATAAGTACATTGGATTTTATCCAAATAAGCATTAGAAATTAGCGTGGTAATCTTCTGTCCACTTCAGTTAGTCAGTTAGTTAGTCACACTTTTTATGTTGCACAAAGGAAAACAAATCTGATATTTTTATGATGTCTGAGTAACACATTATGATAGAGGCTAGAGTTAGTCATGATAGATGCTAGAGTTAGTCACCTTATCATCATCATCAGCTTTATTGAAGAGACTCTAGTTCCATTTTTAAACCTTAGTACCTCACCCCTCTGATAATAACATGAAGTTTCTGTGATGTCATCAGTGTGTTTTATCTTTCTTTTTTGTTAAAGTTATAGGTCAAGAAGTCATCCCATGTGTCAACAATGAATCATATGGGAAGCTCAAAATGGGAGAGTGACAACATCGGCTGGAGCATATTCATTGCAACCTGACTATTACTCAACACCGTGGCTCCCTGACCGCAACTGTTAAAATGGCCAGAAACCTTCTTTTGCTGTGAAACTGCAAAGTGAATCAGTGACTAATTTATTTTATTTATTTATACATTTTTAACAACAGATAAGACAAACAAAAATCTAAAGAATTAAAAGGCATTTCCCCTTTTACTCCACACAAACAGTAGTTCCCTTTTCAGCTCAGAAATAGGAATGATAGAATAAGGCTATATAAATTATTACAGTATAGGTTTGGTTTTAATAAACACCGTTAAATGCCTTTAAAAATCACGATTATTTTGGTCAATAATTGATATCACGATTATTAAATACGATTATTCATTGACTTTGAAAACATCCATTTATTGAACTTTAAAACAAATAATAATTTTAACAGTATCTTTTTAACTTTATTACCCTGAACGTATAATTCAACTGAAAAACCAATACAAAAATAAATTAAATAAAGGATACATTTAAATCAATAATATCAAAATAATAAATACCAATAAACAAGATCAACAAATATTTTGGAGCGCACTTCCACATGCTACTAAACATATATAAATATGATAAATAAAAATAAATTAGACTAAAATGAATTAGATCAAATATGTTGTAGTGCACTGTCACAACCTAGCAAAGCAAAATAATCGATTAATACGATTATGTTGTTTTTGTAATTGTGGCAGGCCAAAATCGTAATTGCGATTAAAATACGATTAATTGCACAGCCCTAACACACACACACACACACACACACACACACACCACACACACACACACACACACAAGCACACACAGAGACACACACACACACAGAGACACACACATACACACTTTTTGTCTAACACGCTAACACAGTTCTGTACTGTTATGCTGCTATGTTCAGTCATCGTTCTTATGTTGAACATGAATACATTTACTTTGTAAGTAATTATGGGACGTATTTCTTCTTTCATAGCAATTTTCCTTCATACTTTCTTGCCGTGAAATAGGTCTCAAATTCTATTCAAAGTGGTCTTAAAAAGGTCTTAAAAAGTCTTAAATTTGAGTTGGCGAAACCTGCAGGAACCCTGTAAATAAATGGGTTCAGGGTGTGTGACCAAATATCACTTACTTTAATTATTAATGGCTGTCTTTGTGAATTCATACTCTGTATTGATATTAAAGATATGACTGGACAAGAAATGTCAAATTTAAATGCATGGCTACTGGACAGCAGACTTTCGCTTATTTGGCCAAAACAATCTGATTGATTTTCTTCAAACAAACAGAAGTGGTGAAAAGTACCTACATGGCAAATTACAAATTGTATGTAGATGACAAATGAATGATGTCTTCTTGTGATATGGTACATGTTTGTTTTCATCATGTGACATGGTTAATAAAACTGAGCAGAAACCCCCATAATCCTGAGCTTGAATAAATAGTTCACCCTAAATCAATATATAGTAATCACTTACCTACTGTATGTATGCCTTTAGGCCAAGAACAACTTGTTTTCTATGGACTGGTGTATGCTCAACAAAGTATTTTTGGATTATCAGGAGAATAATTCCAATATGCTTACTTTAGTTTCCTGAACAACGTTGTGTTTGTTTTTCCATTACCTCTGGATATATCATGCTGCAGGAATTGAGCAATTTTAAACCTCTTTCCTTTGAGACTGGGTTTGTCTTAACCTTTACCGTCTGTTTAATTATTTTGCAATTATTTACTTTATTTTTTCAATCATCAACTCTACATTACGCCAGTAGATAGAAAACGTTTGTGACAACGGAGAGCACAGGGAGATGAGCACAACAACTTACATTTTTTAAAGAGGAGTGTTCTTTGACTCCCCTTTCCTTTCCCTGACCCTTTGGAACCACATGCAGCCGATATTTATGGCTTGTTAAAGTTTCTGAAAAACAAAGACTGTAACACCGGCACAGCATTCACTTTGAATAAAACCTAATGATGTTGGAGGGAAATAATGAGATCCAGTTACACGACAGGATCAGACTTTCTGCTGTGTGCTCTCAGCGTGTCTGGATTAGAGAGGCCTGCAGGGCACACTGAAAAACAAAACTGTCACCGCCGAGGTGCATGAGAAACAGGCAGGAAGGACGTACACATTCAGCCGCAGTCTCTTGAAACCCAGGTAAACAGTTTTATCTTCACATAATAAGTCCTAAATTAAACTGTGGTTAACCTTGTGCAGGTTAGGCAGGAAACAAGCAGGCCGTAGAGTTTAAAACAAAGACTGTGGCTTAAAAACCGAGGTGGAAGATATACTCAGATCTTATACTTGAGTAAAAGTAGAAGTACCAGAGTGTAGGAATACTGTGTTACAAGGAAAAGACCTGCATTCAAAATGTTATGCAATAAAAGTACAACAATATTAGCATCAGAATATACTTAAAGCACCAAAAGTAAAAATACTCATTATGCAGATTGTTCTATTTCAGAATAATATATATTATATATTTTTGATTATAATTATTGATGTATTCAATTGTTTATCAATGCCGGTAAAGGTGCAGCTAGTTTTGTATACTGCAGGGTAGTTTGTGAATTTACTCCAGGTAACTAAACTCTTATTTAAGTGTTGATTATATTTCACATCATTAATCCAAATCTGTAAAGTAACGTATTTACCTCTAAATTGTAGTGGAGTAGCATACATTGAAATACTCAAGTAAAGTACCTCAAAATTGTACTTAGGTACAGTACTCGAGGAAATGTACTTAGTTACTTCCAACCTCTGCTTAAAAAACATGCTGGCAGATCTGTGAGGTTGTATAGCAAAGCAGTGCTTTAACTAAACGCTAAAATGTGCATGCTAACTTGCTAATTATATAAGATAAGCCTTTATTGATTAATACCATGTTAACATAATCTAGCCTATTTTTACGTTATGGGATATAAGATATAATAAAAGGTGAAATGTAGTAATTTAGTACAATAACTAGAGGGGCAGCTCCGGGTACTGGTTCAAGTAGCCGCAAGGATTTTCATCAACTAGAGCAATAAAGCATAAAATATTAAATATATTAAAATAAAGTAAGCATATATCACAATATATAATACCTAAATGTTTTTTCTATAATGAACATGGTGTTTAGCAGGAATGATGTTTATCGTTTTATTTTATTATTGTTTATTAATCAACCTTAACACAACATGTCATTAGATCTAAAAGTATTTGGCCGTGAGCCAAAGCACTGGAAACATCTCAGTGTTGGCCAGATGATGGTGCTCGATGAAAAGTTAATGGATCAACGTTAATACAATTCGTTCTAAGTGGAACATGAATAAACCTGAAGCGAACTAATGTACCATTTTGAGATACTTGTACTTGAGTATTTCTCTTATATGTTACTCTTTACTTTGATAAAACTGTATTGTTCACTGTGGGTATATTAACAAGTTACCATGCAGTATATTACATCATCAAAATTAGCCCCACCTTTTACGTTTAATATTATTTTTAAAGTAATAACTATGATATTACCACCACTGTCATAACAGCTGCCTCAGTTGTTTTTATTTTACTTAGTGTTGCAATGTTAAAGCCTTCTGCAACAAGATACTACGCAAAAGGCTCAAATGGCAAATATGATGGTAGAGCTGAGATCACGTTGATCCACCAGATGGCCTCAGACTTACAAAAGTAATATGCTGCTCACACATTAATGCAGCAGTGTTATCTAATACGTCATATGTGTTCAAATATAAGCACAGGAGACATTTAACAGCAGAATGAGTATCCGTTCGGTATGTTTTGCTTTTACTTAGGTACTTTTTCTTTGAAAGGATATTTATGGACCCCACCTGTCTTTGTGAATACGTTTGTAAATTGTACCCCTGTCATTATGTTGTATGTGTCCTTTTTTGTTTTCTGTTACATGTGTAACCACTGTGCGGCAGGTCTCCCTTGTAAAAGAGATCGTTGATCTCAATGGGATTTTTATCTGGATAAATAAAGGCTACAAACAATGGAGGATTTTGAGAGTTTTGGACATTTATTCAATGTTGGGATCTGAAGTACAAACATGAAAGGTTTTTGTACTTTACTTGATTATTTACGTTTGATGCAGCATTTCACTTCTAAACCTACTTAATAGGGAGACACTTGACATATTTGCCTGCATAATGAGTACTTTTTTTAAGTGCTTAAGGACTAGTTTGTCTTTAATACACTTTTACCAAAGTAAGGTATTTGACTACAGATTTTTTTGGTGTTAAAATGAAGTTGCCTTACTTACTTGGCCAACTTCTTACTGTATCTGTTGGTACAAACAGTATCATAATGTCCTCTTACCTGCAGACATCTCATCAGAGACATTTCCCTCATGCCTGACAGAGGAGTGTTCAGGTAACATTCCTGTCACATTCCAGCCTGTTTTGCCTGAAACGCACCGTGCTGCAGGCGTGTCTGATCCACCGCAGGATAACTCACTGAGAGCAAGTTCAGCTGTGGTTAGGACACTGGGTGATTGGAACGATAAATATAGGACTAGTTTTTATCAATAAAACACTTACCTGTTGCATGTTCAGAAACCAGGGGTTACGTATGGTAACCCTTGTTATATAAGCACAGGCGGAGCCCTCTACTGGACTCTATGGGTACTACCTTATCATGCAAGCATTCACCTACTGAGACTTCTATAGACGTAGCCGGCCCCGGGGCGGGCCTACCTGAATGCGCGCGCATCTCACTGTATAAAAGGAGGCCTCGCCTCCTGACTGTCATCCTACACCTCTCTTCAGCGAGCGGTATAGGACAGACAGTGCCCCGAGTAGAGGGCTCCGCCTGTGCTTATATAACAAGGGTTACCATACGTAACCCCTCGTTATATCTCTCACAGGCTCCGCCCTCTACTGGACTCGATGGGTACAGTGGGTGGAGCCCATGTATACACGCGCTGTCGTCCAACAACACCGTTCCACCTCACTGCCCCTGACTGGCTTTCTGGTTAGCAGCCGCTGTACCTCACTCACCTCGATTGTAACCGTGGAGAAGTCTGGGCTGCGGCTGACAGAGCACACTGTGACGTGCTTACCTCACGAAAAGTGTGCTCAGAAAACAGTGCTGAGGGCTCCCCCCGTCCGCCCATAGGCAGACGGAGAGAGTCCCCTATGGGCTCACTATGCACCACCTCTCCCGAGTCCCTAAGGAGCCCGGGGAGAGCGCAAGTGCCCCATGTCCCCCACACTCAGACACAGAGTGCAGAGTGTGCATGGACTATAGTGTGGAGGGCTCTCCCCTCCTGCCCCCAGGCAGGCGAGGAGAGCCCCACTAGCTACCTCCCTTTGTCTCACCGTCGCGCTGCGCTCCCTCGCCTGCAGAGAAGCCCGTGGAGGAGCACGCTGCGGCGCCTGAGGAAGAGCCAGCGGTAGAATGCGGCTAAGCTGCACCCTTTCCTCCTCTAGGCGGCTGAAGCGCTGGGTGGGCGAGGATATCGATCCAAAGAGCCCCTCTGTGGACACAGGGGCTCCAAGGAGATCCTCTCGGTCCTTCTTGGATAGGGCGGTGAGTCCTAGCCACACGTGACGCGACGCCACTGTGGCCAAGGACATCACCCCCCCCGCTGCGGCGGCCACTCCATGGATCTGACTATTCATCTGACCGATGCAGCGGTCCGGATAATCGCTCCCGTCCTGAGGCGGGAGGGCGGGGGCGTCTGCCTGAGGGGAAATCAGGGAGACACCCAGCATGCCGAGATTATTGGCCGCAGCTGCCATCCGTGCTCCGAGCCTGAATAGTTTGTCCAAATACTCCAAGGTGTCTCAGTCCCGTGGCAGCGGGGGCAGAGGTTTCTTTCCCTCCGCCCAACCAGCTGCCTGCTGAAGCAGATGGGCCGCCAGGCTCTCGTCGAGGGGGGGCACACCGGGACACGCCGTGTCCGAGCGGCCCTGCACCCTGATGATACCCGCTATGGCTGCGATTGGGGCGATTGGGACGAAGGCCGGCTGCGCCGTCTGCACCGGCTGCACCGGCTGCACCGGGCCGTAAAACCCCTGCCGAAGGCGCCTTACAGGCCTCGGTGGCAGCGGTGAGGGGAGCGGTAAGCCTACACGCTCCGTCGCCAGGGTCATCACCACCGGGAAGTCCAGACGCGCAGACCTGTGTGCTGGAACCTCCTGGCCGCCGGACCCGAAGGTACTAGACAACGGGGAACGTTGGGTGAACTCGAATGGCACCTCGTCATCCAGTTCATCCATCTCCACCACCTCGAGGTCCTGATCTTCCGCCACCACCTGCGGGCTGAACTTCACCCGGAAATGATCGCCACGATGTCGGCGGCTCAGCCGAGGGATCATCCGGCAGGCGTTACAGGCCGGCGACTGGCCTAGGCCGTCTTCGGCGTGGTCCGGCCCCAGGCACTGGAAGCACAGGCGATCAGCCCCCGCGATCAGGCCAGGGCATGTCGGGCAGGTCCGGTGCTCAAGGAGTGGTGAGTCCATGCTTTCTTTCTCTTTCTCTTATTCGCGTCTATGCTCAGTGTATCGCTTCCGCTTGCTGAAGAGAAAGGGATGACAGTCAGGAGGCGAGGCCTCCTTTTATACGGTGAGATGCGTGCGCATTCAGGTAGGTCCGCCCCGGGGCCGGCTACGTCTATAGAAGTCTCATTAGGTGAATGCTTGCATGATAAGGTAGTACCCATAGAGTCCAGTAGAGGGCGGAGCCTGTGAGAGATATAACACAAATGCACTTCAGATTCCCTACATCACGTGTAAGGAATCCTGAAACAGAAAACACGATGAAGAGGTAAAGATGCTATAACTTTAGGATAAAGTCAAAAGAATAACCTCCCGATTGAAATGGTTCACAAATAGAGACTTGACTGATAAAGACTTCACTGCAGAATAAACTTTAAATGAGGCTTTCGATAGACATCAAAATTAATCTGGGGCAGAAAGCTATCTTGTTTTACAATATCTCTGTGAGAATAATTTGCTATGCATAGTTGAAGGCATTTTTCAAACCAAAAAAAACACGTCAAACCGCTCAGCTCAGTTTACTGCAATGAACTGATTGTAACCATGGAAACACTGGTCAGCAGCATATGTGTTTGTCCTTGTGGTCAGCAGGTGTCACCAATTTTCACTATGGAAACAGTGGTCAGCAGGTGTCTTAGATTGTAACTATGGAAACACTGGTCTAGTTTATACCTTTTGTTACCGTTTTTTTTAATAGGTGAAGCATATAGTCACCACGGGCACATTGATCAGCAGGTGTCATCGATTGTCACCTTGGCAACACTGGCCGACAGGTGACACCAATTGTCCCCATGGCAACACTGGTTGGCAGTTTTCCCCAATTGTTACCATTAATCCCACCACAATATATATTATTATTATATATGAGTAGCTGTTCACTTAATCTTGTGATGATCATGTGATACAATAAACTAAATGGAATCGCTAAATGGTCTTATTGTGTAAGTAATGTCCAAAAATGTACAGTATTTAACTAATTTGACTTTCTCTTTGATATTTAAATATGTGTAGAAGGAAGCCTCATAGCAACAACATATAGTATCAGAAGTGTGTCAAAAGTTTTCTCACAAACCCTGCCAGCTTTTATCCCCCAGTCAGTAATAACTGCCTGATTGTAGAGAGACTGGTGACAGGTGACATTACACACGGGGACTTGACCGAACAGCTCAGGGTTTACTAAACTGACGCCTTCATACACTTTTCTCCTAACGAGGTG
Organism: Dissostichus eleginoides; assembly: GCA_031216635.1. Taxonomy (NCBI): domain Eukaryota; kingdom Metazoa; phylum Chordata; class Actinopteri; order Perciformes; family Nototheniidae; genus Dissostichus; species Dissostichus eleginoides. The sequence continues at coordinate 13,533,489 of CM062264.1, forward strand.
AAATTAAGTCGGATTAAAGAGTTTATTAAACCCCATGACCCCGACAGATAATCCCTTAAAAGTGACCCAAACATTCTTTTCCAGGCCAAATGAAACCAATCTTATCACCAGCGAGTCCACAGCCTGACACACACACACACACACACACACACACACACACACACACACACACACACACACACACACACGAACACACACACACACACAAACGCACATGCACACGCACACACGCACGCACGCACACACACACACACACACACACAAACGCACATGCACACGCACACACGCACGCACGCACGCACGCACGCACACACACACACACACACACACACACACACACACTCCTCCCATTCAAAACCTTCCACTAAACCGGTTTTACAGTTTGACAGCAGACGTTTTTTTCCCTCTTCCTCTTCAGTGTGTAGTTGTGACTTGAGGCACATGTATCCATCTGATATCTGACCATGTTTCTCACGCAAAGAACACCACAGGGCCTATAAGAGCCCCCAGCGACCAGCTCTACAGTTCAGACCGATCCAGCAGACATACAGCATGGGTGAGCCTATATTCTCTTTACTTTGTTCCCTTCCTGTTAATCCGCTGCAGCTTGTAGTGATGCTATGATACTTATCAGCACTACAAACCAAACTCTGTGCACATTTTGCAACATTTTTAATCTTTAATTATGTAAAATAACTATAAATATTATTAGTAATGATATCTAATGAAATTCTCACTGAAGAAATCAAACTTCGGGCACATTTTGGCATTGATTTTGGAGCCTTTTTTCCATTGTTAGTAGAAAAATAGCACGCATCAGAAACCAAACACCTTTATGTGCGACAGAATTATTATCACCGAAATGTACTGAAAATAAAAAATAAAAATGCTCATTATGCATTTCATTTGTTTTTATCACCAATGAATATGTCACAGTTTTTCTAGCAATATATCAATATAACAGAGAACAGTTTTAGTAAAGCATAAATAATCAACTTTAATTAGCATTATCATACAGATTAATGTGAAAACAATGTCACCTCAATAACCTCAAAGGTTATTAGAGACACCAGTGCTTGTATTCTCATTTTAAGTGTCTGTTAGTTGCAGTTTATTCTTGTAGGAAATTATTTTACAGTACAGAAGTTAATTTCTGGCTTTGTCTCTCAATACAACTGCTTCAAAGGCTCCCCTTTACAGGTTGAATAAAATGGCTTTAAGTTGGTTTGTAAATTATTTACTGATGCTTTCATTTCAACCCTTAACCTTTTATGATAACAACTCCATGGCCAGTCATGTCAAATCAACTGCGTTTATATAGCCCAGTTCACAAATCACAAACGGTCTTAACAGTCCGTAAGGCATACAGCAGCCCCGATCCTAGACCCTCCATTCTGAAAAGGGAAAAACTCCCCTTTTAGTAGGGGGAATAAAAGAAGAAACCTGAGGAAAAGCAGCCGAGGAGGAATCCCTCTGGAATGACAGACATGACGTAGATGTGTGTATCAGAATAAAGCAATAAATAAAATGACATTAAAGACAGTCCAATGGACAAAAATGATACATAAAATGTGAAAAAATTTAAATTTGAGGACATTAAACAGCTGGTGTCCATCTTATCTGCAGCTCAACTAATTTTAACATTAACATTTTATTTGAATCTTTTAAATATTTCGAGTGCATTATTGTGTTATTTCACTTTCTTTTATAGAGGTTTAATACTCTAAAAAATACTTTACTTACTTAACTTTAAAAGTTTAGGAGAATCTTAATAATACGGGTTAAATGTGTAATATGCACCCTTAAATGTTTTGCAATCCAATTATTTATCCCAAAAATTAACCTGAAACCTAAACCCTCACAAAGGCTGAGCAACAGGAAAATGAAGGCCCTTTAATATTCAAGTTAAAGTGCACCTGCAATCATGACTAGAGACCCTCCATTAACAATTAACATACATTTTCAAAGCCTTTTCCAAAAGAGAATTTTTACGACAAAGCTGTGTGTGTGTGTGTGTGTGCGTGTGTGTGTGTGTGTGTGTGTGTGTGTGTGTGTGTGTGTGTGTGTGTGTGTGTGACAGCTCAGAAAACGGCCCTGATCGTGTACGCCCACCAGAGTCCGGGCTCGTTCAACGCGGCGGTGCGTGACGTGGCAATGCAGGAGCTGGAGGCCCAGGGCTACAAGGTGCTCGTGTCTGACCTCCACGCCATGAACTTCAGGGCTAACGCCACTCAGGACGACATCATCGGTGACCTTCTATAGTTTATATAGTTTATTTTACCCTTATAGTATAGTTTTTATTGTCGACAAATCCAATTGAAAGACAAAAGATGTGTTTGTACTTCTTTCTGACCTCCTGTCTGTGGCTCTATTTTCCTAATGGAGGAGTAAATCTTGAAAGTTATAAACAATAATGCAATACAGTTCTGACAGTGTGTTGTGTTCAGGTGACCATAAGAATCCAGAGCTTTTCCAGTATGGAGATGAGACCATGCATGCCTGGATGGAAGGCCGTCTAAGTGACGACATCATGGCGGAGCAGCGCAAAGTGGAGGAGGCCGAGCTCGTCATCTTCCAGGTCAGAGGTCACTCACATTGCTACTTTATTATTCCATAATCCCAATTTCTATACAGCATGTATACACTAACTCTGGCTCTGCTATTTAGAAAAACTCTTCTTCTGAATGTATTCATTGGTTTGTTGTTTTTACATAGTAAAATGATAGGTATAGTATACTTAAAGCACCTTTATAAATATTCGCAAAAAGAACACCGATTCGACCATTCAGTTTAAGATCAGTGTGACATGTTGTGTCTCTTTTTGCAGTTTCCTTTGTACTGGTTCAGTGTGCCGGCCATCATGAAGGGCTGGATAGACCGAGTGCTGACACAAGGCTTTGCTTTCTCCCTGCAAAAGATGTACAATAACGGTATATTCAAGGTCAGTCCCCCTCTCACCTGGATCATATATCCCTTCAAACTCAGCAACATGATTAAATAAAGTAACATGATGCAAATATTTGCCCTATTTATCCTGATTTAAACATATTCACAACAAAAAATATAGTGATAATCATATGAATTATCAAAATGTACAAATGTATGTATTGAGTTTGGCATTTTGGCAGGTGCCATCTTGTTTTTTTTAACCAATAGGGACACAAGAAGGGGCAGACAGGCCACCTGATGGGTATCATTTTTGAGGCATAATTGACTTCTCAGAGGTTGCCACTTAATCAAAGAATTTCAATTTGATAACACATCTGTATAAACGGCATCTTTGTTTCCTGTCCTCATGCTTTGTATTGTCTTGAAGGATAAAAAAGCGATGCTGTCTTTCACCACTGGAGCAACACAGACCATGTTTCGGCCTGACGGTATCAACGGAGACATCAACATCACGCTGTGGCCTCTACAGGTGAGCCACTCAGACCCATACACTCAAAAATACATTATGAAGAGGTCATTACTGCCTGTTGTTCTTATACATTATTTAAAAAAACAGGGCAAACACAAAGCTATACCTAATCATTTATTCATGGGGAACTTTTCAAAAAAGACACAAAGTGCTTTGCATATTTAAGAAGAAACAATGGGACAGAACATTAACCGCATAAAAACAGCTGCACTAGTTTGGTGAGCTGTTAACCTGTTTCTCTCTTGTGTATTTGTCTATTGTGTCTTTCAGAACGGCACTCTGCACTTCTGTGGATTTCAGGTTCTTGCTCCTCAGATATTCTGGAGCCCGGCTCACTGTCCCGCCGCCGTGCGAACAGCCCTGCTAGACGGGTGGCGAGCCCGGCTTAAAGGACTGTTGACAGAAAAGCCTTTGAACTTCGCCCCCTGTGAGCTCTTTGACCTCAGCTTTCAGGGGGGGTTTATGATGTGGCCCAAAGTGAGGGAGGAGCGAGAGTCGCAGCCGTACGGTCTCACCACAGGACACCATCTGGGGAAACCACTGCCGCCTGACAACCAGATCACTGCCCAGCCCGCGAACGAAAGTAGTGCCAAACCAGCCTGCAAGAAGTAGAACTTCTCTGCTTCTATACAAGATCACTTTAATAACAATGTGTTGGTTTATAAGTGCTTAATATTTATAAAAGCTGAAATAAAACAATTCAAATAACAATGATTGAAAACTATTTCTATTTAGGTGGAAAAACGAATATAGTTGTAATTTGCATACACAACAACTAAGGCTGAAGACTCAACTAGGCATATATAGTGCCAGGTGTATAGCTGCGTGCATTAAGGCCTACTTTTTCACTCAAAGTACAGTGTTTTAGCTACTTGTATGTCTTCCCTCAAGTTCCGTTAATGTAGCTGGTACACCTTGATCTGTATCAAAGAAGTACTGGGATCACAACATATCAAAGTTTTTTATTGGTTATCTTTAACTCTCAGTTAACACATTTTTAATAAAGATAGACGTGTTGAAGGAGTCTAGCAGTCTTTTAATGGCCCTTCCATTATTCAATCTAATTCAGTCCTATTCCTTTCAAGTACTTTACTGTTATTATAGTCTATTTTGTGCATATGACATGCAAAACTCTCTCTTCTTTTTTCCCTATTTGTTCATTTTTGTTGGGCAGGTTTCCTGTATTTTAACCGAGGTATAAGTACTGTCAAGTGTAGTTGTAGCGATTAAAAAGCTCTCAAAAGGAAAATTCATGATTTGGGATTTTGGACTAAATAAATGTAATCAACCTGATTAGTCATTAGAAAAATGTGTCAATATCAGCAACAGCAACAGCCGCTGATTTCAGCTTATCCAATGTGAGGGATTTATGCTTCTCTGTCTTAATTGGTGCTGGACCCTGTTACATAAAATAGCTGTTGCTTCTATATTATGTTAGAGTAAGAGAAATCAGCTCCATCTTTACCAGTTGCAACGTTAAATAGTTGAACACATTAATGCATCAATAATTATAATGTTGTGGTGACACGTTATGGGACATAATTCACCATTGTGATTGTTGTGTTGCAACCCGGACTCGTTAGTGAGGGTACCGGGGTTTGAGGTTATTGATGCTAGCTTATCATACAATGCAGCACATGTACTTACCTGAGAGTTATTAATGGATAATAAAGTGTGGAAGTCCATTCTGAATACCCCGCCTCCGACTCCCTTTTATCGGCACTACACTGGTGACCCTGACGTTTTCGCGAAAGTTTCCGAAGACTCATTGAACATGGCTGATAGCAATGTTTTTGTAAAGTTGCCGGAGTTTTGGGAGCACGCCGCGGCAGCATGGTTCGCCCACGTGGAAGCGCATTTCGCCTGCAGACAAGTCCGTGATGGGGACTTGAAGTACTACCATGTAGTGGCAGCGCTGGGAAGCTCCACTTCATCCAGGTTGGTGGGATTTATCGCTGCTCCCCCGCACCATGGCAAATATGAGGCGATTAAGGCTCTCCTCCTTAAGACATTTAGCTTATCTGCTAAGGAGAGAGCCCGCCAGATTCTAGACATTCAAGGCCTGGGGGACAGCAGACCGTCTCATCTCATGGAGAAAATGCTAAATCTGCTAGGGGGGGAAGATCCCCAGATTTTGTTCATGGAGATTTTCCTACGCCACTTGCCTTCCCGGGTCCAGACGGCGCTGGCCAACACAACCGTCACGGAGCCCCGTGCCTTGGCTGAGGAAGCGGACCGTTTTTTCCTGGCTACACAACAGCCCGGTGCAGAGGCGTTAGCTGTGACGCTCAGCGGCCCATCTACGGTCAAGACGGCATGGCGGAGGCCGGACGCGGCAATGTCAAGCCGGCGTGGAGACACCGGAGAGTGTTTTTACCACGCACGTTTCGGGACAATGGCGAAGAAGTGCGTCGCTCCATGCAGCTACAAACCTCCGGGAAACGGAGGTGCCGGCGCTCAGTAGTGGCCCTGAGCGTCGGCGGCACGTGCAGGCTTCTCTTTGTCAGCGACAGCATTTCGGGGAGCCTGTTTCTGTGTGACACGGGCGCTCAACGGAGTGTGGTTCCCGTCGAGGGAAGACGTCGCTCGGGGAGGGCACGGACCGCGGTTGACGACGGCTAACGGCGGTCCCATTCGCACGTACGGCGTGAGGCCTATGTGTTTGTGCATCGGAGGACAGCGTTTCAGCTGGGATTTTGTGACAGCGGACATTTCTTTTCCCCTCCTCGGGGCAGATTTTTTGTGTGCTCATGGACTCTTAGTGGACGTTAAGAATAAACGCTTGGTTGATGCCTTGACGTTTTCCTCTCTTGTGTGCACACTCGGCAGCGCAGCGTACGACGGGCTGTCGGGCTCGCTGTCGGGGTCGGACATTTTTCTCAGACTGTTGGCCGAGTTTCCAGACCTGTCGCTGCCCACCTTCTCTGCGCTCACCACCAAGCATGGCGTGGAGCACCACGTCACTACCGAAGGTCCCCCTGTCTACGCCAGGGCCCGGCGGTTGAACCCTTCTAAGCTAGCTGTAGCGAGGGCGGAGTTTGCAACCATGGAGCGCCTGGGCATCGTCCGCCGCTCCGACAGTCCTTGGGCCTCTCCTCTGCACGTCGTTCCCAAGCCGAACGGCGGTTTCCGCCCGTGCGGGGATTACCGCCGACTCAACGACGCCACTACGCCTGACCGTTATCCGGTGCCGCACATTCAGGACTTTTCGGCGCATCTGGCCGGTGCGAGGGTGTTTTCTAAAGTGGACCTGGTGCGTGGATACCACCAGGTGCCCATGCACCCCCTGGACATTCCCAAGACAGCAGTGATAACGCCTTTTGGACTTTTTGAGTTCCTGCGGATGCCTTTTGGACTCAAGAATGCCGCTCAGACGTTCCAGCGCCTGATGGATTCGGTGCTGCGGGACCTGCCGTTTGTGTTCGTTTACCTGGACGACATACTCGTCGCCAGCGCTTCAGTGGAGGAGCACCTGTCCCACCTCCGATCCCTTTTCACGCGGCTCGACGAACATGGATTAATTATCAATCCTGCAAAGTGCCAGTTCGGGGTGTCTGACATTGACTTCCTCGGGCACCGCGTCACCAAGGGCGGAGCGGCACCTCTGCCGGCGAAGGTGGAGGCTGTTGCGGCTTTTCCTCGCCCGCTCACAGCCCGGTCGCTCCGGGAGTTCCTGGGGATGGTGACGTTCTACCACCGTTTCATCGCCCGAGCCGCCCACATCATGCGGCCGCTGTATGAGGCTTTGAAAGGCAAGACCCCCGTCCAGGCGATCGACTGGACAGCAGAAGCGGAGGTCGCTTTTACTGAGGTCAAGACCGCGTTGGCTCAAGCGGCTTTGCTGGCACACCCATCGCCCACGGCTCCCATCTCCATTACCACAGACGCATCGGACTACGCCGTTGGTGCGGTGCACGAGCAGTGGGTGGATGGCGCTTGGCAGCCGCTCGCCTTTTTCAGCCGTCAGCTGACGCCCAGGGAACGCAGGTACAGCGCTTTTGACCGAGAGCTCCTTGGACTTTGGCTTGCCGTGCGGCACTTCCGTTTTTTGCTGGAAGGCCGTGAATTCACGGCGTTTGTCGACCACAAGCCGCTCACGTTCGCCATGGCAAAAGTGGCTGAGCCTTGGTCTGCACGCCAGCAGCGGCAGCTGTCTTACATCTCGGAGTTCACCACAGACATTAAGCACGTGGCTGGCAAATCGAACCTGGTCGCAGATTGCCTCTCCAGGGCCGTCATCGGGGCCGTGCAGTTGGGCCTGGACTATACCCGCATGGCGGCGGACCAGGTCACGGACCCCGGCGTACAGGCCCTAAAGGAGGACAGCTTGGGGCTGCGTTTGGAGGACGTGGTTTTCGGTGACGCAGGCGTTACTCTCCTCTGCGACGTCTCCACAGGCCTGCCGCGGCCGGTCGTTCCCGCCGGTTGGAGGCGCTCCGTTTTCGAGGCGGTGCACGACCTGTCCCACCCCGGCGGTAAGCCTTCGGTTGCGCTTGGTGGCGCGGTCGTGGGGGGAAGTTCGTTTGGCGGGGACTGAAAAAGGACGTGAGGACTTGGGCTGGTGAGTGCGTGGCTTGTCAGCGCGCTAAGGTGCATCGCCACACAAAAGCTCCTTTGGAACGTTTCATGGTGCCGGAGAGGAGGTTTGACCACGTCAACGTCGACCTAGTGGGTCCATTGCCTTCCTCTCAGGGTTTTTCCTACCTCCTCACCATGGTGGACAGGACGACCCGTTGGCCGGAGGCGGTTCCTCTCGCGTCGACGTCGGCGGCTGACATAGCCCGGGCTTTCATTGCGACGTGGGTGTGTCGTTTTGGCACCCCGTCGGACATTTCCTCTGACCGGGGTGCGCAGTTCACGTCTGAGCTCTGGAACGCCGTGGCGTGTGGTCTGGGGGTTAAGCTTCACAGGACAACCGCTTATCACCCTCAGGCTAACGGCCTCTGTGAACGTTTCCATCGCTCCATGAAGGCAGCGCTCAGAGCCGGCCTGAAGGACGGAAATTGGGTCGACAAGCTGCCTTGGGTGATGCTGGGCCTGCGGACCGCGCCCAAGGAAGATCTGCAGTGTTCCACGGCTGAGATGGTCTACGGCCAGCCGCTGAGAGTTCCAGGGGATTTCCTCCCTAACGCATCGGTTTCCTGGTCGGCGTCGGCACAGCGGGTTTGCCTGCAGGACACCGCCGAGACTTTTGCTCCGATTCCTACTGCCCAACATGGTACTCAGGTGTTCCGGGTTCCCGCGGATCTCCGCTCGGCGGAGCACGTTTTCATACGGCACGATGCGCACAGGGGTCCTCTACGGCCTCCTTACGACGGACCTTTCCGTGTTTTGGAGCACGGGGACAAGAACTTCGTGGTCGACCTGGGTGGTAAGGCCGAGCGCGTTTCTGTAGACCGGTTGAAGGCGGCCCATTTGGATTTGGGCCAGCCGGTGGTGCTGGCACGACCTCCGCGACGGGGGCGTCCCCCGGCCTTGGTCCCTGTCACTGACTTGAGGCCCGTTGTTCCGGTCTCGCCTCTCCCGGAGGCCGCATATGCGGAGGTCGTTTTCCCGACTCCCGTGCTCAGGAGTCGTGGGGGTCGACCTGTCGTTCCGCCCCGCCACGCGGATTTTGTTTATGGGTGAATTCTGGGGGGGCTTGTGTGGTGACACGTTATGGGACATAATTCACCATTGTGATTGTTGTGTTGCAACCCGGACTCGTTAGTGAGGGTACCGGGGTTTGAGGTTATTGATGCTAGCTTATCATACAATGCAGCACATGTACTTACCTGAGAGTTATTAATGGATAATAAAGTGTGGAAGTCCATTCTGAATACCCCGCCTCCGACTCCCTTTTATCGGCACTACAATGTTATCATATAAAATACATTATTCTGAAATGGCCATTTGTGAGGAGTAGTTTAACTAATGGTACTTACTATATAATATTTTGTCACAGCAGCATGAAGACAAGTATTGCATATGAATGAAAAGTTAAATCAATTACAATATAGAAATAAACAGCTCACGTGTATATATACACAGTATATAAGCAGTAACAAATCAACAAAACGGAACAATACATAATATACATATCAACAGTGAACTATGTATAGAGTATCTCTTATGAATACATTATTAATATACAATACAATATTAATATACATTAACAAATAGAATTGAAGCCAGTGTACTTTTGATAGGCCAGCCCACGACTGAGAAAATGTTAACAATGTAAACTATTTACATATAAGTTAGCAAGTAATTAATAACAGTTTGGAATAGCAGTCCATGCATTGTCCATGTTTAAAAAAATGGAGTTCTTTCATAGACTGCGTTACGTGTTAATTGTTGCTAGCTTTATTTTAAAACGTCCACACCATGTGTTCCCCCTGCAGTTTGCGGCGGAATAGATCAGTCCGGGAGTGACGTCACCATCGGGGCAGCCAGAGGAGCTTGTTGTTTGTTGTTTTGCTCGGAAGTGTTGCGAGCTGAGCTCTGCCCGTCTCTACGTTGAATTCAAAACCTGCAATCCAGTCGACAGATTTAAAGAAAGATATTTAGAAAGATATTGTATCGTGGTTATTATCATTTTCATCTGCATCGAGCGAAAAAGAGCCCGGAAACATGAAATGGATGTTCAAAGAGGATCACTCCTTGGGTAAGGGAGGAGTAGGCTGCTGTTTTTAAAGATAACAAATATCTGTTTTATTTCAGTTACACTTTCTGAAGAGGAGTCCTATATTTGGGTGATAGAGGAAGTAATTAGGCTTTATTGATTAGTACATATTTTCAAATACTTCGGGCAGCACAGACTGGCCTGTCCTTTAGGCTTTTTTATTTATACAGGAGGCTCTGGTTTGTAAGCTAGCTCTACCGACACATAACAGCAGCTAATATGATTGACAGCTGATGTAAACGGCATTTATCTCGTCTTTACTTTAAATACGATATGTTGGGTCCCTGTATATGAACAAATCATCCTGTCTTTGTTCTTATTTCAACTCTGACGACGACCTGGTTTCAGGCTGGCGATGAATGTTGACACGAAGGAGACCCATTAAGCTGCTAAAGCCTCCGTTATGTATTGAGTTTCAGTAAGCAGCTGGATAATACAAACTGGGATGTGTGGTGTAATATAGCTTATCATTTTATTTCCTCTACTTTTCACTTGGTATTACCTTAGGCCCGCCCGGCGTCAGCTGGACAGAACAGAAGTTGTGTTGTTAGGCCTGAGGGCTGGTTTAGCCCATATTAAAATAATGTCAACTAGCACGAATTATAACAACACGTATGAGACAGGGAGAGCAGCAACCCTTTGCATTTAGGAATATGACACCAAAACCTAACGGGCATTTTAAGCACTCTACATTCACAGTCTTAATCGACTTCCTGTTGACAGGCCAGCTGATTGTAACTACTAGTGTTTATCAGGCTTTACAAATAGTTTCCATGTTATTTAGAATGAGTTTTATGTGTGGTTATTAGAAGTGTAGCTGCTTCAAATGTTCAAAGTATAAAACTAATGAGAATACTGCAGTTGGCAACCACAGTATTATTGTTGGTGTCAGTGACTTCATTACCCATAACCCCCTATGATTACTGGGAAAATGTGGTTGTTGTATCCAGTTTCAAATACACTATTTGTATAAAGCATTTGTTTTCACTCTTGAATAATCAGTATATCTTTTTCCTATTTATTGATTATCAGTAAAGAAACAACAAAAAGTGAATTAAGCAAATCGTTTTTCACAAATGTGGCATTAGTCTGGCTATATATCTTTAAACATAATACAAGAAAATAAATCATAAAAAGCAAGAACTACAAAAGTCAAGACATGTAAATAAAATTGTCAAATATATATATATTTTCAGTTTTTGTTTATCTGTTTTTGTATTTTTCTTTGTTTTTTTTATTCTCTGTCAAAGCGTCTTTGTGTTTCTAGAAAAGCGCTATACAAGACTCATGTATTATTATTATTATTATTATTATTATATATATATATATTATAATAATGTATCACAGTTTTTCTCATAGAAGGCTTCTTTAAATGCCATTAAAGGAAATCATATTCAAGCAACAATCCAAAAATAAAACCATCCATTATATCTTTATTTACTTATTTAGTCAATGAAAAAAAGCTAAAAATGAGTTTTGTCCTTTTTTGTAGCATTTAATGACGCAAAGAGCTTAAGTGGTGATGTTTTATTGATGATGCACATTCACATTTTAAGTGACTGGATTTACGGATGTTGTCTCCTAATCCACAGCAGCTGCTTGTGAATCTTTCACATTAGCGGTTAAGTATTGATCTTTGTCCATCACTGTCTTGCCTCTTGTCTCTCTACAGGAGTTTGTTGTCATGTCAAACATTCCCATCATTAACTCAAATGTTCCTTTTTGTCCACCAGAACATCGATGCATAGAGTCAGCCAAAATCCGAAACAAGTACCCTGACCGGGTCCCGGTGAGTGAGACTTCAGAGATGTTGCAGCTGATTTAGCCTGCTTCGTGATCCATTAATGGTCTATAATCAATGCTTCTGTTTGCTGTGTCAGGTGATTGTGGAGAAAGTGTCTGGATCACAGATAGTGGACATCGACAAGAGGAAGTACCTGGTCCCCTCTGACATCACAGTGGCTCAGTTCATGTGGATCATCAGGAAACGCATCCAGCTGCCCTCAGAGAAGGCCATCTTCCTGTTTGTGGACAAGACAGTGCCGCAGTCCAGGTGAGGGCCAAGACACCGGGGAGGGGAGGGGGTTTAATCAATTTCAAAGATTCCCAGTTCCTAGGCCGAGTAGCCTGAAAATGCAGCAGAGTCTGATTCAGATTAAAAACTATTGCAATTTTGCAGTTTAGACGGTCAGTTTGTGCCCTCTAATGTCCACAACAAGAATTAACAGACTTAAATTAGACTGTGTCACTCCATTAGTTCTAACCTGTTCATATGTTTGTATAGATAGATAGAGATCCTTCCTAAACACAAACTTGTGAACCTGCAAACAGACAGCGGGAGGTAGACATGAAATTAATTGAAATCCATTTTTGTTAATTGATAAATAATTGTATTAGCTTTATTTGGCAAAAATGTACTTCTCCCAAAGGAAGTTTAAACGGAATATGTATAGGTTTTTGACATGTAGTTTTGGTCTTATTTTTTATTTAATGAAATATTTGATTAGTGTATTAGATATCAAAACATAGCGAAAAACCTCCCCCCTGCCTTGGATATATCAGATTGCTTAATTTGTCCAAAATATGTTATAGTTTGCTATAATTTCTGAGAAAAGGGTCAATCAGTTGTCAATACATTTGAGAGCTTTAACCAGAAAATATTCAGAATTTTTGACTGAAAAAACACTGAAATAAGTAATCGATTTGCCAAAGAAAGTTGCATTTGTTTTTCTTTTAATATATGAATCGACTTGTCTAAAGCTCTTTAAGGTGCCACTTTCAAAGCTGGGATGAGGTCATTTGTTCTCTAATGTTCGGCGTCACACAAATGCCTTTATCAAAAACTATTTGAGATAAAACTAGAGTCAAATCACGTTTACAGTTTTTATCAAAAGGAACCCTGTCAGACTGGATAAATTGACTCTGTCCTTTTTTAATTTCCCCTGTGGCTTGGTATCTCAATAATTTCCTTCCCATGGTTGAGGGAAAATGTGTCAGGGCTTCTTTTTATATTTAAGAAAAGAACATTTGTTGAAAATAAATTAGTCGAGGCGCTGGAGTAAGAATATGAAGGGCAGGTTGAGGGATTTGTTGTTGTACCTTTTTATGAATACACACCTGTAAAATATGAACTGGAGAACAACTTGGGAAAAACGTAACTTTCTGCAGAACACCACAAGTTAATGTTTGATTTGGACCGGACATTAAGGCTGATTTAACACCGAGACAATCCTAACAAGGTCCAGAATGAGCTTTAGTTACACCCATCAGCCCTCTGTGACCTGCCAGTCATTACTCAGCACTTTTAGACAGTATTTTTAGCCCTGTCACACAGAGATATATGGCTCAGGGGCCACAGCAGGACTTTAAACTTTTACATTTGTTTCTCGCTGTAGAGGTGCACATCTGGTGCCATCCTGAAGGTCCGATAGAGTAATAACTGTGTGGGAATAATCCTGAATCAAGTTATAGTTTTATACTAAACTATCTAAATCTGTTATGCGTGTCAGTCTTTCTAGATAGATGCAAATATGTCAATATGAGGATTTTTTAAATATTATAAGGAGTCCTGGGTTTGAATATTTCATTGCTCACTTAAAATGTATGTATTCCAGTAGCTTCTAGGAAGAGCTGGAATGAGATGAGTCCGGTCCTTGAATGCACCTGAATTTCGTTGTATATTTGTACATTGACAGTAAAGTATCCTATCTTATCTTAGATGGTACGAAATATACAACCCACTCGCTGTTCGTTTGGAAAGAGGGTATCTATTAGTATTATTGAAAAATGTATGGTATGGGTTTCTTGGAACAAGATTGTATTTTCGTTGGTTGCAATGAGCGGTTCATTTGAGTAAATTCTCGTTCAAGAGAGACTTTTTTTGCCCTGAATAAAGCTTAATGGTAATTTAGCAAAAATAAACTGATTCAGCTACTGATAATTTGGTTTGTAAGCTGTAAGACAAATGGTTCCTACTGAAGACATCATTTATAAACGGTCCTCTCCTTGGTTTAGCATCACGATGGGGCAGCTGTACGAGAAAGAGAAGGACGAGGACGGCTTTTTATACGTGGCTTACAGTGGGGAGAACACCTTTGGCTTTTAAAAAACAAGAAAACCACGATCTGGACCGGCCTCACCTGCTCGACAACCCCCCCCCCCCACATCTAATCACAGCCCTCTCGGCCCCTGGAGGAACGGCGGGGAAACCCGATTGAGATTGCGAGACATGAACGTATCAGAAAGACGGACGACTGCTTTACCTGAAGGGATAAACATATATGAGCGCACTGGTGTGTTTGTTCTGGCCCATGTTGCACCAGTTCTTTAAAGAGTCATAGATTCAGTTGTGTATAGTGTGTTACATTTTAATTATTTGTGTTATCTTGTGATTTGAGTGTTTGTAGGAGGAACGTTGATTTTTTTTCACATTTTAAATAATACGCGTGAATGACTTTTGCTTTAGTTATGCTTCCTCTTTAAAGGCAATATTTAAAAATATCTTTTAATTTAAATATTTGAAATTAAATTAGGATGACCTAAACAATAAAAATATTAAATTGAAACCTGGTTGATGTTTTTATTGTTTTATTTGAGCACTTTAATAATGTACATGACATTAAGTAAGTGCTGAAATTGAGTGGACAACAGCTCATTTGTCTTGAAGCCTAATAATATATCATTATTTCTGTATACTTTTGGCGACAACTAGATACATGCATAATATACACTATATATATATTGTAAATACTAAATATATACAAAATGTAAAGTTTACAAACAAAACTGTTTTCAAACCATTTATTTTGTATTCCTTCAATTTTCTCTTAATCTGCAGACACCAGTGAGAAAAGTGCAAATGCATAAGAATCTCCCCATAAAATAAGATTTGTCAGATATAAGTCTTCCATCATCCAAAAGGACAACATTGTCAATCCTTTGACTTTTTCAAATGAGAATTTCAAAATGAAAGCCTTTTAAAAAAAGTAAAGATAAACAGGCATTTGTCACATTTGGTGTCACTGGTGGTTACCGCAGAAACATGGCTCTTAGTTATTGAGTTGGCCGTGAGGATGGGGTCGAAACCTTTTTAAGCATAAGCCTAAGTCCGTTGCAAATGTATCAGATCCACCAAGCTAATATAAATGCATTCTAACTTCACTTAATGCTCCTTTATGAAGGTGATCGTTTTCCCTTAGTGTTGAATAATTTTGGAGGATGTTGTTGGTTCTGTTGTTTGTTCTACAGATGGGGGTTTCTGTTATTTTGTCCACCCCATTGATTTAATTGTTGTTCCAGCATTAAAGCAAAAGTACAAAGCTGTAGAAGCTATTTAAAGTAAAAGAAAACGCTCTGCTGTAAAATGTCAACTACTTTATTCAGCTAGTCCAGTGGTTCCCAACCAAGGGCACTAGCTGTCCCTCCAAAGGGATACCAGAAGAAATCTGAGGGGGCGTCACATGACTAATGGAAAAGCACGGAAGAAGCTGTGGTGAAATCTGTTTTGGTGTTTTGGGACTTTTCTCTAATCTGATTTGTTGCTGGGTTTGGATTTTGTGGTCCTGTTGAAGTACTATAATACTGCCAGGTGTTTCTATTATTTTGTCTACCACATTTCATTTTGTCTAAATAACAGGAATAGCTTCTACGACATTGAACACTTCCCTTCCAGGTACCAGATTGCCAAAATCAAATTAATTCCAGGGGTTTAATATTTGCATGTTGAATATCACATAAACAGGGGTCCATGTACTTTTGGCCATAAGTCTCCACTAGGTGGTGCTAATGAGTCGCAAGCATGTGTCTAATGATGAGAGATACATTTGGGTTCTTACTGAAATCACAAAAATCTGAAATACTCTAGTTATTAAATGTCATTCTTACATCCTTCCTGCTGTAACAATGCATCTGAATGATACAAAGCATGTTGCTCTGGAGACCTTATAAGGGGATACTAAAACATAAAGATCAGATGTATAAAACTACGCAAATATGTGAAGTAATGAAGCTGCTTTGAGCCATTTCATCTAACAGGTTTGAAAAATGAAAAAGTTTACAATATACTCAACACACCATTATAGTTATATTGTCATCCAAGTTCCCTCCAATGCCAGTCACTGGATGAAAAACTCACTGTGAGACACTTGGTGGTTGAAAGTACAATTACTTAAATATTGAATGTAAAATCAGGTATCAGTTTCATTTTCTGCTATTTCATATTTTCTACTTCTACTTAGAGAAAAAATATTGTAATTTTTACTTTACTACGTTTATCTGATAACTTCTGTTGCTTTTTCTAAGATATATTAATGATATGATCATCAAATTAAATTAAGATGTAATATTAAAGGTGAAGATAACACTTTATTCACCGTTCAAGGGGGAATTCATAAGATACCCAAGAGTACAGTTTTTTGTATCACTTTTATCAGCTGCAACATTACATTGATGAACACATTAATGCATCAATGATTATAGTCAAATAATAAAATATTACATGTATATATATTATGTAACTGTAATATTATTCTATAATTGACAATTCTGCATAATGAGACCTTTTACATTTGTACCTACATGTTTTGATGGTAATACTTTTCTGAGAACTTGTTACACCCCTGGATACACACATTATATTCACTTTTACTCTGAGGCGGAAGATGTCTATATGCTGTTTTTTTCTTTTATAAAGTATTCGGTCATATTGGAAGACTTCTTTTACCACTATTAAATCTCATCTAATTATTATGCAACATTTTATTATTGATATCTGTCGTCACCTTTATTACATCGCTCTATGAACAGTGTATACATCCTTGCAGTGGTGGAAAGCACTTCAGTATATTTACTCATTTATTGTACTTAAGTACTTACATATTCGTACTTTACTTGAGTATTACCATTTATTGCAGCTCAATACTTCTAAACTGATATATTTAGGAGGAAAATAGTGTACTTTTTATTCTACTACATTTATTAAATGCTCACAGTTATAGTTACTAGCATAAAAACACATATATGCTGATATGGTGTAATGCAGCACTGTACTACTAATCTAAACAGTATTTCACGTATCTAAATTGCTCCACATTGACAAGCTACAATACTAAAATGCTCTTACATGTATCAAAACAGGATAACCTAATAACCACAATAATATAATACTGTGAAAAGATCTATTCTGCAACAAGTAATTTTACTTTTGATACTTGAAGTACTCTTACCTGATAAAACTGCTGTAGTTTATATTATTGTGAAATGGGACATTGTGCAGATTGAGTACTTTAACGTTTTGTGTTAGTATGTTTTGATGCTAATACTTTTGTACTTTCACTTAAGTCAAATATTGAAATCAGGACTTTCACATGTAATGGAGTACTTTAAGACCATTTTTCTTCTTCTTAACCCTCCTATTGTCTTCGTTTCCCCCCCCTTACTTTGGTGTTTGCGGTCAAATTTGACCTGTCCTGTTTTAACTGCTATTACATTAACACAAAAACCATTAATCATCACCAAATTTAATTTAACACCCTTTCAAACTGTACATATTGTATCAGACTACTGCTATACATGAAACACTGCAGTAAATATACAAAGAACAGACACTGAACATGTATTGCGTGTGCCAGGTGTGATCCATGTGGGGGGATGGGCACATAAGAGCGGGAAATGTGTCAAATTGTTCTGGTTGTGTGTTTGTGAGTGCAAGGTGTGATTCACATGGGGGGATTGGGCACATAAGGTGGGGGACGGGACACATCTACAGTATGTTTGTGTGTGGGTGTTTGTGTGTGGGTGTGGGTGTGTGTGGGTGTGTGTGTGTGTGTGTGTGTGTGTGTGTGTGTGTGTGTGTGTGTGGTGTGTGTGTGTGTGTGTGTGTGTGTGTGTGTGTGTGTGTGGGTGGGTGGGTGGGTGGGTGTGTGTGTGTGGGTGTGTTTTATCTGATCCGGATGGTTACTAATTCCTTTTCTTTATGGCGGTCACCATGGGTGTTACAAAGTTGACTAAATCATCCAAAATTCAATGAAAGTGTGATCAGCAATTGTATATGTTCAAATGTCTACTGTGAAGGATATCATAAAGCCTTAATGCAATCGATGTAAAACAAAAAAGTTATGATCAATGAAAGTAGTAAATCGGTCAGATTGGACCCGAAGACAACCGGAGGGTTAGGTAAAGAATCTGAGTACCAACACTGCAACCTTGCATGGAATGTATGCACTTAATGAAGTAAGTTCCATTCTGTCTATCCACAGTGGCTTCAATACAACTTAAAGGACTTTATGACTGGCTGCATTCAGTTATAAAAACGTATTACAAATTCAGTGTAATGGGAGTAATGCAACTCTAAAATTCTCTTACTCAGTCGTTTTCTTTGACTACTTTCACTTCCTTGTCTTTCCTCGGCAGTCTTTCTATAACCATGCTGCATACTTGGTAGTGAACAGGCAGAATTTCCCTCATTGAAAGCTCAGAGGGCGTAGAAAGGAAGCTTGCTTGTGCTTTTAACCACACTTCCTCATCCTCAAAAAAAAGATTTCTTGGAAACCATTTCTCTCTCCATCACTGAGTGAATATGCGTTAACTTTCTCATGAATTTGACAGATCATCAACTTCTCATGGTCAAATAGAAGTTGTTCAAAGTGAAACATTTAAACAACTACTAATTGCCATGCATTTGGTATTAAAGGTATACTTCACCAACAAAATTGCCATGCATATAATACTAACTCACCTTGTGTGTTGACCTTTTGTCAACACACAAGTTGTCAGGGTCTGTTTATTTTTCTGTTTATCACCAGAGCCTGGATGACAAACTAACTGTGAGACACTTGGTGGTTGAAATACAATTAATTAAATACTGTATGTAAAATGTATTCTGCTATTTCATATTTTCTACTTCTTCTTAGAGAAGAAATATTGTACTTTCTACTTTACTAAATGTATCCAATAACTTCTGCTGCCTTTTTCTGAATTATATTAATGATATAATCATCAAATTAAACTATCATGTAATATTATAGGTGAAGATAACACTTTATTCACCGTTCAAGAGAGATATTAAAAAGTAGATAGCTCCACTTTTATCAGCTGCAACATTAAATGCATGATTTTATCAAATAATGAAATATGACGTACATAATTGTAATATTATTCTGTAATTGATAATTCTGCATAATGAGACCTTTTACATTTGGAACTACATGTTTTTATGGTAATACTTTTTTAAATATTTTAAATGCAGAAGTTTTCCTACCCTGTACTTCTTCAACCTATGTTACTGATTGAGTACTTGTACCTTGTGTACTGGTTTTTGTTCCTGTTCCCCGGTTTGTGCATGTTCAGTTTTTCCTTGTTTTCTTGGTTATCGGATTGTTTGTGGAATAAAGATCGCTTTTTTTTTTAACTACGTGACCTCTTGTTTTGTACTGCGTTTGGGTCCTGCCTTCCTACTAACACCCTTACACATGTTCGTTTTCCTTGCATAGCTTCACGATGACCGAAAAAGAAAAGAATCAAAGAGAAGTCCTGATGAACTGAAACACGTTTTCATGTACAAATGTAATTAGTCTTGGGGTTCCTCAGGTAACCATACTCGGCCCACTACTCTTTCTCTTGTATATAAATACATAATGACTCTTATAGTGTTCTCTACTGTTTGCCAACAAAGGAGAAATATTATTTGTATTTCACACAATGATGCCTGTTAATGTATGTATCAATACAATTGTACCTACACGGAAGATTTCAGCAATATACAGGTGCATGAAATCATGTCATTATATAATCAGAATGATGAAGTGAAAACACATTTTTGTGAATGACTTCTTCAGTGTAAATCCAGCTACACATTGTTCTCAGAATTGCTGATGTCAAGTGTTCTGTTGTAAACGGATGAGGAAGGAAAGTCCCATCATGTTAACTCCATCTCAGCTCTCACAATACACTACTAATGTACTACTAATAATGCATACACTTCCAATATTACCTGAAGTGCTACAGATTCATGTATTTCTATTGCTGCTGAAATATTATCACCTACAATGTACTGTTCTAATACCATGGCTACTAAAGCTCAGTGGAGGAAAAAGTATTAAAATAATCGACTTCAGTAAAAGTAGCGATATCAAAGTATAAAAGTACTTCATTACAAGTCTTGCATTCCAATCCTCATCAATGTAAAAGAACAAACAACACATTGTTCTTAAAGTACAAGTGGCGTGGCTACTGTCAGTGCTTTACTTGATTTTATTTTATTAGTGATGCATTAACCTGCATCTAGTACTTGAATGTTGCGTTCATCCTAATTTGAAAAATGCTACCATTATGCGTACTATTTAGTACTGCTCTGATGTACAGCATCTATTACTTAAACATGCTTGATTTTTGAATGTGTGCATTAATGTCACACAATGCAACGCCTAAACGAGTCAGAAAGATCTGGGATTTAGAAAAGAGTAAAGGACTAATCTTTGGAACGATCATTTTGATTGAATGTTCTGCAGCATTTCACTTCTGAAAAGTGTACTGAAGTATGGAGTCAATGTTCAGTTCCCCACTGCCATTCAACATGCTTTTCATTGCAGTGCTTATATTTGTGATTTTATTACAATTAAGAAAAATGCTGTTACGTTTTTAATCTGGGATACCAAGACATATTTGTGCAGCAATTAACAGAGATTTAAAGTTATATTAAAGTGTGAGCTTGCAGATAAAAGTCCTTCCATAATGATGGCAGTTATATCCAGAGAAATCTAAAGGGAAAGCAACAATCAAAAGCCCTATCCATATTCTGTGTAAAACTTTTTGAAGAATTGTTTTCCATGTGATTATTGATGTCACATTTCCTCTGTAGTGCAAAAAACAGATGTTGAGAGCTGTAACAGAAAAAAAGAACCAGTTTTTTTTTTTCTGAGAACCAGTTGCTTTCTGAGAACACGACTCTGTTGGAGGCAGGAGTTGTATAAATAAAGGGAGCACAGAGCAGGTTTCTATCACACTTCAAACCTTGAAGATTACAAGCTTTCATCCCAACAGAAGCTCTGCCATCTCTGAACTATGAAGACTCTGGTGACTCTCGTACTTCTGATCTGCGTCCTGCGTCACTGCACTGCCGGTCAGTATCTTTGCTGGATTTCTCTGTGAGCTGTCAATGTAAACTGTGCTTGGTATTAAGTGTGTGTTTGTTTGTGTTCACAGCTCCGGTCGGACCATCAGCACCACAGGATGGATGTTGCAAAGGCTTCAATACAACAAGAATTCCCATAAGAAAGGTGAAACACATGGCGATGACCCCGAGTGACTGTGAATCCCAAGCAATTGTGTAAGTTTATACACGTGTGCATGTTAATCTAATACACCCTATGTGTTTCTTAGTTTGCTTAATGCAGCAATAATACAAGGTATAAATATTGTATAAATATTATATTATTAAAAAAATGTTTTGGGGAAATAGAAAGTAATAATTAAGGAAACTAATAATAAAAGCAAAGTAAAGTAACAGTACCTCATATTGTAACAATACACACCTTAAATCATTATTTTATAAATGAATGATTACTTGTTAAGGGTAAATGGACTACATTTTCATAGTATAATCTTGAATCTATGTTTCTAGTCTTAAGGCTTACTGAATGCATGTTCAACGCACTGCATTATTCACACATTTAAAAACACATGTATACAGTGGTGACAGGACATACAGTGCCAGCTGCTTATCAAGGAACAAAAGCAACAAACAGTCAAATAAATAGTTTGAAAATAAAGCATTGAATAAAAGATCACAGACAAAACCCAGTGTTCTTTTAGTAAAACCAAAAACCTCCGCCAGAGAGAGCTGTTTAGTTATAGCATAAGTAATGCAACAATAATAATAATTCTAGTGATTGTTATTAAAGGTAGTTAACATTCACAACTCAACATTATGAACCTTTTGAGATGATTTAGTTCTGTTAAAAACAAACAATACCCTATTATACTGATGCAGGTTTTAGGCTGCTTTGCATTAATGACACTTTGTTTTCTTGTGTTTCTAACAATATGCAATTGTTTTCTTACAGAATCACAACATGTCTGAAGAAGTTCTGTATTGATCCTAACCTGGACTTCGCAAAGAAACAATTGGAACTTTTCGTGGACTCACCATCTAAACATGGTTTCAATCTCAAACCATGTGAATAGAAGAATAAAACTCACATTGTGAGCCAGAGTGTCTTTTAAGATAAGACAATATCAACTACTACTGCTTTACTGAATTAATATTAAGATGTATGAGTTCTCATTTGTGTGTATGACATGTCCTAAATTAATATTTGGAAAACATTGTAAATGTATTTTTGCTACACAATGACTGTCCCTTTTAGAATAAAATATTATTTTTGTATTTAATGTTATGATACGCTGTCTTTATTTTGGAGGCCATTTGTTTAAAGCGAGACACAGAGTAACCTTCACTCTGCTCACTAAAGCTGTTTTATATTCATGCAACATAGCTATATACTGTATATAGTTTAAAAGGGGGGAACAAACACTGCAGCTTCTGTGTTGAAAGTTATTTAACATATGCAGTGGAGTTACTTTACACCACTGTAAGTAACACTACTACATACATTTAATACCTAGATTTGGATTATGGTGATTTGGATTATTGATTAAAAAAAATGAATCAACAAATATATTACTATGCATTATCATAGATTAAACTTCCCAGGAGTATTTTTGTTAACTCAAGTGCGCTCCACCTTTACCCGCAGCTCATTAAAGTGATGAACACATTAACACATCACTTGTTTTAATCCAAGAATAAAAGCTAAGGTATTGAATCATGCAAAGCTTTACTTGTGTATCTCTACACTGTGATATTGCCTCTTTTTACTTCAGTAAAAAGTCTGATCACTTCTTCTTCCACTACTGGGAATCAGGCTCTGTGTGTTGGTTCCCATGCAAATAAATGTGTGCAAATGTTTGGGAATTTCCATAATTATGTAAATGTTGAATGTAAGTCAACTTCTGTGTTGAGCTCCAGAAGAAAACCTGTTGAGGCAGAAAAACAACAGTATTTAGACAGCTGATTTCTGTCATTTAAAAAAAGATTCCTTTAAAACAATCTTATAATGATAATATCAAATAGTTGTTTGTCTAACAATATTTGATGTAAATTATAAATGTGCACACCAGTATCGATTTTTTAAAGCTTTCAGCAATAACTGTGTTGGTCTTTTAGCTGTATTAATTAGCTTTGATGGGCTTTACGGAGGGGAGGTTTGAGCTAAATGCTAACGTTAGCAAGCTAACATGCTCACAATGACAATGCAGAGGTTTAGCACAAGTTAGTTTAGCATGTTAGCGTGCCACCATTTGATGTTTAGCACCAAAAACAAAGTGCAGATAAGGTGAGAATGAAATATTTGGTCATAGTAATATTGGAAATATCAAATACCTTGACTGATGATGGCAGTTTAAGTATGCATTAGTAATGATAAAATGAATGCTTATCCTTAATCATAATAATGCATCATATATGCTGATTACATTTGTATTAATAATCAGAATCTGCAAAGTAAAGTTATTCCTTCGTAGTGAAGGAAAATATTTAAGTAGCATAAAATGGAAATACTTCATATATAGGTCACATGCAAATCAATAATGTAATTTCCGTCTTACACATATGTTGGAGAAGTACTTTAAATCTTGTGCTTAAATAAAAGTAGGAGTACCTGAGTGTAGGAATACTCTGTTACAAGGAAAATACCTGCAATCAAAATGTTACTCAAGTAAAAGTACAAAAATATTAGCATCAAAATATACTTAAAGTACCAACAGTAAAAGTATTCATTATGCAGATTGGTCAATATTTTAATAATATATATGATGTGCATTATAATGATTGATGTGTTGAATAAAATAAATGTGGTGCAGGTTTGAGGAGAAGGAAGAGGACGGTGGCAGATAAGAAAAAGTGACTGTTGGTTACTTTTCAATGTCCCCATTGTTTGTGGTTTGAGTGGACGTAATCGTGCCAGCAGCAGTGTTTGAAGAAGTTCTGTAGAGACTGAAAGAGGCTCTTCAAAAACGCTCCATCTGTCTCTCCAAACACTAACAACAGATGTCAGCGTGCGGAGGAGAGTTTGCTCCTTTTCAAATCCATCAGTTGACAAATGTGCACACAAACTCAAGAAATGTTTTGTTTAGCATTCATTTAAATAATAATTCTGTGAGGAACGAAAATGCTAAATGTTGCATTTAATTGCCAAATCAGTTGAATGCAAGTACAGAATAATAACTGGTGTCAGAGAAAAAGTGAAAATACAATAATATCCCATAAGCTGAATCTGATCATAAGAATGTTGAAAATAAATAAATATGCTTAGGTACTGTGCCTTCTAAATTTGAGGTATTTCACCTTGAGTATATCGATTAAGTATTGACATACTATTTAACTATTTTAAAAGCCTTTTGGATCAGCTGGAAAATGCATTATCACAAAGTAATTTTTATGGAAACCCTGAAGTGGTTCTCACAGGAAAAAAATTAAACTACAAACAAACCCTAGTAATGGATATAAATACCTCCTCCATCACTGCACAGCCCCTTAACTCTTTAAATTGTAAAGCAGAATTGATATCTGAAAAACAAACTACATTATCCTAACATGCATGCAAAACATTTCTGGGTGTTTTTTTTGTTGAGTTGGAGCTGTATTTTTAAGAGTGGGTACATGATATGATGACAGACATTCCTGCCAATCGCTTTCACACCATTCCACTGATCAGGTGTTGGTTAGATGCCAAGATAAGCAGCAATGTGCCAAAAATGACAAAGAAGAAGTCTGCAAGCTAATAAACATGGATGTAAACAAAGCAGATATCCAACTTCTTAGAAACAATAGCTTTACACTGAATTTAAACATACATTTTGATTTACAAGTCACACTATAATGAGCAGAGAATAGGGACGGATAGATTTTGTGGAATTTTCCTTCAGATGACTAATTGTTTCATTCACTACCGGCTAACTTCAAGATTAACGTTACACTTTCTTTCCAACCATGTATTTTGATCTAAAGATGATCGGTCCTTATCAGAAGGTAATAGCTATTTTTCCAAAGTTAACTGGTGCTACATGGTAAGGAGTTACAGTATGGTTTCTTTGTCAAATACAGCTTACATAACTTTGATGAAGAGTGAACACACCATTCATACTCTCAGGCAGTTAAAACAAAAGCATAAGAGTTTATTGTGATTTTAAAAGTGTCTGGAAGTTAGACAAACAGCGAGGCAAGAGACAAGAATCTCTACATTAAACGTCCAATACATACAAGTCTTAAACATTGCTTCCCATCATATTCCACAGCATTTAAAAATATTGTAATACTACTTTCAGGCAGCAAATTGATATCCTCTGAAAAATCTACTGACAAAGACATGACACTTGTGCTGTGTTATCTATCACAGTGAAGATTTTGGTCACGATTAGTTGTTTGTATTGAAATCATTGTCCCTTAATAATACAGCTTGATAGTGCCTTTAAGGACCTTCTAACACCTGAATTAGAGTTGGTAAAAAGTGTGATCATAAAAATAAAAAAACAAAACGTGCAAGCAATGAGGTTATTAGCTGGATGAAGTGTATTTAGTTGTCTCTCATCTGCTTCTATTTGATTTGAAAAAAGTGACTGTTGAATTAAAAAATCTCAGAAAATATGCACAATGAATTAACCTTAGGCTATATTATGAAGGAATGTGCAGCAGAAGACGATTTAACATGTTGTCTTCGCCAGCTTAATTGTTACCTAATAAACAAATTAAGCAAAGCAATAGATTCCCTTTCATGTCAGCATTTACAGTTTAATGTGTTTGTTTCCTTATTACAGGCGATGAAAGAAACTATAAAGGTTTTAGCCAGCTAACCACAGTTTGTTTCACGATTGTATTAACACTAAGGTTACCAGCAGTAATCTGCAATAATATCTGAATGAAGTAGCCATTCATTTCTATGCCACCCTGGTACAATTAAAGGAGTTCTTGTTATTAGTTTTATCATTCTGTTAATTTTCCGCCACCACAATTGGACCCAGATGAGTATTGCTAGCTAGAACCTCTCATTTTCTTTTTTAAAATAACGTGAATGAAAACTAACATCAAGTAGGAATTAGTGCTAAGGTTAGCAGGCTAAGCTAACAAGCGTCCTGAACACGATTGTAACAGTACAAAGCTCCAATGATTTTTTAAAGGGATAGTATAACATTTTCTAATGACTGACGCTAAAGCTAAGTGAAAAAGCCTTGTGTCAACGTATGGTTAAACAGCATGAGTGCACGAGTGCATATATATTTATATATATAAATATATATTTAAAAATGTGCACGATAGTTGACGTAAGATAAAAGTCTATATTTGCATACACAGAAAGCTAGGGTAAAGTGTTTATGTATGGTATTTGCTGCTATAAAAGAATGCTTAATAATCTGATAAGTACTAGATAGTTTGTTTGAAGCGCCAAGTATTAAAGCATGAATCCTGAATAGGAACAGACAAGAAGTGTAATACACTGCCCACAATATAACAGTCCTTTAGAGTCTAAATGTGCTTATAGAGTAGGTTGTCAAGTGTCACAATTTTTAACACATAATTACCGAATGAAAGAGTCTGATTGCTCTCTTCCTGGTCAAACTAAAAAGCTGTTGCTGGAAGTGTGGATTGGTGACTCCTACTTAACATCCCCCCGTCATTTTCCTCCTTCAACACAGACGTAAACTCATCTGGTGCCAACTCCATTTTGGACAAACTCTCCTCTGTCTCAGCAGCTATTTCCTCGCCTCTCTCCTCTTTCCACAGCCGCTCGTACTCCTGCTTCAGCTCCTGATATGAGCGGGAGAAGGTGTGGAAGATAGAGGTGGCAGGGAACGCCATGATAAGGATGCCGCTTAGGATGCTTGTGAGTGCAACTATCTGTCCAGGGATGCTGCGTGGCACCATGTCGCCGTACCCCACCGTGGTCATAGAGATGATGGCCCACCAGTAGGAGGCCGGTATGCTGCTGAAGCTGTGTTGAGGGTACGTGGCGGCAAATGGCGCCAGCTCACTCTCTGCTAGATGAACCAGAGGTGAGAACAGGGTCACGGCCACGCAGACAAACAGCAGCAGCAGGCTGAATTCCCTAATGCTGCGCTGCATGGTTAGCCCTAATGTCTGCAGGCCCAAAGAGTGGCGAGCCAGCCGCATCACGTACAGGATCCTCAGCGCCCGCAGCAGGCGCAGGATCAGACTCAGTTTGTCCAGGTAACCTCTGCTACCTGCACCCATGATGACATCCTCCTCGGACACATCTCTGACATCAACAACCAGGGAGACATAGTAGGGCAGGATGGCAATGGCATCGATGATGTTTAGGGGTCCACGAATGAAGTTTAGCTTGCTCTGAGCATTGGAGAATCGAATCACAAACTCCAAAGTGAACCACGCCACACAGATGGACTCCACCACAAACATGCTCTGACACTTCTGGGAGCACTCGCCCTGCAGACACAGAGACGAACTGTGACAAGAAGACACTGGGAAACTTAAAAGGGTCACACCAAAGTCACACATCAAGTCAAATCTATGTACTTTTTAGGTAACGGTAAAATACACTGCTGATGAAAAGAGCATTAAACACCTTTAATTGCCCAGGTTTTTGTCCCTTGAAAATAGTCTTTAAAATTGTAACTTTTAGTTTACTTTTGACCCAACTTTTTAGCAATCGTTTGAGTAGGAGAAAAAAATCTATTGATAATTTCAGTGAGACTTTGGAAGCAGACTGAAAGATAGCAGGGAACAAGAAAACAAGACTTTCTAATGAGGAATGCTTGTATCAATGACTTGATCTATAGTTTTTTGAGTGCAAATAATGAGCCTCTTTCTATTTCCTGACAAGAGAAACATGAAGGGTAACGTTTCATTCAATAGTTTTAATCAAGAGTTCTTTCGCAAATGGTATACAACAAAAAAACGGCGTTAATTATTTGTGAAGAAAGTTATATTAAGAAAAAGATAAATAAGAGCCTAGCAATAGCAAATGTCATTAGGCATATCAGGCCTCAAAGGTCTAGGCTCGTATCTTTTTAAGCACATCTGATATTGCAGTTGCTGCTTGTCTAGTTCTTATTGATGTCAAGGGGCCATTGTTAGATAAATTACCACAACCTTCACAACATTTTTCTTCTTTGACAAGTACACATTCAGCTCTATGTCATTGTTATCACCACCTGTCAAGCAATTGTCTAAAGCAAGTTTAAACATATGGCTCACATTGTAGGTGTCTGCCAGGCTCCAATGTAAAAACAACACTGCTATCCAGAAATTAAAAGGAATCTTGGCTTAGAAACACAACCCCAGATGATTGTTTATTCCAACTATCATCAATTCACTATGTATAAAAAGCAAGTTTCAGCTTGAACAAAACATTATTTAATTTGTCTGAGTCTTGATTTGTGGGATTGATTGTAGGCCTCATCAGGGAGAAATCAATCTACCGTCTCCAGCTTAATCAAATAGCTAATTCAGTCCCTTCAGAATGACAGTTAGTTATACAATCAATTCTACAGCCTGTGTGCTTCTGTTGACTCAAACACAAATCAGAAATCTGTGATTTAACAGTCACATTGGCAAAAGACATTTCTCAACAACTCTTCGCCCCACGCTTAAGGTTTACAAAAATCCCTTACTTTGATTATCAATCTTACCTGTATTTTTTCTATTAAAACTGTCTCCTATTAATCAAACTATTTCATACATTTATATATATTTTTAAGTACAAATTACATTTTAGATTATTATGTTTTTATTTTGCATTTATTCCATTATAGTGAGATTGCCAATGTGATGTTTATGTTAATGTGACTTGGGTGACTATTCAAAAATGCAACAACATGTTTCAAATGGGCATTAATTCTAATTTTGTTGGCCTCCCGTAAAAACAACATTAACATATTACAGCCTAATAAAGATCTTATGACAAATATGTCATTATAAATGTTCCTCCTAAACATTCTAACAATGTCTGTTGTAGGTGCTTATCAGTTTTTGTATTAAGCTAAAAATACAAAATATAAAAAATGCTGCTGATGAAGTGGTTGGAGTGAATGAAAACAGTAAAGCCGGACAGAAAAACAATGAGTTTAAAGCCACTGAAATATATGAATACACACGCTGAGGGTCTGCAGAGTTCATTCTTACAAGTATAACTCAGTAATCCGATCCATTATTGAGATATAATTATTCATGAGTGCAGCTTTAAGGTTGGATCAAACATTTCTTAAGACAATATAATCCTCACAGACTGTGTTTTGGTTCATTGGATAAAAGTGAGCAACAAGAATTTATTTGTAAGTCATGCATTAGGCTAGCAATACTTAATTATATAGTTTGTACCATTAGTGTGATTAGTGTTAACACTTAATCATTAGTAACACTAGATGATTATTTTTGTTGTGATGTGCTGATAAGTAACCAGGGCTGAGTAGTACATTTCATTGACACAAAACATCTAATAGTTCTCACTCTGTGGTTTTAATTGATTTAATACGCACCCTGGACTCTTCATCTCTGAGGTCTGGCATGGTGCTGATGCACAGGCTGATGACAGTGACCAGCACCATGACGACAGAGAGGCAGGCGAATATCTTCCCAGCCAACCCCGACTGAGGGTTTTCCACCACTTCTCGCAGTATCCAGGTCAGTTTGTGATGGCCCTTTTGTACCTCTGTAGCGCTTTTCTTCAGCATCACCCTCTTCTGCCTCCACTCCTCTTCCTTGCGCTCTCGCTCGGCCACCTCCTCCACACGGGTAATCATGCGGCGACGGCAACAACGCTCCATATGGCCTGGGTCAACACCCCAGTAGTCAAGCTCATCGTGGAGGGACACTGCACACAGTTCTCGAAGCAAACGGAGTTTCCCTGCAGCAAGGAAGTTGAGGATGACCCTGAAGGCTGATGGGTTTCGGTCAAAGAAGTACTCCTGGCACGTCTCGTCATAGTCGTCGCAGAGTCGTGCAATGTCCTCCGGGGTGGTACATGACCTCAGACGACCAAGACGACTTTGTGGGAACTGCTCCAAGGTGCTCCAGGGAAATGTGTAGCGATTTCCTCCCACATTGATAAGAACCTGCAGGGTGTGGTCGACCACATACGAAGCTTTGGGGTCACGAAGCAGCTGGGCTCGCTGGAAGTAAACACCCTTGATAGTTTCAGTCTCTGGGATCTCAGTAAAAAAGCGGTCGAGGCTGCTGTCATCGCTGCTAATGGAGAAAGTGCTAAAGTCGTGGTTGGCATTGCTGATTATAGGCATGTTGGCTTCAGGATGTGTGACGGGATGGAGCAAGTATTTGTATCTCCAGTTCACGGATGGTTAGAAGGATGATCCACAGAGAAGCTGTAAAAAAGAAGAAAAGTTAAATACAAAGTAATTTGTTCTTATATCAAGTCCTTATGGATATTTATTTTAATAAAATAACAAACTTTTTTCAAAGCCTCAAACTAACGTTTTATTTATGGAGTACCGCAAGGTTATGTCCTTGGTCTCCTGCTTTTCAGTATGTTTCCAATCTGGGCCATCATTCATTGACTTTCATCAATATGCAGATGACATTAACTTTATATAGCTGTTGATCCCCCAGACCACCATGTAAACGACATTTGACCCATAAGTTTCCTCTCGCTAAACCAGGACAACGGATTGATCTTATCAGTTTTACACAGGCAGGGGAATTCTGTTGATTGAATAATGTATTAATTAGCTCATTAAATAAGAACAAAATGTGCTCTTCTAATATTTCAGTAATGTGGGTTAGGAAAAAGCGAAAAAAAAATGCTGGTAAAAAAAACATCAGAGCACTCCACTTTTAGCCCTGACACCCTTTCCTGTCGTCTTCACACCAATGCATGCCTTGATTCATGACAACCCTCACATGGCTGCTGAGTGACCTCAAAGAATCTCTCAAGCTCGGTGTGAAAAGTGGTGTAAACAAGCCAGAGAGGCCACCATTTCTTATGTCGACAAGGCCTACAAAAATGTAGCTCATTTGACTACAGTTTTAACAGTATTTTTAATGGTTATACATATCTGCTTGGATGCAAAAACATATGTCTAACTGACCCTAGTGGTATTTAGCTATGCAGGTGGCTTTGGTTTTGGTTTGACCTTACTGTTAACAGTTTTAATTGGAACACATTTCTACCAAAGAGATATTCCATTGATTACTGTTTAAAGCATTTTCTGTGGATAATTATGGAGTTAAATACAATTATTCTGATTCTAGAAAGGGATGGTTGTGATTGTGAGTTCCAGTGTTTCTATATTTTAAATATAATTTAAAGATACTGACAGCAAAACGGAATGCAACATACTATACACAATAACAGTATTTCTGTAGTTTCCAGCTCTCCTGCATTGACGTCAGGAATTGAAAGCCCAGAGAGAGATGTTGCCGTTTCAAATGTTATTTTCCAATGCTTTTAGAGCCACAAAATAAATGCCATTGTAACCTTTGTATTGGCATTGAGGCAGTCATCTCAGGAATGGTTGTATGAAACCTTGACTAATAAATATGCAATCTACATGGCTGGATTTTTTGCTGACATTTTTTTGAAGCTTGTATGCTGCAACTTGTGTTGATAAGAAAGAATCCTAAGCGAAATGCTATTACAAGTGCACTATAAAACATTTTGCACATGTGACGGAGCTATATTTAGTCTACATCATCAACTGTAATGCCTGGTTAGGTTACCCCTGAAAGCTTTATGATACAACGCTGACCGTCAATTTGTTGAGACAAACCAAGTTCACTAAGTACATGAGTATAATTTTGAAGTTGAGTATTTAACTTTAACTCCAATTCCATTGCCAAATAAATGTGTGTATTTTGGAATAATAACTTATATTTTTTTTATGGAATAATTATTTTCCCCATTTATCGATTGATTGTTAGGTTTGCATTTAGTGAGAAATAGTGTTAGACAAAGCCAATGTGAAAACTTTAAAGTGTTTGTTTTGTCCAACCAACATCAACAACCCTATCCTCAACATTAATACACAATTGTAAAAAGCCAAAGCGAAAAATCTACACGAATCATGATAAACACCACTTTTGGTCAGGATGAAATCCAATGGAAAAACATGTACCACTGGAAACCAGAGTAAAGTCTTTACTCTGATGTTTGAATTAATAAGAAACACAAATTAGCTGCAGGTCATTTTGGGGAACACCTGTTATTTAACTAATCGCATGCTAAAGTTACACTATAAACAAAATAGTATTATTTTCTGGCTTCTAATATAGCATTCAAAATAAAACGGTAGTATTAACTCACCTTACAGTGCAGAGGTGTTCTGCCTCAGTCTCTGTTATTTGTCCCATGCATGTTTTCATCTGTTGCTATACACTGTACCAAAGAGGCTCCTCATTAATTAAGACATACTTGTTATATATTTGCTCTACCTGTAGATTAAACCAGACCTCCGCTCAGCAGAAGAAGTATTATTACAGTTTATAGATCCGCTCTGAAGTTTGCAGGCTTGCCGTGTGTCTGTGTAGGCTCCCCGGTGTGCACACGTCGCCTCAGCTCCGGAGTTGGATTAAATTACATTAAAATGATTTGCCTGTCCACAGATCATCGCTCCGCTTCCATTGGTCACCGCCGCTCGCGAGGAGAGAGTAAATGCGATTATCTAACGGCGGTGGACTCCCTAAACCTGCCGTTGTATTCTCATCTGTGTTTGACAGCAGCCTCCTCCTCCTCCTCCTCCTCCTCCTCCGCTTCCTCCGCTTCCTCCTCCCCCACCTCCCCCACCTCTTTCACCCGCCTCCCCTCCCTCCACCTCCCTGCTATCTCCAGCCCTCTCTTCTTCTACACTGTAAAAAACAATGTTAAGGCGATTCAACTCAGAGTATGGGGAAGCTAGTTAGATAGGCTATTACCAGAGATGGAAGATATACTCAAATGTTCTACTTATGTAAAAGTAGAAATTTCAGAGTGCAGGAATACTCTGTACAAGTCCTTTATTCAAGACATTACTCAAGTGAAATTACAAAAGTATTAGCATCAAAGTATTCTTAAAGTTTCAAAAGTAAAAGTACTAATTATGCAGATTGGTCCATTTCAGAATAATATATATAATATGTTTTGGTTATAAACATTAATGTGTTGATGTGTTTATCCAGCTGGTAAAGTTGGAACTAATTTCAGTTTATTGTGAATTTAATCCAGGTGTATCTAAAGTATTTCTAAGGGTTAGGGTTTGGGTTGCTGATCCTATTGTTTATCATTAATCACTATCTACAAAGTAACTTAAAGGTGGGGTATGTAATTTATTTCAGAAACACTTTTTGTTATATTCAATGGAATGCTCTTAACATCCCGATAGCAATGAATACATTAAATGCTTTGACAATAAATACATAAAAAAAATTCATCTGTGGAAGCCGTAGCTGAAGAGTTTATCGCCGGCCACTAGAGGGCAGCACCTCACTGCTGTCGCTGACCGGATATGCCGTGCTCTGACCCGGTAGTGCTGAGCGGCCATCTTAGGTCGATCATTGTTCCTTCACTCCGCCTCGAGTTGAGACGTTCATTCACTCACTCATGTATGTATCTGTATTATGTATTTGTGTTATGTTGGTGATGACAGGCATGTATGTAGTACTTTGTCAGCTCATCATGCTGTATTGATCTGTTTCAGGGTGTCGTCATCCTTGTCATTAAAATACCAAAACTGACATCGAGGAGTGTGTTTCTTCATGACGACACCATGGTAGTTGTTGGATGCCCTGTCCCCGGCTGCGAGTTCGAATCCGAAGACTTGTCTGAAGCACTCGTCATTGCTCTATTGACGATTCATGGATTTAGCCACCAGCACGCAGCGCCTGTCATGGCCGCGCCAGCCCAGGCCCCAGCCCCTCACGGCCCGAGACTCGATCGGCCCAAAGTTGATGTGGGCGTGTCGATAGAGGAATGGAACGTGTTCATCCGCCGTTGGAACGTATTCCGCGCCGGCTCAGGCATAGGGAATGCCCAGGCCCCCTTCCAGCTGTTTCAGTGCGCTGGGCCTGTACTTGGAGACAGCCTGTTGAAAGCCGTCCCCGACGCCGCTTCCGGACCCTTGCCAGACCTGATCGCCGTCATGCGTTCCCTAGCTGTCATCCCAGTTGCTACATGCGTCCTGCGCACCGAGCTGCTTCAGTTACGCCAGGAACGCGACGAGACATTCCGCGCATTCGCTGCCAGAGTGCGGGGTAAAGCAGAGACATGCGCATATAATGCTGTATGCGAATGTGGTAAGGACGTGGACTACACCGACCACATTATCCGTGATGTTCTGCTCAATGGCATTTATGACTCTGACATACGCCGCGAGACGCTGGGGACACCTGACCTGACGTCCTGGTCAAGCCAGTTAACGACGTAATTGCACTCGTCGAGAACAAAGAGATGGCCCGTAACGCTCTCCCGTCGTCCTCCCTATCAGCTATGTCGTCATTCCGGCGCCTGAAGACGACTCCACAGACGAGCCCCGCCCCGAGCCCTGCGGACGGGGCTAAACGTGCCTCGTGCCCGGAATGTAAGAGCGTCTTTAACGTCTTCACGGAGGGGCCTCGCGGTAGGAATCCTAAGCCTCACCAGGTGTGCATCGGCTGCTACAGGGCCCGCCGGCGACAGAGGCGTCAACAGCTGTCGTCCGACAGTCAACAGGCTGCCATGGGGTCAGAGCTGGTCTCCCAGGTCTCGTCGGTGCAGCTGGAGCCCCCCTGGCCGACGTCACGGGAGCCATCGCCGACGCCGCGCCCCTACGTCGCACGGCTGTGTCAACAGGCCTGCACCTATCAGACTCGAGCACCACATCTTCTCCAAGGGCGAATGGAGACGAGCCAGGCTGAGTGACCACCCCCGAGCATTAATCACCATCTCGATGGACATGCCAGTCGGGCTGAGGGATGGCACCAGCAACCGGGGCTCGGCCGACGGAGCTCGGATATCCGCCGTCGCGGACACTGGCGCGCAGTCGGACCTTTGGTCTCTAGAGGAGTTCCTGGCCTGCGGTTTCGCGCGGGACGACCCGTCAGCCTCAGCCTGTCGGCCGCCAACCGTTCCCCTATAGCCATCGAGGGAGCGTTCTTCGCTAGGCTCTCGACGACCTGCAGCGGGGGGCGTGTTACATCCTGCCGTTCCATGGTATATGTGAGCAGCTCAGTCCGGGCCATGTACCTCTCCTACGAGTCATTGCTCAACCTCAGCCTCTTGCCCGTGAACTTCCCGTCGGACGACGTTGCAGGGGGGCCCAAGGACAGGCGTAGCCCTGACACGGCTGACACGCCAGACCAGCCCTTGTCCGTCAATGCGACGAGGTCAACCAACGGCGGCTGCGTGGGGCCAGGTGACCCCCAGGACGCCCAGTGCTCATGTCCTCAGCGCACGGTCCCCCCGGCGCGCCCCGGAGCACTGCCGTTCCCTTGTACGCCAGAGAACAACATCCGGATGAAAGGTTGGCTACTCGGGAGATATGCCTCGTCGACATTCAATACTTGCCCCCATCGGGCACTACCATGCATGGAGGGGCCACCTATCGAGATGCACGTGGACCCCGCAGCTACGCCTAAGGCATGCCACGCCGCGGCTACAGTGCGTCTACACTGGCAGCGGAGGGTCCACGATGACCTCCTGCGGGACGAAGCCCTTGGGGTCATTGAACGCGTGCCATACGGCGAGCCAGTGACGTGGTGCCATCGTATGGTAGTCACTCGGAAGCACGACGGTTCCCCCGCAGGACCGTGGACCTCTCCCCCCTCAACAAGTTCTGCCAACGTGAGACCTTCGCCACTGAGTCCCCGTTCCACCTTGCACGCCGCGTCCCGAAGGGCACCTGGAAGACCGTCACGGACGCCTGGAACGGCTACCACAGTGTCCCCCTGCGTGAGTCGGATCGCCACCTCACGACCTTCATCACACCCTTCGGCCGTTGGCGCTACACCAGGGCACCACAGGGTTTCCTGTCATCAGGGGATGGCTACAACCGTCGGTTTGACGCCATCCTCTCGGACTATGAACGCAAGGAA
The DNA here is from genome assembly GCA_031216635.1 of Dissostichus eleginoides. NCBI lineage: Eukaryota > Metazoa > Chordata > Actinopteri > Perciformes > Nototheniidae > Dissostichus > Dissostichus eleginoides. Next base: position 13,569,657 of record CM062264.1, read on the forward strand.
CGTTGTGTGGATGACACCATCCACTATGACACTGACCTGGAGCAACACTGGTGGAGGACCATCGACTTCCTGACGCGGGTCGGCCGGTCGGGCATCGTGTTGAACCCGGACAAGCTTCAGTTCGCGGAGAGGTGCGTCGATTTCGCTGGCTTCAGGGTGTCGGAATCTACCATCGAACCGCTCCCGAAATACTTGGACGCCATCCGGGACTTCCCCACCCCAGGCTCCACGACGGACGTCAGGAGTTGGTTCGGCCTTGTCAACCAGGTGGCTAACTACGCCCAGTTGCGTGACACGATGGCCCCATTTAAGCCGTTCCTCAGCCCACGCTGTGTGTTCCTATGGTCCCCCGTTCTGGAGGCATTCCAGACGTCCAAGCAGGCCATAATGGAGGCCATCCGAGAGGGCGTGGAGATCTACGACATGCAGAAGCATACCTGCCTCCGCCCTGACTGGTCCATGCATGGCATTGGCTACTTCCTGCTCCAGCAACACTGTCACTGTGCCTCGGGCATACCGGACTGCTGTCCAGGAGGATGGAGGATCACCTTCGCGGGTTCGCGTTTCCTGTCCCCTGCGGAGCAGCGCTATGCGGCCGTCGAAGGAGAGGCCCTAGCTGTGGCCTGGGGTCTGGAACAGACGCGGTACTTCACGCAGGGGTCCGACAACCTCGTCGTGGTCACCGACCATAAGCCATTGGTGAAGATCTTTGGCGACCGTACGCTGGATGAGATTACAAACTCGCGTCTGTTTAGACTCAAGCAGCGCACCCTCCCATGGCGCTTCGACATTGTGCATCTGCCTGGCAAGAGCATCTATGCCGCTGATGCCACGTCAAGGCATCCTTCCCCCTCGGGCTCAGCGAACGGCCTCTCACTGGGGCTGCCGAGCGAGCCTGACGCCGTGGAGTCAGCACTCATGGCCTCCATCCGCGACGACGCGCGGGAGCTCGGAGCCGTCTCTTGGCCCCTCCTCGCACGGGAGACGGCGGCTGACGAATGCCTCGGCCACCTCCTCCAACTCATCGAGCAGGAGGGTGGGATTGACGTTAACGACCCTGCCCTGGCGAGTCTGTCATCGGTCTGTGAGTCCGTCTACGCACAGGACGGCGTCCTGCTCTATCGGGACCGCGTCGTGGTCCCCCCATCCCTCCGTGGGAGAGTCCTTCGGCATCTCCACGCCGCTCACCAGGGGACCTCAGCGATGGGACAGCATGCCCGAGCCATAGTTTACTGGCCCGGGATGTCCGGGGACATTCAGGCCACCAGGGACGGGTGTGCAGACTGCAACCGCAATGCTCCGTCACAGGCGGCTACACCCCCCTGCCGTCCTCACCCCCGTCCACGCCATTCGAGGCGGTGTTTGCTGACTTCTTCGACTATGGGGGCCGCCACTACCTAGTTGTCGGGGATCGGCTCTCGGGCTGGGTAGAGGTCCTGAGCTCTACGGCGGGTACTGCCCTGGCGGGCTCGGCTGGCCTGGTCCAACACCTCCGTTCGTTCTTCGCCACCTTCGGCGTACCGGAGGAGCTCTCGAGCGACGGTGGTCCGGAATTCAAGGCGAGCCACACTGAGGACTTCCTCCGCTTATGGCACGTCACACACCGTGTGTTCTCCGTTAGCTTCCCGCAGTCGAATGGGAGGGCGGAAGTTGCGGTTAAGTCTGCTAAGCGCCTCCTGATGTCCAACACCGGCCCGTCGGGCAGCCTTGATCAGGACCGCTTCTTGCGTGCTATGCTGCAGTTGCGAAACACGCCTGACCCCGACTGCAACCTCTCGCCGGCGCAGATCATCTTCGGCCGCCCCCTTCGTGGATCGCTCTCCTTCGTGAACCGCCTCGAGAAGTTCTCGAACCCGCATATCCTCCTGCTATGGCGCGAGGCATGGGCGGCAAAGGAGGACGCTCTTCGGACCGTATGTCCCATACCACCGAGTCTCTGGGGACTCACTCAAGACCGCTCTGCCCATTGGCACTCGGCGAAAGGGTATTCCTCCAGAACCAGCAAGGCCCGAGCCCCCACAAATGGGACAGGTCAGGGATTGTGGTGGAGTCGCTGGGCTACGACCAGTATCGGGTCAGGGTTGACTGTTCGGGACGTCTGACACTGCGCAACCGGCGGTTCCTCCGTGCATACACGCCGGTCACGCCCTGCGCCCGTGAGCGGTCGGCTGCGCCGCCGCCCGCTGCCCTGGGACATCAGCCCCACCTGTCCACCCGGGCTGGGCGACGCCCCAGGGGATTGCTCAGCGGCCGGCTGATAGACCCCGCGACTCGGCTATGGGGGCTTCCCCGCCGGCGCCTGCTGATGAGGCGTCCCCTGACCTCACCGTTCCTACGGGTGCCTTCCTGGGCGCACCGCTCCCGGTGCCGCAGTCGCCGCCGGCGCTGCCCCAGCCTACTGCCGCGTGAGGAGGCCGCCTGCACGTTACGAACCCGAGTCCGGCAGCTGGATACGGGATTTAGACCGTTAATCTATTCCGGCACATAGCTTTCCGGTCTGGGGGGGATGAAGAGTTTATCGCCGGCCACTAGAGGGCAGCACCTCACTGCTGTCGCTGACCGGATATGCCGTGCTCTGACCCGGTAGTGCTGAGCGGCCATCTTAGGTCGATCATTGTTCCTTCACTCCGCCTCGAGTTGAGACGTTCATTCACTCACTCATGTATGTATCTGTATTATGTATTTGTGTTATGTTGGTGATGACAGGCATGTATGTAGTACTTTGTCAGCTCATCATGCTGTATTGATCTGTTTCAGGGTGTCGTCATCCTTGTCATTAAAATACCAAAACTGACATCGAGGAGTGTGTTTCTTCAGTAGCGCTGTAAAAAGCACGACCAATTATTTTAGCCGGCCCGGCAAAAATAACTGGATGGCCTACCTGCCTCTCAGCCATCCATCTGTGCACAAACTTATCTCGTGCCCTCATTGGTCATGTGTGCGTTCGTGTGTGTTGGAGGAGGGGCTCTGTAAGGAAGTCTGAAGGAAGGGGCAGATTTTTTCCGGTTGTGTACTTTCAAATTCTAGCGCACTCAAGCTGGTTTCTCCACAATTACATACCCCACCTTTAAGGTACTACATAAATGTAGTGGAGTAAAATCACAATATTTACCTCTGAACTGTATAGTAGAAGTACAAAGAAGCATACGATGGAAATACTCAAGTAAAGTTCAAGTACCTCAAAATTGCACTTAAGAACAGTGCTTGAGTAAATCTACTTAGTTACTTTACACTACTGGATATTACACTGTGTAAAGATTGCAGTCCCAGTTTGTATAAGTACAAGCCATTCAGGGTGCGGTTGAAGAAATAGGCCTACTAAGATATTTTACTTAGACTAAGACCCTAGCCACACGGAGACGGTAACGAAAACAAACCGAATTCGATATCAAAAAAGTCTTCCGTCCACACGCAACAGGCACCAGAAACGTGTCCGTACACACGAGACCGCTCGACCCGCTGGAGACGCTGTAGTACATATGCCGGGCCTGTAAGTGGCGCTGTACTTCCGTCACAAAATACACCAAAAGCAGCGAAGAAGACTTCACGAGCATGCATGGTTGCCATGGTTGCCCTTCTGTTTATTCTCCGCGGTGGATTTAGCAGCAGAGGTGGGGAGAGGCAGCCAGGCAGGGGCCAGGGCTCTGGCTCTTTTTCTCCCTCCCCCAGGCAAGCGTGTGCTCCTGCTGTAAATCTCCCTGGTAGTCCACCAGCAGATGAAAAACACCCACCTCTCCGCCTCTTCCAAGGGACGAGGGAACCGTGTGGCAGAGTTTCCGTTAACATTTTTTTTCGCCGGTCAACATGTCCGTTAAAGTTTAAATCTTCCGGACAAAATTATAAAATTGCCGGTCAAAGGTCTTCTTTGTTATTTATTGAACATTAAAACAAATGAATAACGACTCATAATATAAGATTAATATACGGAGTCTCTCTTTTCCTCCCCCTCTCCTGAGAGCCCAGCAGTATTTTCGCTATCAGGAAATGATCGTATAGGGCGTAATCACGGAGCCGTTTGGCCCCCCAGAGCGTTGCGTCCGCAGATCTACCCACCTTGGGACCCGTTATCGTTATCGTTATCGTTATCGTTATCGTTTCTGCGTTTCCCTGTTGGCCTCGTGTGGCCGAACCGTCTATATGATAGAGAACTGTAGCGGATACGACCCGTATCGTCTCCGTGTGGCTGCAGCCTAAATGCAGGTATCAGTTACCCCCTTGTAATAATACTCCATAGAAAAAGGTATGCAGGATATGATCGTAAAACTTCTCTGTTCTTTTACTTAAGTAAAAATTAGCAGAAGTACTCAAATATTTTACTTACTTTGAGTTAAAGTAGCACAATAACATCAATAAAGGTAGCAGAAGTATTCAGATTAAGTTTAGTTTGAATTCATCAGTACAATTTATGTTATTGATCAGACACCAATGTTTTACATCGGAAAGGGACGGAAAACAACAAATTTTCATTGTGGTAGAAACAAACTTTTGATGTACTTTTACCTTAGCTTAGTTTTTCCATATTCTGCTACTTTAAACTTATAATTGATTACATTGCCAATGGAAATATTGTACTCATTTTTGATGCCTTATAGTAATAGGAATGTGTTACTCGCAAGGGGGAAATTAATGGGCTAATATATATAAAATATTAATAAATTCATTCATATTAGCTCAACCTTTAGCAATTGCAACGTTGACCCATTATTGCCTCACTAATTATGATCTAATAATATAATATATTATTCTGAAGTGGACCATGCTGCCAAATGGGTACTCTTTTGGTACCTAAAGTATATTCTGATGCAAATATATGCAGGACTTTTACATGTACAGTAAGGAAATATTTCCAGCTGGGGTATGGTTATGTTAACTCAAGTAAGATACAGTGTCTAAATACTTCACAATTGATTCTTATTATTTCTAAAGTTTTACCATTTATCTATGGTATTTAGATTTGTGCACTGTGGTATCTGTATTGACCAATACCATTTATACAATTTGTAACTATAACAATTGATAAAGTATTGTGAGATAAACAAGTGTCAATTTATTCAATTCAGTTAATAAAATCTGAAAAAATCTGATTCCTTAAAGCAAAGCTCAACAATGTTTTTGTTTTGTTTTTTGTGTGCCTATTTTACAGTGCAAGGCATCCGCTTGATCATGACTCTTCAGTACAGACTGGACTTTGCTGTAAAGCCTTTGTTTAAATGCAGCTAAAGCCTGATTGACACAAGTTGTGCCGGCAGATGTCCAAACACAGAGAGGATTAATAAAAAGGAACAGGAACAGGAGATAAAACACAGAGCCTCTGTGTGTGTGTGTGTGTGTGTGTGTGTGTGTGTGTGTGTGTGTGTGTGTGTGTTCGTGTGGCTGTTCTGTCTTGTTTGACTAATTGTGGTTATGTTTCCATGGTTACTAATTGGTCCTCAAGACATTGCTCTTGAGGTGAAGATGATTTGGAGTACGGTAGGGCTTTTTTTTCTTTAAACTTTAAGTGCATTTGTTATGCGTATTTGCCTCAGTCTCTCATGAGCCTAAAAAATAAAGATTATTTTTTCTTGCATTCAAAATCCTACTTAAGTAAGAGGGCAGAATTATTATCTGCCAATTTAGTTAAAGGACCAAAAGTAAAAGTAGTTATTCTGTAGAAAAGTGGCTCATGTGAGTGTTATTAAATATTAATGAGTGTTATAACATCAGAGGTGGAAGAAGTACTCAGATCTTGTACTTCAGTAAAAGTAGAGTGTAGGAATACTCTGTTACAAGTAAAAGTCCTGCTTTCAGAAATGTTACTCAAGTAAAACTACAAAAGTATTACATAAAAAAATACTTAAAGTATTGTCATACTGATATTCTGTACAAACTGTGAAGTCCAGTGAGACAAATGTAACATTTGTGATATTGGGCTATATAAATAAGCTGGTAAAGTTGCAGCTATTTTTTACAATAACAACAATAATAATAATAATATAATAATAATAATAATAATAATAATAATAATAATAATAATAATAATAATAATAATAATAGGCAAGGCAAGTTTATTTATATAGCACTTTTCAACACAAGGCAATTCAAAGTGCTTTACAAAAATGAAATAATAATAATAAAACATGTTATTTATATAGTGCTTTTCCTGGTGCTCAAAGCGCTAAATGACTTTGTATACTGCAGGGTAGCTTGTGAATGTACTCCAGGTGTAACTAAAGTCTGATTTAAGTGTTGATTATATTTCACATCATTAATCCAAATGTGCAGAGTAACTAAAGGTATTAAATACATCTAGTGAAGTAAAAGTACACCATTTACATCTGAATTGTAGTGGAGTAGAAGTACAAAGTAGCAGAACATTAAAATACCCAAGTAAAGTACAAGTACCTCAAATGTTTAATGTAAGTGTGTTGGCTGCAATAAGCTAGTTTAGCACAGTGGTTCACCACCTGACATACTGAAGTGCATTTCAGTGACGATGAGTTCGAGAACAGAGGAACTAAAGTAGCTTTGAGCTCAGGAACACGATCAAAGTGCTCTTTATCATGGTGTCTTCCTCAACAGACAATCAAGCTCATCTTCGCCAGCATGAGAGCGACGCTGTAATAAGAGGACCTCTGACCTCCCAGGCTGATGAATATCAGAGATTAGATGTTAATCCACAAGCAAGAGGGAGGCAGAGGGAAACCAGAGAGCATGCTGGGATGCCACAAGGCTGCAGGAGCATGCTGGGAAATCAATCCAGTCTGAAACCATCCTCACTAACTGGACCAGGACTGGAGATTGTTTGCTTGACACAATCAATAAGGATTATTAAAGGGGGCTTCTTCCAATTTCACACATAAAGGTCACTGTAGTCACAGGGAGAACTACTTTAGTGTAATGTCTTCTGTGGCTTTGGAGGGTTTATGTCATGTCTCATTCAAATAACACTGATGATGTCTTATTGATGTTATCAAGGTTAAACAGGCAGAGAGGAGGGAGACTGCATGTTTTTTATGTGGAGGTTTCTTCTTGACCTTGAGGAAAAAGCAGCTGAGAAGGAAACCATTTCCCTCAAGGTCCTGTTGGTAGCTGTTCTGAAGCTCAGCTGAGGTTTACCTGGTGGAAATGCAACAGTAGATGTTTACATTTTCCTTTTCCCCCAGTCTTTTTTTAGCATTTTAAACCTGCAATATCTGTTTTAGGGGCGCTTGGAGGCAGCATAAACTATTTGTAAAAACAAAGTGTACATTTCATCTCACCTTTTTAAGGGTTTCCCTCAAATTCTCTTGACCCCTCTGCGCAGCTTATTTAAACTAAAATGCAATAGGTAAGTGGTTACCATTGCTCATATCAACATCCAGCACACAAAGCGACGTTTGTGTTCACCTGAGGTATGTGAGTCCAATAATTGTTTTCTTTTAGCTCGTTTTTTGGTCCCCACCAACTCCTGGGGGAAATGTCTCTTTAGCTGCATATGCTCCAGGGGCTTTTCTGGGATTTTTTCTATTTAAATGACCCAATGAGAGGAGGCAGATAGAACAAGAACAACCTGTGGGCCGTGACATTAAAACATAAAGCTTCTGTATGTAGAGCTGACACCTTTACATTCAAATAGTCATAAGATCCATTTCTAATAACGACATACTGAATAAATAAACTACTAACATAAACTGTACTTTCATGGGTCATATCTACAGTAGATACCACAAAAGGGAGAACATATAATTAGACACTTAGTATAGACACCTATATGAAATATAGATTCTGTGTTTTTTCAAGGCTTGGCAGCACATATGTGTTTCCTCCTTGAGTTGAGCAGTGCTACAAAATAGAAGACGAGCTTGTAACCCATGACTCCATCACTTTCAACAGTAATGTTTCCGTGATATACTATTTCCTGCCTCAACCTGCCTCTATCTAACAAGAAAATATATTGTCCTTGTTTTTCTGGATCATGTTTACATTTTTGAAATATTCTTTGGTCTTCACCAGGTTTCTGAGCAACCAGCTGCTGAGACTACAGCACATCCTCATCTCCTTTTGTTTGGAAACCTTAAACCTTTCTATTGCAACTTAATGTCCTGACGGGGCTGTGGTGGGGTTAACATTGTTCAGTGAAATCACTCCTAGAAGAAATTAAAGCAAGCTCCTTGGGAATTCTGCGCTGCTCTCTCAATTTGTGCCGAATCACCAGGGGACCAGTGCAGCAGGGCAAATGATAACTCGCCCGCCCTTGATTCAGCACAAACAGTCTTTAATTAAGCCCCAGCCTCAAATCAGGTCCCTACCAGACTTTTAAATGAACTGTATTTCATTATGGCGTGTTGATGAGGGCTTCACTCAGAATCCAGGCCTTGTTTGTGCCGTTCCTCACTGTCTCCAGTTTCTCAGAACGGAAAGAAGAAAGGAAGGAAGTCTGTGGAGCGTGGACAGAGAGGAAACCCTTTAGAAAGGAATCCGATTATATAGGCCAAGTGTCCTTTTACAGTTATTGACTATCTGCCCTCTGAGTAGCCCCACTCAGCTTACAACCTGCCTGACAGACAGTCTTTAAACCAAGTGCATTCTGCTGTAAACAAAGCACTGCAGACTGCTTGTTAAATGTATTTTAAAGTTCACACCACTTTCAAGAACTTTGACTTCTAATTAATCTAGTTTTACATTGATACTTTAACTTTAGTAAAGGATTTGGGTTGAATGTTCTCATAACATTGCATCTAGTTGAACAACAGATGCTTGCATTTGAATGCTTATTCGATTACAGTTTTTAATATTATGGCTCTCTAAAAATGACTTTATCCGACAATAAAAATGTGTGGTTTTGTATGTGATTGCAAACATTTGTATGGGATGATGCTTCAATGAGGAAAGCTCTTTTGTGCCAGACGACCAGGGTATGTTTTGTGGCACTAGTTGCAATCAGAACTATATAATTGTCTAATATCCTGAGGTCAGCCAATTATACACGCTCCACTTTGCACATCATATAGATTCCATGAAACCAGAGGAACAGCCTCATTCAAAGCATTATCTGTACTTTACTGCAAGAACTACTACGCTTGGCAACTCTGTTGTCTTTAGGGAAGAGATGCATGATGGGATAAAGGTGATCTTTTGGGACGGCAGGGTTTGAAATTTCCACAAGCTGTCAGAGACAAATGGAGCAAAGTCATCAGAGATGAACTAGAACAGGGACACAGTGTTTAGAAGATGATTTCAGCCCTCATTTGGGATTGTTTACATTTCCCCCATACTAAACAGAATAACAATTATTAAACATCTACTCATTTTAATAGATGCAAAGATCAGAGGAGACAATACTGAAAAGCTCAATATCACTCTCACACTGTACAGTAATGGATAACAGCAAAGATTCAAGATTCAATAATAACAACAAATGTTACATAATGAAAAAATATACTTTTTGGGTAAAGCACTTTTCAAAACAAAGCTACAAATTGATGTTGTCAGGATAAACAAATAAAATAGTGCTGATGTTATTCAGATTTTTCTGCACTAGCTTGTAGTTATGTAATATATCGGAGCCAAAGTCATTTTGGATTCCTAATCCCTTTACTTATTTTCGCTGTCCTTAAAGGGCTTATCCCTTGTTTCATTCTCTTCTTTTCTTAATTTCAAACATCTCTCAAAAAATGTTCATTTACAAAGGGGGCAACATGTCCCTGACCCAGGCAAGAGCGCATGATAAGGTCCTTGGGGAAGCTCGCTGACATCTTGGAGCAGGAGAGCACCGTGAGATCCTGGAGAGAGAAGCAAACAGCCACAGAGAGAAGAAACTTACTGCGAACAGCAACATCATGGGACTTTAGGGTTAACTTAGAACATGGATGCCCCCCCCCCCCCCCAGGGCATCCAAACAACCTTGAAGGAAGATGTGGTCTGAAAAGATCATCCTAATCAGACTGACAGTCCTGAGGGCTGCGACCACGCCTTTGACCTTTGATCTGAGTATAAAACATTGAAATGAGCTCCTCCTTTACCTGCTGCAAAATTCATGACATTCTATTACTGTGTTTGCCCAAGGGTTTCCTGCAGGATGAGCACTTTTACTTTTCAACATGTATGTGTATGTTGATGCTTTTGTATTTGTATGTTTTGTTAATGCAATGCTTTAATATTTGTCAGTGAATTTCAATGTGATATTACTGCAGTTACTTTAACAAATGGAATGGTGCTGCTGCACTAAAATAAATTGAAATTGAAGTTGCCTCTTCAGCCTCCCTCTTTAAAACCCAATCATGATTCTCAACCGGCTGTTATTGATGAACTACACGTTAACTTATTAATAAATATTTCCAAACCACTGAGGAACGGGAATCCAAACACAAATTGACCTCCTCTTTTGAATCCATTTAAAACAGACAAGCTTTGTAACAAGCGATTATACCCTGACCAAAAGATCTATTGAGGAAACGTACAGCAGAGGAATCAGAGCAAAGAAGGAGAAGAAGAAGAAGAAGAAGAAGAAGAAGAAGAAGAAGAAGAAGAAGAAGAAGAAGAAGAAGAAGAAGAAGAAGAGAAGAAGAAGAAGACAAGTAATGATTGGAAAATGGAAGGGAAAGGTCAAGAAGGAGGAAGAGATGGAGAGAAGAGAGCCACTCTGCTGAAATCGAATCATTCCCTCGAGTTTAACAAACGACCTATCTGACTTGTGTGTGTGTATGTATGTGTGTGTGTGTGTGTGTGTGTGTGTGTGTGTGTGTGTGTGTGTGAGCTCACATTTGCTTCAATGGTTCATGCTTCAGGCTTACAGTTTGTTTATGAAGAAATAACAACTGGGACTTACTCCCCATACTGTATTATGCCTGTACACACATAACATGCACACGCACACACACAAACAAGACAATGGAAATGTAAGGTACTTGCTGCAGGAATGAAACTGGATTGCTTTTATTTCATGATGGTGTAATATTAACTAAACGAGGTATCATGTTGAAAACCAGGTCGTTCACACATTCAAATACATTAAATAATAATTATTAGAGTGATTATTCATGATCATAATGTCCAAGGTCCATTGCTGCTGCCACTGGTATAATGTATTACCACTGTTGGAAATAGAAATATTAATCTACAACACACTTAATCATTATTATTTATTTGGCAGACAAAGACAAAATGTATCTTTCTTTTTCCTGCCTCATTCCCTCCATCATTGTAATTATTCATATTAAGCTCTACTGAGAAATACAAAATCCTAAAGCCGCCGCGTTGAAGTGGCAACAACAGGCTCATTTTTCAAGAGAAATATAAATGGAATATTCAATAATTCAGACTACCCATTTAAAACATAAACAATTATGTGTAAATCAAACAGGTTTCAAGCTTTAAAGAGTCCTAAACAGTAACACTATTTCAATATAAATATAATTCACATGTGACATTCATAAATGTTGAGGGGTTTCTGTTAAATACAGAAATAACCTTTCCTTCATGATATGAGCTGTAAATATCTGACTATCTTCTGACAGATTTTCATGATGCATATTAAACAGCACAACAGTGATGATCTCTGCTTCTCACCCACTTACTCCCTCTTGTGATCTGATGCTATTCCTGTAGAGCAGCGCTGAGTCAAAAAAGTCCTGCAGGAAAAACACTGGTTTTACATGCAACTGCACAACAGGCGAGATGATACAGCCGACAGCAGTCTGGACACATTTCACACAGCTGCACTTAGAAAAATAGTAGAAGAATATATATATATATATATATATATACAGTATGCTGTAGTTGGTCGAGGTGGAGCTTATTTTGAACTATTATGATTATTTGCACTATGCATTCATCTGCTCAGTCTTCTCTCCACTTATCAATTGACTGTTTAGTTTAAAAAAATACTCAAAATAGTGAGCAACATTTATCCAGAGTCCAGAGTTACCACTTTCCCACTGAAATGAGTTCTGTGCTTGCTCTGTGCTTGTTTGGTTCGCAATTGGTTCGCAAAGTTGAACTAACTTTGAACCAGTTTGCTTCCCACTGACCAGAGCCCAGTAAGCCACAAAATAACAGTATGCATCTTCTTCACCAAAACAAAGTCCTCTTGTGTTGCGCCAGATGTTTTTGTATCAGGGGAGAGGCTACAGGTGGTGTCACAATACAAGTACCTTGGAGTCATGATTGATTCAACACTCAATTTCAAGGCTCAGGTTAAAAAAATATGTAATAGGGTCAAATTCAGTCTGTCAAATTTAGGTTCACCAGAGATTACATGTCAATTGAGGCATCTCTGATGTACACACACTCTATGGTTCTCTCACACATCACCTACTGTTTAACTACCTGGTCACATGCCAGTACAACAACATTAAAACCACTGGAGTCATTGTACAAACAAACACTCAAAATACTGGACAAAAAATCTGTTTATTCACATCACTGCCCAATACTCAAAAAATATAACTTGCTAAGCTGGGAAAACCTCATTAAACATGCAAATGCTTGCCTTTTTTACAAGATTGTCAACGGCCTTACCTCACCTCGTCTTAGACAGTTTATTAACATACGCACAACTGCAACTAGGGTAACAAGAGGTGCAGCGAGAGGAGATTGCATTATTCCACTCAGAAAAAGTTATTTCAGTCAGTCTTCATTTTCTGTTAAAGCTGCTCAGCAATGGAACTCAATCCCATCTCCAATCAGAGACCAGATTACATTCACTTTATTTAAATCAAAACTCAAAATATGGTTAGTGAGGAATCAGCTCTGCCAACACTGACCCAATCTTCTGCTCCTTACAACCCACTGCCGGTGTTTTAACATGTTTTAACATGTTCTTTGGTTTTGTTTTATTTTTTCTGTTTTAATGTTCTGTATTTTAAATTGTTTTATTTAAGTATCCCAGTAATGTATGTTGCATGTTTTAAATGTATTGTATTTACTTGTTTAAAATGAAATGTGTTTTAGGTTGACTTTTAAATCTGTCCAGGGACTACAGATGAAAAATAGCCTCTTGGCTAACTTTGGCACATTTACAGAAATGTTCATTAATGTGCACTGTCCCTGTTAAATAAATGAATAAATACAAATAAATAAATAAATAATGTCACCGTTTACGTTGCTGATTCTTTCAACAACTCCAGCTTGTGGGAACATACATTCAATGTTCTTACTGATGATGCCTAAATTACATACATGTTTTATATAGTGCGCACATCATGGCTGCAGGATAACAATTACCAATTACAGTTTTACGAAAAAGATTGTTACATTTAGTTGACTATTCTTTGAGTGGCATTAGTACTTATACTTAATTCACTACTGATTATTTATGGTGGAATGTCACTGTGAGAAAATAGGGACAAACAATTTCTGTCTTTGCCTACATGATGTTTTTGTCATTTATTTACCAGCTAAACAAATGTTGAAAATATTCCTCTCCACACTCTATGTTTCCATAGTTACACACTGACACTCTCCAACTGTTACTGTGTTAGTGTGAATGTAAAACATGGACAAAATGGCACTTAAGTTGATTGCTACTGTTTAACCACAGACAATGGTCAGTTATGTCCTTAGTTATGATGACCTCAGAAGCAATGCAGACAAGAGCAAGCTCTCAGTTTTAGTATTACTTGACTTAAGCGCTGCTTTTGATACAGTAGATCATACAATTATTTTAAGTAGACTGCACCATCTTGTTGGCATGTCTGGTATGGTTTTTAAGTGGCTTACATCTTACCTAACTGATAGACAGTTTTCTATACACATGGATGAATGGTCATCTAAAAAATATCCATTGAATTGTGGTTTTCCCCAAGGCTCAGTTTTAGGTCCTACATTCTTTTATACATGTTTCCACTTGGAAATGTCATCAGGAAACAAGGCATACATGATGACTCAGGACCAATTGATGCCATTTTTAACTGTATTTTAGATATTAAGCATTAGATGGCTGAGCATTTTCCTTAGCTCAACCAGGACCAGACTGAGCTCTTAATTATTTGTATACACCTTTTCAGCCAGTTCCGGACCTACCTGTCGCTTTTTCCCCTTGTTTTGCCAGGTCTGGAGAGAATGTGTTTTTTCACTCTTTTGACCGGGTCTGGACCTGTAGTTCTTTCCCTTTTTCGGTGAGGTATGGATCTGTTGTGTTTTTACTTTTACAGCAAGGTCCAGAAAAGTCCTTCTTTTCCCTCCGACAGGTCTGGATGTGTCACTTCTTTTGCCCGGTTGTTTATTTCCACAATTTTTACACTGTCTGTCCTGATTTTTTCCCGATGTTTTGACCGGGTCTGGATCTGTCGTTTTTTGCACCCGTCCAACAGGACAGAACCTGCCCTTTTATTTTTTTAAACAACATCTGAAATAAAACTCCGGCCGGGAGTGTCGAAAAAGTGAATGGAAAAAAGCATGTATTTCTTATTCATCTTTAATGAAGACTTTTCCAAGAAATTCAATTGAGTTTTTATCAGTAAAAATCGGTTTGCTTTACAAACAGCGCCATCCTTAGGAAAAAAGATTCATAACAAAAACATTGTGCAACTGAACCAAACATTGCTCTAATCACTTTTATACTCTTACTCCACTACCCTTATTTTACAATGTTTTTACATTTGCAGTTTTCGATTATTAGTACATAATACCAATCAAATAAATAATTGATGATGTATTGTTACAGATTAACCTACCAAGCAGTATAATTACTCAAATGTAGCTCCACATTTCAGCAAAATTAATTTGATGCACATATTTATTCAACAATAAATATAAGAAAGTTATATAATATAAAGGCCATTCTACATACTGATGTACTTAAGTTTTTGGACCCTAAGTATAGTTTGATAATGCTTTTGTTCTTTTACTAAAGTAAACATTTGAATGCAGCAGGACTTGTAACAAAGTATTTCTTTACTGTTAAAGTAAAATATCTGAATTCCACCATTGCCGCTCAGATAATGAAGGCTTATAATTAATTTTGTTAAACTCTGTTGGAAGTTTGAAACATTTCAGCCGGATTGAGGCAGAAGACTTGATCTCCACAGTGTCATCCCTCCTCTGCTAACAGCGACCTGAAGTTCTTCAGCTCTCTGATGCTTGTAGAAACCCTGCAGGACATTTGTGTTACACAAAGAACAGACATTTAAATTTGGTTGCATATATTCTCACTTCAATTGACTCAAGTTTACTCTGAGGATTACATGTGAAAATGTAATGCGACAACCTTCCAAAGGCGTTGAGCAGGGAGACGACCTCCTGTCGACTGAGCTGGAAGCTGGGTCGCTGGACGCTGGATGTGGGAAGCGCTTCAATTTGCCGCTCGGAAAACAAAATCTTTAGAGATGTTCCTAATCCCTGAGTCTGATTACGGGAGTGAGACAAGGGAGCAAATCAGAATAAAATACTTTAAATGGTTTGACAGCATCTTTTACCTTTTGCCCTCACATTATACTGAACATCATTTATACAACTGATGTAAAATGTGACCGGCCTGCAGTTTCCCCCACAGGCGACACTTGAAGCAGCCCACACAGTCCATGATCCTGGAGATGTTGAGGAAGGCCAGTCGGATGTCCTCCTGAAGGACACATAATTGATCACTTTGAGGGCCAAATGGATGTTTAACAACATACTTCATACTAGTTTGTTTTGAAATATTTCTTTTAATTTCCCCTTACTGTGTTTTTCATATATAAATATATAATCAGACAAAGTGAAAAAAATGAATGTTACTATTATTATTGAGCTATAATTTTAGCTTGTTAACACTTAATTGAAGTAATCTGTTGGACACTTTATGCCAACCCTATGCTTTTAGAAAAGGGTCCCCCCTTTTGTGCAGAACTAACCTTTTAAATAAGGGTCCCCCCTGTTGTCCGTAGCTTTTGTTGTCGAGATCTAACTTTTACTATGTTAGAACTAACTAAGTTGGAACTAACTTTTTAGATAAGGGTCCCAGTTGCCCGAAAATCCCTTTTGCTAACTTTAGAAGTCCGCCCTGATGTCCAAACTCACTTTTTCTTTGATAAGGGTGCCCCCTGTTGTCCAAAAATTACTATTGCTCACGTTTACTAAAAGATTCCCCCTGTCATTGAAATGCTATGTAAATGTAACCATAGCTACCTCACTGACTATACTAAACAAGCATGTGGAAGGAAATAAACAGTCACACCTTTGATACTGACCAAATTGGAAGTCGACCTGATTAAATCTATAGTTTGGCAAAGTATAAAGCTTGAAAATAGCCAAAAATACGGTAACACTTTATATTAAGTTACACAAATTAACCATCAACTAGTTGTTAATTAACATGCATATTAGCAGTATATTGGCTCTTTATTAGTCATTATAAAACACTTATTAATGCCTTGTTCTACATGACCATATTCTACAAGTAATAAGCCATTAGTTGAGAGTTTTTCCTCAATAACCCTCTAATTAGTGCTTATTTATTGCAAGTAAGGAAGTTGTTGTACATGAGTTTTGGTCTTAATATGCGCTGCTCAATATGGGCCTAATAAGGCAGTAGTACCACAAGAATAGTAATTCTCCCATAATAACACTTAACAAATATGATCTATTCTTATGTAACAAAACATGAAACTATAAGTGTTAATTGTGTCTAAATAACTCAAAATTAGGTATTTATATCTAAGAATATGTTTTGGGGTATTGACAGTTCAGCTGCCAATAGCAAGGTGATATTGACCTGTATGTTTCATATTTGCACATTTATATTTTTGTAAAATTTGTACTAAAGGTTAGACAGGAAACCGGGTACAGGAAGTAGGAGAAAGTGAACTGAATAGCATGGCAGTAGACATCCATGAGTAGACTGCTACTAATTTTCCCTATGCAACCTGAAGAGTAAAAGGGTCAAGTCCGTCAGAAAGCAATGACTGTAAGTGTAAGTGTGAGCCTTACACTTACACTGTAAGGATTAGTAACATGTATTGTGTTTATGTCATGACATGTGGAGATGTTTAAACACAATGAGAAAAATGCGTTAGCATTCGCGCTAGCGTTAGCATACACGGTAGCGTTAGCATACATGCTAGCGTTAGCCATACTAGCCTGTATACATGCTTATTGTACAGCTAGCATTAGCTATATTTACCTTGTTTACACTTAGCGGTCCTATGTGTTAATCTGTGTATGTTACACTTGCATGTATGAGATCATTAAGTGCCTTGTAACTTGTTTTATAGTTTCACTCCGTGTCTTGTTACATAAGAATAGATCATATTTGTTAAGTGTTATTATGGGAGAATTACTATTCTTGTGGTACTACTGCCTTATTAGGCCCATATTGAGCAGAGCATATTAAGACCAAAACTCATGTACAATAACTTCCTTACTTGCAATAAATAAGCACTAATTAGAGGGTTATTGAGGAAAAACTCTCAACTAATGGCTTATTACTTGTAGAATATGGTCATGTAGAATAAGGCATTAATAAGTGTTTTATAATGACTACTAAAGAGCCAATATACTGCTAATATGCATGTTAATTAACAATTAGTTGATGGTTAATTTTCGTACCTCAATATAAAGTGTTACCAAAAATACTACTTTAAGAAGTAGTAATAGTTGCAGTGGACCAGCAGGTTTCTGTGAGTATGTTCCAGATATATGGATCATAATAACTGAACGCTGCTTCTTTATGTTTAGTTCCTACTCTGGGGACAGAAAGCTGACCCGTCCCAGATATTGTGCGTGGTCCTTTCACATGCTGAGTCAGTCCATAGTTAAAGTCAATACACACTATAGACAGCAGTTCAGTAAAGTCATCAAAAAAGCTTGCACAGTATTTGGGAACAGAGCTCGAGAGGAGCATTTCAGCTGAAGGGCCACATATTCAAAAGAAGCAAAGTTCCCATAAGATGTCTTCCTGCATTGAAGGGAGTCATTCGAAATAATATCAATTCCTCCTCCTTTCTTATGCATTCATGCCTGACTAAAAGACTAAAGTTGGGAGGGGTTGATTCGATAAGAAAAGCTGCACTGTTATTTTGTTCAATCCAAGTTTCAGTTAAAAACATAAAGTCGAGATTGTGCTTGGTGATAAAATCATTGATTAAAATAGTGTTTCCTGCCAAGCACCTGACATTTAATAAAGCTAGGTTAAGTTTGTTAAAAACACTATCAGTAAAATTTTTTTGCGACAAGCTGTGGCTGACGAGGAATCACTATTACATTTGCTAAATTAACGCAAATGGTGAGCGCTTTCTCTTTCTTAACTGATTCATGTTATCTATGACCTATCAACAAAGATATCGGCAGAGCTACTGGCAGGCAGGGCCCAGCTTGTCCTGGAAAGAGTTGAGAGTGCCACACGCCCTGCAGCCTGCACCCAGCACATCTCAGATAGAGACTGCTGCCTTTTGTACACAGCCGAAACAGCTTTAACCCTTTAACTGCCAGACCAAGACAAAAGCTATGGAAAAATTATTTGTTTTCATTTTTTATCAAATGGGCCACAAATAACCAAACAATTTTTTTTTTTTTGACTGACCACACAGTTTTGTTTTTATGAGCCTCTACCAACTGGTCGAGCTGGCCTTTGATGGTAAAAGTGCATTTTCAAGAATCATCATATACAGTACAGTATTTGTACGCATCAAACGCAAATAAAACACAAACTGAAATACATTTGTTTCTTTTATGGAAAATGAGCAATATAACAACCAGATATATTCATAAAAGATAATAAATTATAATTGTAAAAAAAAAAAAATGTAAAAAAGTAATGTAAAGTGTTTTTCATAATAAAAAAAAGACTTGCTCATCTTACTGTATATGCTGAATTGGCCTAACAGGAAACCACTGGCCTAACAGCAAATGTCTATATCCTGTGTTGGCCTAACTTGCTCATCTGTGTGCAACTTTGGGCTGAATGCCATGCATGAAAGGTGCTATATAAATTATTATCACTCTTTCACTCTGAGACTCATAAGGCAGTACTAGATTTAGTAATATTACCATGAATCTAGCCATTTATTTACCATATTTAATTGGAAAACATCTCTGAAACTCTGAAAAAGTCATATTGCTAGTTTACCATAAAAAGCCAATTCGACCGGTTGGTTGAGCATATTTTCAAAAAATGAATTACACCCTTGTTAAAACTTTTTTTGTGCATCAAGTTATCTAAATATGTTCAGTCAGTACTCTGACACTAAAATATGTCAAAAAGGATATGGTTACCTTACGAGAGTTGACCAAAAAGAGTGATTTCTTCAGCAGTGATTTTTAGCATTGCCAACTTTCTCAGTGGAAGCTAGCTGAAGGGCTTTCTGTGCGAACCACAGTGACATCTAGAGGTTGTTTTGTGCATAACACGTCAACCAGAAGGTAGAGCTGGCTGAATCAGATGGAGTTCAACTTCTTTTTTTTTTTTTCAACAAGCTATCAAGACACAAAATGTGCTCTACCAAATGGTGGCGCTGGCAGTTAAAGGGTTAAACAGTTTTGCCATGTCATAAAATCTGGAAATTATTGTTGCTTTATAAATGCAGTAATTTTCCCATTTGAATAAGTAATCAAACTTTAGATTAACTATCTAGAATGTTAAATGGTTCCTTACCTTTAGTTTGGCTGCTTCCTTTTCATCCCCAGCAAACAGAGACGTCTCATCAAAGGCAAGAGGGAAAGATCTGGGGAAAGACATTTAAAGAATGAACAATCGAGTTGTACACAAATATGACAACCCCAGAAACTATACACATGAGAATTGAAGTGTCATTGGACATCATTATAAGTTGCTCCCACCAGTACTTGTCAATTATAAAAATGAAAAATCAGGCAAAGACAGGCTTTAACTTAACTTTAAGTAAAGATGACTTACCAAGTAGAGAGAAATAACCACTCTTTCACTGTTTAATTTAGTCTTTAATGAAATGTATCTCTCCTTAGTTTACTTAAGTTAGGTTTAGCTTACTTCTTTTTTTATATACCTATAGGTTTCCTGTCTGGTATTTAAAAAAGGATTATCTTACCAAACATGAAGAAAGAAGTTGGATGTGCTTTTATTGAAATGTAAACAACACACCTTTAAATAAACAATGAAAAAATATTTATATAAAGCTCTTCCTACGTAAAATATGTAAAAACGATATATATATTCCAGAGACACAGGCACAGATCTGGAGTCAGTGCTCAGACTGACCGGGCCAGCTGCAGGATGTGCAGCAGCAGCTCCTTGTGTTTGCGGTCCTCCTCCGGCCTGCCAGTGAACAGCCTGAAGGACGGCTGCTGGAAGAAGGGCAGAGCTTTGGCCAGCGCTCGCAGCTCGATCAGGAACAGGAAGTAGAGGTTGCGGAGCCTCTTGGGGCCCTCGCCGTCTGTCAGCTCCGAATCAAAGCGCTGCCTGAACTCCGACACGTTGTGACCCCACTTCTTCTGAAACCAGCTGTCTGAAGGAAGGAAGAATCAGAGAGAGGTGGTTAGGATTCACGGCTGGGGAAATACTGTAGCTCTTAACTGCATCATTATTTTATTCCAGCTATTTTTCAAGATCATTCTGTCATTCTCAAAGAAATAACAGTATACAATACATACACTCTTTTTGTCTTCCTGTCTTGCACTTGACTTAGGAGGACAATGAATTACTGAGTGAATCAGTGAGGGTTTGTGAAAGTGCTAATGTGTCACCTTCTAAGAGGTATCTGGCACTCAGGTGTATGTTGATGCTGGAATGGAGGCCAGAGATGAGCCGGTAGAAAGCCCTCTTCTCTACACACTGACCTGAGGGACACAAACACAGAGTTGACAAATAGAAATGGACAAAAAAACCTCTTCTCTTTTCAGGTGAAATGTCAGCTCACCTTCCAGCCAGCTGTAGAAAGTCTTTGCTGTAAATAGAGAAAAAAAAATGTTGTTGTCATACATAAGTGAAGTAAAAGGTTGGTTTGAATTTAGAGTTAGGAGCTCTTACATTCACTTCCTGGGCTGCTATGGAAGAGGTTGGAAAGGACCGGTCGCTTGATCGTATACGGCCTGTGAGAAAAAGTAAAGGGAGAAAACTATGAACTCCAGTATTTAAGAAGTAGTACAAGCACAAAGTATGGTGAGTTATGCTGTTTTTGATCACATTCAAACTTGCTATTTAGCCATGCTATAGCTGTGGCGGAAGTATTCAGATTGTTTACTTCAGTAAAAGTACCAACACTGCACTCAATGCAAATACTCCATAACAAATAAAAGTCCTCGATTCAAAGCCTTACTTATGTAAAAGTATGCATTATCAGCAATATTTACTTGAGTAGGATAAGTAAAAGTATTCACTGTGCAGGAAAATGTTCCTTGTCATTCATTTACTATTATTCATGCTTCTCAGACTGCAGGTAGTATTCTCCTGTTGTAGATGTTTAAGGTTATGCTTATTTTATATAATTTTTTTACTGAAGGGCATTTCATCTTCATAAATACCTCATATCTTTGTGGCTTGGTCGCTGTCATGTCGGAATCATGCATCGGAATCAACTTTTCATTTATTTCAATTGCTTGACAGCCCTGTTTTCACTTTTGTAACGCTGCAGTTTCCAGCTGACCCAAAAGGGGTTTAAACCGTTTACTTAGCTGAAGAAATAGAACAAATCTTTTCAGCACATAAAGGAACAATTCTTCCTTCAGTTTATCTTAAACAATGGAAATCAACACATCTGAAGATCTGTTTTTGTTCTATAGTGTGAGTGTTTACTTGAAACAGTTCTCCTCATAGATGCTGTTCCAGATCTGCCAGGCCTCCGGTCCTCTGTAGCCTGTGAAGCGCTCAGGGTTCAGCAGCAGGTCCACATACTGAGAATCTGGAGACTCCTCGTCTGGAGAACATCAACACACAGTCTGCTGTTAATCACTATGACAACCTCTCTTTATCAAGTGTGTACCAACAGTAGAAAACTAAAGTCAATGGTGTTGGAGGATTTTCACACTAGGAGACCCTATGTAGCGCTATGATGATCCAGGAAGGTTGGGCGTTGAGAAATGTAATGTATATATAAATAATTTGTGTTTCATTACATTTCCTACTAATTATACATTAATTGGAGTTATATATGCTTATAATTCCTTATGCTAGGTTTTAAAAACTTTTCTTCTCTAATAGTAAGCTCAATTTCTCATTCACATTCATAAGTAATCATTCCATTTATATTTAAAAAAGCATGTATTTCATCATCATTATGTTTCCTATGGGAAAGTTTTTTTTAAAGTATGCATTTTTTTATCAGATTCCCCATAAATGATCTACTTTCTACATTTATATTTTCAAGTATTTACGTTATTTTAGTTAGTTTTACCTTAATATTCCCTAAATTGTTTTTATTTTGTATCTTACCAGAACCATTATGTTTTTTGATCCTAATTAAAAGACACAAGGTGGAGGAATCTTCTGTTTATAAACCTGAAAGGTAAACGCCAAATCAGCAGTTGTGTGTTTTTCATTTGTGGTTTACTATACTATGGGATCTCGTGTTTAGTGTACTTAATCAAAGACAAGAATTGGTTGTGTTTTTGTTTTTGTTAATTCATTCAGTCGTTTGCTCAGCGGATGGGTTGAAAACATACCATCGACAACGCAGAAGCGCTCTGCCTCGTCGTCGTGTTTGCTCCAGTTTAGCAGAGCTTCTCTGGTCTCCTTACTGGAGGTGAAAACAGACAAGTATGTCGGTTCAACTTTCTATTATATTATATTACAGAAACATTTCATATGAGCCTGCACTTTTAAAGTATTATTGTGTGTATTAACGTTAATGTTTGCCCGGTAATCTGATATTATCTACTCACCTTAAAGAAATGTCTACAGCTCCGAGGTTCTCCGCCCGCTCACACTTTACCGGCTGCTCCTTTTCTTCTGCTGAATACTGAAAACAAAAACAATAGATGGTATTACATTTAAAAAAGTATGTTATAATTAAATGTGTTTAAGTGTACTGTTTGGGTAGGATGCAGCAATTTTCTTAATCCAAGAAGATTTTACAAAGTAACCATAATTAGTTACTCATTTTAATAACCAAATTAAATTCATAAAAATGTATTTTTTCTTCATATCCCAAATAAATGTTAAAAGACCTCAAGATATATAGCAATTATTACAGCCCAGTTGGTAAGTAATTATAATACTATTCTTTAAATTTATAAATCAGTTTCACGATTTGGAAATGTAGGGGTGCAAATGTGCACTATAGAGAAATGTTTTTCATCAAATGTGTTTAATGATGATCTTTTTCAAAAAGGTTTTTACTGTGGGCTGCTCTGCTGAGGAGACAAAGCTGGTCCTGACTGACTCACCTTGTTGTGTGATCTGATCCCCTCTGGCACTTCGTTCTGTGGACACACACACATGTTAGTGAATCTGATGTAAACACAGGTGAGTGTTTTGTTTATAGCAGGTAGGAGTGATGAGGGTGGGACTCACAGGAGAGCAGGGCTTCACAGCGCAGTCCTTCAAACCACAGTGACTGCTGGACGACCAGAACGGACACGCCTTGTTCAGGTTCACCTGCAGTGTCCCAGGACGAAGCAACACACAGGTTAATCTGTGTATGTGTGTGTGATCGTGGGCATGTGTGTGTGTGTGTGTGTGTGTGTGTGTGTGTGTGTGTCAGGTCGCCTTACCTTGTAGAACCTGAAATAGTCGGACTCCAGAAGAGTTTGAAGTTTGGAGAAGAGCTGGTTGTTGTTAAAGCCGTCGATGGTCTCCACATCACAAGTACAGTCGTCCAGATCTCCTGTGAGCTTCGTTGGATGAAAACAAAAACCAAACTAAGTTTTCTTTATTTTGTTTCTTGCTGCTTAAGATTTGTTTTACTAAGGTTTTTTTTTTTTAAATAATGTCTCTACCTAAATGCTCAGCATACAGCTGCTTATGAGATCTTCTACTGGAATAATAGTAGCAGCACCGCAATACCAATGAATGACTCATTTTCAAATCATATACTTGTGGCAGCTGGAAAATCTGACACAATACAATGATTAACACTCAAATGCATTTCTTATTACACTGAAAACACGGAAACGTTGACTTAAATTGAATGTTTTATGTATACAAATTTCACATAACTGTATAAGGTTAATTGAAAGCAAAAATATTAAGTTGAACGTGATAATTTGTATTTAAACTTAATATTATTGCTTTCAAGGAAACCAAATATTGTTATGTGAAATGTGTTGACATGATCACTTTAATTAAATCAACCTTTCAGTTTTTTCAGGGTATAATCCATAAATATAATTAAATGTATTATCCCGAGAAAATACCCTTTGTGCCTAGTGAGTTTTTTTGTTTTGGTTATTAAGTATTGTTTGATGCATTGCTTACACTTTTGTCCTTTTGGATAAGTAGCTAAATGAATGCAGGGTTTCACTTGTAACAGAGTATTTCTACACTGTGGTATTACTACTATTACTTTAGTAAAATATCGTAGTACTTCTTCCACTTCTGTTGAAGAGTGTAAAATAACATTACTTGAAGCTCCATGCAGGATATTACTCTGTGTGACAGCTCTCACCTGACAGAAGCACCTGCTGTCTGCACATCCGGACACCTGGAGGAGGAGCACGAGGACCACCAGCTTCATGACGACCCCCGCCTCAATCTACACCACCCTGTCTGTCTGTGTGTGGAAAGCTGCACTTCTGTAGTTTAACTAACTGGAGACCCTGGGAGGAGGAGGAGGCGATCTGATGTCAAGTTTTTGCTTCCTGGTATTTCCTCATTTCCACCCCGCTACGTGTAATACGTGACAGGATGATCGGCAGCGTTATTTCCACAGTGTGATCGCATTTAGACACATGTTGCACACAAATCGTCTCTAGGCTCTTTTATTTTTAAACTGGAAGTGAATATTCTTCCTGTTCGCTCACAAAACAATCCGACTGAAACCTTATATGTCCAAAATAAATAGCCCACTTTTTCCATTTACTATATTACACTTTAATATAATACGCATCCGTGCGTATTATTGCTATGTGGCCTATAGCAAAAACACAGCCACAAATATATTCTTAATTTGATAATATACAATTGTTTAGAACATTGAAACAAACAATTAGATATTTTCCAAGCTGATCTATGACATTATATCAAGGCAAGATATGATTTAATTTATAAAATAAGAAAAATAAATACAAAGGTTACACACGTGCTAATAACTTAACTTAATACCGTTTTTTCCTGTGTTTTTAATGGGCTTTTTTGTGTTTCCGTGCAGTTTAAAATTGGTGACGTCTCTAAATTGTAATACCACACACCAACCACACGGTGGAGGTAGAGAGCATTTATTTATTTACCCTTACACTTAAAGGGACATGCCGTTCAAATGAGATGAACAAAGGGCCATTGGTTTAGAATATGTTGCATTGCTGTAGATGAAACAACCCAAAATAAATACAGCTGTACTATTAATCAAAAAACCTCATATACGTATATATATATATATATATATACACACACACTGTCAGGAAATGTTTTACTGCACAATGAATACTTTCTTACCTAAAGGCAATGTGCCCATGTTACATGTGCCCTATTGCATAGCCTACTTTCACATAAATACGATTTGATTGTTATTTGTATTGAACTGTGGTGGAAGAAGTATCTTCACACCTTTGACTTAGGTACAAATAGCAAAACAATGTAGTCAAATAAACTCTGTTTCAAGTCAAAGTAATGCAAAGTTCTACTTAAGTATACTTAAAGTACCACAAATATATACAACAATTCATTATGGAGAAAAATGTATAATTGATTAATCCATTTGTGAGCTTAACTTGAATTTTCTAACAGAAACAGTTGGTTGAATTAATATTATATATTTTTTTGAAATTATATGTTCCATTTAAAATCTGAAAATAAACTTGTAACACATATCTTTAAATGTATTTAGTGGAGTAAAAAGTAATATTTGCATACAAGACTACAATTAATATACCCAAGTAAAGAACGAATAGGCAACCTCTTCTTTCTCTCATTGTACATGTATAATGACTGACATTAAACGATTCTATTCTATTCTATTCTATTCTTACATGTTACACCACTGTTACAAGTTACACCACTGTTAAAAGTTACACCACTGTTACAAGTTACACCACTGTTAAAAGTTACACCACTGTTACAAGTTACACCACTGTTACAAGTTACACCACTGTTACAAGTAAACTCACGAGAACCAAACACATTTCTTGTGAACGGAGATGTTATGTTTACCAATCAGCTTCATGTCAATTTGGATTTATTTGACATATTTTAATATTTGTTCTTGTTTTATTTAGTTTGTAGTTTCGTCCTCTCTCTCTCTCTCTCTCTCTCTCTCTCTCTCTCTCTCTCTCTCTCTCTCTCTCTCTCTCTCTCTCTCCCATTCTCTCTCTCTCCCACTCTCTCTTTCTATCTCTCTCTCTCTCTCTCTCCCATTCTCTCTCTCTCCCACTCTCTCTTTCTATCTCTCTCTCTCTCTCTCTCTCTCTCTCTCTCTCTCTCTCTCTCTCTCTCTCTCTCTCTCTCTCTATTTTGGTGCTTCCTCGCGCTGCCAAGCCCCTGACGTAATGCTCCGCTGTTAATGATTAGCATGTGGAAACGAGCAGCGCGAGCCTCCCTGCATCAAGGCTGCCAAAACGCAGCCGGAAGTTGACTGATCCTGCCTTCAAAATAATTACCCGTGGCAATTTACAAACACCAGAAAAGTTAGTTTAAGATCAAGTGCGTTAGTGCAAGAAGTTCCTAGATGTTATGCAACAGTTTAGAAATCTTTGATACAAATAAAAGTCCTGCTTTCAAAATGTTATTTATATCAAGGTACAAAAATAGTAAAGCTTAGTAAAAGAGTACCAACATTGAACATACTCTTTATGCAGGAGGGCCCGTGTAAGAACAATGTACGGTATATTGTAATATTGAATTATTATCATTCACAGATTAATGTTCGTATCGCAAATTATATATTAATATATTATATTTGTGGATGTATATTATGCATATATTAATGTTGCTACAGGCAAATTTGGAAGTAATTTTAATTCATATTGCTTCACATAATGCTAGGAGCAGCTTCATTTTATAGGAATATTTATTGACAATATTTTGTGGTAATAATCACAAGAAGAAAATAAATATAATACAAAAACTTGGGTTTATTTTCCAACATTGTTGACTCCATGTATTCTTTTTGTTTGGTATAACCATAACATGTATTGTACACTGTGAAAAACGTTTTTTTTCTCAAGTCTTATATATTTTTAAGAAATACTTAAAGTGAGCACTGTCAAGGTGAGAACACCTTTGAATAATTCTGTTTTGTTATTGATCAGTAGGCTACCCAATATACGAAGCTTAGTAATAACCATACCGTACAGTTAAACCTATTTCTATGCATTTTGGCTTAATTTATTGGCCTCTCTACATATGTGCACTCTTTTCACACAATGTTCTCAAGGAATAAACAGAATTATGTTACCTTTAAAAAACTACTGCAGCCTAATCAAATGGGAGGAGTAAACATACAATTATAAGTCCTAATGGATAATATACGCAACGAAAACAAAATGACATGGTTGTAGCAGTTGCTCTCAATTAAGTAAAATTAATATTTAGTGTAGAAAATTGTTAATCTTCGTCGCACTGCAGTACTTTATTTTGAAAGCGTTAACCGGAAGTCATGAACGGCTGCCTTCCATCTGAAAGTGGTGCTTTACACCAGAACAGCCGAGCAGAGCAGCCCGTCTGCTGGGGAGAGACAGAGGAAAAGTTAGTCAAGATGGCAAACCTCATAGACCCGGAGTGAAGGGGCACCGCTCCCCGAAAAAAGCTGAGCCTGTCGCCCCCAACAATGCGAACTGCTGCAGGAGGTAAGGACCATAGAGCTCGGTTCCGTTTTCACCAAAATTCAAATATTCAAGTTGAAGTTTCTAAAAAAAAGACTTTGTTTTGTTCACTCTTCTTTTCGGCTCCAGTATTTATTCAAGAAAATACTAACGCACGTAACCCTTGCTATCTATCAGAACCAGACTTTGTGGAACACCTTTTCTCGTTTTAGTTAGTGGCAATGGTTAACGTTATTTCGTAGCCGTTTATTTTAGTGTTTGGAAATATAACTTTGCTTACGTTAACTTGTGTTAAAGTTACACGGTTCTTCCATGGGACAACGCTTGATACACAAACGGATAGGGGGATATTCGGTATTTTTACAAACTGCTCACACACACATCTCCGCCAACGGTCGTTCTTGTGTGCTGATGAAGCAAAGTGACAGTTTTAGACAGCGGCTAACGCTCAGTCTGCTCCCAGCTTTCTCTTCGATGTTTCTTCTCTTCTGGCATAAACTCACCACTACCGCCAGCCCTCGGTCTGAAACACGTCTTTATGAGACTAACCTGTCATTAAAATAACGGAGGGAAGTTGCCGCTTACGTCTCTACAGCAGAAAAAGCTCTGCCACCGGCCACCGTCGGTAACCCGGCGTCCTTCCCTCGGAAAATTCCGGGATGCAGCGCCAGTAGTACCGACAGCTGTATTTTTAGGAATGGGTGGATACCAAAAACGAAAATTATTTATTTTTGTCTCGGCGGTGAATGCCACAAGCCTATGCGCAAAGCGATGGCGAGGAGGCGACCTATAAATGCTGTACGAGTTTTTGAAGGCTGTTTTTTCCTATTCCAGCAGCACAAAGTCTGCAGAGCTGAAGCAACAGGGACACTGTCGCATTTCTAGTGAGGCTGTCTTCTCTAGTGCACTGTAAAAGTCATAGCATGTGTAGAAAGAGAGGGAGAGGCATGTACAAGGAGCCATAAGAGAGCATTTTCTGTTCAAAAAATGTTTTTTCAATCCTCCACTAACTTCCAACATCCTCCTGCAGGCTTAAGAGGGATTCCCTGAAGAAAAATGCCAGCGAGGCTGAAGCTGATGTGACACAGCTTGTGCTGGAAGAAAGCTGACTCATCAAATATCAATCCCTCTGGGAGCTACTAAGCAGCAGTGCAGCTCATATCTCCTAATGCCTAGCTAGAAGAGATCTTCACACACACACTCCCCTACCACCAGCGGAGATTATCAGAGAGGAGAAGACGTTGCAGAAACCCCCTCCAGCAGGAATATATCCAACACTGGTTGAAACACATTTGAACACCAGAAAGCATAACAGTGACTGCTGTCCTAGCCGCCAACAAAGCTTTAGTATGGCATCACAGTGCTTCAGCTGAACTGACTCCCTGTGTATAGAAACATCAAGAATCAGCTGATAAGACTACCATCATTCTACGTCACTGTTACCACAAACCATCAGTGTAAAGTTTGGGTAAGGTCGTTCCTCCTAACCACCAAAGTCATCCGGCCTTTTCCCCGCCCAGCAGACCATGATGTTTCGCGATCAGGTGGGCGTGCTAGCCAGCTGGTTCAAAGGTGGAATGAGTGCGAGCAGACAGTGGCTCTGCTGTCCCTGCTGAAGAGGGTGAGCCGGACCCAGGCCCGCTTCCTGCAGCTCTGTCTGGAGCACTCCCTCGCCGAGTGCACTGAACTGCAGGTCCTGGAGGCAGAGGCCAACAACCCAGGTAGGACAACCATCTGCTTAGACACCGTCAGCTGCTACATCATCCACTAGGATATGATGGAGATGCATTTACAGGGATTGACAGACCAGATTTATTCATTCATATCTCAGACTGAATTGATATCCTTATATTTGCCTTATTATGATGGTAGGGACTATAATATAATACATATACATTGGCAAAAAACTATTCTAAGATTGTTTTTAAACGTATTTCTGACAGCTGGGACAGATGAGAATATAGCAACTTTCCCCCTTTGGTCTTCAATCACTATATCTCCTTTACTTTTGTAGTTGATCTTTTTCTTTATTCATTGTTCATGTTGTAGTTGATGTCACACTGTACCCGGAGGTACAGGCGACATTCATTTTCTGATAAGAAAGAGTGAAAGGAGACACATTTTTAGAACTCTTATTACTTTTTGACCAAACATTTATTATTAAGGGCTTTGAAGGCCATAATATCCCGGATGACTGTCAAAAACACTAGTGACTAGCTGAATCACTGTCAGTCAGTCAGTCAGTCAGTGTGCGAGCCTATAGCACTGTAGCTCTCTAGGTTGGTATCACGCCAAGGCACCCAAGGGGGGTTCTAGCTGGGATTTGTTGCATTAGACTGCAGCGTGGCCATGGAAACAAAAACCCTGGCAACCAACTGGGCTCATGAAAAATAGAAAGAAAAGCTGCTGCGATGGAGAGCAGGCGTCTGTGCGTACCTATGGCAACATCTGCATGCAGTAACACATCTGCTGGCTCACACTGAGGGTGACATAATGGCCCAGCCTCGCAGTGACACTCGCACATATTACACAGAGTTTCCATCAGGGTTTACAATGGGCAGCGGCTGCACTTAATGCAGGCCGGTCTTTGTTATTGTTTAATATATGAAGCCGGATACATCAAAGCACACAACATGAAGTTCTCCTCAGTCGACCCCTCCCAAAGTCAGGCTGGTTCATACTGTCGGAGAGATCAAAGCATACAGTGCATGATGTGTGAGTCAAAGAGACATTTGCCTGTGATCTTTGTGTTGAGTCACAGTCATAAATCACTCTTGTTTATCTTAGTTGTTTGCCTATTAAAGTATGTGCGTTAAAAACAAATTTCATTTGAAGCATGTGTTTGGTATTTGGTTAGTTTTACAACAGGTTGGATATTTATGGATATTGCTGCATTGTATGGTCATGGGCTAGATAGGAAGACCTGAAACCCTGATCACTGTATACTTTTACAATGACCTTGAACATGTAGATGGATGTAAATCATTTAGTTTTAATTGACCCTGATAATACTTATTTTAACACTTGCATACTTGTTTTTATTAAAGTTAAATGTATAGTATACACAGTATAAAGAAATATGAACACATTAGCAAACATTTATGCAACAACTTTTGTTATAAGGACTTAATAATGCTTATGCTTGTTACTTTTTGCTCTTTACTCAGCACATTCAGTGACATAATTGTATTTTAAGTGATGGATTATATTCCCTTTCATAATCGCACGTTTGTAAACGTTGACACCTATCTTCCTTTACTACAAATCATGTTTGCTGAAGAGAGATTATTCCCAAACAAATATCTAAAGGTGCATTTTCAGTAGATTCAGTGTCATAAAACAAGACTGGTTCAGGATTAGGGCTTGTGTTATTCTTTTCTAACTGCTTGTGTTATATTTGTTTAACTATACATCACAAATAACCTGACGCAGTAGGAAGGATTTCACCAAACATAATGACCTGATTAGATCCCTGAAGACTTCAGTGTCCAGGCTGTGTGCCTCTGGACAGACCGATGATGACCGCCTGCTTTCTGTGTGTCATCAGGTCAGGGATTTACAGTGTGAGGTAACCTTGTCGTGGCAGTCACTGGCTACGATTACACGAATATTAGTATTACAATTTCTTACTCAATTAAATGATCTTCCTAATACATCAATCTGCTCCAATCAGGAAAGGTCATAACCACAGTAAGCACAACCAAGACCACACACCTGGATTTCTTTTGAATCTTTCCATTTGGGGAAACGGGTTAAACCTTTTGTCCAATCACCTATTCCTATACCTGATGCAGTTACAAACAAGCAACATAGTGCAGTGGAGTAGCAAAACTTATAGCCAGCATATATTCAGTTTTGTTTGAAGCTTCGTACTTCCAAAAATTAAGAAAATGGTGTTCATTTAATTGAGTCATTGCATACAGTGTGGCTGTGTTGCTTAATATCTTGTTAAACCTTTTCAATGTAAAGAAAGCAACGATAGTGTCAGGATGAAGTTACATGGCACTTGTAAAAAAAACATTTCCGCTGCAAAGATACTTTTATATCATGCAGATTAATATTCTCCTTATTTTAATAAATTACGGCGGTGAAACCTCAGTACAAATATTCTGTGCCACACTCTCTCTATGAAATCATGCTTAAAGAGATTTGAATGGACTTCTGCCGTCGGTACCTCCAGAGTAAATGCTATGCCACGCCCTTGAGTTTTTGCCCACCTGTGTCAGCTTGTGGTCGCGTCCCGTCCGCTGATTCAGCAAGTGAGACAGAATCAGCGCTGTAGACTTAACGTCAGGACACATGCGGCTGAAAAGAGGGAGATGGAGAACGTTGTCTGGTTACGTGATCCCTCTGGTATGTTGTGGTCACTTGTGTGCTACGGTCTGGCAGATACATTGGTCTGCTGTTTTACTGGGCCGATACTGATCTTGTATTGATTATGGAGTATTTTCCAGTTTGAAGTCATTTCTTACCACAGCTATACAAGGAGTATTTACAGCCAAAGCCAATAGTGAGTGTTTGTGCATGTGTTACTGTGGTGTTAGTCTTTCTTCATACATTTCTAAAGAGCTCTGTGGAAATGTATTGTAAGTAAGTTGACATGGAAATATTACTTAAAACTAAAGGCTTAACTTTTCTGTAAAAAGCTGCTGCCCTAGAAGTGTTACATTTCATTGTTTATTTCTTTTAAATGTTACACAAGAATAGGAATAAAACACAAACTACCTATATTTCTATCAATTTAAAAAAACACAATATTGGCAATGTAAGTCAACAAATCGCTGACATGCTGGAACACCGTTTCCCAGACCATGAGCCCAATAAGCAGAAATATGAGTAAACTAATGAATATAGTGGATATTGTTGCTGGTGCAGACCTGCAGGCTGTTAAAGGGTTAAACATGCAGCTGGAAGTCTTGGGCTGAGTAGAAAAGCGCAACTATTTGGAAAGCGCTGTACAAATGAAAGGAATCCTCAGTGACCTACTTCTCTGAACGGCTGAGAGGCCGCCTTGTTTTGGGACCCAGCGAGTGTTGCGGCTTTATTTGTGAATTGAGAGGCAATCATAGTCAAAGGTGTCACTATCTCACTGAAAGAGCGGTGGGCTAACCTCACAGGATTGATTTTTCTCCTAGTTTTTCATTTTATTATTAAATTGAGTTACCTTGAGTCATTTGGTCATTTGCAAAACTGAGCTATTTAAGTAGATTTTAATTCAGACCATACCCAAAATCAACAAGTGACATGCTTTCCATAATAGTCACGACCAAATGACCTGATAGATTTGACTGTGACTTTGTTTTTGAGGGAAAGAAAGTTTAAATGCTGGTTTTCTCCTGTCATCTTTGACAAGAGTAATTGGTAGCCTTCAGCATTTCAGTTTTCGTTATTAGGGAATGTAACTTCCTGTTTCTCCTCCCCCTCTTAAGGAGAACAAAACTTCTTTTGAGACAATCCCAAGAGGGACAACATCAGATCAAGTTGAGAGGACGTGAAGCAGAGAGCTGTCTGAAGGACAACACACACACACACACACACACACACACACACACACACACACACACACACACGGCACAGAGGGTGTAGGGTTAGTGTAAGGACAGGACAGTGGGCCTGGTGTTCTGAATGACTAACTTTATTTTCCTGCGGTGTGCTGCATGGTTGTTTGAGCTGGAAGGAGGCAGGCAGCACTCAGATATGTACAAGCAGCTGTGTTGAAGAACCTGAAGGTGAAAGAGACAGAGCTCTGTGTTTTGGATAAGTGGCAGCAGTCATTGCTTTGCAATCCAATTCATCCCATTCCACCATGTGTCTTAATTATTGTTACCTCATTGGATATTTGAGCCTGAGTGTGCAGAAGGAAGTGCACAGTTTGACTGTTTTAAGTTAAGATATTCACACAAAGTCCCGAAATTGAAATCCTGCTATCTGTCCTTGTTTTTAGGTATATTTGCCTGTAACCTAATGATCACAAAAAGCTTTTCATAGAAATAAGTAGTAGAGATTGAAACACACTGTAACTATCTGCTCATGGCCTACTGTCTGTACAGTTTGTAAATGAGAGCTTTTTACAGTAGAAACTGGAGATCTTTTTTGGTAACATAGAGGGAGCGTGTAAATGAAAAACCTTTTTATTTACACCTAGAAACACCAGTTCATCAGAAATGTCAGGATTATTACAGGGGGTGAAGGGTTGGGGGAGTAGAGACTTTGAATTTGAAAAGCTGTAACTAGGTCAACATTCTTTTAGACTTTCAGCAAAAAAAAACTTTTCGTTGGAGCTGACGGGACTTGCTAGATCTCTAGTATTGTAGTGAGAAAGAAAGCTTACTTATGCATGACTGTGTGTAAGATGATTGACATGTAGGGAAAGTCTGCGTTGTATAATGGCTGGTGTTACTGAGTAGATTCCTGTTGCACTCTCTGCCTAAACTAGGTCTGATGAAAACCTGCGCTCGAAATCAGCATTCCTGGCTTAGGCGGAAAATGGTTCCGGTGTTGGGGATACTGTCTAGGAATGTGGGCACGTCAAAGCCCACTTGAGTTAGGCGCTCAGCGAGAGTTGGAAGGGGGCTTTTCCAGCGTGCGGGGAAAAAGACACAGTGGAAAGGGAAAGCTGATTCCACCTTCAGTGGAGCTAAGGTCTCCTGAGTACACCATGGTATGGAAGAGGAGGGGTGAGAGGAGGAGAGGAGGAGGAGGAGGAGGAGGAGGAGGAGGAGGAGGAGGAGGAGGAGGAGAGGAGGAGGAGGAGGAGGCGGAGGAGGAGGGAGCAGGAAGAGGGACGGGTGGGGCGAGAAAGGGAAAAGATGAAGACTCAGAGAAAACTGGTGCCATTTACAGCTGAAGCTCATTCACTCTTTCCTCTGATTGGTCAAACTTTTCCCAAGTTCTATGGTTTTGATTTAGTTTTTTCCCTGGAGGAGACTTCCATTTCCTTCTGTGAGGGGCTCGTATCACTCTTTAACTTAATGTTGTTGACCTGCTCTGCCAGGAGAGTAGCTATAAATACTTGGCCCCAAAGAAATAAAAAGTTAAAAGTGGAAGTTATCTGATCTGATTTTTCACACTTTTTTTTCCATTTGTCAACATCCTTTGTGCCATCTGATTGGCCAAGAAAGATTGAAGAGAGAAAACTCAGGCGCCAAACTATTTCATCGCACCCACGCATGAGCAAACAGTTTATTTCTGGAAGTTGACGGCGTGTTCTGTGAACTCGTTCTGAACCTCAGGAATGGGGACAGACAACCTGCCAAAACGCCCAGAGGGGAAAACCAAATAAAGCTGGTCTTTTTCCCTCAGCCTCTACAGCAAAGGCTTCTTATTTTCAGTTCTTGCTTCCAGGTGTGTTTGTGTTTGTTTTTTTCTGTGTGTATTTGTGTGCGTTTTTTTTCTGTCCGCATGCAAAAACAAGAAGATGGACTAGCTGCCAAAAGGACTCCACCACGCTGATGGAAGCTACTCGAAGCCTCAGACATGTCGGGCTGTTGATACTATCTCTGAGAGAGGCGGACGAGGTGTCACTGATAGCAGGGATTATGCAATCGAGTGCTTCATAAATCCTTCGAGGTTTAGTTTCTCACAGAACCCTTCTGTGCTTCTTTATGAATCTGATCCCAGCTTTGATTTCCCTAGCAAGTTGGATTACTGCGCCATGTGTGTATCTGTGTATGTTTACAACACACCTCGAACTAAAAGGCGCACTATATCGTCAGTAAGGATTGAGTAGCCAGTTTATTCGCGTTCGGGAAGTGTTTCAAACAGACAAAATACACTCCTTCGACTGGTGGATTATATGGTTTTAATGGTACATAAATGGAACCGTTTTTGCATAGTGTGGCTTTTAGGTCTGACAGGATTTTTGTATGTTTTTTGGCACATAAGGGGAAAAAAACAACAATTTCCTATTTCCTTTGGGAGCATAGAAACACTAAACACAAGTCTGAGTCTTCACAAGAGGCTGGTAGAACCTTATCCAGGGGGAAAGACTGGACTGGTCCCTCTGTCTTTTTTACATTGCATGTTTGTCGATGCTATTTCTGTAGCTTTAATGTTGCTGGACTTGGTCTGGAAACCTTGTTGACACAAAGCTTCAAGCCACTCCCTAATTATTCATTGAACATTATCCAGCGTGGTTTAGCTAACAGACAGTAGTAAGGTTTGATTCTGAAGGTGCATCCAAGCAAAATGAGGGTGTAACTGTATATATATATATAGATATACAG
Organism: Dissostichus eleginoides; assembly: GCA_031216635.1. Classification (NCBI taxonomy): domain Eukaryota; kingdom Metazoa; phylum Chordata; class Actinopteri; order Perciformes; family Nototheniidae; genus Dissostichus; species Dissostichus eleginoides. Next base: position 13,605,644 of record CM062264.1, read on the forward strand.
TTACACCCTCAGTGAATTATTAAGGTTTAGATGATGTGTGTATATCTGAAACATCTAAATATAGAAGAATTCAGTGTAAGTCTGACTTCAAGTGTGAGGTTAAGTTGTAAACACCATCTGAATGTACTTCCTTTAATAGTAACAAGAGAAAACCTAACACTACAAATTATTTGTGTGTGTGTGTGTGTGTGTGTGTGTGTGTGTGTGTGTGTGTGTGTGTGTGTGTGTGTGTGTGTGTGTGTGTGTGTGTGTGTGTGTGTGTGTGTGTGTGTGTGTGTGTGTGTGTGTGTGTGTGTGTGTGTGTGTGTGTGTGTGTGTGTGTGTGTGTGTGTGTGTGTGTAAGCAAGGGATAGCGTGTAAGAGAGAGGGTGAGAACAGGTGAGGAATAGCAGTCCATCTCATAGATGACCAGTGAGTCTCGTCCTGACCAGAGCAGACATACAGGCGTATAATGTTTCCCCATATAGCCCCCAGCCTCGCCTTGCCCCTTCCCCACCCTGCTCTCAGGCATCTGGCAGTGCTGTACACTACTCCGCTTATGTGAGGAGGCTGTCGAAGTTTGGCTTGGTCCTTTCAACTTATTACTGTCACCCAGAAACTTTTTAGGAATAAAAACAGCTGATTTCTATTCTCTAACCTAAGAAATTATTTTTATATCTTTTTGAAAGTCAAATTTAAGGCTGTTGTATTGGACTGCATTTCATAATACAGATGTACCTAATAAAGTGGCCAAACTATTGGCAACAAGTTTATAGCAATTTATAGACGCAACAACGTAATCAATAAATGCTATTCTCGTAAAATGAGGGTTGAATACTCTTTTATTGATTATGGTTCTGTGGTGCATAAAAGTCAGCAGCAGGTAGCCATTACCTCCACCTTTTTGATACTCAACAGCACAACATTTTTTGTCATAAGAATGATGTAATTGCATGTGCACATTTGTTTGCCTGTCCAGAATCTTTAATGTGTGACTGACTTAGTCTCGGCTGTCTCTGACTGGCCTCTCAGTCCTATCATGAATGGACGCTGACAGTGGGGACACAGCAAGGTGCCGCCGAGCACACATGTATTTACTTTTGATTGGCTGACATGCTGTTGGCTCTGACAGACAGAGTGACATTAGCAGAACTGGTCGGTGAAAGCGCACTATGGCAACAGTTGCCAGGGCGTTCATACAACTGGAGACTAATAATTAGTCCTTATGTTTAGTTTTGATAACTTTTCTACATATTTATGAAATAGGAGCTGACAGTTCTTAAGCCTCTTGGTAAGCCAAACACACCATTTAAAAGCTGAAAACATTTCTTATGTTTACTAATAGCGAGATGTCATCACACACCTCCAGTAGTCAGGGAAGTTAGGAAATGTGTATTTTAAAGAATCATACTCACAATGGTCTAAACAAGTATTTGACTGTTATCTGTCAATAATATCACTCAACCATATAGCAGATGATCCTAATTATATTACTGTTGGTACTGAGGAGATACTGTCAACTGAATGCACAGAAATATATCATCTGTCAGTCAGCACAGAAAATGAATCTATATCTAAATCCAATCGTATAGACACATTGCTTTTCCCAAAGTGTAAACCCCACCCTCAATTTTCGAGTTCTATTTGGATGTTGACAATTCAGAGAATAGCGCTCACTGATGAGCAACCACATGGCTGTCGTGTTTAACTACTGATCGCCTCTTGTGAACATAGAGTGAAGCTCTCGTGGCCTCGGGCTGTTGTCGTGTTTTTCTGAATGGGTTTGTGCTGTGTCTATTCACAAAGTTTTGAAGCCGGATGCTGAAGCTATGTCCCTCAGGCTGCGGACAGGCGAGAATGCTGGGTAAACACGTCTGTCTCACACATTCCACATGACACTCGAATGTACATCAGAAGCTGCAGCATAATGCAAACACTTTTTTTGCAAGAGTGCAGGAGTGACCAGTGTAGCCTGAAGACTCTGCCTGGGCTGTAGGCAGTGAACACATCGTTGTAGTCAAACCAGTTAGTGAAGTGACCACCTGGTATTGTGACCACCTGTCCATCAAATTAAACACTTTTAAGGATTCAAACACAGTAGATTCTGAAGGCCACTACCACAACAGGTTTTTTTTTAACATCGCAGATACAATTTACACTGGTATTAAGCACATGTAGACTAAAGTGTGGCCCCAAATGTTTGGTTCTGTTCTTAATGTATGCTATTGCAACAGCATTTACACCCTCGTTTGAAAGAAAGTTAACAACTTTTCTAATGAAGTATATCTGTCGGTCTCTAAAGCAGGGTGATTGTAATCAATGGTATGAATAAATGAATCGAATAATGGTTGGAAACATTCGTATTATCATTATTATTAAATGTTGAGATGGCACATATTAATGCAACCCTGATATGAGACCTTATGGCGCATTTCCACTACTGCGCGGTTTAAGCGTGCCGTGCCCGGCCCGTTTTTGGTTGCGTTTCCACAAGGCGTAGTTCCGGCTAGCGGGTACTTTTTCACAGTTTTTCTGGCTCTCCAAAATCGAGGTTCTTTCCGGGCCAACAACCGGGCTGAGTATGCTAAACTAGTGAGAGAATCGCTGGAAACTACAACAAAATGAACATATTTGACCGTGATTTAATTGTAATACACGTTTCAAAATGATGCCGAAGTAACAACATACTGATACCGGTTAGTAAAAACATGAATTAATGCTTTGACAAGTCTGCAGACAGACGGCAGGCGAAAACCTTTTAAAATGTGTGTTTTCTGAATGGAGATTGGCTAAGCTAACGTTGTATATGCTCCGACCGTCCACACTCACAACAACGGCCTACAGACATAAATAAACCAGCGACTGTATTCGCCATGACACAGACAGTCTGTGGTTTGTACTTGTTTAACTTTTGTCTAGTTTCTGAACAGATATGAGGAGCTGTGAGCTCTGAGGGCTAACAGCTAACGGCTGATGTTGGTTTTGTGCTTCGCATTGAAGATGACGTCACGGCTCCGCCTACACTGCGTTACTATAGATACTACCCCAGTTCCTAAACTGTAATGGAAACGCAGCATAAAGTGAGCCTGGCCTAACAAGGCCTAACGAGGCCTAGCCATACTGTACTAAGCCGAGCGAGGCCCTGCAGTGGAAAAGCGCCATTAGTGTGATAGCACTTTATTACATTTGGTATAAAGGGCAGGGCATTGCTGCATTAATGACCATTTTTATGCTTGTGTTTGACCATAAGCACTAAAAAGAGACCTGAATACCGACTATTTCCTTTTTCCAGGTAGACTGAAACCCTTTCCGTCTTTCAATCTTTTCCTCTGTTTATCTGGCTCATTGTTGTTTTTGTTGTTTGGCAGACCGCAGCCATTAAGTAGTTCACAAAGACACATCCTTATTAAGTTTGCAAATGTACCGGAAACAATTACCTAAACCACACCATCAATACACTGCTGTGTGTGTGTGTGTGTGTGTGTGTGTGTGTGTGTGTGTGTGTGTGTGTGTGTGTGTGTGTGTGTGTGTGTGTGTGTGTGTGTGTGTGTGTGTGTGTGTGATGTTTACACACACTTTTATTTTTGTGTGTGTTCTCCTTCTTCCCAGCAGGTACGGAAATAAACCTTTCTTCCACAAAGGAAAATAATTATCATTCTTGTAAAAGGAAGGAAGGGGGGGCTTTAAACTGTGCGAGAGACGGACAGAGAATTGGAGGCAGAGAGAGAGAGCGGCTATTGGGCCCCTGACTGCCATTTCCTTAAATAGAGTTGTGGGCTTCTCCGGTCCAGCCCTGGCAGAGCAGAGGCTCACATTCCCCGCATAGCTGCGACTGCCACATTCAGAGCCTCCTCAACACTGGAGCTCTACGCAGCTTCCACAGGTAGACTGCAAATGATTTGCCGTGCTTCTCCCCCACCCGGCTTCCTCTGAACCCCCAAACACCAGTTACTACTGCAGCAGGGGAGAAGAGGGGATGTTGATGAAAGACTCAAGAGGAAGTGGGAAGGGAGGGGGGTTGGAGCGAAGGATAGCAAGGAATTGTTCTCCATTCACACAGCAGCGGTGTCCTATAGGAAACCTCCCCCACTGCTGGGAAAAAGATGAGACAATAAGAAACCATCTTCTGGCCTCTTCTCACACTCAACACACACAAATGATGTCTAGTAGCATGCAACAAGTAGCTCTGCAGGACAAAACGATGGAAACCACTGAAGTATTTTCTTTTATTTAAGTTAAAATATCATCCAAATGAGACTTGTGATATTTGACCTTTAACATTTCAGAAATAAATTGTTCCAGGTAGTCATGCTTTTAGTGCAGAGATGAATTCTACCTATGAAAAATTACCTCTCAAATATGTAGAGATGTCCTTTATCTCTGTGTTGTGTCATATTTAACTGAATATCTCCGGATGTCTTCGTTGGACAAAACATCACCTTGGAAACTGGGATGGTCACTTTTTACAATTGTTTGACAAAATAATAGCTTTTTGTCTTTCTACTCTACTAAATTCTGTACTCCTTTTATTGGAAGTTTGTGTTGATTTAGTATCACATTTGAAAATAATGATAAGACCTGGATACCTTGACTTGGTTGGCAGCCATTGTTTGAATGAGCTCTAGAGTGGACGTGGCATGATGTCAGACATAGTGAAGATCACTTTCCTATGATGAAGCCATAAAGGATGAAGCTGGATGCTGCTGTGGACAGAAGCCGTGATGATGTTTTCCTTTTCCTGTGGAAGAGGGAGACACAGATGTTTAACTCACCGTCTGGCAGGTGTTTCCCACTTTACAAGAATAATCCCAACCATTTTAGCAACTGTTTAAACATTACACACTATAAATAAATAACCACCCAAGAGGAAATTACTTACTTTACACCTACTGTAAACCAACAGTGATACACACACACACACACACACACACACACACACACACACACACACACACACACACTCACACTCACACTCACACTCACACACATTCACACAATGTCAAAACCAGATGAGAGCCGTGCCTTTATATAATCTTCTATAAATTGAGCAGGTTTCCCGGCGGTGCTGATGCAAGTCTGCTATGAAAAGGTGTTCCTCTTTTCTATTGTGGGTCACATGAGTCTGTTTGTTGAAGCAACACGGAGACACTGATTTCATTCAGAAAAAGTCACTCCTGAACAGAACACAGGAGTGGACATAATCGCTATTACTTCAGTACTACTAAGACATTGTTGTCTAGTTTCCACATAACCTGTTTACAGTTGTCTTCTTTTCTTTTTATTATAGCATTAGTTCATTATCTGTACCTTCTGGTTTTATCCTCCAGGATTCTTTGCTTTCCATGAAAGAGTGTTTTGTAGCCTACATTTCTATAATGCCTCCTGGGTTCCATTATGAGAGTAATGTGGCAGGAAAGATTGGGCTGACCAGGGCTGTGGTCTAAATGCTGATGATTTCAATCATGAAATGCGCAACTGATATTGTCCAATGAAGCACACAATAGCAGCAGACTATAAAACTTTACAAACAAAGTCGTATGTCACAGTCATCTAACTCTAAACTTGTAAGGTGACCTGAGATGGAAAAACAAGGGGCAATGTAATGGAGTGAAATAGCATCAGTGAGGTCAGAGCAGCTGTAAGAGCGCATGGTTTAAACCTAGCACAGTCTGCAAAATGACCAGCTCCTGGCAGCCCAGCCTTCACTGCCACCCTGTGAGATCAACACTGTCAGCAGCCATGCAGGACAGTTGCTTCATATGCCATGAGCTTGTTTTACTGTCTAAACTATAATCAGGATACATATTTAAAATAGCTTCTGACTGTGTTCCAATAAGATGTTTGTCTTCACATCTCAAGTGATGATCAAAGATAGTCAAATGTTAGTTTTGAATGTGAAGTATACTAGAGTGACAGACACTTATTTAGTAGGGTAATGCTTGCTTAGAGCGGTGCACACAAATTAACAAAGCTCTTATAATAGTTGAAGCATAAATGATTTGGCCAGTTGTAAAAAGGTAATGTTAAGCTATATATGAACTACATTAAAGTCACATGGCTGCACGTCACCACGGCTAAGCTAAGACGAACTAGTGTTTGGGGTGATTTTAGTCTTATTTAGTTACTGCAGCCGCCATTTTTAAGACCCTTAAGACTGCAGACGTTCACCAGTAAGTGTTGACTGACAGATGGTAAGCCGTATAACCAAATGTGAACATTTTGAAAGCTTGCATAAACCACAAAACCTTATTTTAGGCATCTAACCAAAAACTCTTTAAAAATAATGTTGACCTCTATTCGAGGGAACCTGGAATAGCTCAAATGCTACGTCATTTCAGGTTGTATGACTCAGTCCTGGTCCGCTCAACTGGTGGTAATGATCACAGGCTAACTATCTAAAAGGTCCAACTCAAAGGTCACAAATCACGGACAAGTGGTTTAGTTTACATATCCCTTTGTCTCTTTTGCTGATGGAAGCCAGGCTTTTCATTTATCTGAGCTCTAAGAAATAAGCTTGCTGCAGAAACCTGACAGCCACCTCTTGAAACGGATGCACGTCAGTCATGTTTGTTTAAAACAGCCTTTTGTCCAAATACCCAGATCCGAGCACCATGTGTTCACCAGAAAATCAGACAGCAGTGAGTAAATCACCTGCCGACTGCTTTCCTGACAGCTTGACTGCCTGTTTCCTCTCAGTCAGCTTTACCTGTCCAACATGATGACTGACACACAGATTATTTAGATGGACAGCGATATATTTTCTCTCTCCGCTTCCCTTTTCCTCGGTTCACTACTCTTTTAGTGGACAGCTATAGGTGATGTATATGTACATTGTTTTTAAGGGCATATTGTGTTGATTTGAACAGAGCAGTTGAAATCTGTTACACAGCTCTAATGGAGATTAAGGGCTAGACCAAAAATGTGATATAACAAATCATATTTCTTTTCCTTTTTTTACGATGCCACCCTGTCTAGTTGTAAAACAGACATAAAACAAAGATTATTACCGCAAGATTCGAAGACGGGGCAGAATTCAATCTTTGCCATTAAACATGCCCCATGTCACCTGTTTTTTTTAAATCTACTCAAGGAATATTTAAAAACCTAACTAGACAGGAGTTCACACCCCCCCTTTTCCTCCTCCTCCTCCTCATTCAGTTATGTGTCAGTAGGTCAGGCTAAGGCCAAGGTCAGTCTGATCCCAGAACACTGACTCTCTCTCTCTCTCTCTCTCTCTCTCTCTCTCTCTCTCTCTCTCTCTCTCTCCCCCCCAATCCCCCCATTCACTTGAAACCTGTTGACACCAGTGAACTTTCAAGTCTGTCTCTTGTATCCACCCCCTTCCTTTTTACTGTGTGTGTGTGTGTGTGTGTGTGTGTGTGTGTGTGTGTGTGTGTGTGGGCCTGTGGGAGCCTGCCTGCTCTCCTTGTCAGAACATGGACTCTCTCTCTCTCTGTCTGTCTCTGGGTGGGGCGATGCAGCATGAAGCATTAGATCATTCCCATCGTATATTTGCTGCACCACACCTCTTTACTGTATATAGTCAAACCAGCTCCCCCCTTTCTCTTTTCCTACTTTTTGTTCTGTCTTTCTTCTTTTGCATGTTTTTTTTAAGGGATACTTGTTTCTTGGTTTTGGCGCTATTTCACGTCTTCTTTTTAACTTTAGTTTGTTTTTGTTACTGTTACTTTTTAGCTTGTTTACTTTAAGTCTGACTTTATATGCATTTTTATTTTGCATTTGTTGGCCTGGTCTCCCAGTCTTTTACCGTTTAGTTATCTTGATTTCCTACACTTATCACTTTTTTTTTTCACTATCTTCTGCTCCCTGCTGTAAGACAAACATTGTGGTCTGTATGAAGTAAAGATGCTCCTGGAAATGTGTCTTTACAGTGTGTACATGTCAACTAGAAAGTGAATAAAGAAAGTAGCTCCCCTCATCTGAAATATTCTTGGCAGGTACTTGGCGTTCAGGCACAGGATGCTGCCATTTTTGTCACCTCAGTTATCTCACTTCAAATATACCACGTAGGTCAAGGGTCACTGTCCTGCAGTAGACTGGGAATTAGGCTGTAGGATTGCACAGTAGAAAAGACAAACATTATCATACACAGTACACAGTCTACTTCTCTTAGTATATACTCTAAAAGTTTCTGCTTATTTCACAACATCCAGCATCCAAATATAACGGATGAACTCACTCATGTGACACATTGTCTGATCAACATCCCATGCCAGGGTTTTGTGTTAACGGCAGCACTTTGTGATATTATGACTCATCAATGTGATGTAAAAAAGCTCTTTTTTTCTTAGTCTTAAATAGAGCTTCAACCATGGTACGGGATGTGAAACCTGTGTGTATGTGTGTGTGTGTGTGTGTGTGTGTGTGTGTGTGTGTGTGTGTGTGTGAGTTTTAGCTGGGCTGTGGATCCGTTAGGAATCACTGCATTCTTCAGCAGCAGCTCTCTGTGGTATGCCAGCACATTCCCCACTGCTGAGCTGGAGAATCCGCTCGGAAAGCGTGAGCGGGAACTTTTCCTTTCTACCCCCTCCCACCCTTCACTCCACCCGTCTACTACTCCGTCTGTCTTAACTTTGTTCTCCTCATGTAACCCCCACCCTGGACCGTTGCCCCTTTTTCCTCCTTCTTCAACTACTTCTAAGTTGTATTCATTCCAAATGATTTCCCCTTACAGTTTGGGCCTCTGTGTTTAAACCATGACGTCTTGTTTTACAGACTGTATGTCCGCTATCTCTCTCTTTCCAGCTAGTTGGTATTAGCCTCCTTGGTCGGTGGTTTTCCTAAGTTAAGCCCCCTTCTCTGTTTATTGTTGGTCAGCTCTCTTTCTCTCTGACTCGCTTTCTCTCGGGTTGCTGTCCTCTGGTTGGTAAAGGGAACATGCTGTGTCGGACATGGTGTTGAATCAACAATAGCTATAGCAAGTTGCCGGCAGTGGGACAAAGTGAGCCGGTCTAATGTTTGTTTTGCTAACAGCAGGAGCACAGGACACAGGTTTAGAGGACACACACAAACACAGACAAATGTAAGGATTTTCCATTCATTCATTAACCCTAACCCACCTCGGCCATACCTCCATCTTAACCCTTACAAAATGTAAGCTAATCTTCACTTTAACTCAAAACCACACAACTTCCAAACCCACTCCCACAAACAGACACTCATCAGTTTGTGTTAAGTTATGCAACTTAAATTGGCTAATATAGACATGTTTAGGTTTTAGTCAGGGTCAAGAGTGTACACGCCTTTCCACACACACTGTCTTGCTCTCATCCATTCACTTCCTCTGTCTTTTCCTCTCTCTCTCTCTTTCTCACACACACACACACACACGGCTGGTGTGTCATTGTTATTAGGAGTAATGTGTCCCTTTGCTAACGGCTAATATGGTCTTATCTGTTGTGCTAGCTGCCTTGTTGTGGCTTTGTATGCTGTTGACCTGTCTATATTTAGAACGAGAGGAATCATGTGTCTTACTAACAGTCTCCACAAGTGTCTGTGTGTGTCATTTCATTTGTGTAACAAAGGAGCTTAGACAATCACATTGTTTCCACCAATGCCACTTGTGTCTTGTGATCACAGTCGGATGTGAAGAGGTGTATCAGCTCAGGGTCAAAGTTAAACCCAACGACGACTGCTGCTCTGAGGCTGCTGGGATATCATTTGCAACGGATTCATATTACTTGGAGATGGGATGTGCTTTAGAGATTTTCAGTAGTTCATTTTTTCTTGCTGTTCCTGGCTTTGTACGTTGTTGGAATTAAAACCTCATAGAGAAGGAAGATGACCAGCATGTTTAGGACCACTGAGCTTTTTTGAATCTGAATGCACTCAAGAAATACCTTGAAAATAATTAAATAAGCATATGAAATCCATCCAAAGATCACACTAATATCCTACAACATATATAAATTCCTATAAAAAAATGCAATTTTATTAACAAAGCCACATTGAAAAAACGATTACCTGCCAAGGGGACACTCCCTCTAAACAGTTTCAAAGAAGGCACTAGAAGAAATCTTTAGAAAGCCTTGTTTTTTTTAACATGAATGATTATGCCCCATTTTCTACAATGATTAAGGTCATGTTTATTTATTTCAAATGTCTTATTCCTTTAATTGCATTTGAAATTTGAGCTTGTATTATGTATTCATCCATTTTAGGGCATATCCATCTATTTCATTGCTTATAATTGTCTGTTAGGCTTTGACCCTCCAATCAAACACACTTTAGATTAAGAAAATACTTTAGTTTTCCTTTAAAGTCAAGTCTATGTTGAAATGTCAGTAAAGGGCAGCTCTGCTTTTCCAAATAGATGGCTGATGTTGTTGATCCAAGTAACATGTAATCCAGATTAGTCTCAGGGGTTTCCAGAGATGAGACCATGTTCTGTGTAATTTAATTGTCTTCTCCTAAGTACCCACTACCCTCAAACTGACTTCTATACTTCTACTTAAAGGGGACCTATCATGCAAAATGCACTTTTGTACGTCTTTTATACATGAATATGTGTCCCCGGTGTGTCAGGGAACTCACCAAGTGTCAGAAAACACAACCCTCTCTCTTTTCCTCCGTACCCAAATCTCTAAAACGGGGCTGCAACGGAGCTGATACAGACTGATACAGATTTTAAATTGTTCTGACGTCAGAAACGGGGAGCTCCGCATATATGGCCAACTCTCCACCTATCAGGAGGAGACAGCCACGGCCATTGCCGCTCGAAAGCGCTGGAGACGCTGTAGTACATATGCCAGGCCTGTAGGTGGCGCTGTGGTCTGCCACAAAAGCAGCGAAGAAGACTTCTCACAGAATCAGCCCTTGCAAAAAAAGGGCTAAAAAAGAGCAAATAGAGCGAAATGAGGCATGGCTAAAATGCATGATCTGTTTGGTATTTTGAAAAAAAAACTTCACAGACATGTTTTATATAGGTATGGCCCTACAATATATTATTCAAATATAGCATGATAGGTAGGGATGTCCCGATCACCTTTTTTTGCTCCCGATCCGATTCCGATCATTTGATTTTGACAATCTGCCGATACCGATTTTTCCCGATCCGATCTTTATGCAATGCATTAAGAGAAAAAAAAGGAAAAAAGCATTCAAGTTGTCCCTTAAGGTTATTTTTTTTATTTAAATGACAGTACCCAACTACCCATTCTATCCAACATGGATATGGCTTCTTTTTTTCACAGCAGCATTGGATCAGTTCAGTTGTGCAGCATTGGATCAAAACAAAATAAAGCTTATCAGTGGTCCACCACAAAATAACCATGTAAACAAGCCCAAAAGAAGCTACACATACATGATGTTGTGTAATTTTAAACCAAAACTAAGGCCTCAGGATGACTTGAAGACGTGAACATGGTCATTTTTGTTTTGTAACATTAAATAAAATAATACAAATATTTAATAAAAAAAAAAATTCCCGATCCCCGATCTTTTTCTCCTGATTCCGATCTTTTGAAAATCACATGATCGGCTCCGATCCCCGATCACGTGATCGGATCGGGACATCTCTAATGATAGGTCCACTTTAAGTTTAGCGCCCGTGCTTCCCAGAGTACGGTTAAACCACGAGAACAACAGTGAACTTGTTGCTCTCAACTGTCTGTCTCAACACTGCCCACTTAACTGGTGGGCAGTGTTGTATTGACAGCCTGGATATTACCAAGTAAGATGTTTTATATTTTAGGAAAAATGAGTTTTGTTTACTAGTTGCAGAGCTTTGAATTAATGACTATTTTGAGTTAAACATTGAGTCGAAAAATGGTGGCCTAATAACTGCTACAAAAAATACAACAGTTATGTATGAGATTGATGCAATTATACAGACTGTAGAAATTCCACTCTGAAGAATGACAGCTCTCCAATAGAAGGATTGTTTCTTAGGATAATAAAAACATTAAACCGCAATCAAAAATATATATTTGTTATATAATAATTTTGTTTACTTTTTTGGGACTTTTTTGCCTTTTATTGTATAGTGCAGCCACTTTAAACGGCCTAATATCAAATATTGATTTTGAGCGATTTACCTACCTTTTTTCGCCCTAACTGAGGCTTAGTAGTAACAAGGGGAACTCTAGTTGCTTGGTATATGTTCACAAACTTTCCAGCACAGACAAGTTTGTCAGTTATCCACAATCAACAGCAGCTTCAAATGTGAGAGCTTCTCCAGAGTTATTTACTATGAAAGTTTTACCCAACCCATAACTATGATTATGATAATGTCAACTTTTGAGTTCTTTACAACTTCTGTGTTTGAATGACTGGAACAATTGTAGTCCAGTAGTTTAAATGCAGGTCTTCTTTCTCTTTCTGTTGTACTTTCTAGAACCCAGACAGAAGTGTCCAGAGTAAGGGGGGGAAAGTGGGCAGTTTGACGCAAGGTTGACAGAGGAAGAATTCTACTCAGTGAGGCAGGGGGTGGGGGGTGCTTAAAGCAGCACCCTTGTCTTGGTGCCAGAGAGGGTGTCAGAGGGCAGAGCATGGACAGGGTGGCACAGAGTTCGCCAGCAGGGAAATGCTGTGTCAGCCCCTGAACAAAATGACTCTGTCTGAGGTTTTAGTGTTTGTGTATGTCCGACTCTCCTTTTCACTGTTTCTTCTCAATGATGCTAATGTGATTCAACAATTCCCAGCATACCCCTGTCTCTCTGTCTGGCATGGAACAATAATCTTAACATCATTTGTTTCACTTTTGCTTTCTCTCGCTGCGGTTTGTATTTTAGATCTGTATTTTATCTATATTGTTACTTTGTATGGAGCACTCTCATCAGAGATACTTAAGAATGAACTTCCTGTCTGTGAATCATTTCCCTGTATCTGTGTCATATGGATTTTGCCACAACTGTACCCCTATTATGAGACTATTAGTAGGTCTGAGTCTGTTAACTTTAATATAAAAAATTAACATGAACCCAGGCTTGAGTCAGAGTAACCATGGTAACATTTTGACCAATATTTTACCAGCCACATATCTTCAAAATGTTCTGATGCTAACATTTTTTGACGGACAAATCTGAGGAAAATTCACTTTGTCTGCGAGCAGGGTAGGGTGTTAACATTTGGCAAAGTGTGACAAACGTTAAGGCTAACATCAAACTCACAATCAAACTTACTATTTGTAATGCTGAAGATGTTTGTTGACTGTAAATATCTAATGTTAGCCAAATAACATATAGATGTATTAGACGACAGCCTTTTAGGAGACAGAAAGTGTATAACGTGTCATACCATTAGGGCCAATTGTAATTGGCTATCTTTACTTATGAACAGGGGTGCACATAACTTGTTTGCCCTGGTTCTCAAAGGAGCACCTGAAGATGTTGCTTGGTGCGCATCCTTAAAATGAAATAAACCGGACCTTTTGAGGGGTACTTGACTTTATGAACGGGAGGGGGGGGGGGAGGTGCGCTAGTGAGCACACTCATGAACTGTTCGCTGGTTACTGTGCGGAGCGCATAAAGCAGACCCTTCACGCGATAGCGAGGGGTAGAGCGAGGGATCGCAGATGCCGTCGTGCTCGCGGACGGATTAAAAAAATTAAACCTAAATGGCTCACGAATTATTCTTTGGCGGCCGTTAATATACCTGGGCGGCCCGCCCAAGTAAAGTATATGTGTGGGAAACCCTGCTATCTTACCAGTTCTTATGCAACTCGCAAATATCACTCTCTCTCTTTTCTCTCTTTTCTATCTCTCTCTTCTCTCTTTTTCTCTCTCTCTCTCTCTCTCTCTCTCTCTCTCTCTCTCTCTCTCTCTCTCTCTCTCTCTCTCTTCTCTCTTCTCTCATCTCGCTCTCTCTCTCTCTCTCAATGTTGGTGCGCAAATGCGTCTTTTTTCAAATGATCCGGTGCTCCTTTTTGGCGGGGGGGGCGCATGCGCACCTGTGCACCAGTTATGTGCAGCCCTGCTTATGAACCTATATCTGCTGATGTTTTATTTTCACTTCTTGAGTCTACGTCCTCTGTGTGGCTAGGTGGATGCAAAGTTCAGAGACTTTCTTATTCCAGGGAAGTTCACTGAGTAACACTGAGTCAGAAACTACGAAGAAACAAGGGGGAATAGGGGGGGTTGGTATCGCTGTGTAAGGAGGAGTGGCAGCTCTGCATTAGTTTCTTTTTAACCGCAGCTTAACCGCTCCCCCGTCATTCCACCTCCCCTCCATTTTTCACTCGAGTTAGTTGAGGTTAGCACTTTACCCCTTAAGGCTCAGGGTGGGAGTCACTGTGCTAGGGAAGAGTCACACTCATGGGAAAACTTTGTCCACTTTGAATTTAATTTGGCCTTGTTGTAGTGTGAGACTAATCATGTTGCATTCAGTTGTGAGTTTGCTGCATTTTGTTTGTCATTTTGAGCATTCATTTACCCAGTGTTGATGGTTTTACTCACTCTCTCTAGCCTGGTCTGTTGGTGTAATAGGTAGACAATTGTGTCTCTAACAGTTGACCTTTGACCTTGGCTAGGTTCAACTACTATGACCCCTCTTTTAAATGGTGAGAGATGCTGCATGTTTGTTCCCTGTGTGGGGAAATGCTCCCAGGCTGACTCTTTGACTGATGACCTTGGAGTAAAAAGGTCAATTAGCCTCAAGTAGCTTCCTGAATTTTAGGTGTAGTGGTTTCACACTATTTTCCAGCCGTTCTCGTCTGACTTGAAGACTACCAATATATACATTTAAGGAACAAATACCTAGCTCCTGAATTACACAACAACATATTCAGAACACTGTCATAAGCAGGTTTTTATAACTTTAGAAGTTCCTTTGTAAAGAATAACTTCTCACAGCCAGAAACATGCAAATGAAATCAATTGGTAAAGGGTTACACGAAGAGTGACAACCTTGTTATTGTATCAAATAATTTGCCGTGAAAAGTTTGGTAATGACAGCAACCACACAGAGGACAGATGTTTGTGTGCATGTGGGTGTGTTTTGCAGTCCAAACACTAATAGTATTTGTAGTAAACTGTTAAAAAAATATCAACTTCTTGTGCAACAATATAGAACTACATCCAGCAACATTTAGCATCCTTTCTTAGCTAATGCCGTTGTTGAGAATGATCTAGGATTGTTAATTTGCATGTTTATTCTACTTATTTAACCTGGCAATTCTATTGCCAAAGTAAACTCTGAAAGAAATGGTTTCACTTAACTTAGCTTCTTATGGGAATCTTCCCTCAGTGTAAGTATACTGTAGTTGTTTATATATATCAGCCTGCATTCCAAACCTTAAATAGGAGTTCACAGGAGAGTGCTAGGCCTTGACCTTCTGTGGAAATGTATGGAGGGAAGAAGTGAGAATGTCTCCGAATAATGGGCGTTTTGTCATCAGTCACTCACCTACAGCCCCGGTCTGTGTTACTTCTACGGACAATTACAATGCAGATTGTCTTTCACGTGATAACTAGGGATGCTCCGATCGCCAATTTTGGGGCCCATCGCCGGAATCAGTATCGGCCGATACCGATCGCCGATCCGATCGAGTGGGCGGGGCCTATGGGGATCTTCCATTTAAACTTTAAGTAATGTTTAAAACTCAGTTAATGGGGCTCATTCACTGGCGCTTCCACTGGCGCTTCCACAAACAACAACCAACATAATTATTACATTCAAATTAAGTACATTATTCAAGTTTACATTATATTATTATATATCGGCCGATATCGATCGGTGGCCGATCGATCGGAGCATCCCTAGTGATAACATCACTAGTTTATATTTGAGTCAAATAAGCAGGAGTCCTATGTCTAGATTTAAAGAAATGTGTGCACACAACAGAGCAGATTCACCACAATATTCAAGTATCTTGTGTTACATGTATTACATGTACAATATGTGAAGGAGGTAAAGTGTATGTTGTTGAGAAATAAAACTTTGAATACGCTCGAGAGAGGCTTTTGATGATCGAACAAATGTTAATACACAGGTAGTGATGTCAAGTCTTTTCGTATTTTGATAGAGACATTTTGCCATGGTTAATGAATTGTGGAGTTATTGAGGGCTATGTTCAGTCAGGACTATTTATGATCTCTGCGTAACTTGTGGTAGTAGACAACAACAATCTTAGAAAGTCAAACAAATGAGAAGAAACACTTTTAAACTTTTTGATATTTAAATGTTGGCAGTGCACCACTACTTATGTAAGCTTCTTAGCATATTATTTAAGGTTTCTGTGTTACATATTGATGTTTTCCAGTCACTTGGAAATAAATGAGTTTAAATCATGGAACAATTCCTGTTCTCTGATGGACCAGGGCTTGCCTCATTCAGAGGAATGAAGTATGACATCACTCCTGGAGCAGAGGGGAGTTACTCCCTGGCTTCCCTCACACCTCTCCCCCTCCCTCTGTTTCTCCTCTTATTCTCCCTCTCAAACTACTTTCTACCTCAAGTTTCCCCGCACATTCTCCTTCCTTGAACTTTATGTCACCTTCCCTTACTGTGCTCTGTCTGCTGAGCATTATGACATCCCGCCCCCCTTGACCCCCCTTTATGTCACCTAGTGTCATTACCTGACATGGATCCAAAGAGTTTTTCTAAAAAAAAGTGAGTGTTTTTGTTAAAGACAAATCTTTTCGAAAGTCAAAAGGAGTGGGCAAATTGTGTAGGAGTTTACATTTTTACTGTTTTGGTTATTTCCAGGATTTCTGAGCAGTCAGATTCACATTTTATGGTTTGTTAGATCCAGCGTTGGGGTGGTTCTTCTTTCCTTTGTTTTATCAATGAGAAAATGTTAAAATTGAGAAAAATGTTGGCCAACCAAGCCTGCATAAATTGATCCAACAATATAAAACTTCAATGGCCAAACTATGATTTGTCTTAACACACATGGTGCTCATCTTCCGATGAGTAGACATCCATAGTATTCTATAATCTATAATAAATGTGTGTGTGTGTGTGTGTCTGTGTGTGTGTGTGTGTGTGTGTGTGTGTGTGTGTGTGTGTGTGTGTGTGTGTGTGTGTGTTTGTAAAACTCACAGTTCCATGCTGTGAGTATCTTATCCCTCAATCCTGGTCACCTTTCACGGTATGACATAAATGTGAACCTTGTTTGGAAGGCTTCAGGGTCTGTGGTCGTCCATCTGCCCTCTCAGAGCTGCAGCTGTCCACTCCACAGGGCAGAGTGAGCTGTACATCACCACAAAGTAGACTGTGACATTGGGATATCTTTGGACAGCTAGCAGATGTATGTTCTAATTTCACCTCATATGTCGGATTTAGAGATCCTTGTCAGTTAAAAGTGACTTTGGTAGACAATTCATACATGCACATCTCCCATGCAGGAAGTAGAGCTGACCTGCGTCCTGCCTTATTTGTGTGAATGTCCAAAGCAGTCGCCCTGACCGCTTGGTATCTATAGCCGTGGTCCCAGATGAGAGGAATGGGCACTGACTCGGACAACAATAGAGTTCCATGAACTCCAAGATATGTATAGAGCTGCACGGCCACCATAAGTAACCCACAGAGCTGTGTGTTTTAAGAAAGAGCTAATTAGAAGTATGACGCTGCAGTGGGCCTGACATCATCTTTGTGTCTTCTATTTTTTACCATTGGCTAATCCATCTGTCCATCTATCAATTACATTCTCCTTTGCTACTACCTTGAATATCAAAAAGCTCAAATCTAAGATTATGTATCCTGGTCACTCAAGGTCACCCATGAGTGGGGCAGGGATGAAGTATTTTTGAAAACCCGCCCAGAAGTTTTTTTCTTTTGGAATTTTACAGAAAATAAGCTCTTATGCAAACACACGTTTATGATACTTACACGTTTTGTTTTGGCGGGAAAATGTCCACATAGTAATACTGCTTTTATCATTTTTGTAGCGCCATAAGTAAAAAGCTAACATTAGGATAAAACAAAGTACATCAAGGATAGCTTCATGTCAGTAACGCTAAGCTAAAAGCAAACTTATTCTTTACGTGTTGTTGTTTAGTGGTTTTATTTAACCACTTTATTTAACCACGTTTTTAAATAACTTAAAACTTTCAGAAATTCACGAGTGGGGTATCTACTCACATATTTTATGTTGTTAAACAAGACACTGAAATGTATAAGTTTGTGTTAACCAAAGACCTTATTTCAGGCAAACCTTAATACCATTCAAAAAACCATTGACTTTGAGACAAGGTAACCAGAAGTGCTAAAATGTTCATTCATTTAGGAGTTTCAGGACTCATTCCTGCACCACTCTGACAACGTAAGGAAAGCCTGACTTAAATTCATACACTTTACAGTGATACACTGCCAAATGTGACTTTCTTTTAAGCACTGATAACATGTGTTTTATTGGTTGTTAATACCAATTGTGTTCTGTCCCCTCCTTCAGGCGTGATTAGCCAATGGCAAGGAGAGTCTAAGGAGCGTGTCATCTCGCTTGTCCTCACCCACCTCCCGCTGCTCAAACCAGGCAACATCGAAGCCAAGGGCGAGTACATGCGCCTGCTGCCACGCATCCTGGCCCACACCATCGAGCATGGCCGCCACCTGGAGGAGTCCCGCCAGCTCCTGTCCTACGCCCTCATCCACCCCGCCACCTCCCTGGAGGACCGCTCAGCCCTGGCACTGTGGCTCAACCACCTGGAGGAGAGGGCTGCTGCCCGGGGAGACTCACTGGAAAGGCCTCCACCTTCGGGACCACACCACCACCACCACCAGTCCACGCCTCCATCCACCCTCTCATCAACAGGATCCTCCTCCTCCACCAACACCTCTTCATCAGGCAACCTCTACTCCTTGCATCACCACCAGCGCTACGGCTCGGACGACCGCCTCAACGGCTGGCAGAGCTCCAGGGATTCAGGGCTGGGCGGAGGCTGGCATCAGCAGCAGCAGGGCTGTGAGAACGGGCACCTCCTTCTCTACCCATCATCCTCTGTGCCCACAACCATCAACACAGTTGGAACTGGTGGAGGCGGTACCACTGGTAAGAAAAGTATTTTCCTCTATGCCTTCTGCTGTATAAGCCAGTTTCCCACAACCTTTCAATAAATCATGAAATGACCAAAACAGACACATAAAAGGTTGACATGTAAGTATTTTTGCAATTAAGGATATTCTTAAAAAATGATAAAATAGGTACACTAAGTTAACATAGAATAGCAGCAAAACAAGTAAAATAGTGTTATGTGTCAGCCTAAACAAAACAGTTTGCCTTTTAATATTCAAAAACTAAAAACATCTGTAAAAGCTTTAGTTTGTATAGAACATCAGTATAACTTACAGATATATATCAATATCAAAATATAAATGGTAGTCTCCAAAATAATCTAACCTTAAATCCTTAATGCTCATCTTAACAGTTACCAACTACAACAAAGTAAGCTTCTTTTAACTTCACAATATAATATGTATCCACACCCAGACCTATATTTATTTTGTTGACAGGCTGTGAAAGGCTCAAAAAGACGTTTTCTCCAGTGCTTCACCATCAAGAGTGTATTTTGTTCAGGTCTCCTCTTTTACCCTCTCTCTTCCTGTCCGTGTTTTGAGGATTCTTTGAATCACTTCATTATAAGAGACAAGGAACCAGAAAGTCCTACTGGGTTAGTCCACTGTTATCATGGTCATTCACAAATGACAAAACCATATAGATGCAACACAGAATGCCTCAAAACACCTTGGCTCTTACATCTGCTTAAGTTTAGATTCCTTAGTCACAGGTTTAGACTATACCATAATATTTACTCTCTCTTTAGTGATTGACATTTTATGCAGGTCTTTTCTAATTTGATTTCCCCACTTTACAGACGTTCTTAAATACTCTACTTACTTTCACATAGTATCATCTTTTCTACACAAAATAACTTTTATTGTAATTTTTTGTCTTCAGACATTTTTTCTGTGTAGTTTGGCTGTGATTTTGGCTACACACACCATCTTTAAAAAAAACGTGATTGAAAAAGCACAAATTATTTTAAAATGATTGTATTTTATCTACTTTAGTTGCTTTGCTTACCTTGTGTTTTCTGACGTGAAATAGGCTACTTTTCCACCACAGACTCTCTAAATGCAAGGTGGGTCTAACCCACTTCACCATCAGAGAACACCTCAGTGCTTACAGCCAAGTACTCTGGGCTGGCCTGATGAAAGCTTCTCTGTCCGGAGTGGCCACCTGAATACCCCCGCCCCGAATACATCACACTAGGGTCTCTAAGCTTCTCTGCTGTATTTAAAATCATAGCAATCTAATTTGTTATGCTTGATTCGATAATTATAATAATTGTAAGACAGCACAACAACACCTTTTAAATTGAGCTCAATTGCTGATTCCATTAACGTTCAATTTAAGACACAAGGTGCACTACAAACTTACCAAACCCGCTAAATGCATTTAAAACGCGCTAAATAGAATCTGTACATGAAATAGCCTTCACTCGGAACATCACCTACAGAGGGCTGTACGAGCTGGACCACAAAACATATAGAGGGCAGGGCTGTTGAAATTGAACATAACTATGGTCAGAGCAAGATATTTCCAGACAAGAATGCAAGGGCTCTGTGTTTTTTTCTTCTGGGAGATGAAAGAAACAGCTGAGGGTTTATAAATAAAGGCACATTTAAAGCCCTGCTCATTGCTCCAAGAAAGACCCTCTTGTATTTCTGACTGCTAGCAGCTTCAGTCCCACACACAAGACCTCAGGATTTCACAATTGATAAACTAGAGTTACCCCAGCAGAGGACTGCTGGACACAGTGAGCAGAGGCTAATCAACATGAGTGTTGGATTACCTAGAACTGGAATTAACCTGTGGACATTTAGTCTAATGTAGATCAAAGTATGTACAACAAAGCCATGAATACAGTTATCATTCAATTCATAAATATACAACATAGAAACAATTCCTGTCAGTCCTGATGGAGATTACAGGGGTATGATGGTCCAGCTACGTCAACCTGTATGCTACTGACACCACATCCTGTTGACCCCCCACCCATACTCTCAACCGTAGCCCAAGCCCCAGCAGCACACCCATCCTTTCCCTTGTAAGGCAGCCTTTGTGGGAGACTGTATTTAGGGAAAATGGCTAATATTTAGGGACTGGAACTTGTAATGTTAGCTGGGCACCTATTTTAAACAGGGCCCATGAAGTCCTATACATAGCGCTAACAGTAAGAGCACCGCATATAGGACGAGGAGGAGAGAGCCTGGAGTATTGGTGGCAGTTTACCCCGTCAGAGCGGCGGCACAAAAAGCTCCTTGGCTCTCCACCTTTTCTTTCTGTTTACTTCCCTCAGCAGCAATAATCAGGGATGTTAGCTGCTTTTATTGGGTTTCAAATAT
This sequence comes from Dissostichus eleginoides, assembly GCA_031216635.1. Classification (NCBI taxonomy): domain Eukaryota; kingdom Metazoa; phylum Chordata; class Actinopteri; order Perciformes; family Nototheniidae; genus Dissostichus; species Dissostichus eleginoides. The sequence continues at coordinate 13,626,929 of CM062264.1, forward strand.
TGGGATTTCAGTAGCTACCTTGGTTTAGGCCTTCGTCGTTAACCCTTGGGTTAGGGCTGCACGATATATCGTGTCGTGACGATAATCTCGATATGCGCATGCGCGATATTCACATCGCAGGACGTGCGATTTTTAAATTATAATTTTTTTAATAATTTGTTTGTTTTTTTAGGACGTGCGATATTAAGTAGGCAAATTAACTCAAACACGTCATGTTACAATTATTTTGCTGCTTGATACAAAAGGAAAACTCGCGCGGCTCTCATGTCAGGGGTACTTGAGTGAGTGACATGCAGGCTCTGCATGCACAGCAAACCACCAATCACAATCAAATCTCCAAAGCAAACGGACCGGGTGATTAAAGGTAAAAACACTGAATAAAGTCGTTTCATGTGTTTCAGTCTATGGTTTCTCCAGGGCAGTTCGGCGCTGCTAACCGAGCTAGCTCAGCTTGTTGCTCTGATAACTTAAGATCCAGACGTCAGTGACTAAAATCCTTCATCTGGTTAAATATAGTTAGAAAAATACCAATTGTATAGCATTAAAGTTCAAGAAAGCATGGTTTGCGGTAAAAAAAAAACGGTCTTTTCTTCAATTCCTGTATTTTTTCATATCTCAATATATATTGCAGGGGGGGGAAAAATCGCAATGTCAGTTTTTTCCAATATCGTGCAGCCCTACCTTGGGTGCATAGATTTAAATGATTGAAGAAGATGAAGAAAGAAGAAAGGAAGATTTGTCATTATGATACATATGTTTGAGAGTTGGTTAAGTCAGGATGTCAGCAGGTGCAGACATCCGGAGAGTTTTGCGTGTCCCCTGATGTAGCGTCCTCCCTCCAGCTGTCTCTATTCAACTCAAAAACAAATCTAGGTTTATATTTAATATAAGAGCTACTTTTAAAAGTTAAGTTGTAGGGATCTAATGTCAGTCATGGAAAATCAACTATGCAGTTATACCATGTGTGGCAACAAAATGTGATTTTACCTGCTCTACAAAAGACTGGCATAGTTAGGAGGATGAGCAATTCTACAAAGTAAATGAATGTTAACCAAAGGGTGTAATTCTTTTTAAAACCAACACTTTCCCACTTTTATATTATTTTCTATCTAAAAGTACAAATTCATCAAAGACATCCGAGTCATGCTGGACATTTGTATCTGATTAGAGAGACTTAGATATACTTTGTAAAAGGTAGATGACATACTAAACAATGTATTAATCCTCCTTCATGGTCAGACCCTGGACTGAACAAATGATTTGATATACTTTATTTACATTAGACTCCCAATGTGATACTTCCTTCGTTGGTGCTAAATTTTACTCAACGTGTGCTCGTTGTCCCCAAATGTACTTTGTGTGATGTGAGGCTCTGGCAAAGAACAATTGTTAACATTAATATCATATTTTAACTAACTCAAATCGACACTATGTTGTGTACAAAAGATGTAGGGATGCCCATATTGTTCTCCATATTTAGTAAAAATAGGCAATCTGGATATCGGCATGAATGCTTTTTCGATTCCTAAATCCCTGCCATTATTAAACTGTTTCAATGTTGAGATCTTTACAAGAAGAGCTAGTTACCAGTAGCTAACATTAGAATTAAGTTCAAGGACTATTCGGTAAAAAATTGACAGGGCTAAGTTACGTTTTAAAGTTATCATGATGTGTTGAAATGTAATTTTGTAAAAATGTCGTTTTGGCCAGAAACTTACTGTTAGTGGGTTAGGGTTATCAATACAGTTGTTTAAAGATATCTTCAGATGAATACAATATAAACTTGAGAAAAAGGGAATAATGACAAACCAGACAAATTTACTTAATATGTAAAGTGTTATTAAATACATGATTGAGTCAACAGCGTGTTTTTTCCAGTAGGATATCTCCAGTCTTAGCCAAGCTCTGTTTCTCAGCCTGCACCCACCTGACTAGCCTTATTGTTGTGTTGTAGTCCTGACGAGTGGAGGTGGCAGCCAGCAGCACAGTCCCCTGAAGCGCTCCGTGTCCCTCACCCCTCCCATGAGCGGCCCCAGCAACCAGCCTCTGGGTCACGTCTGGCTGTCCCAAGAGGACCTACGTTCTGCCAGAGGCCCCGCCCCAGACCACGCACCTCTCTCCCCCCAGAGCAGCATCGCCTCCTCTGGCAGTGGGGGCAGTGAGCATCTGGAGGAGGCTGGTTTAGGAGGTTCAGGTCTGCATCGCAGTTCCTTCCACGATGAGGGCAGCGGCATGAGGGGTGTGTATGAATGACCAGTGCGCCGTTTGTAGTGCAGTTCACTCCAGTTCACATCCTTAGATGAGATTATGACATTCAGATATTGGGGTTCAAACTTGCCTAACTCGTACCCTCGCACACACTGTTGAAAAGCACATTTGCAAGGGTTTTGACAAACTACTATTAACAACTATACACCTTTTGTAACAGCCATTCGTTCAGATATGCTGTGGCTGCTTTCCCTTGGAAAGATTTACCAGAAATGTGTGAAAAAGCACTGCCTTTTACTGCTATTACAGAGTAGAGTCTACAAGATGTCTTCTTTGTCCATTTTTAACAAAAACTCTACCAAGTTATTACAATTAGGCAAGTTTAACAATGGTCAAATATTTGTGCAAACATTTTTAAATGAAACGCATACCTTTTAACTTAAGAAGGTAAAACATTATTTAAATCCCTCCCTCCAGTGTTCAGTTGTCCTCTTAATAAATAAAAAAAATGTACGATTTAAAAAAAAAAAAAAATTATATTCTCGCCGACGATAGATGCGGACAGTTAAGTGCAGTCTGGAGAGAAGTAGATCAAATGACAGGCATCAAACTTCTCTATTAGACCCAGGTTTCTTACAGGGACAGACATGTGAAGTTTAGTGGAGAAAGGTATATGTGTGTGTGCCTTACAGGTGTTCAGCTAGCGGATCTTGCAAGCTGCAGATCTGTTCAGAGCAGTTTGTCCGGTGGAGTACAGGTCAGAGCTGCGGCCCCAATAAGGCTTAGGTGTTTGCTCTCTGAGCTGGAGTTTAACTTTTCAAGTAGCGTCTGTCGTTCTTTTCTGTAAACAATCATTTTCATCTTGTCATGTAGCTAAACAGGAAAGCAAAACTAACATCTTCAAACACCCACAAGAGGACAAGCTCACATTTGTCAATGTCTCTTTCTGAGGAAGAAGGTGACACCATTCTTTAGGTTTTCTCCTGAAGGGTGTCAAGTATCAGGAGGGGAAATAAGGTTGACAGAGCATTACATTCTTAACATATAAATGCAGGCCCATCTGCACATTCTGTGGAGGCGGTACAATTATTGTACAGCCATTATTGTGTAGCAATATGGATTATGCAATATCCAAATTGCAGGAGGATAGGTTTTGTTGTGATACAGAGATGACCTGGCTTAGAGATATTCTTTTACAAAAAATCAGCCCGTGAACCATTAAAAATGGTTTTCTATGAAAAGAGAATTAAGATGCTCATGCATGATCACTCACTCCAATATCCTCAATTATGTTGCATATACAATATCAGGTCAAATAATCACAATGACTTCTTTCAAATCGCTCAGCCCTTAATCAAAGGGTCTGAATCAAACAACTGTCTAATAATGATCAAATACTAGTTTAAAGTATGTTTTACTTTAGTGGAAGTGCGAGGTCTGCGTCTTTCAATGCCACTCTACATCCCTTGGGATGGGAGGACACGTATTTATAAAAGACTTCTTCCGGTCAAATGTAATCCTCAGATCAATACAGAGCTTCAGAACAATAAAGGAAACATACAATGACCATGTGTAAATACAGAACACAAAAGAGAAACATGCATTCCTTTCCCAACTCTAAACTCACGTTAGAGAGAAATGTTTAACTCAACATGTAATCAGCTATAATTGACTTGTTGATCCTTTGTCTTTCTAAAAGCTTATATACACATCTGATAAATACATTTTTACAGGGGCTTAAGATATACAATATAATGATACGTATTTATCAAAAAAGATATGTTTGATGATGATTGATTGATGTTGTGATTGAATAATGCATTACGTATTTGGTCCACCGTATTCTGTATGTTAGCTTATTTTGCGGGACCGATATATGTGTGTACTTAATTTATTCTGTAGGATTTTAAGGTTGACATCTAAAGATGTATGTCAACACTATTCTCTTTTTTTTTTAAGTTTTTTGTTTATTATGTATATTTTATGTATGTATCTCTAATCCGTAGTGTATTTGTATTTACAACAAAGAAAACAATGTATGTTGTATATTGCTTACAGAAGTTATAATTTCAGAATGACAGCTTCCCGATGAAATGATCATATAATAATAATGGGTCTTCTGCCCCTAGATGTTCCTGCGTGGCTGAAGAGTCTCCGTCTCCATAAGTACGCCGCTCTCTTCTCCACAATGACCTACGATGAGATGATGTCACTGACCGAAGAGCAACTTGAGGCACAGGTTTTATATATTTACACACACGCACACATAGTTAGTTACATCTAAATTGCATCAAATGTAAGAACTTTAATTGGCAATAGTTGTTACAGTATACTTTATTTTCTATCCGCTGATGTAAATAGAGAAAACATTTGAATATACTGTATGGTAATACTTGTGTTAAATGCATGGCAGGAGATAAGCAGAAACATTTCAGCACTAGTATGAACAAAAAGAAAAATATGGACCGGTTTTAATCTGGCTTATTATTTAAGGGATGCAATGATGTAACAAGCCAGGTCAAGTTGTTACTGTTGGAATAAATTATTCTAACGTAGCGATATCTGTGTTTGAACTTAGAGTTTTTCTGAAACAGAGGATGCAGCTAAAATTAAACACAGCCCACCGGGAAGCTGTATACTTCCTCCAGGTGCTGCTAACTCTTTCTATATCTGACCCTCACATGATGCTACACACAATGGATTACATTTACTGATATTGGCTTGATCTGGAAATACACAGATTTTCAGTATCAGTTCTTAATGTGACATGTTAGAAGAAGTATCGACATACATTTGATGGAATCAGTGTTAACCATTTCTGCCCTCCCAACCAAAGATGGGCTAATTAGTTATTTCCCTCCAACATTCACTGGCTGCGTCTCCTGCTGTTACATTTTCCGCAAAAACATCTGCCTTCCTGTTGTTGAATGATAACAAGCTGACCAATTTCAAGAAGCTTTACCCTCCATGTTTGCAAACTTCCCATCTCTTTATCTTACACATCAGCTATCAATCTATAGCTCTTTTTACAATGTGCACAGAGATGTTTGACACAAAACCTTTTCTTCCAACAGAAGGTCACTAAAGGAGCAAGACACAAGATTGTTATCAGCATTCTGAAGCTCAAAGACAGACAGAATCTACTTCGCAGCTTGGAAAAGGTCAGTAACTGTACCACATCATCATCATCATCTTCTTCATCTTCTCACCAAAAAGATTGCATAAATCTTCTAGTCTTACCCTTCATTATTTGAACTTTGGGGGTTCTGTTCATTTATTTTTAATTGCTCTTTTGTTTTTGGAGATTGATCTCCTTTCTCGAGTAAGAAGGGTGGCCATTCTGAGTGGGCGTTATTTATCTGAGATGCAGCTAAGGGAACATCTAATCCCGGAAGGAGAGTTTTGGGCTCCACATGTAAACCCATCCTCTTCCCCCCACCCCTCAGCCCTCCATTCAGCCTTCAAAGCAAGACAATGGCGCTCAAGGGCAAACCACAGGAGGGACTTCTTGGGCCGGCTAAATTCAGGCTTAACCTTTTCACCAGCGCTTCATTTCAAAATGTGTTACCGCTGCACTGGTAGGACTGGGGAAACAAGACACCTGTTGCTTGGTATTTTGGGTTTACACAGACTCCGGGTGGGAGGAAGTCTGATATCATGGACACAAGTAGCGAAGGAAAACCGCATGTATGTATTTCTGGTGTTACTTTATTCTCTGCTCTATCACATGGCAGTGTGGATGCTATTCCCATCTGTTCATATTCTTCATGTTGGTCCATAGTAACAGATTTGTCTTGTATGATTGTGTTAAATGTTTCCTGTTGTAGTAGAGGTTATTTTCTTCCTTTTCATAACCCTTTCTTCCTCCTCTTCCCTCCTATCGTCTACCACAGGATGTGTTGGAGGGCAGTAATCTGCGCTCGCCCCTACAGGAGCTCCATCAGATGATCATGACGCCTATCAAGGCTTTCAATGGTGGCGAGGAGGCCTCTATGCAGCGGGCCCTGCTGAGCCCCGAAAGCAAGAGCGCAGCGCCGGGCTCCCACCTGACGGGGGTCGGGGGAGGCGGAGGGGAGGCTGAGTCGAGCACAAGCGTCATCGCTGAGGGGGATCTACCCGGCCAGTTCACCCGTGTCATGGGCAAAGGTGAGCTGCATGCACCAGCTCTCAGGTCAGATGGTTTTCATTGACTTAGAAAGATTTGTTTTATCACAACGTCTTATTTCCATCCTTCTCAGTTTGTACCCAACTACTGGTGTCGAGGTCAGACGAGGACAACATCAGCTCCTACCTACAACTCATCGACAAGTGCCTTATACATGAGGTAAGAAATGACCAAATATACATAAAGCACATCATATACTAGGAACAGACCGTGCAGGAGGTTTAGTTTCATTCAAGAAAAATCATGAAAGAGGAAATGATTCATATTGTCCCACACTTCACCTTCACTTACTGGTTACTTATCTAATACCTGTGACTATTTATCGGCAGATTTTGGTGAACATAATAGGTCTACCCTAAATACATCTACATGCAGACATTGACATAACTTCCTCGTAACTATATGTCAGAACAGTATTTGTGTGTTTTCTGTCAGAATATTAACATTTTAGCCACACATTAAAATCTTGAAAGAAAAAAATTATATAATTTTTAGAATCTGAGTTTGAGTAAACGATCAGTTGGATTAAGTTTAAATGAATAAATGTGCATTGTGTATTATGATGTTTTGTCAAAGCATAGAGTCCTTTTTTGCAAAGAAATGCACCTGAAAATCCTCAGCAGTCATGCTTCATTTCATCCCTGATTCGTACTCCCTGCTCTCCCCTCCCCCTCCCTGTCAGTCCTTCACTGAGACGCAGAAGAAGAGGCTGTTGTCATGGAAACAACAGGTCCAGAGGCTGTTCCGGTCCATTCCAAGGAAAACTCTCCTCGACATCGCAGGGTACCGAACGCAGAGGAGGTAAATCTCACGGACATACAGTATCTCTTCTCCTGGGTTATACTGGCTGTGATGAAACACTTTTAATCAAAGTCACTTTAACTTTTATGAAACAATCTGAAAATCAAGGCTGACATACATATGGAAATAAATATTGTGCTGAATGAATTAAATGTGAAAAAAAAGATATTAAAACATAATGAAGTTCACTAATTACATTTATTTCCTTTGTTCACATGTCTGCGATTACAAAAGCAGTATCTGACTAAAAGAATAAACGTGAACGACTGTGAGATTACGACCTCCGCTTCAGCAAAGAAAATTAGGATTATCATTTAATCATAAATTCATAAACAAACTTGAGTTTCTCCTCCTTCGCGTCGAAAGGAGCCAGTTGAGGTGGTTCAGGCACCTAGTAAGGATGCCACCTGGGCGCCTCCCTAGGGAGGTGTTCCAGGCACGTCCAGCTGGTAGGAGACCGAGGGGTAGACCTAGGACCAGGTGGAGGGATTATATCTCTTCGCTGGCCTGGGAGCGCCTTGGGATCCCCCGTCAGAGCTGGTTGATGTGGCCAGGGAAAGGAACGTTTGGGGCTCTCTGCTGGAACTGCTACCCCCGCGACCCGAACACGGATAAGCAGGAGAAGATGGATGAATGGAACTTGAGTTTCTCAATGTTCAGCTCATTATTTGTGAACCTTTATGAATGTCTAACTTCTGTGTTTATTACACATGTTCCTGACCAGGATCCTAATGGATGTTTACCTGCATCTCTTTGTCTCGTCCTGCTGCAGCCGGTTCGGCCAGTCTAACTCTCTCCCCACCGCTGGCTGTGTTGGGGGCAGCGTGTCGGCCCGGAGGAGCCTCCGTCAGTTCCAGATGCCCTCCAGGAGCTTGCCGGGTGCCAGGCTGGGCCTGCTGGGCAGCAGTGGGCTGCTGGGACCCACACCCCGCAGCTCCAGCAGCACACCCACCGGTCCCAAGCAGGGCAGACAGGTGGGTCAAACAAGCAGAACATTTAAACCAGGATAGGAGGGATGAGAGGAAACCAGCAGGGAGAAAAGGGACTGTCAGGCAAGAAGGGCAGACAGTATTACAAGTTATATAACGTTTAAACTTCTCAATCATTCCTGGAAAATGAAACAATTTATTAGTATATCTTTACATTACAGATTTAGTATATATGACGTCAAAATAGCATGGGAATATGGGAAATTATTAAGTGAATAGCAAAACCTTTTACGGGTTTCGTTTGAATCCATAGATAATATAATGGATATAATGTTTATAAACTGATGGTAGCCAAAAATTGCAATTTCCCAGAACTTAATATTTAATCTTCAATTTATATTTATATTATGGATTAACGGTCAACAATGGAAATATTCCCTTTTGAGAAGGTGCAACCAGAAGATTTTTGATAAATGAACAATAAATAGTTTCAGCCATAAATGATGAATGCTTTGGTTCTTACCACACAGAGCTGTGATCTTTGGGAGTATGGGGAACAAACTTGGTTTAAATGCTGAATCATTTTGATATGGTGTGTTATCACTAACTCCAGCATCAGTTGAGGTGATACAATGAGGGTGGGTAGGTCAAGGTACTTTCTACAAGGCCTGTTAATTAAATCTTTCTAATACATAAAACCTTAGCTCCACTAAACCGGACTGCTGAATGGATGGGGTGTTCGTGACTGTAAAAGGAAAATGTAGAAATGCATAATAACACATTCCAGGATGTTTACAATATCCTAGGCAGCAGAATTCCTCCTTCAGCACGTATTCTTTCTGAAATAGACTTTTGATTCCATGACGAAATAAATGAGGGATGAGGAAGAGGAGAATGAAGTGAGGTGGATGGAACTTGTAGGCAGGACACCCCACATACCAGAGGCCCTGCGTCAGTGCCGAATACTGAAACAGGAGGAGCTGTTTCAGGCCCATCCTGGCACCCTTCAGTTTGTGCTGACCCAATCCCCCCCCCTTCTCTCTCTCTCTCTCTCTCTCTCTCTCTCTCTCTCTCTCTCTCTCTCTCTCTCTCTCTCTCTCTCTCTCTCTCTCTCTCTCTTACGTCCCTTACAATGGGAGGAAATACCTCAGTTCCTCCTCCTCACACTGGACCTTCTTGTGTTGGATGTAGATGTGTAGAGAGAGAGAGAGGAGAAGGATGGTGGGAGGGAAATATGTGAGTCATAGTTTGGGAGAGGTGGCTCTGATGTTGGAGGAGGGGCAATGAGAGAGTGAGAGCGTATATGAGTGCATCTGAGAGAGAGAGGCAGTCAGAGGCAGTGAGAACAGTGCACAGGCATTTCCTGTTTTTCCCCCGGCCCGTGGCACTGCAGGGCCGCGGGGGGGTGGGGTCTGAGGGATAGAGGTGAGAGGAGGGGCGTGTGGTAGTGGTGTCAGGGGTATAATAGGCAGGTTACAGTGAGGAATTCATGCGGTGAGCGTCTGAGACTGTCATTAGGTGTGGGCTAGACCTCCAGACAGGAGCGTGGGGGGGGGGACATGTTGAAGAAGCTGTGGCCTTTATCCATTCTTGCATATTCCATACACCTCTTTGATCAGTGAACGTAGAAGGAGGAGAATCTGTGATTATTATTTGTGCATCAAGTTGTTATAATGTTATATGTCCTTATAAATTGTCAGTATTTGAATAACCAGAGGATCCACAGATCATAAAACATATGAATTAGAGCATCCTGGTGCACAACTATTGTTAGCGTCCAATCTCAATCAAACTGTATAACAATAGGAAAAGTCAATGTGCAGCATATGCTAATAACTTGCTAACTTCACTACAAGGAACTTTTAATAGAGCCCAATGCACCCTAGACAAATTGAAATTTGGTTTGTGCTTGATCTAGCAAGTATTTAGGATGATGTCTATTTTCCAAATAAAATTGCTCTTTAATTTAGACAAAACTTGAATTTAAAAATAAGAGTCCCCATAATGTTTTAAACCTCAAAAGTAGTGATAAGGGTGCCATTTTATATAACCTGTTAATAGGTTTGATTTATTATCCAAGCACAATTTCTATGTTCATTTTGACGACACAAGCAGAAAATTGTATGTCCTTCTTGTCTGTCTCTTCGAAAACTTTGATTCCGTGAAAGTAGATGGAGAGATCCGAAATGATGATAAGTGTTTAACTTTAGGTTTGACATTAGTCTTGAAGAGCCATTTGCATGTACAGAATCTAACTTCATGTTGTTAAATTGTTGTCCTTAGGGTCTGTGGTTCGCCAACCCCGGGGGAAGCAACAGCATGCCGAGCCGGACCCACAGCTCCGTGCAGAGGACGCGCTCGCTGCCCGTTCACACCTCCCCACAAACCATGGTCATGTTCCAACAATCCGGTATGAAATGAATGAAAACATGCTGAACATTTTTATTTATTGTAGTTTTTATATACTTTATAAACTGTCTAAATATTTCCATTGCAACACCACAACTTTTTTCTTCCTTTTTAACACTTTTAAGGGGTGTTTCCATAATGTATTAATGTTATATCAGTTCGATCATGCTTTTGAAGATTTGGATGACATCACTGACCTTAACTGTAACCGCAAGCATTACAGTAAGGGCTTCTGGTTGTTCAATGTATGTACATATTCACATTAAGGCGAACCCATTTTAGTGTCCTTTCTGCAGGTTAGGGCTGACAATGTAGGTACTACACGTTTATGATGAATCATTACTTTCATTAATGGAATTGTAGTTCATTGTAGAATTGTAATTATTGTCTCTCTTTTTTAGAGACCATTTTAAACCTCACATAACATGCCTCTTGGCTCTACATTTGTAAATGACCCCCGTGAGACATTGAGATTCTTTAAACCACCTTGTCCCACAACACCACTAAACAGCGAGGTGATTTAAGATGCACTTGACCACATATCTTTGTAGTGTAAACATAAATGCGTTTGGAAGCTTAGCCGAAAAGGACATAACAGGAAACTACGTCATCAAACCGAGGAAATGACGCATGGCTTTGTTTTGTTTCTTCTGTTTTTCTCTTATTCAGTTTATTCTCAAACTGCTTATAAAATATAATAAATTAACAACATGAAAGCTTACTAATATTAACCAAGACCAGAAACTCTTAATTAGTCCCACCTTGTCAAAGGCAGCAAATAACAGACACACTACTTCAGTTGTTGCCCTTCACAATAAAAGCCCTAGACATATACACTGCATCACCGCTTACCAGAGGGAACCTGAATTAGCTTCTCTACAAAATAGCTTTGTTTAAGATATCTGAAAATGTTTAAAAAAGAATCATAATTGTTTCTAGTTTGATCTACCCGTCGTTCCCCTCCAGCCTGAAAGCCCCCCACTCAAGAGTGTCCACACAGGCATGGGTCATGGTTACCATGGGCGCCAGGCGGAGTGACTTGTAGTAGCCTCTGCTGACTGTCCCACGGGAACAAAGTCCAGTAATAGGACAAGCTGGGCTTCCTCCACTCTTGTCACACACACACACACACACACACACACACACCACACACACACACACACACACACAGCAGACATGTTCTCTTTTTAGAATGAAGAGGGAAAACATATTAAAAAAAATCAGGAGGGAGGAAGTTAGAGGGAGAGAGGAGACTGTATGTGAGAGAGGAAGAGATAGAGGGAGGCTGGAAGGGAGGGAGGGAGGGAGGAAAGAGTCGGAGGAGTCTCACAATGAGGGTCTTTGTGCAGCGAGGACACGGCTCCCTGGCCCACTTTCCTTCTCTCCCTGACTCACTCCCTTTCTTAACTTTCCCTCCCTTTCCTCTCCCATCTCTCCTCCTTTGACAACTCTGCAGAGTCATGCACTCATAGCAGTCACTCTCAACAGCTGTGTCTGGGCCAGAGAAACTGATTTGAAAGGCTAGACCCCCCCCCCCCCGCCACGACCCCCACCCTCCTCTTTGCATATATCTGCAATCAGTCTTCCTCTCTGCCAACAGATAGACTTATTAAGTGAGAGAAAATGAGGGGATGAAGGAACAAGTGTGTGTGTGTAGGATTTGTTTGTGTGTGTTTGTGTCACTGTTAGTCTGTGTGGACAGGGGGGAGGGATGGGTGGGGCTGGGGGGTGTTGGAGGGATTTGGAGCCTATAAATAGTCCAGTGTGGACTACTGGGCCTAACTCAGCTTTTCTCTCTGGCCACAAGGGATTTTCACTGCCCGGCGTGTGTTGAAGACTCAGCTAAGGTCTAAATGGCTGGAAGGGTTGCTAGGGTGTACTGTGGCCCAAATACAACCCCCCTAACACACACATACCCCCCCCCCCTCCAACCTCAACCCAACCCTCTTAAAACAGTCTCCACCCTGTTCACAGCCGACCGAAACTAGCAACTGAGAGCTAAAAGAATAAAATGAAAAAGAAAGTGGGGGCTTTGACTTTTGTGTAAAGTCTGATTTATCTCCTGAGCATTCATTGATGATATAAAGATATTAATATAGATTCTTTCATTGTATCCTAAACATGTTGTTACTAGTTGGAAACTCTGGAAAGAATTATGTTGATATTGATGTTCAATTATGAATTCAGCGAAATGTTGAAGACCAACGTAATGTGTAGAGTTGCTTGTTTTGTCTAACCGACTGGTAAAAAACAAAAAAACATTTAAAACAGGATTGCTTTTAATACATATACTGTTGACTCATTCCTTTTTCAACTCATCCTTTTAACTCTTGTCCATTGTCCAAATGCATTCTCTTTTCTCCCATATATCACCAGGGCTTTGCTTACATTTGTATAAAGAGTGATTTCTTACTTTTGCTTCTTAAACACAACATACATTATTGTTATTTAGACATTTCTGGCACCACAAATCTGCGTTGCTTCTAGTATGAATAGTTTTCATGTAATATTTGAAGATTGTTCATCACTCCTCCAGTGATCAAAGGCCCTCAGGAGTAGGAGATGTTCAGAGGGACTTAGCGGTGCCATAAGATGCCTAACGTATTCTTGATTTCGGTTGGGGAAAAATAATTGAGTGTACTGGCTAATACTGGATTAACACTATTCTATATATTCACACCTTGATCAATATCAAGGTATCTGTTCCATTGTCTTTATTAGTCATGGCATTTTTGAATATAGAAAGTAAGATCTGATCATATGAGTGACAGGTAGTTACAGTGATATTTCATATAGCCATGCAATTAAAAGCAAAGAGCATCAGTTACTTTCCGTTATTTTGAGACAGTAAACTCAATCCAGTCTCAATCACTACACACAAAAGACAGCGTGATCCGGCTGTAATTGTTTGACGTAGCATGTGTCCCAGTGCTGGAGTTAGCAGTGTGGTATAATCTGATTATAGAGTCTGCACTCTGGTTGAGTGGACGGCATTGTACCAGTGGACTGATCTGACTGTATTTATGTTGTTCTTTGCCCACTCGTCCCCTGGTGCCGTTTTAGCATTATTATGATTCTGCTTGATTACGGTGTAAGGCCTCGGATTAAGAGTGTGAGAAGTCATTCAACATTTTGTTGCAGCTTTCACCGCATGAGAAATTAGTAAACAATGAAAGCATGAACACTGCCCTGGAGAGGATCAACTGTCCAATAATTGACTCAATGAAGTTTACCTGCTACTGTGACAGTCATAATCAAGATATTTTGTTCAAATCATCTCTTTAGTACGAATATAAGTGAGTCACTAATACTGATGTTGCTTCATGTTTGTGTTTGTTACTACAGATCTTCAGCTTCCAGTGACAGAGCCAGACATCAACAATCGCCTTGAGTCTCTGTGTCTGAGCATGACAGAGCACGCCTTGGGAGGTAACACCGTTTTTATTTGACTCTTATTATGAATATGTCAGTTGTTCATTAGCATGTGATGCTCCCCACCTGTCATCCTCTCTCTCTCTCTTACATTAGATGAGCACTATTTAGCAATCATAGAGAAATGTAGTTCTTCAATACCCAGTACATGGTCATCATATCAGTCAGGTGTCTGGTGACTGCAGACTGCAGTGTCTGTCCTTTTTGTTCCAACTGAATTATCTCAGCTGTTGAAAAGGAATCCACTTTGGTTCCAGGCTGCAGTGGCACGGTTTGATCTGAACACTTTTTTCAGTTTCAATTTCCTCATTTTGTGGCCAGGATTAGTTGTGATAGAACTGCACAGGTAGCAAACAACTGGATGCACCTTGTAGTGTTTATACCACACTGTATGTTGTAAAATGTCCGAGCTTCTGTTAGCCGATCTTACGGGCTTATATCATACCCCGAGTTAAACTTGTAAACATGATACTGTCAGCTTCAGTTATAAAATCTTTTGTAAATGCCAGCAGTTGGATCCGACCTAGACACTTCTGCGTTAAGTTTTAAAACCTAAAGCAAACTATAAAGTGTCCGAACATCATATCAGTCAGTCAATTAGTGAAACATTTTAACAATAGGTCGCCTAAGTTGATCTTAATAATACTGATGTTAAACTGACTGTCCATTCCATCATCAGCTTTAAGTCTGGAGGTGTTTCACCCATCAGACATGTTGAAGCCGAAGCAAGGGACTTGGCGTTATATTATATATTTTGGTGAAGTTTGGTTCATTAGTTCCAAAAGTCTACAAGTTTGAAATATTATGGCAATTATTTGAATTTCGGAAGGGAGTTCAGCTCAAAAGGTAAATAGAATGTGACGATCCACAGACAAAAGATGGTTGTAGCCAAGTGCCAACCTCCAGTGCTGAAAAATGAAGTTAACATCCATATGCCAAAAACTGCAGTTCCTTCAATCCCCATTAATATTGAAATGCCACATTTTATAGCAGAAATAAACATGTTTACTGCCTGGCCTAATTCTTTAGATAATTTCCCCACTATTACAACTGTTGAGTGGGTGAATTATTGAATAACTCACCCATATAAATGATATTAAAGGGTTTAAGTTACTCATTATTTAGGTTGCGGTTTGTTTGAACTGACAGGGTGACGTCAGAGCCGTTAGCTGCCTCACCCGGGCCCTCCTCAACTCCACCATCCTTTGGATTAGTCGGGGATTTAGGCGCTGTCGTCACTGACAAGATGGCATTGACCCGAGCCACACACATAAAGAGAGACTACATCTATTATTGGTGCTCTTGGTTTATAGCAACATGGAAACCACTAGAAAACAATCTTTTCAAAGCTATGGGAATTTGAAAACCCTTAAATGGCCAACACTATGAAAATGCCTGAAAACACCTAAAGAAAACCTAGATTATAGTGTAGTTGACACATGGCATAAATCGAGTCAGTCATTGGCTGACCTGGCTTGTGCAGAATATTCCCATACAGTGAGTTTCAGTCTGGGTTAAAGTCAGTGCCAACTCCCCCCGTCTCAGAGCTGGACTGAGGTCAGGACAGTGGGCCTCAGTGCTCGGAGCAGAGCAGTGGACAAGTGCTGCTTTGTGTGTGTGTTGGAGGAGGTTGTGTGTTTGGTGGAGAGCAGAACCAAAGAGTGTGTTTAACTTAGGAAAAACTCCTTTTTAATCAGACTTTCCCCTCCTTCTAGTCTTTTGCACACCTAGCCGGCTGTGGTGAGCTTCACAAACACGACTTGGTAACTGAAGCCAAACATGCTACAGGAAATGATTTCAAACACAACGTATCATGGGTACAAGAAGAAGAATGTGGATGTTTTATAACGTCCATTCTTAATTTTTCTGTGTGTGGCATCAACCCACCCTTTCAGTGTCATGATGGAATCAAATATTCCACCAGTGTGTAGCTTGATAACATGATCCTCTGAGCCACACCAGAGGCACCAGCTGTCAGCCTGTTGTTTTCCTCTGCACCCCTCTATCAGTATTTATACAGATGTGTTGTTCTCCCATCATGACAGTGTGGGCTCCGGCCCCTCACTGTTCACCAAGTCAGAAAACGCCTCAGGCCTTCCATTACTACTATTCTTCATATCAGATGGGATTTAATAAAACAGAGCTTAATAAATAATAAATAACCTGTAGCCAAAGAGCAATGGTTAGAACGTGCTAAGAAAAAATGTACTGCAGGAAAGCAACGAACAAGACGAAGAGAGGTACTTGTATATGTAAGAAGGCTAATACATATATACAAGTACATGAGAAGTGTGGTAGAAATAGGTTTCCTTGTTAATGTTTTCTCTCAAATTTGAGGAATGTTGTCTTCTTTTCCACTGCTAACGGCTCTGTCTTCATCAGGACCTTTGATCCTAACTGTGATAACACTAACCCTATCTGAGTACGCTGATTCAGTTAACACGTCTGGCGTATAGAATCGAGGGTCCTGATGAAGACAGAACTGTAACATTGAACAGAGGATCAGTGGTTTGGATCCCCAGACCCTGCAGTCAACACGTTGTAGTGTTTTTGGCAAGATACTTGCTCCTGTAGGCATGGTTACGGTTCTGAAGTTAAGTTGTTTTGGAATAACGTGTTAACGTGTCTTCCTCTCTCTGCTGTTCCTCTTTAGACGGTGCTGACCGCACATCAACGATATGAAGCGGAGACCTGAGCGAGAGCAGTGGGACGGCGCGGGTTCACGAGGCTCTCTCACGATAAGTCACCTCGAGGCCACCAGCCCTCCTGTCCCCTCTGCTTGTAGCCAATGGTAGAGCTCAACCAAAGGATCGGGGCGGGATTCAAGACCCCCCAGAGAGCGCCATCATCAAACGGCTAACGCTATCACATTGGCACCGTCCATCGGGTCGGAAAAAAAACACTTCCTGCTCCGCCAGCATCTGGGTGAGGAGACAGGACAAGCCTAGAACACGGCCTGGACAGTGTGTGAACAGCGCCCACCCCCTGACCCCCACCCTCCGGCAGGCCAGAAGCAGTACGGCAGGCAGCAGAAGGGAGACGCTGGCCTGCGGCTCGGGGCCCGGTAACACTGGGGCCCCTTCCCTCTCCGACACCCCCCCCCCCCCCCCCCCCCCCCCCCCCCCCCCCCCCCCCCCAGCACATCATCGACCACAGCTCGTGGCATTCTTCAAATCCATTACAGTACCTCAGAGCCAAAAACAAGACGAGCTAAGAGGAAGTTTGGGATTTCCTTGACTGTATTCGTCCAGCAAGGATGTTTGTAGAGCTCGGGAAGGTCCTCTTGCTCAGTATTTGGGGGGGGGGGGCAAAACAAAATCATTGATTTGTATTGTATGTATTTATTGTTTACATAATGATGCTACTTTCAAAGGGTACAAAAACATGTATGAATTTCAGGTATGAATCGTGAAATTTTCTGTAAAGCCTTGGCTGTCTACCAGCTTTACGTCCCGAGTAGCCATCACGCTAGTTTACAACCAACGTGCTTATTCTTTATTTTAGCAGCCAAGACATGTCGGCTTGAACAAGAGAGAGAAAGAGAGAGGAGGGAGAGAAAGAGGCAGGTGTGTGGAGATGAGAGGTAGGAGAAAGACACAGGAAGTAGTAGAAGAGAGAGTGGAGCTGAGGTGAAACTGGAAAGGGAAGCGGATGTTTAAAGGAGGACGGCGTCAGAGGCGGGACCTCTGATCAGCCGAAGACGACGAGGAAGATGACGCCATGTCTAATCATGTTGTTCACGTGAGCGAGTGTCGGAGGAAGTGAGTTTGGCAGCGGTCAGTTACACATTGTTTATCCACAGCATGTACTGTATGAACTCTTTTGAATTCAGAGCCTTTGTAGGCAACAATACATTGAAAATGTAGAGTTTTTTTTATAAATGGGAGATTGATATTGTCAGTGGGATCTGTCTGCATGTTCAGATACTGGGTTTAGTTTGTTTTTTTAAAGCAGGGTGATATGCTTAAGCTGCATGTTACAACTAAATATATTTTTCCGGGGGTACAGGAAGATTGTGAAATGTGGAGAAGACGACAGAGAAAACAAAACAAGAGGGCTATTTGGTTTCCACTCAGACCATGTTGCAACATGGGAGAAATCACACACTGTCAATCCATGAAGGGTAGCTTTCCCAGAGATTGTCTCATTAGTGCTTACCTCCACCTGCTGGCCGACCGCAGTCAGAGCGGGGCAGACGCCTGTGAACACGCAGGCAGATTATACACGGATCATTTATGAGCGTTATAATTAGGAAATGTTAATGCTGCAGGAAATCCCTCACAGATCGCTGTGTCACATGGTCTTCTGTCTGCTCCGGGCCGCTATAGAATCTATTTTCTTTCTTTTTTAAATACTGACTCTTCTGGTTATTCTGTGTCTTAATATTTATCCTCCGTTTATTGTGTCTGGTAGACAGACTTCATAAGAACAGATTGATGGAAAATAAGCTGGTATGAAAACTCTCCAACTAAACGGTCACCATCCAGGGTTATTGATTATTATTGTTTCGTTTCTTTCCTTAGTTTGTTGCAATTCTATAGTACTTCCTTTGTATCCTGCACTTGATATGATAATGTGATACACTAAAATCCAGCTTTGGAGTCGGATCACATGGAGCAGATTGGAGGCAGAAGTGGAGCGGTAGAACCACAACAGGTGGCCATTACCCCGCCACTTTGTTTCTTTGAGTCTGACGGTGGATGTTGGAGCTGAAGATGCTTTGTCTTCTCATGTCGCTCATCGCTAGAGGACCATGCCAGGGTTTGTGCATGTTTTGCTCATTAACAAACCTTTTAAAAGACTCTGTTACTATAAACTATACTTATTTTATGTGTTTCCAACCTTCAAGGTTGCACAGGAAAGAAAATAATGATAGAAATAAAAAACACTACAGTACAATACATTCAGTGTGTGTCGAAAGAGCTAAAACATGCAGAAAAACTGTGATGGTGCCTGAGAGTGGATCAGATGCAGTGAGGGCGGCTTGAAGCTGCAGTCTGGATCAGTGCACACACTCACACACACACCACAGGACAGTGTATGTGTGTTAGTGACAACAGTGCACTGCCTCAGTCGTGTGTGTTTTCTGCACCTTGAGTCTGTAGCCAATCAGAAGTGGTCTGTACGTTTGAAGATGAAGATTCCACCAAAGCATGAACTGATGTCACACCTTTCTGTCTGACGCTTTCGCTGAGAAGCATCGGAGCCTGTTCCGATGTCACTGCCATATGAATCAGTACTTAAAGTAGATACAATTATTTATTCTTTTTTTCATAATTTTTGCAGAGGTGATACTTTTACTCATTTAGGTGTATTATTATTTAAAGTACCATATGTATTAACATGTTATGGCTGGTGACCATACGTACATCTCAAATATTAACATAGTTATTGTTGACTTTGACTGTTAACTTTTCTTTCTCGTCGTTGCTGTTGTTAAACTATAATCTTGTTTGTATCTATCAGTGTCATGTTGAGATTTGTTTTCATGTGAACTCGGAGCGTGATGCGTGTTCAGTTACCAAATTCACTTCAGAAGAACTGTCAGCAAACAGAACCAGCGGGGTGTTGTTGTAGGCTTTGGCATGCCAGGAAGTAGACTGGCCCATTGTGACCAGTTACCACCTCACTGCATGGTCCTGAGGTGAACAATCTAGGTTGAAATGTGTGTTACTTTAAAGAATGAGGCTGGCATTATTCGACATCTTAATGTCAACAAATCCTATGAAAATACCAAATTCTAAAGATGTAGAATTTCAAAAACTTGGAGGAAACAGTGCATTTGTTGGGGACTACTTCCAGCAGCGGATGAATCTATATTTGGTGCTCTGGATTATTTCAGGCAGCAGGACATTGTATGATGGATTGACTGAAATGAACTACAATGGTTTTGCATTGTAAGGAAGGAACACGTCAACCAGTGCAACAGTGAGGCTTATCCATCTGTGTTTTGAATTGTTTGGTTAGAGTGTTATAGCAAAGAAGTTATATCAGGATTTGATACACAGTGTTGGTTTTGGTCTTTTCATAGGATTTGTTTATGTTAAAAATAGTAGAGAACATCAGCAGACCTGTCCTTTACACATCATGTGTTAAGATAAACCAACCTGCAGTCTGTAATGTAATCAAAGGGATTATTGAAACTGTCGTACACTTGCAGTATTTTTATTTACTTCACCTTGCCATGTTTGAGTTATAAAGGTGTTGAAACAAAGTTTTTAGTTTTGCATAAAAACACTACTTTTTGTCTGTGACTGACAGCATTCATAACCTGAGTTTATGGGATGTTTCTATGCGTGCAGAGTAACATAGTAACGTCACATGTTGTGTATTTGCAGTCACAGAGCGTCTGTGTGACGGGACAGTGGAGAGTTACAGCTCTGAGGGTCATTACACATCTCTTCAAACCAAATGCTTTATTTGTTCTAATGCATATCAGCTCTGTGGGAGTCCAGGAGTGCTAACGCTGTGCTCACTGCAGTATTAACCGTTAGATATCGCCTCGATATTCCAAAAAAAACATTTAATGTACTTTAAGTTGAGACATATATGCTGTTTTGTATCTTTTACTTTTTGTCATAGGTTCTGCAGTTTTAGTATGTTGATATGGGATGCCAAGATTTCTCTTTTTTCTCTGTATGTTCAGCAGCATCCATTCTGTAACAAAGTGTTACCGCTTGACTGCTCCTTTATTTCATTTCGTTTTATTTTATCAAAGAGCCGATGTCCTGTATTGACTGCAGGCTTACATATATATTTGACAAAAGAATATTGTATGTTTAATAATAAAAAAACTCAAAAAGACAAAAAAGTGCAGAAAAAAAGAAATGGAGAAAATTGAAAGAAAAAAAATGTGTAATTTATATTTTCAAAGTGCATGCACGAGGCGGGGAAGGTCATATTTAGAATAACAAATGGCAGTGCCTTTTTTTGTACTCGAGACATTCACCCCAAATGTAAATGGTTTTATATAGACTTTAAAAGCTGTTGTGTTACAGGATGAAACGGCTGTGTCGGGCCACACTCACACTGCAGCTGCACGTCCCCATTCAGACCCCCCCCCCCCCCCCCCACAGTGTTATGTAGATAAAGAACAGATGAAAGTGTTAACTCATCCGAGGATTGTCTAGATGTAAAACTGATCCACATGAACATACTGAACAAATGAAAGAGAGTTATTTTAGATTCGTGGAGACAACTTATAATAAGCTGACTATTTTCTTATTTAATTTGTCATGCAGACTCAAATCTGTAGTAAAAATGTCTGGTAACTTCTTTCCATTGACTTTTGCTTGACCAAAATGAGAAAGGAATCGTCTAATATGTCCTACATGTGTTTAACACTTAGTGTTCATGTAGACAGTACATCAATGTGGCAGCAATACTGACGATATCAAGCAGAACCTGAAACCATGAACACTGACTTGTACTTTCTTATTATAGCCAATTGTATTTAGATTCGCTTGGTCCTTACACGTAGACCAATCATCTAAATGAATCCTCTGAGGACACAAAGTTGAGGATCTGAAGAGAATATGATCAAGTTTCATCAAAATCCAATTCATAAATCAAAGCTAAACTCCAGTTGTCCAGTTTACTGCACATGGTTGAAAATAAGTATTTTGAACTTTAGGCACATTTAAAGCATCTTCATGTTTGATGTTTGCTGCTCTCAAAAGCGAAATGTGATCAAACACAAAGTTCATCTGAATGTAGCGTGGGGGTGCAGTGTGAGCGAGGCCCGGGCGGTGAACTGGGTCTGTTGTTTTCTGTCCTCTGTAGGTACTTAATGCTGATATAAAGTTATGAATTGCTCTGGTCTGTACAAACATGTGTGAATGAGTGTGAATGTGAGTGTGTGTGAAAACATTCAAGTGTTATTCAATGTGTCTTGCTGTATCTTTGTGGCGACGTACCAGAATGCTGTGACTTGGCATGCCCCCGTTATACATAAAGAAAAGTTGTAACTCCTCCAGCGTCTGTGTGTGTGTGTGTGTGTGTGTGTGTGTGTGTGTGTGTGTGTGTGTGTGTGTGTGTGATTCAGACAGTAACAGGGTTTACTTGGCCGTTTGTAGTGTTTTAATTCAAATGAAGCACCTATTCCGCCGGTGTAGATCTGCAGGTTTGAGATGGATTTGCAGCATCGGAAAACAATTTGGCGCTTGATATCATACATTAAAGAACAAAGAGAAATGTCACCTGTTGGATTTTCCCTTTCACATAGAGTTATGTAGGTGTTTGTGTATGTAAATGAATGCAAAGGCTAAATTCCCAAAGTTCCCTCCAGAGGGAGTTTCTCTCCCACACACTCCCCCCACCCTGCCTGAAACTCCTCCATTGGACTCCTTTGTATATTTCTGTAACATAGTGACATCACTATGTAACACTCGTGCTTCTATTGGCTAGTGCTCCGACACATTGTACTTGATAGGCTGAAGGGCGGCACATATTTAAGCCCTTGACCAATAATATTAGAGCTGGCCTGCTTACCAATCAGAGCAAATTTACTCACACACACATAGCCGTGGGAACATGTTTCAAATGGGGGGTTCTGTGGGGATGACACCAGGGCCGGTTCTGACCAATTTGCTGCACTAGATTTTAGCTGGCAATGAAAAACCTCTACAAAAGACCAATACACTACAAAAGAGAACTGATTGACATGGTGGACAGCTTACATAAAAAGGCTTCAAATGTATTTAGTATTGCATGAACATGTTTTAATTGGGGGGTGGACTTCACATCCTCTAGGGGGGTCCGGGGGTACCCCCCCGGGAAGATTGTTTTTAACATTTTAAAGTAAAATGCTTCAATCTGGTGCACTTTGAGCACCCAATTACTAGAGACTGATCTAGGGGTACAACTCTAAACACCCATATGAAAAAGATCCGTTTGCATTTTATTAATCAAATAAGTATGTGAACATTTCCAATAACCTACCATAGCCAATAACAAATAAATGTAGGCTAACTTATTTAATTTTGTGGTTCATTTATATCTTATTTGATCAGTTAACATTGATTATTTATGCATATTTTTAAATCTCCAGTTTTAAACGATATGTTTGGTTTACTGTCCTATAGTATACATTGGAATGATTTCAAACCTGTTTTTATTTATCCTAATAATTATAAAGGAGTGCCTTGGAAATATTTGTTTACATAAATTGTGATCAAACGTTTGAGACCCACTGAGATAACTTAGACTAAAGTGAACTATCTAACACTCAGAGTCCTTTACCTCACTGAGCCTCTCAGTCTGACAGGAGAGAACTCTCCCTCCACATTATTGCAGAAACAGCTTCTTATATCCGTTAGCACAGCAGAAGCTAACAACAATCCCCGCCGGTACCGTGAACCCCCCTCTCTCTCTCTCTCACTTTGGCTGTGAGCTGCGGGCGCCTGATAAGCCAACATCCCCCACTTTCATCACTTACAGCGCCCATTTTACAGGGCAAATGGAAAATGTAACCGGGGTGAAAAGGGTGTTATCTTTACTTAATTATGAATTTTGTTACATCAAGGCTGAAAATTCGAAAAAAAAAATTGTATTATATTTGTATTTAATCTTGTGGAAGTGCAGATCCCCTGTCCTCCACCAGGGGGTGCTGCAGCACCCTCAGCACCCCTACTTCCCACGGCCCTGCACACATACATTTGAAGTAGACTTCATGTCTTAGTCTTTTATTTTCGTGCCACTATATATTTCTATTCTCGTAGGGTGTTTTTTTCCAATAGCTTTATTTATTAATTTCAATAACTTCACAAATCAAGATTCAACAAAACATATGATTCTATGTTTTTTTTACTTTTAAGAAATCATATTTTGTCCCCCACATATTAACTAACAACCAAAAAGATCATTTTAAACATATTTTCAAACGCTGTAAGTCTTTTAGAGCCTGTAGTGAGCAGAAACATGACAATTGTCAAGATGCTGAGTAACCTTAACTTTGAATCAAGAATACTCAGGGAACTGTTGAGGAAGGGCGTGCACTATTTTGTGACAGTGTCTTATTGATATTTACCACTGGAGGGTGCTACAGTCGCAGTGACTGCAATGAAAAACTAGTTCATATTTCTAATACTTTCTTTGTGATCCAAATGTAACACAAACCAATCACTATATTATCAGTAAGGGTGTGATACCATACACTCCTATTGTGTCTCTTCATGTCAGTGACACATTTTTCCACTATCAAACAACAGTAAAGCCTGAGCATGTTCTGTGGGTCTTTCACCTCTCTGGATGTCCTCAACCAGGTAACGTCAGAACAAACTATGAAGGTTTACATTGTAGAGTGTAACACACTGTTAGAGGAGGCAGATTGAAAACCAGAGCCTCTGCTTAATGAAATACATGGATGTGATGTAACAGATCTGAGAGCTGCTGAGTCATGCCTCTGTCAGACATCCAGACCCCGACCAGCTCACTCTGGGCTCAGGGCCAGACGAACCCTCTCATTGGCCAAGGGGCGTTAAAATAGAGCTGTGGGCCCCCCTTGTTCTTCACAACCAGTTTGGATCCTTCCACATATGTTTAATGGTTTGGACATTTTCCAGAGTTATGAGCTTGTTGCTTCCAGCTGTTACAGGTTCAGCGTGAACCTTCAGCCAGCCAGAACAAAGGTAACACAAGTAAAAACATCAATTCTTCATTGTTACAGTACTCCGTTACCAAATATACCGTAAAAGAACACATTACGGAGAATTATTATCTTTTCAGAATAGAATATATATTATTTTACTGGATTTTGTAATGAATTTTTTTAGTAATCCTAATACCTGAATCTACATGTTTGTATGTGGTACTAATGAATCACTTTAAAAGATGTATTATAATATAAATAGCTAACATTTACCCAGCCTTTTTGTATCGTGTAGCTATGAAGCTAGCAGAGAAAGACAATATAATGGGTTCAGTTTAAGTCAAGTGAACACACATGTGAGTTGTGTGTGGTGTGTTGTGAGGAGACACACACTTGTTGCTGTCACATAGAGATTTATTTTTCTTTGATTAAAAAGTATCTGGAATGAACAAAGTACAGGAAGTGACACTGATGGCGAAGGGGCCACACAACAGGCCGCTCTTCTCAACAAGGCCACAAAAACAACAACAACATCATCAGAGCCGACTCTTAGGGCTCATCTCTCCTTGAAAAAACACAGAGACACACACATGCACACACATAGACAGACACACACATGTAACTCCAGTCACCACATTTCACGAAATAAAACCTTCCAAAATCAGTCTGGGGACATCATTACGCAATCAAATGCTAAAAGTATGCTACACGTGGAAAAACAAAGTCACTAAACAACACACACACACACACATTTCATTTGCCTCTTGAGAAATTCAAAATGTTTCAGTTTGCTTTAAGACGGTGAGTATTCAGAAAGAGGCGAGTTGGCACATACAGGCTGGTCCACGCAGGACCGTAATATTATTTATAATTGATTTAAAAACGTAATGTGAAAAATTAGAATACTGTTTTTTCTCTCAGATGCAGATGTTTTACTGCAGTAATCCAGCGATGTCCAAAAAAGACATACTGTGAAGAACCATTGTGTTCATCAATGTTGCAAACTATTTTCTACCAATACTGTTTTTTATGTAATCCTCCAACAGTAAACACTGCTTTTAATCCTCTGATATTAATGTATTTGGCAGACACATCATCTCTCACAAAGCTTCCCTCAGCCAAACATGTTTTCTGAATTCATCTCAGACCAAAAAAGTACATTATTTTAAAGTTTTTTGTCTTTTGTCTAACTTGGACAGGTATGAGCTACTTTTGGCCTCATGATGTTTTGTGAATATGTCTCCGGCTATTTATAAGGATCAGTGAGGATACTTTACATCACATAGCACGTTTTAGTTTTGTCTATTTGTATCTGACTATGTAAAGGGATTTCAAACAGTCTTCTTTTTAAAATGTCCCCTGTATTTCCAGGAAAACAAAAAACACAAAAAAACTCACATAGACCAAAGTTTAAGTTTTGGTTAAGTTTGTAAGTTTGTCCTTTTGTCCTAAAAAGTAAACAACATGTTAATGTTCCTCCAACACAGAAATCACCACGGTAACGCTTCACCTTATCTGACCAATACAAAGAGTTGGATGGAAAACAGTCAGGAGTGGACTCTTGTCTCTGCTGTTGGTGAGATGGAAACACACACACACACACACACACACACACACACACACACACACACACACCATATATACATCACTTCAGGGGACATTACATTGACTTACATGCATTTCCTGGAGACTTATCCTAACCTTAACCATAACCAACAAATGCTTAACCCTAACCCTTAACCTTACCCTAACCCTAAACCTAACCAAGTCTTCACCCTAAAATGAATGATTCCCCTTATGGGGACCTCAATTTTGTCCCCATAAGGGAGGCGAGTCCCCACATGTGACTGTGTAAACAGATTTAGGTCCCCACAAGTATAGTAATGCTAGGCCACACACACACACACACACACACACACACACACAGGTAGCCCGGCGGCTGTTCCGTGCAGGTGGAGGTAACCCCAGGCAACAGGAGGATGAAGAAGAGCTTCTTCGTCCTCAGCTCCTGATCAGCGTCAGAAACTCATCGCGGGTTTTCGGATCTTCCCTGAAGACTCCCAACATGGTGCTGGTGACGGTTTTACTGTTCATCTTCTGAACGCCTCGCATCACCATACACATGTGACTGCAGAGAGGAAGAGGGGGGGGTTAGAACAACAGGCAGAGGGGGGAAGGAAGAAAGGAAGATAAATATAAAAGATGAAATGTAAAATACATATAGTTTAAAGGGGTCATATTATGCTTTTCAGGGTTTCCCTTTCCTGTAGTCTGTTATATTGGTTTTTGTGCATGTAAATAGTCTGTAAAGGCTACAATCCCAGAGGGAGTCTCTCTAGGAAATGATGTGATTGACAGAAGAGTAGAAGGTGGAAGAAAAGAGGAGAGAAAGGAATTAAGATGAAGGAAATCAAACCAAACTAAAGGAGAAAGGAATGATCAGATATTTGACCCAGTTGTTACCGGACAAAGGTCTACGTACGTTGCCTCGATGACCACTCCCACCCCGGTGGGCTGCAGGGCCTCTGTGATCGCCACGGCTATCTGTTTGGTCAACCTCTCCTGAACTTTGAACAGACAGAGGGACAAACATGAACCCGGTTAGACAGAACAAACAACATGA
Organism: Dissostichus eleginoides; assembly: GCA_031216635.1. NCBI lineage: Eukaryota > Metazoa > Chordata > Actinopteri > Perciformes > Nototheniidae > Dissostichus > Dissostichus eleginoides. Next base: position 13,654,084 of record CM062264.1, read on the forward strand.
AGTGCAACAAATGACAGCACTGGCCTGACGGATCTACGTACCTTGTAGTCGACGGCTGTAGATTTCAACAATCCTGAAAGGGAGAGAAAGTAAATGCTCAGTCGATAAAATATCAATGCCTTCTTCTTCTGTGCCCTACAGCTCTATTGTTGTCAAATAAATAATACAATTAAAACACACAAGCTGGAAGGAAGCAGAAGGAAAATGAACATTACATTACATGTCACTTGTTAGACGCTTTTATCCAAAGCTCAATACTGTGGGCAATCCCCACAGAGCAATTTGGGGTGACGTGTCTTGCCCAGGGACACAACGACATGCTGACTGCAGTGGGGTTTGAACCTGTGCCCCCTGATCCCAACACCAACGCACTACGCCACACGCCCCAGAACAGATCTGGGACCCGGGCATCACCTCCGACCTGTTGCTCTTCTCTGTGAGTAAAACTACTTCAGACACTTTTCACCTCATCCACCTCCAAGGAAATGTCAACAGGACCAAACGTGCAGCATGAACAGAGGAAAGGCATTCTTAAAGGAAAGGAAAAGTGCGGCTGCATACAAAAAATAAAAAGCTGCTTCAAAGAAGACGAGGAAATGCCCTTCGTCCAGTCAGTCGTTCACTTATGGGGAATTACGTTCTCAAAAATATATTCTCACAATATTTCCACTGTTTGCAATTTGTCCACTTTATTATATGTTATGTTTACTTGAATATATATTTAAGATGATTAATTAAGACCCTAGATTTACGAAGCCATGATTTCCCATGAAACAGTCCCATAGTATTTCTTCACTGAGTCTCAGGTTGAGCAGGACATGAAAGGGACATTTATAAGATTGAATTAGCGCCAATAAAATGTGAATGGATCAGCTGTCCTCATCGTCGTCATTGATGGGTGTTACTGCAATAAGCCTGAAGGTATTGGGGTCAGTCGGATCAGATTCTACACTAGTAAACACACACACACACACACACACACACACACACCACACACACACACACACCTTTTAATAATCAGCTTAAATTCACAGACGCTGTCACTCTTTTTCTCTCTCTCTCTCTCTCTCTCTCTCACAGACAGACACACACACACACACACACACACACACACCTTAACAATTAGGGTAAATGGACTCACCTGGCCAGCTTACTGAGGCCCAGAACTCTCTTGTTGGGAAGGTAACCGATGTGAACCTGCAAACAGTGGGATTAAAAAGATGAAGTAATCTAATAAGAGATTCAATAATTGGGATGAATTACAGTCTGCTTTCAGTAATGAAAGGACTCATGCATCTCATGTGAGCTCAGGTAAAATGTGAGCCAGTCTCTCTGCTGCGGTGGTTTAATGGAGAATATAAATGTGCAAACCACCATAGCGCTGAACCTCTGTCTTTAGTTGTGCTGCTTTTGGATTCTAAATGAACACAATGTAAAGTAAAAATCTATCTGCAGTACAATATCACATCCATGGTCCTCAGAGGAGGATTCCTAATGTATTTAGGTGACAATGTTCCCCTTGACCACCACTTTAAAAAACGACTTGCTCTCAACACTGCTAGATTAGATGTATCTGTGGGCTTTCACTGCCCAGCTTAGTTGGCAATGATTTCACTAATAGCAGCAACACACATCATTTCAGATGGAGTTCGTCATGTGTATTCTTTCTGGAAGAATAGCATGCGACATAGGGAATTCAATTGATTATCTAACATGCAACCTTACATTTTCCCGGGGGGCCCAATTGGGGGCGTCAGATATAAGTTGTGATCACAACATCAACATTTTCAACCGAAAAAATGGATTGTTTGTGTCCGCCTGATGGATGTAAGTCCGATAATCATACATTTGTAGCTCTGTTTTTGGTCTCTACCATCTCCTGAGGCAAATGTATGTTGGTCCCTTCAGCTGCTGATTCATCCTCTATGTTCAGGAGTGTCTGTCTGCTGTTTGGTAGGACGTGTACAGTGGTTTTACAGCTGATTCTCTGGAAACGGCTGCCTGCTGCAGCTGAAAACAACACTTTAAGAGTTAACAATGATCTGAAAGGCAGTTTAAAGCTCTGCAAAGCTGAATCAGCAACATACAAACTGCCCTAGCTTTAGTTTAGGTACAATTCACAGTTTATATCGACATAATAGCTTTGTCGTGTTTTCCTCCTCCAACTGAAGTTTTGGCTTAGTGTTATTTACTTTACTTCAAGAACATTCCACAAAAATATAAAAAATGATGTGGTATTCCCGAAAAAGCAGATGTTTTCGCTTAAGTGTACTTTAAGTTAAGTGAATAACAGTTTTAAAACACACACTTAACGACCAGAAATCTAGATGACACACTGAGAGCAGAGCAGGTGGATGAACAACAGACGAGAGGAGGAAGAGACGGAGGCATCAGCTGAAGAATCACTGCTGTGGATGTCTGGAGGCTCTAACACGCAGACACACAGACACACACACACACACACACACACACACACACACACACACACTCACTCCACTCAAATGTCAGACACAATTTGAGACAAGACGAGATAAAGGGCAGCGGCAACAAGCGTGCAAAGATCTTTCTTCTGTTTCCTCCCTCTCTACTGGAGCGGCCTGACATATCGACATCAAACAGACCGACTGTGACGGCTCCTTCTCCACTTATCTTTCATGCTGTCTTTCTTTTTTACTGGCAAATCCTGGGTTTGACGATAGGGCAAGGTTAAAAATAAATAAATGTGTTTAATTTAAGCAAATTTAAAGGGGACCTATCATGCTATATTTAAATAATATATAAGGTATATATATATATATATATATATAAGGTATATTAATACGTTTTAATTTTCAAAATACGAAACAGATCATGCATTTTAGCCATGCCTCATTTTGCCTCACTCCAGCTCTGTCTTTGCAAGGTCTGATTCAGCTGACCACGCCCCCATGCGGAAGAGGGGGGCGTGACACGGCCCCGACACCAGCGTCATGTTATCATGCTTGCTGTGATTACGAGTGGAGAGTCAACATGGCCCAACCTCTCATTCCCCTGATTGGTGGAGAGTTGACCAATCAGGCGGAGTGCACCTACATTACGTCAAAAAGGTGCAAATAAAAAATCCACCCGTATCAAATCCGTTGCAGCCCCGTTTTTAGAGATTTGGGTATGGAGGAAAAGAGAGAGGGTTGTGTTTTCTGACACTTTGTGAGTTCCCTGGAACACCGGGGACACATATGTATGTATAAAAGACATCACAAAGTGCATTTTGCATGATAGGTCCCCTTTAAGTTAAAAGCTTAAAAAAGCTCTGATTGATCCAGCAATAAACCCCTGATGGACAATGACAGCAAGCTGGGGAAGAAAGTGAAACTTTTAGCCGCTAAAGAGACACATATTGTTGGTGGAGGGGAAGAAGCTAGAAGGGGAGTGAATATGACTCCAGATGAGGGCTGATGTTGCTCTGTGTCTAATCGATGTGCACAGTATAAGCAACTGTTTGCAACATGTTAAAGCAAACAACTTTACAGGACGACAATATGTTTCCACTGTGTGTCTGTCAATCATTCTGCCCTCTTGTGGCCAAAAAATCTCAATTAATGTAGTTTTAAGTTCCTCCAACATTCTGAAAAAACTGAGGGTATAAACACATCGGCAGTTCATTCCATACACCTAGCTAAAACTAGAAAAAGTATAGTAAGTACTATCTTCACTTCTAAAAAGGGGTAAATTAATAATCTTTTTTCTCAAAGCAATGATAAACCTGTGAGTTGGATGTAGAAAAGTCAGAATCAATATAGATGTTTTTATTTTAAAGTAAATTCAGATTGAACATAGTAAAAAAATGTAATTATAGTGTCCGTCCAAAAAAAAAACCCATTACTTATAGTGAAAACCACCCTTGAATGATGGGATCGGAGACTTAAAGCTTTAGGAATCCAAACTATAACATATAATAAGTACCCTGTATCAAGATTGATGCAAAACAAGTGACATTTGAGCTTTTTAGAGAGGTTTAGAAAAAAAAACGCACTTCTGGGGTCATTTGGGTGGATTTGCCATATCTCTGGAACCCCTCGTTCGATTTTGATGATTGACATCTCTTTTTAACCGTTAGAGCCAATAGAATCGAGGGGAAGTTCCTAAAATCCATCTAAACATTACCCATTGGTGAATGAGTGCTGCGCAGCCAGAATGCCCCGGAACCGGAAGCTGCGATACACTCTGGTGGCTACCATTAGCAGCTAATATAAAATCTCCGATTTTTACATAAAAAGGGAATTATGGATTATCAATAATTTTTTCAAAGTGACAGATACATTGGATTAACCTATGGATTAACCTTCAGCCGCGTTTTTTATCGTTTTAATGCCATTGAACACGACTTTTGATCAGAATAACAGCTAAGGTGAGACGATCTCCTGTGAATGCTCCGTAAAGCTACGTGTTGTGATGTCTGATACTAATACCTATATAATCTTTGGAATCTCAGCTTTAATCTGATATCTTGTATGTGCAGTTACGATAAGTAATAAGGGTATTTTTACCTTGAGTTCTGTGCTAAGTGTGTTGGCATTTTTTCGCTCAGGGGTCATTTAGACGCTTCTTATGAGACTTGTGTTTTGTTTTGGTAAAAATGGTTCGTATTGTCAGTTAGCTGAGTTTCTTCCCGTTAATCTGGTATGACACATTAATAGGTTTTTAAATATTAAGAAGCCCTGAGACACACTTTCGTGAAAGAAAAAAACCGCAGCCCCCTCTACCGGGGGCTCTCGGGCTTAACAGGCTGAACATTAGGCCGTTATTTACAGTGTAGTTTATCTTCACAGGTCGACAGACAGTGGCTAATCGCAGGGTAAATGACAGCCTGTAATAAACTGGAGTTGTGCTGCAGACACACAAAGAGGAGGAAGAGGAGGAGGAGGAGGAGGAGGAAGAGGAAGAGGAGATGAGTCACTGAGACACGTAGCTGAGAGAGCTAGATAAGAGGCAACGCTGCTGACGATGAAGAGGGGAGGGAGGATGTTTAGGGACATAAACAGCCACCTGATGGCCATCATCCACAACACACACACACACACACACACACACACACACACACACACACACACAGTAACACAGGAGGTGTTGTTAGTGTGTGATTCACTGCTGTCATCAGAGCCCATTTAAAGCGGTGAGGATCAGCTGCCAGCCCGTATTGTCTTAAACGCTGTGCACCTGCGGGTGAGGGTGGGTGAGGGGAGCAGGGGGGGGGGAGGATCAGAGAGAGGGAGGAGGACAATCGGGTTCCTCAGTGGAGAGTAATGCTGTGAGCGCAGCAGGGAGGGAGGATAAACAGATCCCAGCTAATCTGATTGTCTCTCATGTTGCTGTTGTTCCGATCAGCGGCCCTCTGATAAAGGCTTCTCAAGATACACATCTCTCACCATGTTTGAGACAAGCTTTTTGGATTAAATTATCGATATTTGCAGCTTCCTCTTGGAAGAAATGGCCCCTTTATGATCAGAAAGCAAAGCGGCTCAGCTGCAGATAAGATATGTTTTTTGTATTTGACCTGATGTGCAGTTTACTTTTTGGACTGTGACAATGTGCTGTGGACATGTCTTCCAATGTGCTGTTTGACACTGAAGACAGCACATCTGGATGGACAATTGTTTTCCATGGCAACCTTTGTATATTATTTTATGTGTGCCAGTGTGTGTATTGGGTTTGGGGTCCGTGTGTAGTTGTCTCTTGTTAGAGATTATGTTTATATTTTTTCTAAACATAACAAAAATACATATTTATCATGTATCAGTTTCATTTATATTTCAACATTCTGCCTGTGTAAACTAGGATGGGAATTTGAAAGCAAATGTATATTTGACCCCCCAAAAAACGGTTAACCGATTAACCAAAATGTACATATCCTATAAAAAAAACAAATGTGGGAAAAAAATGTACAAAATCTTTTTTTTTACTTTTGAAAAATAAATAAATACATGTTCAAATAAATATAGAAACCAAGTCAAATGTGTCAAATGTATTGAACTGGTGATCACAGTTTGAACAGTTGACAGCTTTCATGCTTAAAACATAACTTGGTTTTTAAATGAAAGAGGGATCATACACGAACAACATAACGGGTCAGGGTAACGTAACCCTATTACAACAGAGATCAACAACCTATAACAGGGCCTATGCACAGAATGCAGCTATTCAATACTCATTCTTCTTTAAGAATATGAGCATGTCTACTCAGGGGAGAGGCGGGTGCAGAGACGATTCACAATCAGGCCAGCTGTAGAGAAGACCCTCTCAGCTGGAATTTGGGCATAAGATGAGTCTGCGTGATCTGCGTGTAGGGAGGGGCAGCAGCCATATCATTAGCTAGAACTAGCTAGATCTGATGGATTTGGACATAAACGCGCGAGAGAGAGAGATCAGCACCTGCAGCTCTGCCCGCTGTGAGGGACCGGTGAGCGGAGCAAAACACACCTTTAGACCTAACACATTTAGCTATGGCACTGTCGTATACATTGAATTATTCCATTTGATAATATCTAATCAACTTAGGCACCCCTCCCAAAAAAAAAGAAATTAATCGTTCCCATCCCTAGTGTAAAAGCTTTGTTTTGGATATTTAAGATTTTAAGTCCTTCAATTAATATTTTACATTTAACTTTGTAGTTTAGAGATCGATAAGAAGATTGACACCATCTACGAGTCTGCTGAAAACAAGAAGCTACAGTTTAACATAAAGTCCATAAGATATGTGTATCTTTTAAACATTTTTAACTTGTGTAATGCTTGACACTGCTGCTGGAACAATATTATTTGCCAATTTGGGATAAATAAAGTATATATCCATCTATCTAGCTTAGCTTAAAGAGTGAAAACTGGAACAAACAGCTAGCCAGAGTCTGTGCAATGTAAAACCAACCAACACCTCTAAAGCTCAATGTTGGGGAAATATTAGTCAGTTTATCAGCTTGTACTGCCCTCTCGTACTGCCCGTGTTTTGTCTCCCTGTTCCTGCCTGTTGGCGTCAGCTGATAGAGGTGTTATGGTTTTATCTTGTTATGCACAATGTTGATTATTCTCTCAGAACTTGCTAAATACATAGGTCTGGGGTAGAGATCTTCAGAATTGGTTTGGCAACCTCAGTGTCAGCTCGTGTCTGCAGCACATGTCTTGAATTCTCCAGCCGAGGCTCCAAATAAACCATCTCATAAATCCTGTTCTACCAGGAGCAGATTATTTTCTATAGCAAAGAAATAGTTTGGCACAACTTCAAATTTCCTTTAGATTTCAGAATTGAGAAACATTGTGTAAATAAGTGAGCTTTAGGATATTTTTTGGTACTTTAATATCTTTTTTCAATGTCAAACTTTGGAAGGATGGTGGTATTAGAGGAAATGTCAGCAGGTCACCAAACAGATCCAGATGAACCCTCTGGGGATCATGAATATTCACATCATGTGTTGTATATAAATGAATAACCACCAGCATCTTCCACCAGAGGGAGAACAGCTGTTTATGCTCACCCTGCCAAAGATGGGCACCAGGTGATGTTCACACATGGAGAACATGTCGATGTCTTTGACGATCACCATCTCGTCATGGTCCTCGTCGAAGATGGCGTCGTTTAACACGTCTGCTGGAGAAAAGGAATATTCATGAGAAGAGAGGGGGAAAGAATCTCCTAAATACCCCAAACAAGTATGCTTTGCAAGGGGTTATCTCTGGTTCTTTTTTAACAATGTCCCTTAGGCGATGGACGGATGGAAACAACCCGGGACACCAGGTTCACCTCCACCGATGATCCGCTACTTTTTATCTCAGATTTGGTGTTCCTCTGGCAAACACCGAGGTCTAATTATAGCTCTGCCTCCATACGCTGCTTCCTGTTGTTGCTTTATTGCAATTTTCAGTCGCGGGGGTTCAATAAACCGCTTTATCAGTTTGTGACGACGCAGGCGCCGCTCGCTCTCACCGCCGCGTTTTTTAATTTCCTGACTGGCTATCTGTTGGAGGGAACTGGGGGGGGGGGGGGGGGGCAGAGAACGGACTTGTTGCTTGTCTTTGCAGCTCATTGAGCGACTGTGTGTAAACAGGACAGAAGGTCGTTTAACGCTTTTAAGGTCTCTTTTTTTACCATTTTTGTTTGTCTGATTATGAAGCAGTTTGTCACGATGCCACGGCACACCTCTCTAACCAACATCACCATTTGTCTCATGTCTCTTGATCCTATATGAGACTTTTGACAGCTGAGTCTCTGCAGATGTGGCGTACTGCTTTGGATCAACTCTTCTCCTGTGACTTGAGAACCCCTTTGTGTAATCTTTTTTCACAACTTAGGTCACCATCAGACGTTGTTTGATGTATCAAATTAATTAATTAATTTAGATTTTAGCTGAGGCTGAGAGTAATTTCATTAGTTTTGCAAGAACTTGGCCAAAAACCACAGATTTTGTTAAATTGTACAAACGGAAAATGTATGTGTTGTGGTGACACATTATTAGATATAATCAGTGTACTAATTACTAACTGTATCTTTCTTCTGTTGGCTGCTACCCCAAAACACATTGATTATATCTGCTTTAATACAAATTACCTCTCAGCATCCTTAACAGTGTTGTTATGATATCTGATAGAAAGCAAAACTACAGAAATTAAATTAAAGTTGTTGTAAAAAAACTCTGATTACAGATGTTACACTGTCAGTTACCGTACAAGTTGCATCTCTCTCAAGAGGACAACACACGGACAACACACACACGCACGCACGCGCGTCCTCAGGGAAAATAACATTATGTCAACCTTAACTGGATAAAGGGCAGCTGGTGAGGACTGCCGTTTTGGACGCCCTGGGAGACAGAAAGTATCAGGTAATGACAGGCTTACTCATCAGCTCCACATTCAATAGTGTTGCCTTCTGTGTGTGTGTGTGTGTGTGTGTGTGTGTGTGTGTGTGTGTGTGTGTGTGTGTGTGTGTGTGTGTGTGTGTGGCGTTGCCTTCTGTGTGTGTGTGTGTGGTGTGTGTGTGTGTGTGTGTGTGTGTGTGTGTGTTTGAATCAATACAAGACACAAAAGCCACATGTTGACACGTTCTGAATGCAGCAGGAAACAGTGGAGTGAATGGCTAATTAACAGAGGTTATTCACTTATTGTTTGGCAGCCATAACACTGCGTGCGTGCGTGTGTGTGTGTACGTGTGTGTTTGTGTGTGTGTGTGTGACATTTCTCTCTCTCGCACACAAACATGCACACACACACACACACATTTCCTATAAATAGTCTTAACCCATGAGCTGTATTCATGAGTCACCCCTTTACATCCCGGCCTCGACATAGAAACCTTGTTTATCTCCTAGTTTGACATCCCATAATATTCAGTGTTCATGTTGTTTTCAGAGCTGCTGAGTTTCAGGAAATTGCCTTTTTTTTGTTGCTTATTTAAAAAGACCTTTATTGACTTAGTCTGAAGACTCCCCGGTGCTCTGCGCTGCCTTTTGATTGGAGGCCACAAAAGGTTTTTTTGTGTTTTGTTGCTAGGCAGCCTCCTCACAATCAGCTGATGATCAGCTGTCAGACCTTCAGGACAGGTGTTTGGTGCAGTTTTTGGTTTATGTGCTCATTATAAAGGCATTTTATGTACATCAAAGTTCTCTGTGTGAGTTCTGGAGGTGAACAGTGAAACAAACAGCTGTAAACATCTATCACTGTTCACAGACACACTTCCTGCTTCAACTCTGACTTTTCTACTGTAGATGAGCATTCTCGTTCAATGAGGGATTATAACAATTTGCAGTATGAACTAAATAGTAAAGTGGTTTATTTAATCTGGATATCTGTGTTTTTCAGACTTCATTATACTGATGGCGCTGTGTCTGGTCTCAGAAATTAGCGTGTTGAATACAAAGTTATCATATCTGATAGAAATGCAGATCAAATGTAAGCAGCTCTTTGAGGCGCTAATATTGTTAGCATGCTAACTGATTTCAATTACGTGAGCACATCAGGCTGCCAGGTTGCAGTTGCAATACAGTTAAGTCAATATTTGTATATCAAGCCCAACCTTTGTAAAACACATGTATATGTTATTAGTATCCAATCCAACACTTTAATGGGAAATACGTTTTGAGGTTGAGTTACTGCCTGTCCATGTTATGTGTAATATTATCCTCAAAAAGTGGAAGGACTCCAACAATAAGTCACTCAATCTCAGTGGCTCAATTCATCAAAAGTGATTTGGCCATGATTTGTTGAAGCAAATTTTCCAGCAAAAAGAAAAAATATATTGTGGTTGCAGCTTCTCTTTTACAACTCGTCTTTGTTTTGGTTAAGAAAAATAAAATAAATACACAAACTTGCATTCTGGTGGATTGAAAAGAGGAAACAATAAGGATGAATTCACCTTTTGATTATTAATATAATAGATCATTAGCTTTGTAAACATGTCCTTCAAATCAAAAACGTGTGCAGTAATCCAAACGTGTTTAATCTCTAAAGCTCCTGTACAATCACGAGAGCAGAATTCCTGTTAAATCTCTGCATAACTTTTCCCCATTACAAGTGTGTTGGTCATGTGCACGGCAACAAGAGGTTTTAGGCTCATGTTGTGATGAAAGCTAAACCCACCACACACACACACACACACACCACACACACACACACACACACACACACACACACACACACACACACACACACACACACACACACACGTGAACACACAGTGTGACGCTCACTAAGAAATGCTATAACCCCCACAAACATCCAGCTTTGAAACTACATTTGAATTTGTGTTTTCTGTTTTCCAACAAGTCAAAGGGGAGTCTCCTGCAACAGCCAATCAGAACACAGACAGAACACCGACCGCAGCACACATGTATGTCATCATTATCTCCTCCACTGTCCATCCTCTCCTGCTCAGAGGTAAGGAGAAGGTGGGAGGGGTCAGCTGGTACCTGTGTGAAAACATGAATCACTCTTCACATTTGTCCCCCCCCCCCCCCCCCCCTGCATTCCTTCCTTTACAGCTTAACAACACATGAACCAACCCCCACCATAGAGCAAACCACCTCCAGATGGAGTTATGGAGGAGGCTGAAGGGGCAGATCCCGACTCCAGCCAGTCCAACGCGTGGAGAACCTGGCCCATGTGGAGAATGACAGTGCACATTTAACCCTCCCACACCTGCATGTGACTCAGCAAAATCCTCTCTGGAGCAGCGGTTCGGCAGGTTTGGCTTGATCCAACGGGAGCCAGAGGAACGAACGGATCAATGTATTCAGTTTAATAGCTTTAAAGAGTACACAAAGTACACAGTGGTAGTTGAAGGGCAGGTTTTGTCAGCTCTCATTGAGCATGCATATGACATTTTAATTTCTGTGATCATCTTAAAAATGTTTTTAACTTGTTTGGCAGCAACATCCAGCCTGACTAGATGGGCCTGATCAAAAGTCATGAGAATATGTGTTTCAAGGAGCGAATTTAGGTGCGCAACACAAAATGTAAGACTGTTAACACACACACACATCCAAAGCTTCCGACATTTTGGAGAAATGTGTATAACATTCTTTTGGGAGAAATGTATATAAAAAGATGCACAAGGCCAGGACTAAAACATTTGTTTTCCTTTATGGGAGCATCTAAAGTTGTTTCCTTTAATAAATAACTTAGTGCAATTTCCGAAATCCAAAAAGGTACACCTTTAGATTTCTGGCTTTGTTTAACCAACAGTCCAAAACTGCCAATGTTCAGATTACTATCAATAAGAACTGAGAAAACTGCATCTCATCACAGAAGCATTGTTGCTTTATAAACACCTTGTGCGTGCACTTATTCCAGTTTCAGGGCTTTTGGGGAAACATGGCTCTGCTGTGTGAAATCATAGCTCCGTTTCTAATTATTGTACAATTTAATTCATGGAGTAAAGTACAAATATCTCAAATCTTCATCATCATCATCATCATCATCAAAGGCACTCTTATCTGTTTCAACTTTATCACAGTTCAACATGGCTGCACCAGCAGGAATTCTGTCATTAAAAGCATCTCAGTCTGGATTTACTCAAATTTGTTTTATATCGTGAAACATTACTCATGATTACAGCTGAGCACCAGGTAGACCTTGAACTCCCCTGACTTTAAAAATGCTTAAATATCACACTTTATACAATAAACTTATATATTAAAGCACTCAATATGCAGCAAGTTGGCTCAACTGTATATTATTGTCTTTTTAGAGTTTGATTCCTGTTCCTGATTTTCATGATGTAGCTGTTGAGATAGACCTAATTAAATATCAAAATATAAGTAGATACACTTTATATGTTGCTGAGGAGCTTTATCTGTCAATATATGTTTTTACTGATCCATTTATTTTTAAAGTCTTAATGGACAAAGTAACTACAGCTGTCAAATGAACGTTGATTAACAATAAAAGTATGTCCCACTTAGTATAAAGTTGAGTTAAAAAGGGAAATAATAGCTTTTACTTATTAAACTACGTCCTTTAAATCAGGTAAAAGTCTTATTTCTGATTATCTGAGAATTAGTAAATATGAAGGAAGTATAGAGAGTGAGTTTTGGGAGATGCTGTCTCTCCTATAGCAGCCACCTGTTGACCGCAGGACAAATCGCCGCATCCTCTGAGCGGCTTTGGGACTAAAATACTCACCGATGATTTTCTCCTGGTAGCCCTTAGTGAAGAACTGCATGGCGGTGGCCGCTCTCCAGGGGGTCTTGAGGAGCCCCTGCCGCTGGGGGTCCTCCCCGAGCCCCCGCAGGATGGTGGTGTAAGCGGCGGCCAGGGACGGCAGGCTCATCTCGTTGTCCTCCACGCTCCTGGTGCGATCCTCCCGCCAGCTCTCCATCACCGGCCGCTGAGAGCCGGACTCTGCGGCGGGAGGCTGGGAGGGTCCGCCGGCCGGCCGCTTCACCATCCCGTCACAGTGTCCGTTCACCACGGAGCTGGTCCCGGCGTCCTTCTTGTCGCTGGAGCCGAACTGGGTCTGTTTGGAATGCTCCATCACTTCTTCTTCTGTGTTTAACTTGTGTTTCCTGTCTGCTGAGCACTTGTTGGACTAGTTGCTGCTCTCCGAATCACTCTCTGTTCCGAGTTAAAGTACGCGCTTCTCCAGCAGCCTCTACATCCAGCCTTTATAACAGCAGATAGTCCAGGGAGAGCTCCTATTGGCTGTCCTGATCCAGGGGGCGTGGTCTACAACTATTTAATTAGTGATGCAACAAGTGCTCATATCAATACCACAGTATACAAATACTACATTCAGAATCTTACTAAGTAAAAGTACATGAATATTATCATTGACATGTATTCAGGTAGCTGAAGTAAAGTACTCAATGTGCATAATGGGTCATTACAGAATCATGTCTTGGGTACAACTGGCTAAAACTTAAGCATTCTAATACAACAGTCTTGTAATTAAAGAAAATAAGTAATATTAATAGTAGATTATTAACATTATTCATATAGAACCTTTACAAAACAATGTGTACAACAAGCTTTACAGGGGGTCAACAACAAACCCAATAATTCATGTATTAGAAAAACTATAACAAAAGCACTTTCCATAAAATGATTAAATAAAGCAATACAATATAAAAAGAGTAGACATTTTGAATAAAATTCAGATTAAATACAAACAAAATAAATGCTGGTAAAATAGATTACAGGAAGGCTAGACTGTGTTAGTGTCTTATAAGGAGTGTTTAATAATGAGATAGACAGATATTGCAAAATCTGTTGGCCAACGCTCGTTCACCTTTGTGTCTGGATCTAGGACCCAGAAAGAAAGCAGGATTTAAAGACCTCAGGGCCCTGACGGCACACAAGGAGTTAACATATCTGAAATATAGTTTAGGGCCCAACCATTCTGAGCTTTTCAAGTGATGTGAGTAGATTTAGATATATGGGGTAAAAAGCACAATTATGCCTTCCAAAATGTGGTGGAGTGTAAAGTAGAAAAGGCTGACAATGAAATGTCACAGTTTTAAATCTCAGTCCTGATTATTAATGCGACCTGCTAGCAGAAAAAGGAAAATCCAACAAAAAAGTTACATCAAGCTAAGAACAAACTCTTAAAATACTACAAAGGCACGAAAGCAGTAATAAAAAACAAAAAAAGCAGAACAAAGTTACCTTAAGGATATATAATAAGGAGGTGTTTCGTCTGTTTAACATCAAGAAGTTGCATGTCATACAAGCTTCTACGTGGTGTTAAGTTAATACAAATGTTCCCAATGTACAGTATGTAAACAAGTTTGCCGCCTCGCCCCTTCTGGATGAATACCATGAGAGATTGGCAAAGTTTCAAAATAGATGGCGCCATGGGACTGCCTCTGTGTATTTGCTTGTATTGCTCATCCTTGATTTTAATTTGACTTTAACTATATTTATTTCTTGTTCTTTTTTTTCACTATCTCTGTAAAGCGACTTTGAGCACCTGTAAAAGCGCTAACAAAATAAATCTATTATTATTATTATTATTATCCTGTTCTATTTGTACAAGATCAAATAGCCCTGAGCTTCAGACATCACGTTGGTCTCCTGCAAGCAAATTACTTTGTTAAATAGGAATTGTCTTTACATTTGTGACCTATTTTTTGTTATATATTTGCATCTCCAGGAGGAACAAACGGGCTGAGAGCCACAGACAGAAGGGAAGTCAGAATGTAGTCATTGTTGTCTTTTTTTCATTGGATTTTTTGAATATAACATATATGACATATCCTTGAAAGAGCCCATCAAATATGATCTCCCCTTTTTTCACTTCTTTGTGAATGAATTCAATGCCACACAAAAAAATGGATGGAGACAAAAAATGTGAACTAACAAACATTTACATTTATTCAATTTGTAAAATACAGTTTATAAGGGTTTATAGAAGTGTTGTAAATGTAAAATCAAAACAAAGGATGCCCCATTATTAATGAATTTGTGTTCTGATAAGTGGCGCAAATAACAGACGCATTATCTAACGTAGCAAACACATTTCCTACATACATTTGCACAAAAACCAAGACTAAAATAAAATGTTTACTTTTTGTTAAAAGCAAATGCCGAAAGCTTGGAGGATGGATCTAGAGATTTTTTCTTCTTGGCACTATTTTCATCTGCTTCTGCCTGTCCTTTCTCAGTCTCTGCACCCTCTGCTCCTCCTTCGGCCCTCTTCCTCTTCTTCAGATCTGCTGCGTCTCCAGTTTTTGCTCTTTCTGTCCAGGACTGAATCAAATAGGAAAAATAAAAGAACATGAAATGCCTGTTGATTACGGAACAGGACAAAACTAAATCATACAGTTCTTCCATTTCAATTGAGGCTCCAAACACCTACATCAAATGACTAAATACACACTACACACACACACATACACACTCAGGCGTGCAGTTTGAAATTGCATCCTGTCATGTATAATCACTACTGACAGGCTGCTGCCTCTTTTCCCTCCTCGTGCTTTTTCCCCCCATTTCTTTCTCTCCTAGCCGAGACAAAAGGAAGCGCTTGCCTGGACGTAATGGAGCCCGGATGAATCATCAGGCCTGGTGAGTGGTCTGGCCACACAAACACACACACACACGCAACACACACACACACATACTCTTCACCTCCAGCACTGCCCATTAACACCATGCATATTCAAACAAGCCTCAAAACATAAAACACCACCGATAGCGAACTGGTAGATGCTACAAACTGTGACGTCCTGCTTTTCAATTGTTATTTGATTGAATTCGGACAGAATAATGACATTAGGACAAATTAGGAAACACACACAGAGCCCCAGGGTCGTTAACGAGGTTTCAGCTTCCTGCAGGGTCATGTAACAGATTCTTCTTTTTAAATATCCAAACTGAAAAGTCAAAGCCTTAACTGTATCTACGTTTAATTTGAATGAAAAAGACAACTTGCAACAGGCTGCGTTTGTGTGGGAGAGATGCTACAGGCGGTGGTTAGAAGAGAACAACAAATACATTCAGGAAGTCCAGTTTGAAGGGTCAGATGTCAGTTATTGGGCGATGGATCATTTATCAAAGCACTGTCCCCTTGTTCTGGCTCCTCAAATGTGAGGCGTTGCTGTGGAGCTTTTGACCATAGAAGGCGCTGTGGAGTTATCATAAATATGTACTTTGAACAATTGTGCGTGACAATAATCGTGTGAATGGTTTAACGCTACTGCACTGAGCAACAGTCGCGATTGCTAACGTGCAAAGAAGAAGGCTTTGAGATAGCAAACAAAGCAAGATTTAAAATATTTCAGCCATTGCCTTTGTGAATGTGTTATAATTAGGGCTGTCAGTCGATTCAAATATTTAATCGCGATTAATCGCAAATTAATCGCACATTTTTTATCTGTTCTAAATGTACCTTAGAGGAATATTTTTCAAGTTTTTAATACTCTTATCAACAAATATGCTTTATGCAAATGTTTGTTTTTATCATTGGAACAATGAAAAATATTCTCCTGAATATTCTCAACACAACAACCTGGACCCTCTCTCTCTCTCTTACACTCTCTCCCAACCCTGTGTACTTCTTTGCACTGAGCCAGTTGCTCAAACACACAGTTCCCACTGTGGGTCAAAATAATGCGCTGTGATGTGCAGTCGACACGTTGGATGCGATCCGAATGATCTAACGCAGCCCCTCGTCCTCCACAATGTTAAGCTTTAGCCACCCATTTAGCTATCGCTGTTGTTGTCCAGGCGTCTCCCCGGAAAACTTTCAAGCGTGGTCTGCCGCAAGTGAGCGGCAGGAGCGGGGCTGTCAGCATCAGCTGTGGGCTTGGCTTGCTGTTTAAAACACCTTTTTTTGTATCCATATCTCTTGCTAGAATCTGCCACCATCCAACTAACAACAACAACAACAACAACAACGTCAAGCTTTTGGGCTCTGAAACTACGGGGCGGGCCGAGGACAAATACACATGCGTTAATCGCACGTTAAAATAATTAGCGTTAACTTGACAGCCCTAGTTTTAATGAAGAAAATGTTTAAGACACCTTTGAAAGACCTCACGTATACAGTGTTAAAACACACTTAACATAATTGTAAATCTTGTTTTAGCTGCCATGATGTTGCTTCAATGAGAAGACACATTCAACCTGGTTGTACATTTGTTAAACATCAAATATCTCAAGAGTGTATTATACCTTTATAGAACAAGTACCATGCTTACAATTACATTCATAACAAAAAGAGGAGAAGTTATACGCCAGATTATAGATAAAGCTAATCTCCACCTGCAAGAGAATTATGTAAAAGAAAATTGCCCTAATATTCATAAACTTTCTTTGTTTAACATGTCAAATGTATTGTATTGTGAAAATATATATACAATATATATATTTGTTGTAAATAGAATAGAGGCCGACAAAAAGACCAAAATGCTGTTAAAATGTATTAAAAAACAAATGCTTTTTCTACAAATTCCTAATTACACTTAGATTTAGAATTGTAGTTCATTGGAACTATTTGGTGTTCGGATGCAGAACCGTGTCTGAATTGAAAACAGGAATTGTCTTTTAAAAAACGGAATCATCATGTATTTCTGCTGCAGATTAACCGGCTCACTGTCTCTCTCACAGTATTATCATAAGATCAATGCTTTGTGCCCTCGCTGCCCAAACACACTCGACAGGGTTCCCAGGCAACAGGCGTCCCTCCCCTCCCCCGCAGGTCCTCATCCACTTCCTCTTTTCTTTCTATGTGTGGAGTACGGCGCTGCTGAGAGCCGTGATGTATGCAGGGTCAGGACCAGGCAACATACAAGCACACACTGATGCCTATTAACACTGTGTGTATGAAAGCTGAGGTGTGTCACCTCATTACACACCTATTGACTGGCCACAGCAGAAATCGTAAATCAATAGTAAAAAATAAAATGACGGAGGGGGCTGAAGCTACTCCTTACATGAGGTAGAATAAGAATAGTGTATTGTACCAATGTTTAACTCTAAAAAGGGATTCCCCCTTTCTACAGGCGTATTAAGTGTGTAGAGCACCAGTGTTTGTGGAAAAACAGAGGCTTTCAAAAGCATAGCGGGATTTTTTTTTATACTTCTTTGCTTTTTAAAATTCTAGTCAACAGCATCAGAACTGAAGCAGACAACACCACAGAAGCGCAAGTCTCATAAAAGGGAAGTGACGATTAAGCAAAAAGTTGGATTTATTTAAATGAATCCTTTTGACTGAGTTCATTCATCAAGTCATTTTATGCTCCCTAGGACACCTTAATGTAATTCATTCATGGTTCACATTATAAGGAGTAATTGTCATATTATGCTAGGAAGTATTACAAATAAATATGATATCATTAATATACATTTATTTATATATATAGCAAATAATTATTAGTTTTACACTATACTTTAATACTTTGGGCGGTAGGATCCTAATTAAAAAAAATCTTCAAAAACACCATGTTTCATTTTGTGTTTCAAGTCCTTGGCCTGGCATCCAAAGGTTTAGAAACCCGTTTGCACACAAATACCTGGCTGGAAATCAGAGTTGCCCAGTAGAAAACTTGCTGGCAAATCCGTCTCTCTTTTATATATTATAGTTTTTATTTATAGTTTAAAAAAAACATAATCCGGCAAAAAGCCATTTAAAATGTTGATAGTAACTAATTGAGTTTCATTGGTCAATTCTCTCTACACGGCATACTACACCATATCTACACTATTTGTTTGTAACATCAGATTTTAAGAACCACTTTTGTAAATAATTTGAGTTTGAGTTGTACAGAACTTCAGAACCTATTATCAGTTGGCTGCTGAAAAGGTCCCCCTTTGATGGCTGACATTTTAAAGAAATAAATGCTGATTACATTTTAGGGTGACCAAATTGCGATTTCCTCAAAAACTATTCCAATATTACTCCATAGATCTAAGATCATTTTGCTTGAATTTGTAAATGTCTGGCTTTATTACAAGTTTTCCAGGACTCCATCTCTTATGTGACCCTCCCCTCTGACCCCCAGTGTCCCTCACCAGTCTGTCCTCGGCTGACAGCTTCCTGAAGCGTCCCATGGCCTCTTTGATGACGTCCGTCTCCTCCAGGTCGGGGTTATCAGCCGTGATGCTCTTCCTGTTCTCCTCCAGCCAGAACTGGAAGCCCGTCTTTGGCCTGAAAAACAGAAAGCCAGTCAAGAAAACTCAGTGTACCCAAAGTTAAAGAACTTTGGGTCCTGTAATATCAGGAGGTCAGATATTTCACCTCTTGTTCTCTGTGTTATCGGCAGGAGAGGCTGGAGGCGGGGCTTCTGGTTGTTTCTGCGTATCAGCAGCCGGCTGTGTGTTCTGCTGAGTTTTCTTATTGGACGCCTTGGTGCCGCTCATCTGAAGCAGAGTGGACTGAGTCTGCAGAGGAAAGAGGAAGATTATGAGCAGAGAACCTTAATGGGTCAATATCTCCAGCTCTGAACTCAAGCACAGTTGAATTATTTTCCAATTTATCAATTTAAATTGGATGCATTTGATATTTATTATCATCTTGCGGTGATATACCTCGTCTTTTTTGTCTCGTCACTAATAAATGACATTTAATATCTACACAGACGCTATTTTGTAAGTGTTTCTAAACAGTTGAGAGCAGTAATTATAATAAATAACAATAAACTTCATTTATACAGCACTTTTACAAACACATTTAAGAACTGCTCTACATGGTCGAAACAGGAACAAAACAATGTCAGGAGTGCCATGAAATAAAATCTGACAATCAGAACAAAACAAACTAGAGAATGCAATTCCTGAAGAAATTGCGCTGTTAATGCTGATAGTTATGCAAGTGTGCAATGATTCCCCCCCATGAGACAAATGCTTCATAATATTAGTAAGTTTGAAGAGTTTCACCATTCATCTATATTAGGGAACATTTTGCATTATGGTGAATATTTCTGGAATTATGAAAGTTATGAATGTCAGGAGTGATAACCATGGTGTCCTAATTGAGCTGAACCTTTTGAGTTAGTGGGTTGGTATATAGTGAATGCTGTGAAAGATTCAAATAAAAATGCCCAGATGTAATTTAAAAAGGTAATTACATTAACAAGATAATCCATGTTGGAAAGTTAGATTAACGATACCTTTGTTTTGGGCCTGGGGGCCAGCGGTTTGAGGACAGGGTTTTTGTTTTGTTTCCCCGCAGGTCCGCTGAGTGGGAAGGACTTCCTGCTGGTCGTCATGTTGTCCAGGATGTTGGTCACTCGAGGCTGGCCGGACGCAGACGTGGGTTTCCCTGAGCCCAGGACCTGCACACATTTCCCATGAAACCCTGCATCATTCTCACGACTTCTGCATTTTTACTTCTAGATAACTCCCATATTTACAGTCTCTTTTCTTATCCCCGGAATTCACAAATCATCGGTAGGTGGTAACGCCTTTGGAATCATCTTCCCTTTCAGATCCGAGAAGCTAATTCGGTTGATTCCTTCAAAAGCAAACTCAAAACATATGTCTTCGTACCTGACTTCCTTGTCAACTAGTTTCCATCACCTAGTTCCCATCTTCATAAGCATCACTTCTGTCTGGTTTTACATAAACATGCTTTTATCATATGGAACTACTTATGTCGTTTTTAATTCTTACCTTAAAGGGATTTGCACGTCCTCCTTTAGTAACTGCAAATAAAAAGACCGCAGGACTTTTACTCAGATGTCTATATTATTTGAACAGTATATGTAATGTCTGATCACAGTATTTGCATTGTTAGTAATGTTTACTCACTTGGCATCAGATTGGTCTTCACAGGTGAAACTGCTTCTTTAGCAAACGGATTGACACCTGCAGTACCGGACACAATCATTAGACACTTATCATTGGCATGTTTTGATGGAAAAAAAAATGTGCATAGAGTTAAAGGAGGAAGTGAAACTGACGTTTTTTTGTCTCCGATGCCTCATCCGTCTCCATCTCCCGTCCTTCCTCTTCCTCCCTCTGCTCTTCTTCTTGCTCCTCTTCCTCCTCCTGATAACGTCGGCTGCTGTGACGTCCTTGTGCAGTCTCACTCTGGCCAGACCTGTCCGAATAATAAACCCGTTAATCACACCGTCTTCCCCTCTCGTGGTGCACAGTTACTTCAACAGAAGAGCTTGTTCACTAAAACAGAGGGCACATCTTTCCCATTTCCTACATAAGTGATGTCCTGACCTGATTGTTGGCCCCCTTAATCCTTTGAAATTGAATGTTTGTTGACACAAAGACCAATAGGTTACTTTTCTAAGGTAACATTAAGCTGTCTTTGGCTCTTTTCCTTAAATGTCCCCTCGGTGGGACTAATAAAGGTATTCTGATTCCGATTCTGATTCTGATATATTATCGTTTTCTCTCATATGTTTCAGAAAATATGTACCCATTGAAACAACTGCTGCAGCTTCTTAATCTAACACGCCATATTTTCCACAAGCTACTCGATCCAAATGCTGGATGTCCCGGAAATGAAGCTACATTCTATATATATTTTCATTATTCATATAATATAGATGAAAGCTTTGCATGATTAATACAACTATAGGAAAACTCTCTGATGAACAGCGGTGTTACAGAGTGAGTTTCTTCCCTTACAAACGCTCTTTAGAACCTTGTAAGAGTTTATTGCAAGTCCTGCAAATACAGGTGAGTCTGTTGTAAAACATGAATTCAACACTAATTTACAACATCAGTCAAACGGGATAAAAGCATTTTGGCATATTGGCATTACCCAGAGGGCCGTCTGACGCTCGAGTAGTCTTCCTCTTCTTCTTCTTCTTCTGGCTCTACTTCTTGGATCTGGTTGGATTTCTCCAGTGCGATCTCACTGAGCCGCTGGGCGAGGTCCATGCGTCTGGACCGGGACGCGTATCGAATGGCCAGAGTCACCACTTTCTGAGTCATGAGCTCCGCCAGCTCCACGCAGCGGAACTCCCGCTCCAGCTTACAGGACAGCTGGAAGAAAACATGGAGGATGAACAGCAGCTACAGACAACAAGGCACACCTCTAACATCAGTGAGTATGTGTTACGGCTGTATGTATTCCCTGTTTCTTTTTCCCTTTGGTTCCTCTACCCAGGTGTGCTGCATTGCTGCAACGAGGTTCAGACGAGGTGCACCTGGAGAAGGAAGTGCTTAAAAGCTCCAGTGCAGCAGCAGAAGAGAGGCCTCTGGTGTGGGGACTGCTGTGGTTCATTTTACGTGTTGATTATAATAGTAGCAGATATGTGAAATATGTGAAAGAATTGTGCTTTTGATGATAAAAAACATGAACTTTGGCACACTGTTAGAGCATGCCCTAAGGAAGATTTTTGGCTATAGGGCCATCACATATTTGTCCAATGGCACCAATGGCGGCCATTCTGAAAATGGCCGCGATTGGTTGTTATTTTACCAGTAGCTTAGGATCTAGACCACCTAGGATCTTGATTCTGGTGGCTAATCCTACATTTTCAAGTATGAGGAATGCAGTGGTACTATTTACAACATGCTAGAATGTAGCTAACTCCATGTATCTGGTATTCAGGGAACAAAATACACAGTAAAAACCATTAACATATTTATTATGGTGAAGTAATACATGTTACATAATATATATGTAATATTACAGGTTTTCAACTAAATGCAGAGTTAGTTCTGAAAACACAGTCGACCACAGTAGCAAGGGCAGTGCACTGAATTGCTGCCTTGACACATTTGAAAATTGTCCACTGCACCCCTTTTTGCATCCAGTCACCTGGGGATGGGAATTCAGGGGCTGCAAACATCATCTGTCCCCAACAGTGACCAGTTTGGAAGGCAGCTCTCTTTGTGTGAATCAATGCTGCTTGTGTTGGGGGGAGTCCTTCAATTGTTCTATATTTCTGGGTGAAGAGCTGCTTGCGTGCCTGATTGACTGACTCCTGGCTGCTAGTGCGGTCATACAATACCAGAGAACACTGTCACACTCACTTCTCTACTTCCCCTCTTCTACAACCAGGCCAAATCTGTGGCCATGATTCGTCATTCCATGGATGTGGTAAGGCAGGCATTGGAGATTCTGAATCCTGGTCAGACACCAATCATCACTCTGGATCCACTTCTATACGCTGTGGCAAAACAAACCCAGTGGAGCTGGCCAGCAACTCACGGTGAAGATCATTTTATTGTGATGTTTGTTGGGTTTCACATTGAGATGGCAGCACACAATGTACTTGGCAACCTCCTGGAGGGGTAGCGGGTGGACAAAAGCAGTGTCATGTCCCCAGTTCAACTTCTGGTCTATCATCCTGTAGCTGGAAATAGAGTTGATGATCTATGTGCGATCAATAAGAGAGGCTGACTTCCTACTCTATATAAATGCCCTGACCAAGATTGTGCCTTGGTTCCTTGCTCTGGGACACACCCACTATGCCGGATGGACACCAGTCCACTTGCGTGACATGATTGTGCTAAAAGATAACCATCCTGATGTCCATGGGCAGTTTCTGAAAGGAAAGGCTGTGAAGAAGACGACATGCAGCCTCTGTGAAAGGTGATGGTGGTGCTGTAGGCCTGACAGAGAACCCTGCAGCTCTGCGACGATGGATGCTGTTTGGCCCCGAGATGGCACGTGTGGTTGGGGAGTTTGAGGCCTCCACTGAGAAGAGAAAGGAGACTGACA
This sequence comes from Dissostichus eleginoides, assembly GCA_031216635.1. NCBI lineage: Eukaryota > Metazoa > Chordata > Actinopteri > Perciformes > Nototheniidae > Dissostichus > Dissostichus eleginoides. Next base: position 13,677,680 of record CM062264.1, read on the forward strand.
CCCGGCACCATGAGCAGACCAAACATGCACAGATGGCATTTGCACGAGATGTTAAAGCACTAACTGGTGCTATAGAAGACATGGGCAATCCATGCTGTGAAAAGAGCATTGTAGATCTTCTTGTACTGGATAGTAGAGACCTTGCAGATGCAGCAGTCATTGACACTCTGGACCAGATTGGGAAACTTGGACAGGACCAGTATGACACCTACAGTGGAGGAAATAAGTATTTGATCCCTTGCCGATTTTTTTAATTCAACCACTTACAAATAAATGAACAGTCTATAATTGTAATGGTAGGTTTATTTTAACAGTGAATACATATAAATATAAAAGAGAAAAATGTATTTGCATTTAACTGTGGGAAATAAGTATTTGATCCCCTTGCAAAAAACAAGAATTCTGGCTCCCACAGACCGGTTAAATAAGTCCTCTTCCTTTAAGAGAATACTCCTAATATCAATGTATTACCTGTATAAAAGACACCTGTCCACAGAATCAATAAATCAGATTCCAACCTCTCCACCATGGGCAAGACTAAAGAGCTGTCTAAGGACCTCAGCTTATGCGGCCAAATTACTGTAAGCGCGCCACAGTTTCGCCGCTGCGAGGTTCCGCCGCGTGCTCCACTAGCACACACACCACCCCCCCACACACACACACACACAGGGCCTCATCACATAACGTTGCGTGGGCCCACAAGTTGGCCAGGGGCGGCCCTGGGTGGAAGAGTAAGGCCACAGGTGGATGGTAAGTTTACTGGACCACATTAACAGAAGCGACCCAGGCCTGTCGCGAACTCCTACGCTGTGGATGCAAAAAGGGGTGCAGTGGACAATTTTCTAATGTGTCAAGGCAGCAATTCAGTGCACTGCCCTTGCCACTGTGGTGGACTGTGTTTTCAGGACTAACTCTGCATTTAGTTGAAAACCTGTAATATTACATATATATTATGTAACATGTATTACTTCACCATAATCAGAATCAGAAGAATCAGAATCAGAAACGAGTTTATTGCCAGGTAGGTTCACATGTACGAGGAATTTGACTTGATGTCATGGTGCATACATAAAATATAACACAATAATAAATATGTTAATGGTTTTACTTTGTATTTTGTTACCTGAATACCAGATACATGGAGTTAGCTACATTATAGCATGTTGTAAATAGTACCACTGCATTCCTCATCCTTGAAAATGTAGGATTAGCCACCAGAATCAAGATCCTAAGCTACTGATAAAATAACAACCAATGGCGGCCATTTTCAAAATGGCCACCATTGGCCCCATTGGACAAATATGCGATGGCCCTATAGCCAAAAATCTTCCTTAGGGCATGCTCTAACAGTGTGCCAAAGTTCATGTTTTTATCATCAAAAGCACAATTCTTTCACATATCTGCTGGACTATAATACATCCTATGGATTTGATGATTTTAAAAAGGTGTCTTTTTTGTTCTATTTGGGTCAGTGGTGGAATTTTGTTAGCCCCATAGGGCCATTTTAAGGGTGGGGCGTAATAGTATGATATTAAATAGGAAAGTGTGGGTTTCAGACTCACTGCGAACATCTTCATGAGCAGCTCCTGCTGGTCCTTCTGGGACTGACTCTGAGCCTCCTCGTCGATCTCGTAGCCGCTGGACGACAGGAAGCTGAAGTGGTTGCTGAAGAGGAGCGAGCGGCAGTACTGCTCCTGGGGGACGGCAGAGGACACAGACGGTCTATTTAGATCACATTACAGGAGGAATTTATCATGCTGGACTACTTTATAGTATATTACTATATGAGGTTACACCATTAAAACTTAAGAAATATCTAAGGCTAGAAGAGACTTCTAAATCTGTTTATATAAAAAGTCTAGAGTTCTGTCCAATCAGAAGCAAGAAGACAATTAAGCATCACAAACTAGCTGAGATAACTTCCAAAAATGTCAGTCTTAGAGGCGCAGATGATGATTCTTTAAAAAAAAAATCTTAATACAAAGTTGTGTTTCAGAGAAAGGAGTTCATAAAGTTTACAAAAAAAAAGGTTTGATCAAATGTTATTGGTACAACATTTGTTATTCGAGGTGGTTATTTTAATCTCCCCCATAACCAATATAACAGCTTCATTCAATATCAGGTTCTTCTTTGGGCCGTAGTCTGTATTATTTTAAAGATTCTCATATATATAAGCAAGCTAACAGATTGTCAGTTAGTTCAGTTAGTGTTACACCTGGCAGTTACTGGGTTTAAATGTCTCTGAGCAGAATTAGTTTGTAGTGTCTGATGTGTTGGGAGTGTTTACCTCCATCTGTCCTTTCTCTGTGGAGGTCTGACACAGAGGCAGCTTGAAGGGCAGGATGGCCACAGCAGGTCGGGGCAGAGTGGGAGGGTACCGGGAGCCTTTACAGGGAATACACCTGACGGGACAAACAGCTGTATTTAGGGGAGACGTCCAAAAAATAATTAACAGGCAAGAACAAATGGATTACATCAGGAAAAAGGACCATGAAATGTTAAATATCACACAAACTTTGTTTGAGCAAACTTCTACAGTTAAACTTAAGCTGCACTTCATATTTGTAATTACGCTACAATAATTTGAGCTGAGAATAGAGACTGTTTTTACCTGAGAGCCTCCTGATTGTTGCATTCAGGGGCCAATCGGAAGCTTTATTAATTCAGTTTTTGTTTTTTTCAAGCTTGTTTTTCATACTACTTTCCCACACGAGTGCTTTTTCAGCAGCCCAATCTCAAATGTTAAATGTTATATTATCTGTGTTTCGTCTCGTTCAAGGTTAAAGGCTAGGTTATAGTCATTTGTGCATAGCTACATTGTAGTTATGACAATGAAAATCTTAGGTCACAGGCTCCTCCAACAGTGTTCTGAGGGGGTTCAGAGACAGTACGGTGGAGAAGAGGAGATTCACCTGAGTTGCTGAGGGTTCTCGTGTATTCCCACCACCCAGTAGCTGTCTGATTTGCTTTTGCAGGTTTCTCTGGTGTTGCACACCGGGGTCCATGTGTTGCCCACGGAGCGGTTCAGCATCCGGACCGCCCCCTCTGAATCCACATAGCATGGTGTGCCTGAAAAGTAACCGGGTGGTCATCTTACAAAATCCAAAGATGAGGATGTATTTGGACAATTATTTCTAGGAGAATAAGACAAAATCAATTCTCCACAAACTGACCTTCAGCAGTGAATCCGAGCCAGGACAGGTAGGATCTGTGGGACAGGGGGAGGGGCTCCCCATGGATGAGCTGCCTCTTCCTTCGACCAAACTGCAGTAGCTGGACACCCAGAGCTTGTTCCCCATCAAACCCTGGAGCTGAGGATGTAGAATGAGACACACGTCAAAGCTTCAAGATGACAAAGGGAGCTGCCGTTTGTGAGGGACACGTCAATAATGCCATTTACAAAACAGGACGGCATTTCAATTTGAACCTTTCCCTACAAATGAAGTAACAGCTACATTTTTTCTGCCATTTTCCAAAGAAAGCTGTTATTTGCTTAAAATGTTTAAATGAGTATTTCTAGATCAACTTGTACAAAACAACAACATTTTCAGCAGATGTGATGATCCACACCGACTCCGACAATATGCACCAAACGGGTTTACGATCAAATTTTAAACTATATCTCTAAATATTTCTACAACACTTAAGACTCAAAGTTACACTACAAGCAAGTACATCTATTTTTGGCAAAATAAACAATGTGTATTTAATAAATCCAAACCCCTGTACAGTATAACCGTATACCTATCATGTAGCATACTGAACAATTACTTTTGTCAATTGAAACAAAAATGTAATCTTATCAAAATAAAGACCTACCCATTCTCTACTTCTATGCCTAGATTCTCATACAACTTTTCATTCATATAAACAAGTGTGTAAATGGAAAAAGTGTGTGTGTCTCACCCCGATGGTAGACTATGAGCAGCTGCTCTCCGTGGGCCACCATGCAGACCACCTTCCCCGGCAGGCTGAAGATCTCCCTCTGCACCCCCCCGATGGAGAAGACTCTGATCATCAGTGCGCTGGTGGCCACGGCCGCCCAGCCCTGCCCCAGACACAGCGCCCGCACGTCCTCGCCCTGCGGCAGGTCCACCATCCACTCCTTGTTGGTGTCCCAGGACGAGAAGTGGAGGCACTGGAGCTTACTGAGGAGAGGGGGAGCACAGGTTGGATACAGGTATAGTATACCATCTTGAAAACTATACATCAGTTAGTCATAAATCATTTTCAAATACCTAAAATATTATCTCTTATTGTAAGTTGGTAAGTCAATTCTTTCCATTATATAAACCAGTTTTATAATATCCATCCAATACTCTTTAGTGAGCGGCTCAGCCTTACACCAGTTTCTAAATATATATTGCCTTCTTGCTTGCGATTAACAATATCTTCAAATATCTATGATTATTAACAACAGTATAGTTTAGACTTCTAATATATACAACTTTGCATTCCTTAGGTATTGAATATCCCAGGATGTCTCCAATTGTAATAAGAGCATTTCCCAACATGTATGTCATTTATGGGTTCCCAGAAAAGTGTGTGATCCACAGATAACCACCAAAATGTTTGGTGTGAACCAGTTTGCCTACTCTTTAAAAAAGCTGTCATAAAGTTGTGGGTTACATTTCTACATCCAAACTTCCTCTATGTGTTTGGCACATGTTGAAGAACTCCTTAGTTGTAGAGTGAAAAACCAGGGTAGAAGGAGGTTTACCTGGCCAGCTCGTCTGTGCCGGGGCAAGCCAGCAGCACGGCCTCCTGGGAAAGATCAGCCATGGTGTGGCCCAGCGTGTTTGTGAGGTGCATGGCGTGGTGCACGGCCGTGTCGTGAAACTCCACGTCGATGGCGTTGTCCTGCTCGTCGTTGTAGTCTCGAACTATTCCCACCGAGTTCCACATCTGAGGAACAGTTTGTGTGTTAATGCACAGGAGACTGCAACTGTTTTCCTTCATATTCAGTAAGTCTTAGAGGTCATACAGTAAAAAAAGAAAGCATTAAATGACATGTATTCGTACCATGAAGCGGTGTGTGAGGTGTGCAGGGGTGGAGCCCGGCTGAAAGGCCTTCTGGGGGGGCGTCGGCATGGGCCCCTCATAGGCGGGACGCAGGGGCACCAGCGGGGCAGCGGGCACGACGCCACTGCCGTGTCGTCATCGTCCCCAAATTTTTCCTGACCGAGCTTTAGAGATCCGGTGTCTGGATAAAAAAAAAAAAAAAGTTTAAATAGGAAACAGAGAGTCACGTCTTCTCCACCTGAACCAGCGCCCAGACTGCTAGTGTACAACCAATCGGTCCAAGAAAAGTCATTTATAACTTGGACAAGGAATTATTAATTTAAGGAATTTATCAAGTAAGCAAATGTCTGGTTTCAGCTTCTAAACGTGAGGGATTACAGCTTTTATTGGAAAATAAATATTTTACATTGTGATGTGATTTCATTTGTTTCAAACTAAACTACAAATAAATGAACAACCAATAATCAAAAACTGCAGTAAAAAGAAGCTATACCAGGGCGTGAAGTGTAAAGATAGCAAGAAATCGATTTCAGTCACTTAGACTTCTCTTCACAATTTGAAAAATGTTACAAATATTAATTTTATAACTCAAAAATCGTTTTCAGTTCAAAACTAGCACAACTAGAGTTTTGTATGCACAGCTCACAATTAAAGCAATACATATTTAAAACACTAAGTTCATCATGAAGCAAGTTCCCTGCATTAACTTTGAGAGTTGAGCTAAATCGAGTCGGCTTTTGTCATTTTGCGTTTTGCTTCAGTCCGGTTGTTTTTGGAAGCCTTCACTGTTGTTGTTGTTGTTGTTGTTGTTGTTGTTGTTTTTATTATCTTCCTTCGTCTCACATCTGTACCTGATCCTTCTTCCACTCACCCAGGGAGTTCTCATCATCCAGGATGGCTCTGCTCCTCACCCTGCCGGTCGCAGGCATGAGGAAATCATCATCGTCGTCATCGTCCCCGGTGATGGGTTTCTTAACCGGGGAGTTGGTGTCACTCTGCCCTTCATCCATGACTCTGTCGTCATCATCATCGTCAAACAGTGCATCGTAGTCTTTTGCTGGTTTTGTTACCGTTGCCTGCTGAAAGTCCACAGACAGTTATTCAGCATCAACATCACACGGAAAAAAAATACAAAAAAAGTTCATATCCGTAGGTTTGAGGAAGTGACATTTTAAAATAAGTGTAATTTATTTAGCTGTGGTGGAGGTGCTACAATTATTAACATCCATAAAAAAGAAAAGCAGCAACTTCTCACATTTAAGAAGCTAGACCCATCTGTCTAAATGTTTTTGTTTCCCATTATTTTCTGTCAATCGATCCACTATTTCAGCTCCACTTCAACAACATCCTTAATTGGTCAAGTTATTAAAATGGTCAGATAGATGTAAAAAAAAATATATATTTATAAACAATATTTATCTATGTAGAGAACTTCCCCTTTCACCGCTGCAGTTGGTATTATTGAGCTGGCTTTGAGATTTTAGTTTTCTGAGCATACCTTTGAGGCAGTGTTGGTGGAGTTTGAGGTGGAGGTGCGGAGTCCGTCCAGCAGACCCAGGCAGCCCTCGGTGTCGGTGTAGGCGATCTGGCTGCCTGACGGGTGCCAGGCCAACCCGCACACTGTGAAGCCTTTCTCGTGCTTCTGCCTGCGGAGAAACGAGACATCTTGAACTGTAGTGATGCTGAACGTCTGCCGTCTTCGCAGTGACTGCACCAACCAAGCCTCCTTTCAAGGGGCTTATATTTGTTACGTCTCACTCAAACTAACCTCGTATAGAAATGACATTTTGCACACATACCTTTCCACACACAGCTTGCTGCTCACTTCCCACACATTCAGTGAACCCCCCACGCTGCCAGCTGCCAGGAACTGCCCACATGGAGACCAGGCCACCACGTTGACGAGCTGAGAGACAACGGGGAGGAGAATACATTTTCAGAATAAAGAAAAGGGATGTCTCTGACCAGGAATCAAGACCTAGTTACTTAAAATAATCCACAGAGCTTGTTGTGAGCGGTTTTATGTAGAAACAGTTTTTTTCTACCAAACACCTGTCAACCTTGCCACCACGCAAAGAAGAAACGTGCATCTTTTCACGGACTTAAAGATTTTCATCCATCCGCCTCTTTAAGTAATGTAAATCACTTTGTGAATCCCCTTGTTTATATCTACAGAAATGTTGCCAAGTTAAAGGATCCAAATGTTTGTTCTGTTTAAAATAGACTGCCACTATATTTTCTACATTTTAGTTTAAGTTACTTCTGGTCAAGTAGACACATGATGTTGGTGTTGCAGTAACCAGAAATGAAAATATCTTAAATGTCAGACAAAATGACCATGACAATTATGTAAAGAGCTGGAATGTCCCTAGGATGAATATAAAAAAATGGCAATTCAGAACAATAAGACACATTTGAAAGCAAAAAGTCTTTCAGACTTCTTTCTTCATCACAGAGAGAGAACATTATGTGCAATGAGTCTATTAAAACAGTGTTTGAGGAGCTTCAGATGAAGCATCAAACACTAGTAATTCAAAGCTATACAATGTAAATAGAGAACAAATCAGACATGAATCTTCCACTCAAGTTATTTATCTGCAGAAAGATAACATTTTGAAAAATAAGTTTGAGGTAAACATGCTTTTTAGCAGTAGCATACTCTACACCTGGACCTCACCTGAGTCAGCAGATCATCAGACAGAGTGCTCACATGATCCCAGGACCCTCGCTCGTACAGCTGCACCTTCGACTCCACAGGAACCGCCAAAAACTGAACACAAACAGTGGGTTTTTTTAAGTGAAAGATCTGCCTGTTATTGTAATACTTCATATATCATATTCAGTCGTTAATTACAGATTAGGGTTGCACTGAGGAAGTGAAAAAGGCAGATATAATGGTGGCCACAGGTCTCAGAGGGTGACTGACCTTGGCCGTGCCGGGCTGCCAGGCCAGCCGACACAGAGACTTTGCGTTGCTGACGTCGTTGGTCTTCTGCAGCAGAGGCCAACTGATCAGCTGAGACTGAAGGGACACAAAGCAGATCAGCATCTGACACACTGCAACAATCAAGTGCACATCAAAATAAAAAGCTTGTTTATGTTCATGAAAATCTTTCAGATCGAGGTGCTGAAACCCTGACGTACCTGCTCCTTGATGTTCCACACCACCACGTTGCCGTCACAGCTGGCGGACGCCTGACAGAGGGAGCAGATAGAGTTTTACATTTGTTGTGAAAAAGTCAAAACTGTTTGAAATCGATATTAGTTATCCACCCAAAAATGAGGCTGTACCTTTTAAGTAAAGCTGGACTATCATATGTCATTATTATCAAGGCTTTAAGGGGAATTAGGTTGTGTTAATATTTATTTCGGTTGATGCTAATTTCAGACCAGGGTCTCAGAATCATTGGCACACTGACAGCCAACAACCTCAGCGTTGCATTTCTAACATCCGGAGAAAAGGTTTACCCACCAGGAAGTCGTCTTTGGGGTCAAAGGTGACACTGAGGACGGGCGCTTCGTGGCCCCGGAGGGTTTTCTGCTGGCTGCTGTCCGACACCTCCACCACTTTAACCATGAAGTCACTGGAGGAAGACAGATAAATAATTAAGAGTAAATATGTGCAAGCAATCTATGCTCACAGGTGACTGATTTGAGGGAAAGGGCACATCAGCTGTGAACCAGCACGAGTGCAAATTGTCAAATCAATAAAGAGAAGCAAAATAATCCTGATTTCCTCCAACGAGCGACAGAATGCAGATGCCAAATTCGTGTTAACAGCTTCAGATGCCTGAATTTGTCAGAATCAATACCACAAGAGAAATGACCGGTGTGGAAATAGCAGCATCAATAAGGCGCCATGCTCTGTGCTTTTATTGCCATGATAAACCTGTTTAGGGCGGATCCATTGTGGTAGCAAACAGACCGTTATCTCCAATCAAGGCTAATCATAAGACAATCCAGAAAGCTGCTGTGTCTGAGAGCTGGAAATATCATTCAGGTGCACTGCTGAGTGTGTACCGGAACAACAACACAGAACATAATGAGATCATAGTCTGGTTTTATCATGGTGAGCTGAACACAACAGACACGTTACACACGATAGCTTCTACTGGAGCGGAGAGAGCATGCACATCTTGACAGAAAGTTAAAGTGACATTCGCTCCTCACTAGCTTTGGGATCACAGAAAAACCTCAATATGAACCAATGAGTCAGCTGGACGTCTTCATAACTTAATATTTGTATGTATCTAAAATGCTAAACAAAAATACAAATCTAGGATTATCAACATAATCTTAAAAGTTCTCAACAGTAGTTGCGATTGTATTTTGTTGTGTGTTTAAAGGTAGGGTAGGTAAGAATGGAGAAACCAGCTCGAGTGCGCTAGAATTTGAAAGTACGAGTAAAATCTGCCACTTCCTTCAGACTTCCTTACAGAGCCCCTCCTCCAACACACACGAATGCGCACATGACCAATGAGGGCACGAGATAAGTTTGTGGACAGATGGAAGGCTGACAGGCAGGCAGGTAGGTATCCAATTATACCAATTATCCAATTATTTTAGCCGGGCCGGCTAAAATAATTGGTCGTGCTTTTTACAGCGCCACGGCTTCCACAGATTACATTTTTTTATGTATTTGTTTGTAGCCTTTATTTATCCAGGTAAAAATCCATTGAGATCAACGATCTCTTTTACAAGGGAGACCTGCCGCACAGTGGTTACACATGTAACAGAAATACAACAGAAAACATACAACATAATGACAGGGGTACAATTTACAAACCTATTCACAATGACAGGTACCAGGAGTATCAAACATCATTTCATCCAGCTGTGCTTTAAAATGATGCGGGGGAACCAAAATGCTCATTTTCAAAATGTTTTGCAGAGTGTTCCAAGCTAGAGGAGCTGCGCACATAAAAGCTTTAGTGCCTAAAACAGTCCTAGCACTTGGTACATGTAATAAAAACACATCCTGGGATCTTAGGCAATAGCTACCTGCGACTCTCTGTGATATCAGTGAGCAGATGTAAGGTGGTAGTTTACCCAGCATGGCTTTATATATGAACATGTCCCAATGACTGAGTCTCCGAACAGTAAGTGATGGCAGACTTGCCCTGGCATACAGGGTACAGTGATGAGTAAGTGCTTTACAGTTTGTAACAAATCTCAGCGCACTGTGATAGGCAGCATCTAACTTGATCAGGTAATGGGCAGGTGCATTCATATATATCAAATCAACATAGTCCACCACAGGTAAAAAGGTTTGTGTCAAAGCATTTAATGTATTCATTGCTATCGGGATGTTAAGAGCATTCCATGGAATATAACAAAAAGTGTTTCTGAAGTGAATTACCTACCCCACCTTTAACAGGCTGTATTGTATGTTTCACATTTTCAAAGCATTTCTTTAAATGGTCAAGTCTGCTAATGATGACATTAAGCTGCAGCTTCAGCAGAAGTTTTAATAATTGTAATAGTTAACATATTTTACAGACTGCTAACAGTTTTTTTCTATATTTCTATATATTATTTATCAAAATACAAATCAGGTGTATATGAGGTCTCCGGAGTCTCAGATGATCTATATTTCTGCACAAACAACTTTTCATTTAGTTTGACATTTCGAGAAATATGAATATTTGCTTTCCCAAGCACATTGTATGGTCAGGCTCCTGTCTACAACAGAAAACAATGCATCGCTTTATACTAGCACAGGTGCCTCTCTGTTCAGGGGTTGTTGGTTCCAGGGTTGAAACTGAAAGGAGACACCTATTTAGACATTGTTTCCAACTCCAATTTCACTCCAATGCTAATCCTTTCGGTTTTTGTGTTGTTTATGATGTTGTTTGTTGTCAAAGGTGCTATATAAGATGATTTAATAACGAGACAGTTGATAATTCAATCATGTATGAACCATAAATATGCAGCTTCTGTCAGCACCTGGGTAGCTTAGCTTAGCTTAGGATAGGAATGAAAACACGGGGACAAGATCGTCTGTCTCTGTCCAAAAGTCAAAGTAAAAAAAAAGGAGAATGTGCTGAACCTACTTTTTGGTCAGGTCATCAGCAAATGAAATGAGTGACCACAAACAAGTTATAACACCACACAAAACCACAACGTTCTGGTTTGTATGGGTAAAACAAACTAGGGAGCTTTAGAGGTGTTAATGAATGGATAGAGCAAGGTGATGACTCATCTCCTGCTTCTAGCTCTATTTTTCAGAAGTGATCGTAGGTACCTGGATCCTGCAGCGACCCTGGAGCCGCTGCTGTTGAAGGTGACATGTGTGGCGTTGGTGGTGAACCGGGTCAGGATGCCATCTGGATCTCCGTCAGGAAAAGTGTGGATCTGCACCGTGTTGTTGGAGCTCGCTGTCACCAGCTTGTTGTTCTGTGTAAAAGGAAAACCCATATTAATCCTCCACTGACAGCTGATTCTTTAGAAACATATATCTTTAGTAGAAACACATCACTACAGAACCAGAAGACAGATGACCGACCTTGAGTGCGAGAGAGTAAGCCTTTTCCCCGACCGTAATGAACTTTGGATCATCATCATCCAGACCCTCCCATATCCGAACATCTCCATCATTCCCGCAGGTTACAATGAACCTGAGGAAGTATGGTTGGATCAGTTTATGGAAATATTGTGATTGTGAAGCAGGAACAAAGTTTGAAAGCAGTTTGAGAGCTATTTTAATTGAGTGTGCTACAGTGATTTAGACACAAAAAGGTTGAAAGTACTCAGATCTTTTATGCAAGCAAAGCTAGCAATACCAGTGTAGAGCTGTTCTATTACAAGTAAGATTCATGCAATTACGACTATTATCTTATCTTCACCTATAACAATAGATACTAATTGGTTTAGGCTATTTATTTTTTTGCAGACTTATTCAGAATCCACAAAGCAATTTCAGTTCACACACAACTTATAGCAGTTGAAATAGCAGAAAATGGATGGACTCAAATAAAGAACAGTTTCCTCAAAATCGTAGTTAAGTGCAGTATCGTTACTTTGTGGCAACATGAATATGAAGACCGTTTAACATCAGACTCACTTCCCAGAGTCGTCGAAGCAGACCTCGGTGTGTCCCTCCGAATGGCCGTAGCGCATCGGCTTCCTCTCACAAGGCATTTTCACAAAGCTACCACACTGAAGAGCAGAATAACACAGTAATACATTCGTTAAGGTAGGACTAACACTTCAACATTACACCTATGCCCGAGCTGAGCCATGTTGACGCTAACAATACAGCCACTGCAGCTAACTAACGCTGTTACATTACACGGTGTTTACGGGAATACACGTTTAACTTTGACTCATTTGAAATGTTGTCTAACTATATATGGCTGAAAAAACGTTTTGACAACTTACAACTTCCCCGGTTGACTCTGTTCCTCTGCTCCTAAATCTCCCGCGCTGCGTTAAAAACAAGGAACTGAGCGTCACGACTCCCGCCAGCTACGTCATGACGCAGTTGTCTAAATCCCTCCTACGTCTAAGCCACGCTGCATGGATCTGTCAGTGCAGTTCTCACTACTCAGTCAGGGGTCCTTTCTCAAGTTATCACCTCCTCGACTCCTCTTTCCTTCCTCGACTCCTCGCCTCTCTTGGGAGGTGAGGAAGAGATTCGGGAGAGATGAGTCGAGGCAACAGGCATTTAAAATAAATTATGAATCCCTTCCTTGGAGTGGTCAATTTGAGCTCTGCATCAGCTGTCCTTTTTTCAATATCACTGTATTTCATCATCTTTCAAATGAGCATAATAATAGTTGTAATATGTAATATTGTTGTATGAAACAACAACTGAAACACAAAGTGAATTTACATAGACAAATTAAATGCATAGGCCTACACACATTTTATTGCAAATAAATAGTATCTCCGGATTTACTAAATACTGTTTCTGTGAGCTTAAACAATGGTGATGCAGAGACACCCACCCTTAATCTGCAAAAATAGCACACAAGCCTCCATTTTGTTCATTCTGAACAAATTAAAAACATCACAACACAAAGTCTTTATTCTTGTCATTAAGCCGACAGCGTCTCAGGGGAGAGTTTGATCAGTGCAACAGGAAGTGCTCTGTTGGCCGACAGCTGTGTAAGTATTACATCCCTGAAATATAACAGTGTGAAAGAATCAGGGTGTGAAGATGTACATGTACAACTTGCCTTATATGTTGTGTTATACATGTCCCCAATGAGCTCAAAAACATAACAAAATAATTTCTCAGATTTGGATATCAAATATATTCTTAATCTAATCTAAATATTGATACTGGCTAACAGGATCAGAAAACATCAATATTTTATGTATGTTGTGCAGGAAAATCAATAGATGTGGCTCCTGCTATTGAACCCTGACTGAGCGTTAACATGTAGAAAGTTAAAAGGATCACCTAGATATAGCATGTGAGATCTTAGTTCATTAAAGCCGATTACCTCTAGTGAGTTAGTATTGCTCTTTAATAAAGTTGTGATTTACGAGAAACTATTTTTTTATATAAAAAATTGGAGCAAATTTCTTTGTAACATCAAGGGAATTTTGGTAATGGTTAATTAAATGTACTCTTTATGAAATGTTATCACATAGTCGTGTTACACTGCAGGACTTATTCTATTTTTAGTCTCTGGGGGGAGTCTATGCATGCAGTGACCTCTGTGAATTCAAATAAACAGTGACCCTGGTTCATCAGGTCATCTAATTGTTTTACGGCACATAGATGAAAATCTCTCTGGCTTTTATGAGGGGCTTCTGTTACAAAAATGTGTTTTATGGCTCTGTTTGTATTATATAAAGCTTATTGTAACCCACTGTAGTGGGCTTACTCACCAGGAGAAACATCATGCCTGCATATCAAGGATCTGTAAGAGCATAGAGAAATCTTGTGTTTGGTGCATTTGATGCCCCACTCTTAAAACTGCAACTAATTCAATTCAATTAGTGACTTTGAGTGACAAATTAATGAAGTTGAGTAAAAAGCACAGTATTAGCCTGAGCAACGTAGTAGAGAAGTACAATTACCTCATAATACAGTACTTGAGAAATGTAGTTATATATGTTTTCTACAATCATAAACACAACAGCTTCACCTCGGTAATCCTCAATAAAAAAACGTTGTATATTAATGAAATGTAATAGTTGCTGTGTACTGGGAAAGTTAATGATAAAGTCATTGTAAGAAAGGCACAGGTTACCAATTGCGATGTCCCTGTAATTCATAACAATATGACAGTGAGCCAGCATGCAAACAAAAATACTGAGACTGAAGTACCTTAATGGAATTGAGCCATTGTATTATTTACATTTTTGCTTTCCTACTGTGACATTTGAAAAGGTCTTTTATAAGAAGGCATATTGACTCTTTAGTTGATTCCAACTATGTTATGAGTTTGCCTGAGGTTAGTGTTGCTCAAATGTAAGCCTTGAATTAATCTCTTTTTAAGACATAAATTAGCCCAGTTTTGTGGCAAAAAAGTATTCTTCTGGCCCAAACCAGCTCTGATTCCCCACATCTAAACCTTAACAGTAATAATGAAATTCACAAAAAATCTAAAAAGAACCGGTCCATCAACATACAAGCTGTGTTGGAGTAAAACACTGACATCTGTATGAAAAGTTCTAACGCAAAGTTTTTGTGCCTGAAAACCTAATGACCGTATGATGAATATTTTATGCAATGTTTTGTATTCATATGTGTACCCTCAGGGCTGATTTACACTGTTGGTCAGAGGGAGGCTGAATGACACATGAATCTTTGAGGGGGGAAATAATCTTTTTCATGTCCTTATCTCTTCATTTGCTCTGCTGAAGCGCTGGCATTTAGAGGTGTCCTTTGCAGAGAGCGGGATGAATTGTTTTCAGAGCAAAACTTCAAAAGCAGCATTTTCCATACCATTAGCCTGTCTGACTTTGACACCGCCCTCAGCTGCAGCATGAACAGGCATGGATGGATAAGTATGACTTGAGCTGCACCGTTAAATTGGTCTAGAGATGACAAGAAACCTGAGACAGTCAAATGACAGAAGCAGTCTAAATGGCATTTATTGGTTTGTCTATCGGGGGGTGCAGTGAATACAATATAGGCCTCAAGGGGGGAATCACAGTGATTCAAGTACTTCGAGAAAACTGCTTCATCCTATAGTGTACTGTACTCCGGTCCATACGGTGGCCCTTAGAGTTTGGAGCACTGCAGCTTAAGAACATACATTCAAATAGAAAAAATACAAGCAAATACAGAAAACATCGTCATCAATTTGTATGTGCAGCATTTCAAGTAAAAATACGATTTTCTACATATATAGAAAAACAATAACATTCTCACAACATTACTTAATTGAAGAAAACTTGTTAATACAGTTACAGAAGCAAAACAATGTTTTCCTTCTTTGTATTCTGATTACATGAATAGATCTCATCAGTATGCCAACAGTCAACAAAAGACTAAAAATGGAAATGTCGGACCTTTTAAAGAAGTTTTTCTGTTATTTTTGTGTCCTTCAACATTTCTGTATTTTTCTTTTTTTTTCATTTGCCTGGGTTTTTTCTATATGAATGTGTCCTTCATTTGCAGTGTGTTAAGCTTTTAAAGCCACCAAAACTTCAACATATTAACAGTCTTACAATAGCAATTCTTGTGAAGAGTGTATAGGCACAACTGATTTTAAAATATTCAATTACAGAAGATCCTTCGGCTGAGAATGAACAGTAAAGAAGCAGCTAAAAGGAGGAAACACAGATGAAGCAGACAGTCCTCCCAAATCTCTGATCCGTGCAATTGTTCCACCATCTTGTGGCTGCAGATAAGAATGCAGTACCATTGAATGAGTTCAATTCCTCTTCATAAGAAACCATGTTTGTTAAGAAGAACTGTTTGAAGCCATACATAGACAACACTTCCAACCAAGTTATCACTAAAGTGTCTTTTTCTGTCCCCATATGTCAAATTATCTCACAGACACTGCCAAAAGAGTAATTGAACACAATGTGTATAGCAGATAAATAGTCCTCTCTTCTTCTGGTTGTCCAAGCACATTTTACCATAAGGAGGTTAATGTAGTTGACAGCCTCCATCTTTTGAGGGAGTTGTGGTTAGAACCTTGTGGTTTGTTAGACTTGAACTGTGTTTAACAGGATTTGAATGGCAATGTTAGAGGACCACTCTGTTCCACTTCACCCTAGGGAAGAGTTCTTAAAATGTTGTTTTGTTAGAAACTTGACAGAGAATTCAATACATTTACTAGATGCAGTTTCAGTCTCTCTTCTGCTTACGCCTGAGCGCACTGATTGTGAGCAGGACCGGGCCATAACTAAGCCTCATATTTTTATGAAATAAAGCTTAAAGGCGGATCGTTTCAGGAAACCACGGAAAGTGGTTCTCTCGGATTGAATTGAAGTCAAATGGGAAAATGCTCCAACTTCAAGAGTCAACATTTCACAATAAGTGTTGGGGACATGTTTGCCTTATTAGTCTCAGTGTACCTTGACTTTGGTTCCAGTTGCTATCCCGAAGGCAGATAGAATACATTCAAAGTTTCAAACCATCTCTTAGTACTGAAGGAATACACTTTTTGTCCAATTGTTCTTATAGTATATCGATTCAGACCTTTAGAGAAGGGGCTTTAATTTTTCTTCCTCTTGATACATCCAGATCAACACATATCTTAAAGAACTCTCCAGTTATGCACCATTTAGACCTCAACAGCAGATTTGCCTTCCACAATACGAGGCCTGCTTTGGACTGTCACACAGCGCAGGCCCCATCACACTTAATGTGGTACTGGCGGAGGAAGTCCCTGAGCTGGTAGGGCAGCCTCAGGTTGTCTATGCCCTGGTAGGTGATGTGGCTACAGATCACAGTCCTGCAAAGGTGCTGCAGGGTGAAAGGGAAGGTCCTTGGAAGTGGCCTGGAAAGGAGGGGCTCAAAGAAGAGGCAGGTGGCCGGGTCACTGTAGTGTCTCAGTATCCCGTCACACTGGGATCCCGGTACATGCAAGGGTCGCGCACATCAAAGCTGAAGCGTTTGTCATTCTGCTCAATGCGTGCGTGCAGGGAGCGGCTGTAGCGGCGGAAGCTGACTGAGAAGAGGAACTCATCCTGGGCCGAGTCTCGGAGCAGAAATGTCCCCTCTGGTTTGCCCTCAAGCAGCTCCTCCGCCTCGAAGCGGTTCAACACACCCCAGTAACAGGAGCTGTTGTTGATCTGAAGAAGATCTGGAACAAGGATGTAGTCAGTGTGGCCACAGCTGCCCTCCGCTCCCCCATGAGAACAAGAAGGGTCCCAGTCCTCGAGACTGGTGCCTCCAGGCCCAGGAGAGCAGCAGATGTCGTCCCAGGAGAGAGGGGTCGTTGGTGGGGAGGTAGAGGAAGTTGAGACATTGGGTTTGAGAGGAGTCTCCATGTCCTTGAGGGCATTCTGGTTGGTGGCTTGATTTTTAATAAGGTGCCAACATCGGGCCAGTTCAGATTTGGGCGAGAAGGGGCACTTTTCCTGCATGAGCTCTGAGACGTGGATCTTGCGTTTGGACCAGAAGAGCACTGAGAAGGGTCGCGAGGAGCCCAATGAATGGTGGTGATGATGATGATGGTGATGGTGAGAGCGCAGAGGAAAACACTGACCCACAGCATCCTGAAACTTTTGTCGCAGTGAGCGGTGGGACAAGGCCTTCCGACACACCACATCAATGTCTGCAGACGTCAATGCTTCCCCAAGAGTGCTGCAGCTACACTTTCTCTCTCTGCGCCGCCTCGGACACGATGTTGACCGCACACCCAGCTCCTCCGTCCCCTCCACCTCCATTCCTCCAGGACTCGACCCGTTGCGAGAGCTCCTGGAGCGTTTCTTTCCCCGCCAAACATAACTGTCTGCACTCCAACTGCGGAAGCCACTTTTGGGACGAGTGTCTGAACCTCGTGGCTTCTTATCTGACATGGCGGCTTCTTCTCCTTACTCTGTGACAAAATTCAATAAAAGGATATCTGAGTCAAACACATTAATGCATCAAATTATTAATACGTTACATTTCAAATGTAGTTTTAATTAGTCTAAAAGTAAAGCAAATGGTTCCTTAAATATTTTACAAGAGCAATGCTGGTTTCTTCTTAACCGACTAAAAAAGAACCATTCAAAAAAACGTTCTCCTTTCTTTGTGTGCAGAATGCTTACAGCTTATTTGTGCAAAACTAGCAGGCTGATTTGGATCACCTCCAGTGGAAACATCAAAGTAAAACTGAGTTCAGGAAATATATCAGTTCCCGCAAAAGACATTGGTCGACTTAACATCTGATCTACTCAGGCAACAGACTTTTCCTGCTTCATTCAGAGATGGTTCAGAAAGAAAGTTTGGTAAAAAGCCTACAAAGCTATTGTTCAAACACTTTAGTTATAGTCTGTTAATATTAAATTGGTCATGGCAGCAGTTTGTGAAAATACAAAAACAACAATCTTATTAAACTGAGCAGCGAGATATTTAACATCCAAGGCTGGTAATCGCTCTCTGTTGTGTTGAACTCTTTGAAGATTATTGCAAGAGATTATCTTACCTTGCAAAAAGTGTCAGACATCCACATCCATGTTACAGTGAGCAGACACGTGTGACCCGCCTGCAGCCAGCTCCAGCTCTAACAGACAGCAGACGGTCCGCTTCCTATATAATTATGATGGCAAATCCCAGAGGGGGCAGCAGTTTCCTCTCCACCAGGGCCGGGTCTGAATGAATGAATGAATGGAGGAAGGTGGAGCCAGAAGGGTGGGGGGAGGTTTGTTTCAGGGTAATTGAGACATCCTCTTTTCTCTCTCCTACATCCTCCTTTACACATTCATTGACAAATTCCATTTCCAAAGAAAAAGCCGGAGTGCTTTTTTATTCACAAAGTGAATTATTTCTGCCTGTAATTATGTTCCAGGACACTGATTTAAGTTTTTTATTTAATCAGAGGCCCGTAGCTTAATTTAAAGCAACAAAGACATTTTATGGCGAGCTTTAAATCTGTTTAAGTCTGTCTGCTGAGGATGCCAAACTAAAAGCAGATTATCCCGCAGGTTTACCAGCAGCCTGTACACTAGACGCTTTGTTATAGCAGATACTGTCTAACTAACAATTCAGCACAGTAGAGGAAACAACCAGGCGTTTTAAAAAGCTTCACTTATTGATTGAATAACCTTTGCGTTTCCGAGTTAAAACTTCCAGCAAGTGCTGTTGAAAGGACTCATCTGTCAAGGTGATGTCATCATACACAGAGTGTGGATGACATTTTGGCAGATCTATAATTCATGAAACAAATAGACTACATCTATCAGACAAATAATATTACTCCCAGTGGTTCAGTGTGTGTCTGCGCGTGAGTCCACATGTGTGTGTTTCCATGTGTGTATGTGTCCTCTCAGCTCTAACATAAGGGTAGGTCATCAATAAATGCCTGACATCTCAGATAATGTAGTGACACTCAACTTCCTCTTAACTGAATATTTAATGCTCTTCACATTATCACACAGCCCGGCAGGATGATAAGGTCACATGTTCTGGCAAACAACCAGATCGATTTATCTGACCCCAAAAAAAGGAGTAAAGAAGTATACTGGCAGAACTTTTGGCTGAATTAGGATTGGAAACCTTCAGGAAAAACCACCAGGTCAAATAATTAAACTAATGCAACAGCTATTGCAGAGCCACGAGGCTATACTAAATGATACTTTGTGCTAAATGCTAACACCAGCATGCTAATGTGCTCACAATGAAAACAGTCTAGGGTTTAGCAGGTATGATTCATATTAAAGATAATAATACAGACTCTTTTGCACCTTTAATAAAAAGATGTGGCCCAAAGATGCTTAACAAACAATTAAACAAATTAACAACAACACAATTTCAGGCGAAAATAAATTCGAAATATTGAATAAATTAATGGTTAGATTACCTCAAATTAAAGGCCACGTTTAAATGTTAATTCTTAGATTTTTTTTAAACGGATTAAAAATGTTTTTTTGAAATCAGTGAGTTAAAAAACAAGTTTAATTTGTAATGTCACATTTTGCAAAAAAGCCATCTGCTGTGTCACTGACTGTACTTATTATGTATCTTATTACATCAAAAGGGGATTAATGATACTAGGCAACACTTTCCTCGTCTGATTAACAGATTCTCAGAAACTTAGCTTTTCCGGCACTCTCCATGAAACTCTCTTCAGCCTCTTCATTGAACGGCAGCACAAATTGATTTTAGAATTATTGATCAGGAAAAAACACAGAGAAACACACAGTGTCAGGTAACAGAGAGAAGATATGTGATCAGAATTTGAAGAAATTATACAGAAAGTTATTTATATGTAAATATTGTTAATTTCAAATGTTTTATTCTGGAACAGAACTGAAATGTTCCTTCTCAGTTTGTGTATACTGGATGTTTTACTTTATTCATATCAATTAGTTGAATATTGGACCATTGGCTTCCAAACTTTTTGAGGTGAAAAAATACTGCTAATTTGTTTACATTTACAACACTCCACCATCGTTCCTGTCCCCAAAAAGATAAAAATCACCAGCCTCAACGACTACCGCCCAGTAGCACTCCATCATCATGAAGTGCTTTGAGCGGTTAGTCAAAACATTCATCACCTCCTCCCTCCCTGACTCTCTGGACCCCCTGCAGTTTGCCTACAGAGCAAACAGGTCCACTGACGACGCCATAGCCCTCACCATCCACACTGCCCTCTCACACCTGGACCAGAGGAACACATATGTGAGAATGCTGTTCATTGACTACAGTTCAGCCTTCAATACCATTGTGCCCTCCAAGCTGGTCATCAAGCTCAGAGACCTCGGGCTGAACAGCGCCCTCTGTGACTGGATCCTGAACTTCCTGACGGGCAGACCCCAGGCAGTGCGGGTGGGAAACATCACATCCTCCACCCTGATTCTCAACACCGGAACCCCTCAAGGCTGCGTGCTCAGCCCTCTCCTCTACTCCCTGTTCACTCACGACTGCGTGGCCATACACAGCTCCAACACCATCGTGAAGTTTGCTGACGACACGACCGTCATCGGCCAGATCACAGACGGCGACGAGACGGCGTACAGAGAGGAGGTCGAAAACCTGACGGCTGTTCTTCCTGAGGAGGTTCAATATGGACTCCAGGATACTCTGCAACTTCTACAGGTGCACCATAGAGAGTATCCTGACTGGCTGCATCACGGCCTGGTACGGCAGCTGCACCGCCCTCAATCGTAAGGCTTTACAGAGGGTGTTGAAAACTGCACAGAAAATCACCAGGACGGAGCTGCCGTCTATGGAGGACCTTTACTCCCAGCGGCTCAGGAAGAAATCCCTACTGAGATATCTATAAACGTAGCCGGCAACATGGCGGCAGCCACTCAAAACGAAGGCTCCAGTGGCAGGTATGTCGGAAATCCTTAGGGTGCAGGGCCGCTCGGACACAGCGTGTTCCGGCGTGCCCCCCCTTGATGAGAGCCCGGCGGCCCATCTGCTCCACAGGCAGC
Organism: Dissostichus eleginoides; assembly: GCA_031216635.1. Taxonomy (NCBI): domain Eukaryota; kingdom Metazoa; phylum Chordata; class Actinopteri; order Perciformes; family Nototheniidae; genus Dissostichus; species Dissostichus eleginoides. The sequence goes on from CM062264.1 coordinate 13,699,205, forward strand.
TGGATGGGCGGAGGGGAAAAAACCTCTGCCCCCGCTGCCTCGGGGCCGAGAGATCCTGGAATATTTGGACAAAATATTCCGGCTCGGAACGCAGATGGCGGCAACGGCCAATAATCTCGGTGTGTTGGGTGTCTCGCTAATCACCCCTCAGCAGGAAACCCCCGCCCCCCCGCCTCAGGACGGGAGCGATTATTCGTACCGCTGCATTGGTCAGATGAACAATCTGATCCACGTGTAGCCGCCGCAGCTGGACGTGTGATGTCCCTGGCCACAGTGGCGTCACGTCACGTGTGGTTGGGGCTCACCACGCTGTCCAGGAAGGATCGAGAGGATCTCCTTGGGCCCCCCGTATCCACGGAGGGGCTCTTTGGATCGATCACCTCGGTCACACAGCGCTTCAGTCGTCTGGAGGAAGAAAGGGTGCAGCTCAGCCGCATGCTGCCGCTGGCTCTTCCTTGGGCTACTCCTCAGGGGAGAGAGCGCGGCGCTAAGGTGAGAAGGAGAAAGAGGCGCCGGTACAGAGCCCCCACGGCTCCCGTTGCTCCCTCTACCTCCTCGGCTCGTCCCGCGGAACCGGCTCAATACCGGCATTCGCGGGGACGGGCTGCCCAGCCCCGGCAGGCTCCACCTCAGCAGAGGGCTGCTGGGTGGGGTGCGCCGTTCTCCCGGAGCAGACTGGCGGTGGGAGGAATTCGTCCCGGTGGAGAGAGTGGCTTTCTCCACCCAGGACGCGAGGGCGAATCCCGCCTCCTCCCTCTTCAATGCAAACATTGTGAAGCATTCAAATGTTAATAAAAATGATTGCATATATGCGATGCGTTCAGGGACCTCAGTAAAAAAATCAGCCCTTTCTGTGTCGACCCCCCATGGGCCGAACTTCCTTTTATGGAGAGTTTGGCGGCGGAGTGGGTCACCAGGGAGTACCACAGCTTCCTAGCTGTGGCTCCACAGCTGATTGCTTGTCCCCTATACAGTGTTATGGGGAATGGAAACTCAGCTGTGTGGATGGACAGGACACTGAAACGGGGTTACTCACTCCAGTTTTGCAGTGTCCCTCCTCCATTCAATGGAGGAGGGACTTAAGAGAGGCAAAACTATCATCCCAGGAGGGGATAGGTTTCCTCTCGGCAGAGATTCAGGCCCTGGTGCAAAAACAGGCGGTGTCTGTTGTGCACCCTCGGCACAGAGAAAAGGGACTTTATTCCATGTACTTCCTGGTTCCCAAGAAGACAGGAGAATTCAGACCCATTCTAGATCTCCGCAGCCTGAATCAGCACATTGCCTGCAAAACATTCCATATGTTAACTATAAAACAGTTATTGGACCTAGTGCAGCCGGGCGGTTCACAACCATCGACCTGAAGGACGCTTACTTTCATGTCAAAATTGCTCCAGAGCACAGAAAGTATTTGCGTTTTGCCTTCCAGGGGATAGCCTACGAGTAGAACAGACAATGTTTCACACAGCCCAATTGATCCTACACCTAACCAAGTTGGGTTTTGCGGTCAATTGGAAGAAGAGCAATCCCATACCTCACTAACAGGTGCAGTATCTAGGGATGGTGCTCGATGCAGGCAGGCTACGTGCCACCCTGTCAGAGAGCAGACAGGCATCCCTGCTTCGGGCAGTTTGCAGACTGCGACAGGGGGCAACGATGACAGCTTTGACCATCATGCAGACTGGGTCTCATGGCGGCTGCTCACTTTGTGGTGCCGCTGGGGTTGCTGCATATGCGCCGCCTGCAGAGGTGGTTTTCCGGCCTTCGTTTAGATCCCGAGAGGCACAAACGACGTCTGGTGACCATCCCCCCCCAGTGGGGGGCAACCTCCGTTACTGGGGGTCCCCAGCGCATCTCCGGTGGGGAACTCCACTGGGGCGAGTGACCACATCACGGTGGTCACAGACGCATCCGTGACAGGATGGGGGGGGACGTGCCTAGAGAGAGCTATAGGTGGTCGCTGGTCTCTGACAGAGACGCGGCACAGCAACCTTCTAGAGCTACAGGCAGTAGTGTTGGTCCTCCAGCATTTCAAACCCTTTATACAGGGCAAACATGTGCTGGTAAGGAGCGACAACCGCACCACAGTGGCGTACATCAACATGCAGGGCGGAGTCCGCTCCACCGCCTTGTTGACCACAGCGGAGAAACTGTGGTTATGGGCTTCAGAGATTGTGTTGTCTCTGAGAGCCCTCCACATCCCGGGACTGGAGAACAGGGGGGCCGACCTCATGTCAAGAGGCAGGCCCCTGCCAGGCGAGTGGGTGCTTCAGCCGGAGGTGGTGAAGCAGATCTGGGCCCAGTTCGGGAGAGCGGAGGTGGACCTGTTCGCCAGCCGGCGCAACAGCCAATGTACCCTGTGGTTTTCCATGGCTCGGCAGGACAATCCGCCCTTGGGGGTGGACGAGTTTGCACACGAGCCATGGCCAAGAAAGCTGCTCTATGCCTTTCCACCGCTGCGCCTCATTCTCCCCCTCCTGGGGAGGGTGAGACGAGAACATCTGTCAGTCATCCTAGTGGCCCCAGATCGCCGCGGGGCGCCGTGGTTCGCAGAGGTGACACAGATGATGGTGGGCCAGCCCTGGGCGATTCCTCAGTTCTGGGGGGCGATGTCTCAGGAAGCAGGTGCAATAGGGCGTTACCCTCTCTGGGCCAACCTCTCCAGGCTTGGCTACTGAGAGGGATAACTGAAAGTTATCCAGACTATCCAGGCAGCAAGAGCAGGATCCACCACAGCCTGTTACAGGCCAAAGTGGTTGGGATTCCAGCGATGTGTGTGAGGAGCGGAGTCTAGGGCCCCTATCTTGTACGTTGGGCTCTATTATGTCCTACTTACAGTTACTGGTGGACAGGGGGCTTGCTCATTCCACAGTTAAAGTGTATGCAGCAGCCATTTCGTCCTGCCATGAGGGATTTGGCAGCAGGTCAGCCTTCATGTCAGCCGCTTATGTCGCGGTTTTTGCAGGGGGTCAGGAGGCAGCGCCCAGTAGTGCACGCCTCCTCCCCGCAGTGGGACCTGCCCTTGGTGCTCGAGGCTCTGGTCACAGAACCATTTGAGCCTCTGGAGCTCTCCTCCCTGAAAGCACTGTCATGGAAGACAGCATTGCTACTTGCCTTGACTTCAGCCAAGAGAGTGTCCGAGCTGACCGCTCTGTCGGTGCACCCAAGTTGCTTGTTGATCCGGGGTGACCGTAGCGGGGCGACACTCAGGCCGACACTCAGGCCGACACTCAGGCCGAACCCCTCCTTTGTTCCCAAGAGCCTAAGGAGTTCGTTCAGGTCAAGGGCTATTCAGTTAGGTGGCTTTAATCTTCCACCCCATATTGGGGCCAGGGAGGCTAAAATGCACCTCCTCTGCCCGGTGCGTGCGCTAGCATGTTATGTGGAGCGCACAGCTGCCTTTAGGCGCACTGAACAGCTGTTTGTGTGCTTTGGGGGTGGTGTGGCCGGTAAAGCTCTGTCCAAGAAACGCCTGGCAGGATGGCTCTGCGAGTGCATTTCACATGCCTACGGACAGGCGGGGAGAGCCTTCCCCGCGGGGGTCCGTGCACACTCTACACGGGGTATGGCTGTGTCAACAGCCTTATTCAACGGCGTGAGTGTGGAGGACATATGCACGGCGGCGTCTTGGTCCACACCAGGCCCCTTCATAAAGTTTTATCTCTTGGACATGTCTGGCTCCTTCTCATCGTCTGTGCTTGCTGGGGCAACACAGGTCTGGTGAGGTGGGGGGGCTGTGGGTCAGTAGGTACTGACCCCCCCCCCCCTGGACATAATGCACTTATGTTTTTCCCATGCTCCTTAGGGACCCGGGGAACATGGTGCGCAGTGAGCCACATGCAGGGCTGGAAGACTCTCCCCGCCTGCCCATAGGCGGGAGAGCCGGTCACAACCGGAGGAGAAGGAGTTGCGGTGCAGTGGCTGTTAACCAAAAGCCAGTCAGGGGCAGTGTGACTGGTCAATGTTGTTGGACGACAGCGCGTTTATGCATCAGGGCTCCGCCCACTGTACCCATAGAGTCCAGTAGAGGGCGGAGCCTGTGTAAGATATAACGAGGGGTTACGTATTGTAACCGTAGTTATATAAGCACAAGCAAGGCCTGTTGCCCTGTCTGTCCTATGCCGCTCGCTGAAGAGGGTGTAGGATGACAGTCAGGAGGCAGGTAGGCCCGCCCCGGGGGCCGGCTACGTTTATAGATATCTCAGTAGGTGAATGCTTGCATGGTATGGTTGAGAGGTAGTACTCATAGAGTCCAGTAGAGGGCTCCGCCTGTGCTTATATAACTAGGGTTACAATACGTAACCCCTCGTTTCATACCACAGGCAATAAGACTGCTAAACAACTGAACTGCTGAAACAACATCTGTTAAACACCTGAACTGTTGAAACAACATCCATAACATTCATCTGCTACTTAGTAATTATTTATCTATTTATCTAATATATCATTCCAATAACTTGCATATAGACTCTTAAAGTGCCAGTGAAGTGCATTTTTTTGCGCCAAAGTGAAATGGCAGTTTCATTTCTTACATATAATTGTACCTGTTCATGGCTAAAATAATTTTTTAGGAAGTGCGAGGGACGAGATAAACATCGCACATTTTTCAGAGTCTGAGCCTACCGCTGCTGCAGACGATAGCGGCTGTGACGTCACAAGATGGGCCCAGTTGTGATTGTTAACATGGCGGAGCCTTCGGAAAGTGATACTGGTGCGAGAGAAATGAGTGATTTTGACAGCTTTTCGGACAGGATAGATGAGGAAAGTGGCCATGGAAGTCAATTTAGTTGAGGACAATATTTTGTCATAGATCTAGAGTAGATCTACACACAGGATTGGCCGTCACCTGATCATACATTCATCTGTTCATAGCATGATGCAACATTCATGTTCACATGCAGTGTTGTGCTAGTTACTGAAAACCAGTAACTAGTTACAATTACTAGTTACTTCACTACTTACACCAAAAAGTAATGCGTTACTGTGAAAAGTAACTTCTTAGTTACTTAGAAAAGGGCACCCATTAATGCCCTTATACTGTAGCCTTCATTTCAGTACTGTTATTGCATCGGAGAATAATACAACCTGTTGATCAACTTGACATGCATTTGCATCACTGAACTCTGCTAAGCAATGTGGTCTATACAAACACAAACACAAAGATATGTTTCAAAGTGCCAATCCAGCCGCTGTTGCTTAGGTGGAGGTGGAATGGCGTCGGATGAGTCTGGGTCTGTGGTCTTAGCTACTAGCTTCGCTACTAGCTTCGTCCCAGCATGTTTTTTCTGCAGATGTTTCAACAGATTTTAATTGCTGTTTTGGGCAGTCGATAGGATCTTTGACCCGCCAAGACACAACTTACATTTAACTAAAACGTTCTTTTCTTTGTGCTCGACAAAAGTGAAATAGTGAGAATATCTCCAGGCGGAGAAACTCGACTTGAGCTCTGCCGCCGCCATAACAGTCTTGTTAGTTAACACAAACACAGTGGCGTTTATTTTTCATAAACAATCTACGAATCTACGAAACAATGACACCAGCCACTCACCTTCATCTTTTGGGAACAGAAACATCAACACAGTGGCGTTTATTTTTCATAAACAATCTACGAATCTACGAAACAATGACACCAGCCACTCACCTTCATCTTTTGGGAACAGAAACATCGCCACTTCGGCAGACTTCACATTACCACAGCCAGCGGCAATGCATCGCTTCCCGTGTGTTTTTCCTCCCTTTTTCGTCACTGTCGCCTCCATTGTCAGCTTTTCTCGATTGGCAATCACTTCCAGTCGACTGCGAAACACTTTCCAATCAAATACTCGCTCAAAAACGTTGGTAAATTCGACTTTGAAATAGAGACAAAATGAATGGTGGTGAATGTAAACACTTCGGCTTGGCCCATCTTGTGACGTCACGCAGTAGATCGCAAGCCACGCCCACGAAGGCGGAGGTCGACTGCGAATTTCCCAGCGGAAAATTCAAACTCGTCAAATTCGTTGCTATTCCAACATCTTTGATATGGGTTCCAATGGACAATTTTGGTCATTACTATACGTATTAGCATAAAAGATCATGCACCGTCGCACACTTCAGTGGGTCTTTAAATGCACTATTTCACTATTTCACTTTTTTAAACTATTTTTCTTATTGTATTTACTATTTACTTGCACTATATTTTTCTGTTTATCTGTGTTATTGTGTTGCACTGTTGGAGAAGCCTGTGACCTAAGAATTTCATCGGCATAACTACACTGTAGCTATGTTCGTTTGACAAAATAAAGAACCTTGAACCTGAACCTTGAAGCTTTTGTCCTTCAACAGATTAATGTGAATACAGCCTCAGTATCAAACTTACGTTTTCTTTTACAGTGAAGTCAATCATCGGAATCCAATGATAAAGAAATTGTTTTGAGTTTGTATTCATATGTATAATAAGAAAACGGACCCTGTGTAAACCTTGGGACGTGTTTGTTTAATTGTCTGTATCTTCAGCCTATCACAGCCAGCAATAGTGGTTGTCACTTACTTGGCACTTGAGACCCAAAGCCCTTGCTGAAGTTAGTATCATCTGGCATCAATTGCTAACAGATGGTGATGAGCCACAGAACTGCGATGCAAGCTTGGTCCCTTTGTGCTTACAGTATAAACACATATAGCCTGCTCATATCTGCGGCACAAACTATGATCTTACAGTGTGTCAGTGGGGTGTGGTGCAGAGTTTTACCCAGGAAGTGTGTCCTGCAGTGGGTGAAATCCAGTCGGCCCATTAACCTGCTGCAGCCAGGACTCGACCAGGGGCTCGTATCGGTCCACATTACAGAGGCATCGATCCCCGGAGCAGCCCGGCCGACAGGAGCGCTCCTGAATAATTGATGCTGCCTTGATTGAATGGAGACTCTACTCTGCTTGTATTTTTATACAAAGGCTATTACAGTTTTGTATTGACATTTATGCAGTCAGGAGGAATGAAACTACAAAATGTATTTGTTACACTTTCAGAGGAAGTTTGTTTGCACTATATGAATCCATACAATTCTAGTTGCTGTATACCTTTTTTAACTGCCAGCTGACCGTCACTACTTGGCAACTTTAATAAAACATTTCATAACAATTTATAATCTAATAAGAAAAGTTGTTCAAAAGACCTATTTGAAAATGTCTTTCTGTGAAGATGGCCTGGTTTTAGTTGCCTGACCTTGACCATACAGTAATATGGTGTTTTGCAGAATCATCTTATATTGATGTTTTTGTCTGCTAATACTTTTTTTCCTGACCAGCTAGCAGCACTTCAGTCAAAGGAGGAGGGATTTTGAGGGAAATAGGACAAACCTCTTGTTTCCAGACCCACCTGTCTGCATGTGGTTTGGATTTATTACATTCCAGGAAAAGAGTCCAGCCTAGGTTTTTTAATGTTTATTTGAATGATTAATGTCTACTTGCATTTATGTCTACATGAGTCTTGTGATCATGTGAAAGCTGCCTTTTTTAAATGTTGTGTGTGCGTCCGGCTTGAAACATCCGACCCTTGTCTGTGTGTGTGTGTGTGTGTGTGTGTATGTGCGTGTGCGTGTGCGTGTGTGTGCTGGCTGAGAGGCAGTAGTGTACTATCATGTGAATCACAGAGATGGTAAATTGAATCAGCAGGGAGTCTCTGGCTCCACTGGTCTCAGTTGTTTCCATTGATCTGTATCAGAATACTCTGACCAGCAGCACTGCACTTCTCACTTCATGAACCACAGGGTCTCGTTTCATCTCACTCAGAGAAATATTCCACCATATTTTATGTCCGTGCAGCAACCCGAGCTGACAGACATTTGCCTCTAAGCAAAGTGGATGTTTGACTTAAAAATGACCTTCAGTTGAGTTATTTTGCACATAACTACATATATATCATTATTTCTAATTTAGGAAATGTACTTGCAAAAACTGGTTTGATGCTATAGTTTTGCTATTGATTTTCTCACCCATATTGTTCAATTTCCTGTTTCCCCACAGCGTGTTTATATTGGTATTTTATAAATAACAGTCCTACTCTTGATATCTTGCACTTAAAAATAAAGAATATATTCCATACCTTCTTCAATACATTAATATCTACCTAAACGTGTAATTAATATAATGTGTGTGTATTTACCACTAATATTATAACTTAAAGTAAAAGTTTTGAGTTGCATGTACAGTATTCTCTGAAGAGTTTTAAGACTTTGTTTGACAATTCCTCCCCAGATGGGAGTTAACTCAAATACATTTGCCAGTGAGGGACTGATGTTTTAATGGAGTATTCCTATTTGCGAGACCTTAGTTTTTTTTTTTTTATCTTTCTTCCTTGTCCCTTTTCTCCATTCGTATTTTTATTTTCTTCCTTTGTCTGTCCTTTTCTTATTTCAGTCCTTTTCCTCCATTGAGTATTCAAACTTTAGACTCTAACTTCTTTACTTTCAAGTACCATTGCTCTGTAGTACTGTACCTTTCAGTACTTAAGGATTTGAGTGCTCCTTCCACATATCAAGATGATACATGTTTGGGTGTATCATATGCACATTGTTTTGTATCCATTAAGATTCAGACGGCTCGGATATTCATCTGCTGACATGTGAGCTGTTGTATCGACTTTCCTCAGGGGAGATTTATTTATGCCTGCAGCCGCTCCACTTCCCGCAAGCAAGGTGCATCCAGAGGTTTCTCCTCTCCGTCATGTTGGAGAGAGCGTAACCTAAGCCAGGCCGGTCACTGGACCTTGGACTCAGCACACACACACTTTGGTATATGGATATACTCACACAAGTGCATATTCTATTTATATACATTGTATGCATTTTCCTGCAGTGGCTGATAGCAGTCCAGAAGGTTGACTATGTTTTAGGCTATGGTACAAGAGGTAGGGGAGTCAGATTTGAAATTCTAGTGGAAATCCTAAAGTTTTTATATATGCAAAATATGTAAGGCTGAACATTCGATGTGTATAAATGTACAGGATGTTGTTTTCCTTTTAGAAAATGTTACCACATCTAAAGATGGATGCACAGTGCTGCATTAACACTTCACACTGGACTTTGTGTGTGTTTGACTCTGTGATGCTGACTGAAACTGGAAGCAGCAACATCTTTATTTTCCTTTCACTGCTGTTTCCAGACAGCAGGATGTGAGTCGACACTGTTGTAAAAGACGCCCTGACAGGACATCACAGCATGAATCAATATTAGGAGGAAGAAGAGGATGGAACTCCAACTAGATAACATAATTATTTCCTATTACTGCCGCGTGTCACTGATTCATAAGCACACAAGGAGGCACAAATCAAGTTAGTTACATCTCGTTAGCATCATGCTTACTTCCATGAAATACACAACCTCGCCTTAAGACTCACACTTTATTCAGCATGCTTTTTAATATTTCCTTCCGTTTTAACATACACTTTGTACGTTTTATTCTCTTGTAGCTTGAATGAGTGTTTTATGCCGCACTCATGTGGCATTAAACAAATTCTTCAGAATACCCCTTAAATGTTCTTAAATTAAAAACCAGATTAAAATCATGGTTGTATGAATAAGGTTTCCCAGTAAAACCTTAAAAAGGGTTAGATGTCACTATGGTGTGGAAACAGAAACTCAGGAAAAATATTTCAGCTGAGTCATGATCTGACAGCTGATGACTCTTCATGATTCCGCTGTGACTTATGATCTCACATCTGTTTGAGTTTGTTTTTTTTGTCAATACCTTCAGATATTGTCTACACACACTGCTGTCATGTTTCGTTTTCTCATAATTGAATGGAATAATGAGTGGAATGTACTCACTGTTTCTGTCTGTATGATTCAGAGGCAGTTAATTAGTTAATACGTTAATACCTCAAATGTTTACCTAAGTACAGTGCAGTACTTGATTACATTAGTTTGGTTACTTTGTATCTGTGTGCATCGATTCAGCTCCATCACCTTATTAAATGTAATTCACTCCCTTCCTGTGCAGAAGGTTACTATGTTTTAATAGTGTAATTATGTGGCACTGTATTGATTTTAGAAAGGTTCAGTATCCTGTCAAACCCTCCAGGGGGGGTCAGAGGTCAGCTAAGAAACCTGTCGCTGGTCCAGATGCCCAGATTTCCCCCTTTTGGCTCTAAAAGCTGCTGAAATGGGCCCTTCAAAAAAAATGATATAATGCAAGTAACAGCTGCACTTGCACTTAAGAATATTATTCATAATAGTTATTTTTCCTTCATCTGAACTGAGATGAAAGTGACAGAAGCGCCTTGAGGCAAATGTATGACTGTGATATGGGCTACATAAATAAAGCTGACCTGATTCTCTCTAGAGGGTGATGCAGCATTAGTGTCACCACACTGCTGTCAATGAAAGCTGTAAAAGAATGGACTACAGAGAAAATCAAAGAAGACAGCTTCATCTGTTTGCAATGAAAAGTATATTTCAAGCTCAAGACGGATGTGTAGTTGAGTAGAGGTCGTTAAAGGTCACCAGAGGGAAATAAATGTTGTTCGGTCAGTGCCATGCTGACAGACACAACAGTAAATATATAGACAAAAGATGATCATAAAAAACTAAATTATCAAAATATTATCAAATATAAAAATGTGTGTGTAACATAAAATTGAATTACACAAGTACTTTCAATCTTCTCAAAATTGTAGAATATATTGACAGTTCTTATAGTGACCACAACTGGATGCCATCTCTCTTTCCTAACAACTATCAGTGCCAGCAGCCACTGACCTTTATGGCAGTCTCACTTTCTTAATTATACTTCAGCTGACCACCATTAGAAGATACAGATCAAAAAGAACAGCCGCATGGTTTGCTGTGTTGTGTTGTAAACCGCAGGCTGAGTGTTGATTAACGGAGGATTAAACCGAGTACTTTTGGAAGCTCTTACTTGAAGCATGACATCACATCCTGCTGAACCCCTTCATAGGAATATTAGTTGCACCACATTTAACCAATGCTCAGTGGAGCAAGAGAGGCTGCAACAGTTTTAGATCTCCATGCAGGTTTGTTGGACAGTGAGGGAGTGACCGCCAGAGAATCCCCCCGACAGCCTCCCTGTCTCTCTGCAGCTTATCGGCCGGCTCACATCCTGCCTGTCTCCTGGCCTCTAATGCACGGAGGAGAGAGGAAGGGGAGGGGATCATTTGGAAAGGCTTGCATGTCTCTTGCTAGTCATCTAAACAGTTGCAACAACAAAAAAAACACAGAAAATCAATAGCAGAGAGGAGGAATTCCAGTAACTCTGTGTCCGTGCACGCAGCTTGTCTTACAGCAGAGTGTGGCACGTTAGGCATGAAACATGGTCCACGGTCCAACTCTGGAGCTTAACTAGTTTGTCTCATGTGTGGCCTTAATGTAGCTGTAGAAAAATGGTGTTTCAAAATGGTTAGCTATTAACTCGTAAGCATTTATTTCTATTAAACACAAAAAAATAAAGTAAGAAGAGTTACACAGAGACATCAGAATGCTAAAAGTGCAGAAGCTCAGCAAAATGTAGTTAAAATATAAATAGTAAATGTACTAACATGCTTAATGGCTCTTTTCATAGTGTTACGATATAACTGGGTTTATTTGATCACTTATCAATATACCCAAGAGCATTTTATTGTTGTATTTAATCAGGAAAACAGGACTTACATGTAGATTTATACCAGGTTGGCTAATATGTTAACTATAACAAGGTTTTATAACTAGTAATATATGATACTGTTAGACTGTCACTTTGTTTCGGAGGTCTTCTGCCCACAAAATAAATGGAAGCAGCTTTAATAATTTGCGTTTAAAAAAAATTTGTTCATCAAAAGCAACTTCAAATATGATTATTTGCCCAGAAATAACAATAATAATGGAAATACATCCACTGTATCCACCATGCTTCAAGTGCTGGATTTAGGAACATAGACTTGAAGGACTGGTACCTGATGCTCTGCAGTAAAACACACTGCAGTCACACTGTTTGTGTGTGTATATGAATAGAGTGTACAAGCTGCATGCAATCATCTCCATATTATCTTAAGGCATGACGTCATCAGTAGGTGAAGGTTTTAAAACTTTAGGAGAGCTGACAACTGTTTCCAGGTTAAGCAATATGGGAAAGTAAGGGGGTACCTATAATGATCAGTAATGTGAGTTTCTCAGGGAATCAAACAGTTGTAATCGGCTCAAAAAACAAATAGGCTGATACAGTCCTGAAATACACCCAAAAAAAAGGAGGGAACTAATTTAGAAGTGGTGAAAAATGGACTGTGTTTTCCCATTGTATACAATAGATGGCAGCAGGGAGACATGACAAAGGTATGCTCAGAAGCGATGTCAAATCTGAAAGAGTTATGTGATAAGCTCTGTCCATATGTGTCATTTATTTTCTTTTGCCAACATACGTTATTCAATCATTGCAACTGCAGAACCAGAGAAAAAATGGGGAAAATCCTAAATAGGGCTTTTAATTATTAAATGCATTTCACATTGTAATTTAAAATCATTGCATGAGTTTGATAATCACATGATAAAGGGGATTTTATTTGTATTATAGTTCAGGGTCGAATAGGTTTATCATTGATGAATAAGTAACTTTGAGGGATAAAATAAAATTTTATTTTTATTTATTTCAACATTTAATCCTTAAAATGTTGTTTTTGCTCTGCACTTACATTCATTATTAAATCCTATTTTCAATACTCATTAAAATAATCTTTCCCTAATCTCTCAAATCAAAGAAAATCTGAAACCTGACATTGTGAGATTTTCATCATGTTAGGAGTGATGAATAATTCATAAAAGATTGGATTTATAAGCAGTTTTTCAAGGTGCGACTTTACAGGGTTGAATTTGTCAAACAAAATAAAATGGTGTTATGTTCTTGCACTTGTACTTTTAAGAATTTATGGAGAAAATAACCATATTTAAAAAAAAAAAAAAAAAATCATATTGATGTTGATGATGCTATAATGTTGCAAGTTTGTGCATATTTCAATAAGGCGAGTCCGGTAACATAATCATTAAGAATCAGCTACTTCTATCTGTGGAAAAACAAAGCAACAGAGCTCCTACAATGTACTGTAGTTCAGCTAGTGAGAGTCTTAAAGAGGCCCTATTATGCTTTTTGGGGTTTTCCCTTTCCTGTAGTGTGTTATATAGGTTTATGCAAATGGTCCCCCCCCGGCTTAAACGCCTCCATTGGACTCCTTTGTTTACTTCAGTAACATTATGACATTAGTAGTAACACTTACGTTTCTATTAGCTAGCGCCCCAACACATTAAGGGCCGGGACATCTCTAAGCGGTTTAACAATCACAACAGAGCCGGCCAGCTAACCAATCAGAGCAGACTGACTCTGGTTTCAGACAGAGGGTGAAAAGAGGTGCTGCAGCACAGGCAGTATGAACAAAATAAAGACCTTTTTGAACATTAAAGCATATAAACATGTCACAGTAGAGGCACAACATACAATTATGAACCGTAAATGTCCATCATGGGCCCTTTAAAGGAGGCATCAGATGTTGTGTAACACGCCTCCAATAACAACCTCAAACACTTCACACACACACTTTTGGGCCAGATTAACGGTTTTACTCGTATGTGTGAATTATCAACAAACAACAAAAACAAGGGCAATGTATGCATGTTAAAGAATTTACAAGAGCTGTTTTCTAGTCATTGTGCATCAAACCTCTGAGAACTAAAGGTTAATGAACATTTAAAGGATTTATGAGGCTGCATGTGGGAATACTTTGCAGCCCTCCACCCTACACTGACACAGAACAAACCTCACACCCACTCACACAGCAGAGACGTTTCACCCAGTTTCATCATATATTTTAGGAGATGAGTTATTCATCCTGAAAAGTGAGCTGCTGGAAAACAACCTATAATACCTCATTCACACCAACGCTCCTCCGGTTCAAGCTCCGTGCCAAGCTTTTCAGGTTCAGAACCGGTTCTTCGGTTTAGCTCCGGCTCTTTTCACACCGCTCAGAAGCCGACTGGTGCTGCGTCATTGCGTCATCGTTTGCGTCATGACGTAACCGTTTGCGTGCCTGCTTCATAAAGCCAAACCGCGCGGAAACCCCTCACAGCTCACACCGACAACAACAATGGCCGATTGTGTTGAAGCGCTAGTCGTTTTGGTAAAAATCAGCGGTTGCCATCTCTTTCTGCAATTTTTGGAGAATTGCTTTGGAGCGCGTGCTCCCCTCCAGCTTCCTCTGTACCTCTACTGAAGACCAGATTCCCAGTAGGTAGCTGGTCTCTTCAGTGGACCACTGCTGCTTGTTAAGTTTCTCCATCGTTGTGTACAAACTGGATAAAACGCGCGCTTTTTGTTGTTGTTCGGGAGTTGATTTTCCTGTTAGTAGAATCGAAGAATTGGGAGGGATGAAACCCTCTTTAATGGTCACACATGCAGAGCACACAGCACACAGTGAAATTTGTTTTCTGCTTTTAACCCATCCTAGTACCAGGAGTCTAGTACTAGGAGCAGTGGGCAGCTATTGTACAGCGCCCGGGGAGCAATGGGAGTGAGGGGGGAAGGGGGATGTCCGGTGCCTTGCTCAAGGGCACCACGGCAGGGCAGGAGGTGAACTGGGACCTCTCCAAGTTCCAGTCCACACTCCATATTTAGGTCTTGTCGGGGACTCGAACCGGCGACCCTACGGCTCACAGTCCAAGCCCCTACTGAATGAGCCACTGCCGGACGACTGAGCCACTGCCGGACGTATCATTGGCTGTATAAAATACACAATTGATGGTGATAATGATCGCAAACACATGTACATTTAAGACTGTGTGATGTAAATGCATAGGAAATTATGTGATCGTATAATGTGATTCTGTTGCAATAAAAGTATCAAACTAGAAATACTCTGTTCTAAATAAAAGTCATGCATTCAAAACTTAATTAAAGTACACAAGTATGCAGAATGGACCATTTCAGAATAACACATTACATAGGTCCTTCTAGGATTATTATATTATAATACAGCTTTATTCGTGTAGCACTTTTCATACACTAGGTGCCGCTCAAAGTGCTTTAACAGCAGGCCACACAACACAACACAAATCAGAGAAGACATTTATTTCTGTTCAAACCTTTTGCACACATTCAGCTCAAAATATAACAATCCAAAAAAACAGTATCAATATAAAGATTACAATACAATAAATAATGATCCAAAAGTGATCCATTATAACAAGTGATGCATTAATGTGTTACCTTGAGGGTAGTTGCCTTAATTCATACTAAAGATTGCTTAATATTGAAAGTGCAAATAGGGTATTATTTCTCAAATACAGGTATTATATGATCAGTTAGACATTCCCTGATACAACAAACAAAAGTGTTGCCTCTGCAGCAGCAGCACATGTAGCACAGTGTAACACTGTAGGTCAGGTATTGTTGTTCCTCAATTAGTCATCATTCTTTGACATTTTTGAACATATAATTATGTGAGCAGCTCAGGCACTCTTTGAGATTCATTGTTTGGTTTTCTCCCTTCCAGTCTACCTTCACAACACAGCAGACAGAGAGAGGGCACTCGGCTCTTAGTTCAAATAGTGACTTCTTTCTTATTTATGAAAGTCAAAGTCAAAATGAACTAGAGGTTGAACAAATAAGTATTTTCTCTACTGTAACATGGATTACTACTTTGCCTGGACATTTAAATCCCTTATATCAATAAATAATGTAAGATGACATGTTCTTTAAACAAGTCATTGGGGTATTCCTCAATTAAACTACATGTGTTAAGCGGTCGGATTAAATGAATAAAAAGGAACTATGGAAGATATCATCATACAATACTGATTATTTTGAAAACTCAATGCTACGCTATATTCTTCCCAGCTTCTATTTTGACATAACAGGGTTTATTTCAAGACATCTTTATTTAATTCAAACGTTTTTTATTTTGGAAATGGTCATTTTATTTCATAATGACTCACAAAGTCATGGGCTGTCAAACAAGACAAATAGAGTCATTTATGTGTTTGCCACAACCCGGTGGCTTTGACGTTTTTATTTGATTATGCAACAATTGCATGATTATGTTACACATTTTGTATGTCATTTTTCATATCAATATTTGTTCCATAATGCCTGATTTGTTTATTTATTCATTAAATAATTATCATAAGAGTTATCTTAATCACTAATGCGTGCGTTCCTTGCTATTTATGCATTTATTTCTCCTTTTTTTCCAGCTGGGTCTGATATTTCTGTATTATTTTGTCATTTTGATGTTTTAAGTGAGAGGATTTGATTAAGCCCACAGGCTTCTCAACCGGAGATGGGATTTCCTATCCTCGCCTGTCTGGTTTCCAATGTGATTATTTGTCCTTTTTTTATATTTTTCTTTTTCTTATCTTGGATTGATGGATTTTGTTGTTTTTATGTGATGATGTGGAATGGAGTGTGTTTAATTAAATGTGTAAAAAAAAGTTTCCCATTGCAAACCCTTAAAGGCAACCAAAAGATTGGTATTGTATTTTTCCTTATTGTTGAAATACTGACTGCCTGATATCTCAAACACTAACATGTTCTTATGCTTCAATGCTTCAAACAAGACCGTGTGGCCCAATAATATATTATTACACAGGTCTCATTTTGAAATGCATGCTGGAACACCAGAGCCAACAAGAAGAGGTGCCCAAACACGTATCCCACCATGGCACTGCTTCAAAAGTCACAAAGCTTACAAGGTTTTTGTGTACGTATTTGGATAACGTCCAAAATAATACTTTTGCTTTCCAATGATAAAAATGAAGTGCACTCTTCACTAATGATATCTTTGACATTTCATTAGGACCTATACAAAGTCTGGTAAAAACACATTTCATTCACATTTCTACATAAATGTTTTTTTCACAGATGGCAAATGGTTTTAATACTTTATGTCTTTATTCAGTTAATCTAAAAAAAATCATAACGTCCAGGAACTTTGAAAACCAAGGGTTGAAAATGTTTGTATTTTTAAAATTGTTATGAAAATATGTAACAGAATGCTATAACAGCAGAGTTTCATTTACAGTAATGTATGATCTCAGGAGTACAGGCGGACACAATACAAGAAGTTCTTATTCAAAGATCTGAATAATTACCTGCAGCTTAGCTAACTTGAATTTGGGGGCAGTTGCATAACACGCTTAAAGGAGCCCTATAATGCTCATTTTAAGGTTCTTATTTGCCAGCCAGCATATACTATCATCTTATAAAGTTGAAATGGAGAGGGGTGGAGGAAATCATAAAGAGCTGTTTCTGTTCCTTTTTTAGATTGGCCGAGCTGTCAAACAAACACCACAGCCAGCACACATTGTGTGTACATAGCTAGCTGTTCAGTTGGCACATTGGCTGTTTGGGGTAAATAAATGTAGTCTGCAAAAACACTGGATTGGTAGTTTGTGTGCACCCTGAACACATATTTTAGAGGAATTGGGCTGGCAAGACACCGGGTGTGTGCTCCATTTAGACATGAAGCTGGCATAGCAGCAAGTGAACCCACTTAAATGGAGCGCAGGTGCATACTGTATAAGGCAGCTGCAGGTATAACGTTGAATCTACATCTGTTAATCAAATGGCCACAGGTAGTAGAGATGCTGGTAAATCTTCATTTAATGCAGCCTTTCAGTGTTGGCAGAGGCAACACAGCATATTTTCCATTTGGATTCAGCCACCGAGCTTGTGAATTATGTGTTTGTTTGTCTGCAGTGTTCTGTGAAGCTGTTGGTACATGAGACATTTTGTTTACTTGTCGCTCACAAGCTGCATGTGCTGTTTGTTTTGCTGAAATGAAATGGAGTACAACACAGATGTCAAACAGCCGATGGCGCTGTGCTGCGCAGGTTAGAAGAAGAAGAAGACATACTTTATTAATCCCTTACAGGAAAATGTATTTCGTTATGGAACGAAGTACATTTTGAAATAGTGTCATTGGCATGGATGTTATTGCACAACTCAACTGACATTACATAGTGCAACCCTGTGTTGTAAGATGACACATATTTGAAATCTCCAACTTGATAACATCAAATTCAAATTTCTATCACAATGTAACATATGTATTAGATACAATTGAGGTATTATAATTGCAGCCATTGTCAGCATCAGGTAGATTATATAATGATTATCCTGCTGGGAGAGGCTTGCTGTGATCTAGAACTGCCCACAGAGAGTGAGAGAGAGCGAGAGGGAGTGTGTGTGTGTGTGTGTGTGTGTGGGTGCGTGCGTGCGTGCGTGTGTGAAAAAGACAGGGAGAAGGTGCACACTTGTAGCCGACATATCTTTGTGAGAACAATTTAGTTTTAGATCATCTGACATATGCACTACACGAAGAAATGAATGATATCATACTTTAATTTGTAAATCAAATTAATTAATTATAAATTATAATCAAATCACATTAATATACAATTAGAATGGTTCAAATTAGAGTGAGGGGGCTTGAGAAGAATTAGAGTGTATGTGTGTTTGAGAACGAGAGAAGACTGAGACAGGGATATATTGATCGATAGACAGAGAGAGAGAGAGAGAGAGAGAGAGAGAGAGAGAGAAAGAGAGAGAGAGAGAGTGTGTGTGTGTGTGTGTGTGTGTGTTGTGTTGTGTGTGTGTGTGTGTGTGTGTGTGTGTGTGCGTGTGCGTGAGGTGGATTCCCATCACAAACCAAGATGGCGGCGGAGCGGACAGCCGGCTAGCGCACTGACTGACTGACAGACAGACAGACCAGAAGCCTCGCGCGGTCGGACAGCTAACGGTTAATCTCTGAGACAGAAACATTGACTATAAACATCACCCGTACAGGTCACGTCATCTTTTTTCGGTACCGACGGTGCAGTGATGAAACAGCACTGGTAGACGACACCGGGGGAAGTTGTGTGTGTGTGTGAGAGGACTAAATTGCCGTCCAGAAGAAGCGGGGTAAGTAACGTAGAGATGATGAACCGTTAGTGTGTGGCCGGGGAGGGATTTACCAACAGCTGCTAGTTACTACTAGCTAGAAATCCCTCATGCTAGCTGTGCCAGTTTATGTTGCGTATTTGTTTACATTGGTTTCATGTTTTTTCTGTCACTTTTTTACAATTCTGCACTCATTGCGTTTGACCCCATGCTTGTTACCCCGGTGATTCATTCACGAAGTAGTGTATATGCCACAGGTTGTTTGCAAATCAAATCAAATTGGTTCATATTCACCTGTGCTGCGTGTCGTCACCTATGGTCGTCACACCAAATTAAACGTGCGTTCATCTTGTGATTTATGTATGTTTTACCCGGTAGCGTGTGGGGTCATTAAGTACTAAATATAACCCAAAACACTAGCTACCCTCTGCGTGTACACCCTGCTTGGCTGAGGATATTTTGGGTCGTGCAGTTTGCAATTCTGTCTGGGAAAATGCATCGCTCTGGCTTTACCTTGCAATTAGGCATTGGCACACAATGTGCAAGAATATGTTATGTCATGATTTGTGAAGGATATAAAGTCAGTTTTAAGTATTCATATAACACAAATCAGATTTGCCTCAAGGAGCTGTACATGATAGGACAATCTATGTCCTTAAACCTTAGATTCAGATGAGGAAGATCTTCCCTCTTATAACCTTGTTAACTGGAAAAAATGGAAGCAACCTCTGAAAGAGAAACAGAGGAGGGATCCCTCTCCCCGGACAGACATGCAATACATCATAATAACCAAAATAATAACATTATAGTGTATAGTGTAGACAATTAGGATGTGAAAAAAAATGATGGATTGATTGTAAATATAAACGAAGAAGGTCGTACTATAAAGCTGTCAGTTGTTTCATAAGGTACTTTTGTCAATCATTACTTGTTTCATAATTTGTAAAGCAAAAGGCAGAGAAATCATCACTAGGCTAAAGAGCGGTGGGTGTGTGCTTATGCAGCTTTTCAAATATGTGTAAGTTTGGGGAATGTGTTCACTTGTGTTTTGGTGCATCAGTGCTAATATGACTGTCTGAGAAATCTGAGCAAACTATGCTGCAGAAAGGGAAATCTGCTTGGGGTTAGTTCACTGTTTTCTGATTAGACGGAAGAATTTGGTCAGGATTCACATTCTGGAAAAATTCCCCTTGCATCGTTTAGTGGTGTCGCACTGGACAGTCAAGTCTGTTAGAATCCTAAATGTGACAGAAATACTCTCAAGCCTGTCATTTGCAAACCTCAGCGTCACATACCAGAAAGGTAACCTACACTGTAATCCTGTAAAACCCTCAGCCCTTTTTTTTGTGGGCTTTTTACTTTCAAGAGTGTCTTCACATTTCACAAATTTCTTATGGTGAATCTTGTTGGTGTGCACATGATGGACAGGATGTTTGTGTTCTGTCTGTTCTTGTTTCGGAGGGCAAATGAGGCGCCTTATTGGAATGCCAGGGAGGAAAAAGAGTCATCATACTTGAAATGAAGTATTGCACCACGAGAGCCAATTGGCACAGGTTGTTTGACTGGGCTGTGTGGAGTCTCGTGCAGGTCCATCCCAGAAGAGGATTTACGGCTGTGAGTAAAAAGATGAGAGCAGCAGACAGTTAGACGGTGTCTGCTGTGCTGATTGATGAGTTCAGGTACGCTCAGTAACCTGGTTCCTCTGATCCTGACCCCAGCCTCAGGGTTAATGCCTGCTCTTGTCCTATAACAAACACCAAATGTCCCCTCCTCCGCAGTGATGGTGCTAAAACCTAAAGGCACACTGGGTGAGTGTTATTTCCCTCTTGCATATTCATTCACACCAACAAAGAGGCACATTGGGTCTGATTCAATTGAGTGGAACAGATATCATAACTAAAGCTGTGATTGTACTGCATGGTTAGGCATGGCTCTACTCGACTTGACTCACTCTTTTTTGGTTTTCCATTTATTTTAGTAACATGTTGGTCTAGGTCCTTAGCAAGCTAAGCTGATGATGCAGACCAATGTACTTTTTTAAATAGCAAACTTCCATCAATTGCGTTCACGTTTTGTTAAATACACATAAGCATCCGCAGTGGAATGTTAAATGTATTCTCACGACTGGAGATAGTAAAAGAGTTAGTGACTGCACGGAAGAGCAACAGAGCAAGACATGTTGCTGCCAAAAATGAGTGACAGTCCAGCTTTTGTCACTCCGGTCCATTTCCTGCCCCTCTGACTGTTAATATTGTTCTCTCGCTCTCTGATGCTTTCTTCATGATTGTTGGCAGATGCTACATAGCAGGCCTGGAAGAAATTCTTGCTCTTTATTTTGAGGAATGCCTATTTTACATGAAACATTTTCTCAACAGTGTTTAAATGTGGCCAATATAGTCCACTCCAAAGGGCACATCACTAGCAGATGTTTTTTACGTTGTATTTTTCCTTTGAGGAGATTAATAATGAATAAACATATAAACAGTTTTTTCTGCAAGGATTTGTCAACACTGAAATATGTATACTGAGATTATCAAACCCACCACTCAAATCATGTAACAGGTTTACAGAGAAGATTGCTAAAATACAACAAAACGTATATATTCAAATAAAAAGGTAGGAAAGAAAATACACAAAATCAAGAAATGTATCATGTTTTTTTGGTTTTGATAGACTCAATGTGAAGGAAGTTTAGTTAGAACAATGGATAAAATATAGAAAGGGGTAGACATGATATTTGAGTATCAAGACTTGTTGGAAGCATGACTAATGTTTTAGTAATGTGAAAAGTCCTTGATAAAAGCAGAACATTGTGTGAAGGTCACCTCACAGCGTTGTCACCGTTTTTAGCCAAAAGGAGAGCTTGTACTTGGAAAGAAAGGCTGATTCAGATTTGCAGGCAGAGCAACTGAGATTCCATGTTCCCGGGGAATACCATCCACAAACACTAATTAGCTGCACAGCATTGTCTGCAGGGAGAAAGGTAGGATGCATCCTCAGCTGGTGGGTGGCATCTGTTTTAGGCAAGATGAATTTGGGAGTTGATCTCATCACTGAAGTGAAATTCCTAGCTCCTAGCAAAGTCATCTGTCAGAACACACGAACACATCTCGCTCAGGCTGTTGGGGCTTTTTCTCTAATGTAGCAGTCTGCAGTGTGTGTGTGAATAGAGTAAATAAGGTTTGATTCAGTCAGGGGACGTGGAACAGTTAGGTTTAAGTGACACATTTTAGAGGAATGCAGATGCTACGACTGAAGGGGTTGATAGGGAAATTGGACGTATAACTCCACTGTCACGACTCTTTCAGAATAAGAAAGTATGAAGCATTTAAAGAGGATATACTATGCTAATTTTCAGGGGTTAGTGGGAGAACTTTGGGATTTTAGCCTTTGCAGTCTTTTACATGCCTAAAAACCTATAGAACATACTGAAGGAAAGGGAAAACCCCAAAAAGCATAAGAGGTCCTCCTTGAGCAAGGAAATTGGCAAAAAAAGAACAAGCTGTGTGTGTTGGGTTCACAGTAAAACGTGATTCCCCTCCTCTTCCATTTCTTCTCCTCATTCAGACAGAAAAGGCGCCTATCTTCACAGACTAAAGACGTCACTTAACCCAAACTGACTCTCAAGTTTGAAAATAAAAAATAAATCATAATGGAAAACAAACGTGTGTGTTCATCCAAAACACCTTCTTTCTCGCTTAAAGGCAAAACACCAGTCTTAAAAACTGTTTTCTGACAACTAGGGAATTAAAAGATCAGGAGCAGAGGCAGGTTGGACAGATCAGGTTTCACAGAGACATGGCATTAGTTCCCACAGGGCTCTGCGTTAGCGCTTCCCTTGCTAATACTGTACACAGTCAGGATGGGAACCTCTAGTATTGAGTTTGAGCCTGGGGATTGTGATCCCAGTATTTCCCGTGATATCTCTATACTGAAATACGACCTTGAAATGCATTTTCACCCTGCAGCTGTTTTTTCAAAATTACTTTCTATTCTTACATGGTTGGTTGCAAGAGTTACTGTCACTGAAAAATCAGGTATAATGAAGATTAGCTGAAGGAGGCTCAATAAATGGCTCTGATATTGAAGGAGGAGCAGGTAGAACATCCTGTACCAGGAAAAAAACAATTCTCTGGTACATCAGATCACTAAGATAATGGACCACAACCACACTTGAATGCAGTAAGAATTGCCCAGTCTGATTTCAATTAATGCAAATGGAGATTGGAAAGAAATAGATCCGGGGCATTTAAAATCCCAGGAGGTTGACTACTGTCTGGATCTGGACGGATGAACCCATACAGATATGCTTTATAACAGAATAAATCAGTATGTTTTTATTATATATATATATATATATATATATATATATGTGTAAAAAATCTGTCATATATATATAGTAAAGCGATTATTAAACCTAAAATATTGTTATCAGCTTAAAAATCCATGGAGATATGAGTGCCCTAGCTTATTCATTCATAGCTTATAGCTTTTACTTTTCTTTTCCCTAGATGTAATAAGCGAGTGATATTAATAGGATCAGTCAGTAGAAGTCTGTCACTGCTGCCTCTCATGCTGCTGCACTGCCATCCATCACGGTTTGTGCTTAATTTTCCATAACAAACACATAACGGTCTTCCACTCATACCAAGAGAGGAAGATTGCCCTGAACCCGAGGGGAATTTTAAAACATATTTTGAAATTCAGGTCGAGACCCTCTACAAAGTTAATCGAGGCACTTGATATGCCAACCAATCTCTTTACACCTTACGGTACCATTAGCATTATTCATATTAGGTATAGGTTAGTCCCAGCAGGGCACACATGACTAACCCTGACATTGTTATCTCCATATTCCTCCAATAGATCCTCTACTCTACATAATTTCACATTTTTCAATCGACTTTTGATCTGTTAAAGTAGTCACATTGCTCATGTCAAGGCAAGTAGTGAACATTAATAGATATGACCTCTGTGTCTGACCCTGATCAAGATTCAAAAAGGGCCAGCAAAACCTTTCCTAACGTTATTAAGTAAAGCAGCATTGTCATGTTATCTCGCTAATACTTTGTGGGCATTCTTTGTACCTTCATTTCAATAAAGCTGAGCCACTACGGAGGATTTATTTTAAAGAACAGGCAGAATGTCCCATCTGTTTCTTTTATTAAAGGGGCTTGTGCAAGACTTCAGGCTCAAAATGATAAGAGTAAAATCAAATTCAACGCATCTATGGGTTAAGATCACTTGTTTTCCAAAGACATCCTGTTGACTTTGTATAGCTACATGTAGTCAACAACACCCAGGGAGATGTTGCTGATCATTAAAACTTTCTTAACTTTTTTTTCACAGCATCAGCTCTCATAATTTTCAGCACAACCTTCACAAAAAGTTGCCTTAGTGTATTTAAGTGCTGTGAACGCTCTCCAAAAGACCATTGAAACCATGGTTGTCCTGCAGAAAGAGAAAGTCTGATGATTCATAAAACCTTTGTCGGAAGTAATCCTGACGCCTGGATTGCGTTTATCAGGATAATTTACCCCTTTGTCACAGAAGCCGCTCTCAGCTATACTTTTCTGTTATTAATGAAAGGCTATTGAGCTGATTATACATTGTTCTATAAGTACTTTCAATTATTATAAACTGACTCTGTCCAGATGGTATTTGCATAACACATATTCTTGTATTCATAATAAATGCTGGCCAGTAGTCTGGGTCCATGGCAGTGAACTTGGTGAACTTCCTGATGTATTGTGACATTTTGCTCAGATTCATCTGAGCTAAAAAGCAAACACTGTGTGCGCCACAGTCTCAATTTTAAATGTTGGATAGTTTGCCCTAAATCAAGATAATTCTGGAGTCTGAGTACAATTATTTGGTTTTGAGCACCTTGTTACACTGAGGTCGAACATCCTTTTCTGTAGGGCCGCTTGAATGAAATGAAATATCTGATAGTCAAGGGTCCAGTTCTAATGTTAGGATAAGCATTAAACATGTTTTTGGTTATTTTTCACACACTGGTCATAATGATCCAAGCACTCCAAAATCCAGCAACCACCTCGACTCTTCTACCTACTACCATTGTCAACTGGGTGTAGCTGGAAGCTGATTCTACACTTATCCCCCCATTTTATTTTTGACACAATCTTGGTCCCAACTAATTATATTTGTGACTGACACAGCGGAAATGCATCATTTGTTGGGAACACGTTTACCTTTTTAGAAGATAGAACGCTGCCGACATTTTTGATCGTTGTTGGACAAAATTTACTTTATTTGTCCCCGAGGGAAAAATAGTTTCAGTCTTTGAAAAAAGCAATCCTGCTTAAGAGTGCAAACACGAAAAAACTACCTGACGGCAACAAATGATCACATACCTAATTAAAAATAAAATGTCTGTTGACAAGGGTTAGTGCCTCCCGACCAGGGGTCACCAACCTTTTTTAGGATGAGGACTACTTTCAAAAAATAAAACAAGTCGGGGGCTACTTTTACTCCTCTTTTTTTGTTTTTTGCAGTGTATATATTTAGCACATTTTAACATTATTATATGCTTACCTTTAACCTTTGTGTGCTGTTTGGGTCTGTGGGGCCCGTTTTCAGTGTTTACTAAAAGAAAATGTATGCAATTTAATTAATTTAACCTGCTTTATTTGGGGGATGGACCTCACCTCCTCTAGGGGGGTCCGGGGGCATGCATGGAAGATTTCTTTTTAAATGTTGAAGTGAAATGCATCAATCTGGTGCACTTTGAGCACAAAATGAATGTATGGATACAGCTCTCAACACTCATATGAAAGGGAGCTGTATACTTTTCAATAATCCAAACATCTTTAGAATATGATCACAACCAATAACAAATCATTTAAACTTGTTTATTCTTATCTTATGTTACCTAGTTAGCATTCTATCTTTTCATTTATGCATATTTTACTAATCACTCCCCTTTTAAACGTTTTTTTTGTTTTTTACTGTCCTATAGTACACACTGGAATGATTTCTTACTTTATCTATATTACATAGATAAAGGTGTGCTCTCCCTAGCTCTCTCTCTCTATCCCTCTGTCTCTCTCGCTCACAGAGGCTGTGTGCTCCTCCGTGGCGATGACGGCTTGCGTTAAAAAATAATAAAATAATAAACATATTTGTAAAGTGGGGGGACACAAACGGGATTTCGAAAAGTTCGGGGGACATGTCCCCCCTGTCCCCAGTGGAAATTACGCCTTGCGTGTGTGTGCGTCAAGTGCAATAAATATATAAGAAAGTTGCAACACACAGAGTAAAACTCTGCCCCTCATGTGCAGTATAGGCTGGCACGACTAGGCTGTTCAATGGGGCTGATGTGTTGTAGATTCTGCCAGAAGGAAAATCACGGTCACACTCCTTGTGAAGCGGGGAGGTGCCACATTGCTTTTCTTCCCGACTGCAACGCTGGTCCCGCAAATCAAGCAAGAACGTGATTGGTCGATATTCATTGTGGGGGTGGGGGGAGGAGGGGGGTTAGATAGATATAGAGTTGTAGTAAGTAGATAGAGTTCGCTATGATTGAGGTTTCGTTTATGCATAGGGTTGGTTCTTTTAATTACATTTCTTTTTATGTTTTGTGTATTTTATACATTTTGGATTTGCTTGGCGAGCTATTTTTAGAACATGACCCGCGGGCGACTCACGTTGCCTCTGCGGGCGACTAAGTGCCCGCGGGCACCGTGTTGGCTACCCCTGCTCCCGACTATCTCACTGTCTCTCACACACACATACACACACACACACACACACACACACACACGCTCCATTTTAAAGCAAATAAATGCTTTTCTAGTGCCAGTTGTTTTGTAATTAAATGGTGATACCAGGATGAATGTGGTTTTCTGCTAAAGATATAGATACAATTCCTGCAGTTCCAACACTTGTTTGAATGGGTTAAATAACACATCAGGTTTACAGATTTACAGTATTGCACACAAAAGTCAAACGTGTTTCTCAAAGTGTTCCTCTCTCCTCCAAACTGTTATATGACCTGATGTGGCTAAATAGGCACAACAGCCAAACGCCCACTCCTCAGGGCTAACTAGAAGCAGATGCTCGGCTAGTGAGGCTTCCTACTGGCTTGTGTTTTATGTTCTCGAGCACATTCCTTTTCACCTCCTCCACGTGTCTGCCCTGCTGTGGCTGGATGTCTATACAGCTGGAGCCAAGAGCAACGACTCGGCTGCTTGGGTCTCCAACGAGAGTCCCTTTGGTGAGTTTCATTGGCCCCCAGTCCTCCTGAACTCGAAACAGCTGGAAATCGTTCCCCTGTCACGTTGGCTGAAACAAAACCCCTGTGGAAGAGGGCTGAAGGACTGCTGGGTCCGGATACTTATCGAACTCCTCCCTGAACTCCTGCTGTGGTTAGAAGTCAGCGAGTTTTGGGCTGGGAAGCTTTGTCTCTGGCACCAGTTCCCTCACAGTTTAAAGTTTAAAGTTTCTGGGCCTGTGGCTTTTCCACCAAGCTCCTCTTGTTTCTCTGGCTCCCACACTACTCGCGTGATCACTGTTGAGTATCAGGTAATCTAGGGATACAGCTGTGACATGTCATAAAATACCTTTTTAAAAGCAAGCTAACAACATCAATTAAAACTGCGGTCACAGATGTGTGCAGTGATGAGCGGGCCCTCGCGTCCGTGTGCCTGTCGGGGAGGGCGGCCGGTCGTCCCGGCGTCAAGCAGACGCGCGCGAGTCCTCCGAAATGAGCCGTTTGTCATTTCTGTCATTTTCGCGTCCCAGGCTCCCAGGTCCTCCGGCAGCGACCCGGAAACGGATGTCGGCGCGCCGTCTGGAAGGAAAACAAATTTCTCTAAAGGCTCGTCGAGGATCGATTATCGAGGAGGCTGTCTGGAGGAGCCGTAACCGAGGATACACTGATTTAGAGGAGAGAGGAGAGAGGAGAGAGGAGAGAGGAGAGAGGAGAGAGGAGAGAGTAGAGGAGAGAGTTGGAGAGAGCTCTGGAGGAGCTATAACCGAGGGTACACTGATGTATCCTCCGGAGTCGATTTCAGCCAACAGTGATGTTTAAAAGAGGCGTGACGCATGGCTGGACTTATGTCAAGGAAGCAAAGCTCTGCAAACTGTTCCCGTTGTGATTATAAGTTATTTAAGAGGATCAAATGTGCATCAGACTTTCTGCCCTTTACCGTTTGTTTACTCACTAATCACATCTCGCCTGGATGTTAGGCTATTTTTTTTAATCCAACTGCTTTCATTCAGACGCGATGTTTACAGTGAGAACAGCAATAACATATGTAACAGGCCTACATTGCACACTTTATTTGTATGCTTTAGTAGATATCTACAAGTAAAGAGTAGATATTATTCATGAAACCATATAGTGTTCACATAATAAAATATACAAGGGCTGTAGCCTGATATACATGATATGCTTTAGGAGCTGTATGTGTGTGTTGTACAGTGAGTAGGTGTCTGTTGTAATTTAATTTGCCGCCAGCAGAGGCGGTGTGTGTGGGTTAGGGGTTAGGGCTAACCCTAACCCTAAACCCTAACCAGTTATGAGCATTTCTTTGTAAGCCCCGACTTTTTGCAAACAGGTTTAGATTAATGATGGCCATATTTATCGACTGAACATGCTCATTTTCTACGGTAATGTGTCTGACCCTCCACCGATGCTGTATACTAAGTGTGGCGTTGAAAAACAAAAAATGGAAATTTAAGGTAATATTTTACTGTTTTTAACATTATGCTAATTAAAAAAAAATGAAGTAGGCGGAGCTTAGGGGTTCATGGAGATAATATGTAGAGTAGGTACACCCGAATAAGTGTGCAAAATTTCAGGTCATTCGGAGTTAACGGTGCGACTTTGTAAATGTTTCCATAATGGAAATGTAGTAGTTTGGATTAATGTATTTGTCAAAAATTGTACATTCTCCGTTAGCTTACGAGCTCCCCGTTCGAGCAAATGACTATTCCTTTGCAATGTAGCATCACATTGGATATGCGCTTAAGTTGTCCTAGATTGGAATTTTTCCGATCATTTCCCTATGAGGAATTATGAAAATTGTGCTTAAAATGCATGAAAAACGCACATTTTCAAAATGGCCGACTTTCTGGGGGGCGGGGCTAATGAAAAGTAATTCGAAATATGTGTGCAATCATAATAGCAATGTGTATACAGCGTTTCGTGAATATCGGAAAAACGATATGCGAGTAGTTTGGAGTAATTTGTGACATGTAAATGGTCAAAAATGGGAAATTGTCCGTTCGCTTACGAGCTCCTCGTTTGAGCGATCGACTATTCCTTCGCAATTTAGCATCACATTGGATATGCGCTTAACTTGTCCTGGATTGGAATTTTTCCGATCATTTCCCTAGGAGGAGTTGGCAAGAATGTGCTTAAAATGCATGAAAAACGCACATTTTTCAAAATGGCCGACTTTCTGGGGGGCGGGGCTAATGAAAGCCAATTTGAAATATGTCCGCAATCATAAGAGCAAAGTGTCTACAGCGTTTCGTGAATATTCGAATAACTGTATGCGAGTAGTTTGGAGTAGTTTGGAGTCATTTGTGACATGTAAATGGTCAAAAATGGAAAATTCTCCGTTGGCTTACGAGCTCCTCGTTTGAGCGATCGACTATTCCTTCGCAATTTAGCATCACATTGGATATGGGCTGAACTTGTCCTGGACTGGAATTTTTCCGATCATTTCCCTAGGAGGAGTTCGCAAGAATGTGCTTAAAATGCATGAAAAACGCACATTTTTCAAAATGGCCGACTTTCTCGGGGGCGGGGCTTATGGAAGCTAATTAGAAATATGTCCGTAATTCCATGAGGAATCTTTGTGCCAAAATTCGTGAAGTTCTGAGAAACTATATGTGACTACCACACAATAGGGGGCGCTAGTGAGCAGTTTTTTTGAAAAATTACGTTTTTTTTTTACATTCTCGAAAAAGTCGTGGGCTGTGACGTGTGTACCAAGTTTTGCGTCCGAAGCTGATTTTATGCTATCGCGATTTAAAAGAAAATGTATAGGCCACGCCCACATTCTGCATTTGTTGCGACACTTTAAATCTCAGTTCGTAGTCACCCCGAGAGTATGTGTAAAGAAAAAAAAAAGAAATTCGTCCATCCGTTCTTGAGTTATAAATTGGTGGTGTTTTGGCGCCCCCTATAGTCCAAAATGAAAATGCTTTAGTGTGCCTATTCTCCAAGACGGACTGAACCTATCCACCAAAATCTGTGATATATGGATACATTGTTGATGAGTTATGAGCATTTATTTCTAAGCCCCGCATTTTTGCTAGTACGTTTTGATTCATGGCGGCAATATTTATCGTGTTAACATGCTCATTTTCTACGTTAATGTGTATGACCCTCCGCCGATGCTGTATACGAAGTTTGGTGTTCAAAAACTGAAAATTGAAATTTAAGTGAATATTTCACTGTTTTGAACATTATGCTAATTAGAAAAAAATAAAAGTAGGCGGAGCTTAGGGGTCCAAGAGGATTATTTGTAGAACAGGTCCACCCGGATATGTGTGCAAAATTTCAGGTCATTCGGAGTTACGGTGCGACTTTGTAAATTTATTCCGAAATGGGTTTTTCATAGGTGGCGCTAGCGAGCACCTTGGACAATTTGAACCCATTGACTCCAGAATGTTGAATTTTTCACCGGTCCTGGCGTCCGTGCAAAATTATACAACTTTGTGATCGTCCTAAAGCCCTCAAAAACAGGAAACGCCAGCACTATAATAATAAGAAGAAGAATTCCACCAATAACAATAGGTTTCCTCGCACTTCGTGCTAGGACACCGTTGGGGTCCTAGCACTCCGTGCTCGGGCCCTAATTAAGGCATTCTCAGCCAAATGCTGATTTCAGCTTTACAAAGTCAAATAGTCTGTGAAGCCTTTGGGAAAACTGTGTCTTAAGGCAATTGTGCTGAACGAACCAAAGTCATAAATGATTCAGAAACACATAGATATTATGTGTAGTGCCTTAGGGTCTCTGTGAAGGGCTCCAGCGACCTGTTAAAGAGGCTTGTTGCCCTGAGCGAATACTCTTTAAATGTTCACAGCTTTTTATGCAGGGAGGAATCGGTTATTTTTGGGCGTTTACCTCAAGATCAAGTCGAGCTTTCTCTTCCAGGTCAGTCTGCCAGGGAAGAAGTAGGGCAGCCAAACAATTAAGATGTTTGGATCAGATCACTTAAGCTGTGATGCAGATATCTATGTGTCAGGCACATTGTGAGTCACAGCCCTGTGTCTTTTTGGATGCAGGTAATGGAGGGAATCCAATGATGATCTTTGCATGACTACATACATGGGTGTTTCATACTGTTACACTTGATTCCCCCAAAATACAAGATTGTCTGGGAAAATAAACAAAGAATAGTTGTGTTATTATGTCAATACAGCAAAGTGTCTGAGTCGATCAGTTGTCGTGTAATCCATAAATCCTCACCATCACTGATGGAGCAGGGCCTTTTGAGTTCATTCTGTCACCTGTGCTTCTTGGGTGAATAACTTATATTCTTGAGATGTAGGGCAGGCAGAGACAATAGAGGTGGTTTGATTTCAGTGGGAGGTCTGGATTGTCCCACATGTGCAATATATATACAGCATATGTAATCCTTATGTAACTGTGCCAAAGCACTGCTGCTTTGTTTTGCCTTGTATTTTTAGCAGTGTGACAGCATGGCAGGGATGAGTATCATTCTCTGCTCAGTCATGTGCCTCTGAGGTCGGTCTCACAGCCAGGCGACACTGCAGAGCTCTCAGGTCCTTCCCATGCATGGGACTGCAATCCATTAGGTCTGTTTTTGTTTTGTTACAGTTTTCCACCAATTGAGTAGTTAACTTTGTGGGTTCCATGAAACAATACCCTCCAAAACCGTCTGTTTTATATCAATTTAGTCTCATGAAAAATCCCTCTGGGTCGTAAAAGCTGCAGTCATTGCAAGAAATAAGATATCCAATGTACTGGATGAGTCCCTGTGTAATTCCACCCTTCCTCTCATTATACATTCCATATGATGTTTTAGTTTTCATATTTCCTTTTTGAATGAAGAACATTTTGATTTGGATTG
This sequence comes from Dissostichus eleginoides, assembly GCA_031216635.1. Taxonomy (NCBI): domain Eukaryota; kingdom Metazoa; phylum Chordata; class Actinopteri; order Perciformes; family Nototheniidae; genus Dissostichus; species Dissostichus eleginoides. The sequence continues at coordinate 13,731,164 of CM062264.1, forward strand.
GCGTAGGTTTATGTGGATGTCCTGCTCTTTACAAAACCACACACGTTGACCACGTTATGGCTTTCATTTTCCCTGTGAAACACAAGAATGTGACCCCAGGACCTTGTGCTTGCACACATAAAGAACTTCATCAATGTCTCACCTCTTCTTCACACTGCCTGTCAGCCTGCTTTTCCAAACACATGCTCACATGCAGGCTTTTAATAGCAGATTATGAGCACATTTAAAGGTGCAATAGGAATGTTTCTGTTTGTCCCCACACACATTATTTCCTATTTAACTTGTGTTGTGGTTTTCCTAACTATGTAGCTACTCTAGAAATCCCCCAAAAACTCCAATGTTGCTGAGAATTTGAATTATTATAGAAAACAATCTGTATTTTGGATCGGTATGATCATTTTCTAAAGTATAGCTGTTTTCATATTCACGAGGGCAGCAATTGACTTGTTTTCATTCTGAAACTAGAATTGGAATTCGGATCTTCCATACCTGCGCAAACCCATCGGAGCATTCACATGCTGCTCCGGTGGTCCCATTCCCCGAGATGGGAAGTTCATCCAATTTTGGAACATAAAATGAAGATGTGTTGTAAGACTTTGTTGACAATAAAAAGCAAAAAGGAAAGGATCAGGTGAGTCATAACATGTGCAAGAAGGGGACGTTTTCATGAAATGTGCAAGTCAGGAACACATTCTTACAACACCACAATAATGCATCAAATTGCACTATTTTCCAATGTTTCTGAAAGTGAAGTGTATAAAATATATCAAATCCTTATCAAAAAAACTAAACAAATTCCTCTGTGTATTTTGTATTACTTTCAATGTTTGAATAAATATTTCTAAAAGAGCGGTCAGCACGTGTTCCACATCCTGTCCTCGGGGTGTAACACCAAAGGGTTGTAATGAGAGTGTCCCAGGAACATTTATGAGTCCGCTCTGTGTGTTGGACAGGAAGTCAAATGCGGTCTTTGACTCAGGAGGCTGTGCAGATGTGCAGGTCAACACGGTCAAATTTTGTTTAACAAATTATTCTCAAACTGATAACCACAAGAGGGCTGCCAGTATCGAGACAGATTTACGATATGGGATTAGGCCTGGGGCGATATGAGGTAGAGAAGTACCAGAGTCCTACATCCAGCTCTCTAACCTCACACCTTATCAGGGCTGACCAGACATCACTTGGCTCAGAAAATGAGCTCACTGTGATTGTCTTTACATCAGTTTCTCCCACTGACAAATTGATGAGCTGACATGCACTTGCAATCCGAGCACAAGCCAGAAACAGTTTTTTCTCACCATCTGTGAAAACCAAAGAAAGACACTCAAATCACTCTTTGTTTGGAAAAAGCTTAGCTCATTGACCCCTGGAAGATCATTTAATTAAAGCAATAAACAAACCATTCTTTCCACCAGATGTCCTAAACTATTGGAATAGAAGAAAAAATACAGAAACAAATTAGATTAAGCTCCATCTGCTACAGAGCGAATGACAGGAGTTTGTTGATTTTATATCAAATAAAAAGTATGGCTGTATTTTAAATATTTGTGTGGCTTGACAGTCATTGCAGCAACATCTGTCGCAAAGGCACTTTTCCTTCAAATGTATTCAACACTGCAGCTGATTATAGGCCACGTTTTAGACGTACTGTAGGAGATACTTTCTCATTTGTAGAGGTCAAGATGGTCTTATATCTTTCACTTTGATCTGTCTTGACTTCCACTAGTCTCGACAATGGTGAGTCGAATAAAAGAAGGTGCCAACAGTGGATATTGATCTTGCTAGCATCACTCGAGACTAGAGTTGGCAGCTTTTTCCTCTTGTCCCCTGAGCCCATGCTTTTAGTCTAGCTAACACGCCCTGCTTATTACGAATCTCTCCCCACACCCTCTTACTGCATACGGTTGGAATCACAGACCTTGCACGGTTTAATTTTTCATAATAAAATTGAAATCTGCTTGCAATTAAACGACTGTCCAAGTGAAACATTATCACTGATTGTGTCACCAACTTGGTTTTAAAAAAAACGAATTTACCATCTGTGCAAAATTCTGTTTAACATAAAAACTGTTTATGGTCAAAGCGTCCAGTTTCCTACATCCTTCTGCGTTTCTTGCTGTGCAGGTACGCATTGCTGGTTTGTCATGAACCCGATGTGCTCTTGTGTTTTTGCAAGGCTGAGCCAGGAGAATAGTGAGAGTGCTGGCGGGGCGGAAGTTTCACTTAACACACAGAGACACACTCCTGTCCCGAAGGCTTCAGTGTCAAGAGGTTTAGTGATGAATCTGGCCACTGAGACCAACTAAGACTTTACACCACAACACCCTGAGGCTGACACACACACACACACACACACACACACACACACACACACACACACACAGACACAGACAGAGAGAGAGAGTGTCACTCACACAAGCAACATCAACGCAACATTCCTCAGTCTCTCCCAAACTGCTATCTGTGAAAAAAATTGAATTTATGAATTAGTACCTTGTTCTTTTTCTTTATATTCTCTTTATTGCGTTTGCATTAGTGTTAGGTTAAAAAAACTACAAAACTCGCAGACTTTTTTTGGTCCTCACCACTTTTGTAGGCCTTTTAAGCTCAACTGCTTTCAGAAGAATATTACATCATTCCTCTAAAGCCACATACACTAGAGGTTAGGGCGATATTTCTTCTAAACTTAATAATAACGGGGTAAAAAATAAATGCAAAGGAGGAACATTTGACATTTCATCCTGCTCTTCTTTGAGTTGTCACTATTGAATTATTGTGGGTCACAGTAAGTGATCTTTGGCCCTGATTTCTTCTTCAATTTTGTAATCTGGTAAAGAAAAATGTAGCATTTCTTTAATCAGTACGGGACAGAAGACACTACCGGTGAAGAAGCCTGGTAGTCATCTAATCCATTTGTGTAAATGACATTATAGTGGTATTATATTATAGCTGGATTAAAGGTAGCCATGTAGTGATTCAAATAAATATTTAATGCATATTCCTTTTATCTTTTTTAAACTAAAATCTAATTGTCTCACATTACATGTCACTTGTTAGATGCACAAAACAACCAAATCCTTCCTTTAATTAAACAGACAGAGCCTTTTCTGCCTCCAGCAGCTGCCCTTTATAGATATCCCATAGCTTTTCCTCACACCATTTATTTTGTTCTCAGTTGTGTCTTCGAACCCACATATTTTCAATAGTTTTGTCTGCGACTCTGACCTCAGTGATCCCTACTCATCTGTTTCCTTGAAATGGCACTCACTGTGATCATGACACGGCAAACAAACAATCCGTGGTCGGTTGCAGCGCTGCATCAAAGTACCACTGAACTTTTCCACTGGATCCACATGCGCTGGTCAGAGGGTGGTGCAGGTGCTTGTTAACTGTCAGAAATGCACTCCGTTGAAACTATCACAGCTGTGTAGCTCAAGTCGGTGTTGATTTTCAGGAGTTTTTCTGTATTTTTTTAAAGTATACAATCATAATTGTGGTACATTTTGTGATGATGTCCTGGCAGAATACCACATTTTTTCAATGAAAACTCATGATTTCCTACATAAATGGGAAACCGTGCTAACTTCTTTACCTGCCCATGTCTCTGTACCGTCCAGCCTGTGCTTCTCAGAAAGGTAGCTGTTGTCATGCAGTCAGGAGTCAGGACATGCCCTTCCAAGGACAGATTAAGGAAACTACTATTTGGTTTTCATCACCCCGCTTAATAGGCTCCCTGATATCACAACGTTTTCTAATCAACGGGTTTTTATGTGGCACCGACCTATAATGGAGGCAGAATGTCAAATGTGAAGAAACACCTCACTGATCCCTTTTTAAAATGCACACTCAGGTCTGTGTAGCCAAACAGTCTATAGATTTTTTGAATTAGAGAAAACCCGAGCAACAACAAATGTCCTTTCCTGTTAACTGCCACATGTTTTGTCAAATTGTCCTTGAATCAGGGCGTTGAACCTTTAGCTGGTTTACTAAAGTCAGTCTGGTCAAAGGTTGCCAGCTATCTGCCTGGACTGAAAATGGCTTCCTATTGTAGCCCCTCTTCACATTGTACACTCTTTTTTATTGTCCTCTACTGGCCTCTCCCTTAGCACGATTTATGACTGTCAGATTTTATTTTTACTGCCATAGCAAGGACGCAAGAACCGTCCGTACCTGCCACCACAACGAAAATCAATCTCTCCCTCTGTCTCCCTCTCTTTCTCTGTCTCCCTCTCTTTCTCTTCCCCTCTGTATCCGTGCAGGCAGCCGGCGGTAATGGGAAATGATGGAAGACAAAGGCCCTCGTGTAGCCGACTACTTTGTGGTGGCCGGTCTGACAGACCCGTCCAAGCCGTTGGACCAGGAGATCCACTTTGATGACGTGTGCCACAAGTCGGCCAAGCCTAAGGCGCCCATCACTGATGTCGCCGTGGTGATCCGCTCCATGGGCGAGGAGACGCCGCCTGGGTTCACCTGCGTAGAGGAAACCCCAACAGGCCACTCAGCTGATCTGAACAATGGCGGCCTCATGGTGCCCCAGATCTTCCTCTGCTACCGGAGAGGTCGCGACAAGCCACCCCTCACTGACCTGGGGTAAGTACCAACAGGGGCTACACCGTCATGCTAGCAGCTCTGTGAGGCTGTAGTTACACACTATGGTGCTTGAACCTGATGTAGACGCTAATACAATGACGATGCTAAAATGTTGATTATTAGAAGGGTACAATTTCTCCATTCTCAGTCGTCTTAGTTAACCATGTTACACTTTTGTTAATTGAGCACAAATTACAGTGGAGAATGATTAGAATTGTCTCCTTTTTTGCTATGACATTTGGAAAACCATAGTCTAATCATCAAATATAAAGTAAAAAAAAAGCTATATTTTAGTTCAGGTACCACCAAAGTTCAAACAATTCATCACGAGGAAGGTATAAATGTCTGTAATGAATTCAAGAAGATTTATCCAATCGATTTTACTCAAGACCACAAATGTTAACCCCATGGAGACGCTAGAGTAAAAAGTCAAGGGATCACCAAGTAGGCTCATCAATGTCCGTAGAAAATGTCACTGCAATGCCCCCAATCATTGTGAGATTTCATTCTGGATCTCAGCTGTGGGGCCGTGCTGCCAGTATCTCATCACCCCCTGTCCTGCTCAGTTAAAGGTCCCTCATTTGCTCAATCTAATGCTTCGCAGCCAAATTGAAGAGAATTAATGATCAATGACCAACCGTCAATAGGTGAATGACCGCAATTGGCTGCAGTGCTCGTGTTGAGTGAGATTCAGTGTGAATAAGTTGTACAGAGGAAAATCAATTGTGTCAAATCCACTGTGGACAGGCAGCTATGTTGGCATTGGTTCCACAGTACAGTATATTGAAGAATTCATTGGTTCTTATAATAAAAAATGCAGCTTTGTCATCACAGGGTCAGGGTGTTTAGCTTTTGAAGATGGTACATATAATAAGGGTGCTTCTAGAATAAGGCAGAATAGTTTTTACGTTTTGGGGCACACATTTTATAATGCTTCTTGATGTTGTAGTACCTGCTTCTGCTTAATCTGCCCTAAAATATATTATCGAAACAGTAGTAATGGAAACACTGATTCACATTTTATTTCGCCGACATTTCCGAAATTGGCTATGAACTTAAAATGTGTCTACTGAGTTTTTCAAGGCAACTCAAATGAGTCACTGTAATGAAGTGCACAGAGTCTGAGAGCTTACTAACACACATACAAGGACACACACACACACACACAGACGGACATTCTGTTTATGTATTGCAACATACTGTGTCAATGTCTGTCTCATTCCTAGTAATGATCAGCTGCTGCTCTCAGCAAACACTGTAGTTGCTGTCGTGTTTAAAAGTTGTCCATATCATGCCGATTCTAAAAGTAAAGTGTTCTGCTCTGCCTAAAAATCCCTCCTGTGTAGCAGTTTCTACAGCGTTTACTTTCTGTCTGCCTTGCAGCCGTTCCCCATTGTGATTTTGCAACAAAAAAGTGAAATACGGTGAAGTGCTGTCACAGGTGTCCTCCTCAGCAACATCCTTAGAACCGGGGGATTCAGTACCGTTTGTTGAGTCTCACAGCTCTGGCGGGCCGCAGGCGGGTGGTGACAATGCTAAGGAGGCTCATATTGGCCTCTGACACTACAGAGTGCAGTGCTTATCAGGCACTGACTCAGTCTCTGCTCAGACACTATCAGCAGCTTCTGTGTGCTGATAGTCTAAAGGGGCTGCACTTCTCAGACACTGGCAGGATTAATGGGAAGCTGAGTTGTGTGTTAGCACGTGTCATCATTTATGTGCATTATTACAATTGTGATAGGGAGTTGGTGCTCAGGATGCAGATGGAATAATTAGTAATATATGTGAGCAGTAGCATGCAGCTAAGTACAGCTCTACATTTAGGAACATATTCACATTTTTTCCACCGTTCAACCAATCAATTTAACACTTGGTATGTGTGTTGCTCAGTACCTAAGGAAGCGCAGTGTCAATGGTGAAGTTGTTTGGATAAGCGGTTCTCGAAAAGGCTGCAAGCAGCAATACCAGAAACCGAGCAATGGGCTGAAGAGAGACTCTGCACTAGTTACTACTACCCAGACAATTGTTATACTGTAGGAGATGTGATGATCCACCCAAACATCATCACATCCTGTGATTGCTTTAGTAAGTAGCTGACAACAATATATTTAGCATATGGTGTTTTCCATGTGAAATACCATCTCTGCTTCTTTTACTGGCAGGTTATTGTTTATTTCTAGGGGCGTAAATCAATTTTTCAAAATGTTATAAATCAAATTAATTACAAAATAGGAAAAATAATTACTCAAAAATTGCATTGATCATTTTCTCTTGGAAACGACTATAATTAAACATGTTTCAACAAAAATCACTATGTTATCATGGCACATGACAAAAGCTTTATTTTAAATAAATACTTTTTAATTTTAACAATAATTTTACCTCTATTTTTCACTAAACATAAGCCTATCACTTTCCCTATAGTGTGGCCTTCATATGTATGAGAACACAAAACATTTATTAGAGTTGGGTCAGCACAAAACTCTGACATTTTCACACCACTCTTTTTATGAGGCCTTCAAGGTCCAAAGACTGGTTTAAAATCATGCAGAATTGGTGCAACTGTCAATAGAGAAAATATGTCTGTTGCATTGGTCTGACGATGGGCTCTGCATCGACAACAGTTCTAATATAACAGTGGAGAAAGAAGTGCTCACTGTGTTTGGCCTTAATGCGAGCAGAGCAGAAACACCACAGCAATGAGTACTGAAATAAAAGCAGACCAAATAAAAAAATCTGCAGTAGGCCACTCTGAATTCTGTTTTCCCTTCAGCTTAGACCCCACAAAAGCCTGGCTAGTTCCACTTGAAACAGTAATGGAGGATAAGTGCTTAATAAAAACCCAAAGAGGGATGCTTAAAGTGACTGCTACTGTAACACGCTGGAGTTGTTGTGCACTAAGTGGTGGTTTGTGTGAGTGTCTTCTAGTGCCTCATCACAATACTGTACTGACTGTGTACTGTACACAAATCTACATACATATAATGCATGAGTTCTGTCAGAGACAACAAATCCCAATTCTGATCTTAACTTAAAAATGTTATGAAATTATCATTAAAAAATATTATGGGCGATAAACTAAACAAAATTTGCTCCACTTTGAAGCATGGTGAAGATATAAGAAGGACAGGATAAAAAAAGTCAGCACTCACCCAACTGAATTTCCATAACTTGCTTTCTACAGCTAAGCCCATATACAAAAGACAAAAAAGGTGAAATAATTAAATCAGTTCCTCTCTTGGCTGCAGTAGTTTATGTGAGGTTGACAGTTACTTTTACCTGATTGTTTTCATCACCCAAACCGTCATTCTTTTACAGGGGTAGACATTAAGGGTAAGGGCCAGTTGAATTTTATTCTCACTGGCCCCACCATTGTAACCACTGGCCCAAGAGCATTCGCCCAGAAAATCCACTAATAATGAAGAAAATGAACACATTTGTTGCAATAGTAATTTATGCACAAACTACATTACTACTTGAACTACAACATTTGAATCATCAGTTCTTCCTCATTTTCCTCAATTGTTCATATTTGGTTTATTAAAATAATTATATTGTGGTCATTGTTAAAAAAAATTCTGCTATTATCATTATTATGAGTATTATTATTTGTATAATGCGCTTTCTGTCATTAGGAGTTAGAAATGTAATGGCTATGTAATAGCCTAGATTAGAACCCTCATTATCCTAAACTGCTAGGACATTTCCCTATAGCGAATACCTTTATATTTTCTACCCTTCACTTACTTGTCACTAGGTCGGCATTGATGTACAGAGCCGACAAAAGACCCTGTTTATATTGGCATCATATTGAAGCCAACTCCATCGATCAAGCCAGTGTGGCTGAAACTTTCTCCCCTCTTCTTCTCATACTCCCTGTCACTCTCCTTTAACTCCTCCGGTGACATTCTTTTATTTGAAGATTGTTTTTTGCCCGGTGCTTGGCCGGTTACCGCTGGTATTAAAAACATTTTGGCGAATGGTTAGGTGGCGAGAAAGTCTGTAGTGAAGGAGCGCGCTCCCGCTCACTGGAGCCTGCTCGTGCTGTGCTCCGCAGCAAACAGCTGTTTGCTTTTCACCCAGCAACGACAACCGCCTCACGAAACGCTATGTTGTAGCATTAATAAACAAAACAATTTAACAAAATTGCTAGTCAAAATACCTATACCATAGGACCATTTTTTTTTTTTAAAGCAATATTTTTTGTGGCCCGAGCGGGCAAGTGGAAAGTACGTTATGCTGGCCCGGGGTGTCTAAATAGTGCTTCCGGGCCAGCGGGCCATTTATAATGTCGAGCCCTGTTTTACCAGCTGATTTTATAATAATGAGTTACAGTCACAAAAATGCCTCCTTTTTAAAAGACTGACTGTAAAAGCCGAATGTGCAGTTTATATTTCTTGTCATTTTCCCTTCAGTGCACTCGTCTGTCAAAAACTTGCTTTCAGCTCTCACGTTGTTGTGTTATTGATTTCACAAGTGGCCCTGGGCTTGAAGTTGAGGAGACATCTTTGCACTGAGCTTGCCACTTTATAAACCCATCGATCGCTCTCTGTTTTTTCATGAATTGCATCAATTCTGCTTTGCAGATTACGAGATGCAAAGCAGACATTAAGCTTAATCAACTCCTTCCTGTCAGCCACTGAAAACTGGGATAAACGCCCAACGTCGAACTTAAACTGGAAGCTGCGCCTATTTGGCTCAATGAGCTCACGACTGCATAATGTGCTGATTAACTCTCCATGGTAATCAAACTAAGACTCAGTGATGTGGAGTTTTGTTGGCTCACTGCCGTGCTGTGACCCCCCCCCCCCCCCCCTGCAGCGTGCTGTACGAGTGGAAGGAGCGCCTGAAGCCGGGCTGCCAGCTGATCCAGACCACACCCTCCGGTCGCCCGGCCAACATCAGCGGAAACTCCTCCCAGCGCATCTACGTCACCTACCGCCGGGCCCCTGAGAGCCAGCCACACAGCGCGCTGGCCCTCACCGACATCTGCATCATCGTCCCGAGCAAGGGAGAGACGCCCCCCCACACCTTCTGCAAGGTGGAGAAGAACCTCAACAGCAGCATGGTGAGAGAGGCACAACTGTTACAACGCCACTTTTTACTTTTTATTTGGAGAGGTGTCCATTTTTAGTGTCTGCAATGAAGTAAGGATACAGAAGTAAACATAAAATATAGTTAGACGTAGTGTGGGTGGTTTGCATACATAATCTTAATTTGACTGAATTGGAGTCTCCCTTAGTTCTGTAGTGTGAAAGCTAAAGAGCGCCAGTTTACTTAGAAGCTCAACCAACATGTAAGAAGTACAAGATGACATGGAGACTTTTTGCAATAACCATGAGTAAGCCAGAAAAATACTGGCAGATTCAGCTCTATACCATGGCGATTTAAAATGGTGGGGTCATGTTGGCAAGACGCAGAGCTTCTCTGAGTCTTTTGTCATGAAACATATTGAGCTGTTGTGAAGGTAAGAGAAATTAGAAATAGGGTGCATCTCACCTGTTGCTTCTTTTTCCAATTGACTGTGGTTTTCAGTGGTTTGGTTAGAGAATTCAGCCCCTAGGTTACTCACTTAAAAACTGGCTTGTGCATTCAAGTATGGAAAATTGTGTAAAACCATCCTACATTGCCTCGGGTAGTTTTCTTATTCTGTGTGTTTATACTGCTGCAGTCTCCTTTTTTGTTGTTGAGGGAAGTCCCTGAAGTCTTCTCTTGTGTTCAGTTAAATCATCACCTAGGGCTGCACGATTTGGGTAAATAATCTAATTGCGATTTTTCTGACAGATATTGCGATTGCGATTCGATTTGCGATATTATTTTTTAAGTGACCCAACGGAAGTTTATTGTAAAATGCAGCCATATCTCCGGCTAGGAAGGTCGCATCAACATGCTTCCGTCTCTAGCATCCCCCGCAGCCCGAGCTACGAGTGAAAGAACTAAACTTACATGAAACTTCCGTTGGGTTGCTTTGAAGTCAAGCTTCAGTTTAAGATTCACCCTGTAATAGAAACATGTGATGGAGCATTACTAACCTGACTCAGAAACCATCTAGGAAAGCTCCATTGGAAGCCATTTGGAAAGGGCAGGCACTTTCAAAAATACTTGGCAGGTGATTGGATCAATCTGTCTATCACCTTCTATCATGGGCCACTTCTGATTGGTTAACAATGGCTGGTACATGTGGAGCACAGCACTTCTGATTGGTGTGGATGACTGACACACAAGAGGAAAAAAAAAGTTTAAAAAAAAATCGCAGGCTTTGCGATTTGATAATCACATCATTTAAAATCGCGATTTCGATTTAAAATCGATTAATCGTTCAGCCCTATCATCACCCACAATTTACTCTCAGACAAATATATCTTGGTATTTATAAAATTGTTGCAGTGAGAGCTTTGTCTACATTTGGTATTTCACAACGTCCTTTGAAAAATGATATGCTACTGTCTGTGTGGCTTTACATGTCTGAAAACCACTGCATGCAGCTAGTCAGTGTGCCAGAGAATGCTTAGTATACAGAGACGTGTGCTGCATGCAGGAGAAGTCAAGGATCCTACAATAAAAACGGTATTTAGCTTCACATTTTTCATTCTGACTAATGTTGGAGCTTTGAAGATCATTTTAATATTTCAGCACAGTCCTCGGAGCTTACTTCATGTCCTGCCCCAGGTTGTGAAAGATTTATGGCAAGTTTTAGTTGCCGTAGAGCATCTTCCCCTCACAGTGACTAATTGTTACAAACAAGATGTTTATCAGATGTCTCATCACTTCTCTCTACATGCTAATAGCTCAATGAGTGAAGCCTGTGAGTTTAGTTGGGCTTCTGGTTTCAATGTGCAGGTTTAAGCTGTCGGCGGGGTAATAAAAGTATTTTACAGTTTATAGATAATTACACTGACTGGCTTTATGGGGTGTTTAATTGGATTATAAATGATAATAGACTGCCTTCGTGGACAAAGGGCTTTACTATTAACCTCTATTTTTCACACTGTCCTTCCCACACACACACACAGTATGCCCAGTTCAGAGGAAAGGTTGCGAAAAGACCAAACCGCTTAGAAATGCTGCAGCGAAACACTTCAGCGGTTTTAAAAGCATCTCCTGCTTCTCAAGTTGCCACAGGCTGCTTTTAAAATGTAAGGCACATCACGGTTTAAACTGCCAATCATTTAGTAGAAAAGTCAGCTAGTGAAGTCAGTTAAGAAACTTTAAAACGCTTTAGAAGGAGAAAGGACAGGATCAGTTCATGAAATGGTGTCGTGATAATTAGTGATTTCTCTTATTAGAGATGACACCAACTCTTTGACGTAACCATACGTTTCTTTAAGATGCACAAGGGTCAAGATTTCATGAATCTGCTGCTTAAACATTATATTCGAATACATTTAGTTTTGAAACCCTGCTAAGGGACAATAAGCAAACATGCACTTTGTGAAATTAATATGTTTGTTTGTTTTTATGCTCATGTTGACTTTGATGGATAATACTATGTTTGCATCAGGTTTCAATTCTCTAACTGTTTTTAGAAAGTAGAAAATCAGTCTTAACTGACTTCTTGTTAGTTGTAAAAATTCCAAATATGTTGCTCCTTCCACCAGGAGCCCATGCAGCAAAAACACTATTTACCACATGTTTTGCATTTTAAAGCGGCTTTACATACAAATCAACCTAAATGATCCTTTCAAAACATCCAACTGACATTGTTGTGTGTAGTTTCATCATATCAAGATTAATTCCATTTTTGTATTAGAGAAACTAGACAATGGCTTCAAATTTGATTCAACTTGGAACTATTATTATGCCTCTTGTTACTGAATGGCCCTAAAGTGGCGTGTGTCATTCATCACAAACACCACGCTAACTGTTTCTGTTGCTCTCTTGTTTTCAGTGGGGCTCCTCTGTCTACCTGTGTTATAAGAAGTCTGTGGCCAAAACCAACACAATAGCCTACAAAGCAGGTAAGCCCTCCTAATCCTATAACTAACACTGCACGAAGATCCAAATACCAATATACAATACAAAATATCAGATAACCATGTTGTGTGCAAAAAAACGTAATCTTCCTTTAGTCACACTTGTTCTGCCTGTATGACTATTGGATAGTCGTAAATGTGTTAGAAATTTTATTTTTTGTTGCATTAGAAGAAATGTTGTTCTAAAAAATAAGCTGATTTTGAAACAATAACTATTTATTGCATTGACACTTATTAACTATATTTGTTGCAGCTGTTGTACAAACGTCTCTAGAGTCTTCCACAGAGTGAACTGGCTGCATGAGGACATTCTGATTCAGCTGGGCTTGCAAGTTTGGGCTTGTTGAAGCATGTTAATGCCTCAGAATTAGAGATGAGATGAGCCTCTGCACACCAATATTCTTCTCATATAATTAAGTTCAAGGTGTGCCCTAAATGTAATGGTATTATGAGGCTTATTTCACATTAAATCCATTTGACTTCTCAATGCCAAACACAGCTGACAGAAGATTGTCAGTGTGGGATAACACTGTTGGCTCTGTGTGGCTGTGTTTGGCTCGGGCTCACATTGGCTGGCTGAGGTTTTGTTGTATATATCTTGAAAAATGCAGCAGACTGTGAACGGAGCGATCCTATCTGTTTCTCATTTGCATGAGTCAGCTCACACAAATTACGTTTATTTTCTACACTTGAGGCCAGGAAGAATTAGGCAGGCATCAAGGTTTGAGTAAAGACTAATGTTGCAACAGTTTGAGCCAGAACTGAGCAAAATAAATGTTGGTTGGTTGGGGGATACGTGGAAATATTGTAAAGTGTGCACATTTAACCTTAGAGTAGTGCCTACACCAGACATTCCTACCTTTTTTAGAGTGTTTCCCTTTTCAAACTCAACACTTTAAAGTGTCTTTAATTATTTAACAGATACTTTTCCAAATCCACATGAGCCGCTCTTCACATTGGCATATATTAGATTCACCACACAGAACTTATTAAAAAAGGAGATATGTAACTTTTAAAGCTGGTTAGCCTGTTCTTCTTATTTATTGAGTTGCATTTTCATCAAAACAACATTATGATTGTTGTGTTACATGTAACTGCACATACGAGGCCACATTGCCTCCTTTGAACACTCACAAGCCATGTCCCCTTTTGAAAGGGGCCATACATTGCTTATTTCAGATAAAAGGCACCAGGCCTTTGTTTTAACCACATAATATATTCTCTGTACTAACAAAAGAACAACTACGCAAGTGTCTGCTGCTGTTGATTACTGTATTGTTAAGCCAGGTCCAAACATTACTTAGTAAAACATTTTGCACAGTTTTTTGTCATATGTGTTGTGCTTGTACAACACTCCTTTTGTCAAAATGTTCAATAATTAGCATGGAACTGGTAATGTTACTGCTCGGGGTCGCTTATCCCTAAACAAAAGGACACTGCAGTAGACAAAGGTAATGACCCGAGTCTCTGCATTAGCTTTTCGAAACTGGAATCTGATGAATATTGTACAAAGCATCATAGTTTTAGTTGCTGACACAGCAATTGGTGTTTATTTGTTCCCTCAGTGGGGCTATTAATGTAGCTGCGCACTTGCAGGTGTTTTCATGATGAATATTTGTACTGAAAGTGTGAATGTGTGCTTTAAAATGTGCACTAACAATCTTTCAACATTTATGGAATTAACTTTCTTGTTAAATATGTTAGAGAACGGTTTGAATGTACGCAGTAAAACAATGTTCACAACACAAACTGTTTTTCTAAAGTTTGTGTTTGTTAATGATGCTTGTAGAATCAATGAGCCAAAGTTAGACAAAGCACAGAGTTAAGAAAGTTCACAAATAAAATCTCTTCTTCATTGTTTCTCATTTGTGTCTGCTGACAGTGACTAATGACCCAAAGGCCTGATAACCGAGCAGTAATTGCTTGTTAGAAAGCCAGGAGTTTCTATTGAAACTCTGACTCAATAAAGTACATTATCAATGTGATTATGATGGATTGAACTTGTTTTGTTTCTTTTCAAACTCTGTGGAAATTCAGCTGGCATTTAAATCAGCTCCTAATAGTGATCACAGGGGGAAGGTGCACTTTGCTGCTCTCTTAATTGAGTTCTCTGTTATTTTCCTGTCCCAGGTTTATTCAGCAGATATCCAGAGGAGGACTATGAGTCATTCCCTCTGCCAGAGTCTGTCCCTCTCTTCTGCCTTCCCATGGGGGCCACGATTGAGTGCTGGCCAGCGAACACCAAATACTCCCTCCCCGTGTTCTCCACCTTTGTCCTCACCGGATCCTCTGGAGAGAAGGTAAAGTGGATAAATGGATAAATACACACTTCTGTTCTACTTTCTTTCTCAGCCTGAAGAATACCAAGTATCTCAGTGGCAGTGTCAGACAATAAAGGCTGCGAGTGACTGCCAGTGCCAGTTAGACCACATCAACAGACTTTAACTGCCATCTATACAGCTGACATAACCACAGACCAACGCTCTACAGTGTGGTGTGACAAAAGCAAAATACTCTGCATGCCCTAAGGGAAAGTGGGCCAGGCATGCATCTTGACTCTGTCAGGTGGAAAAACTTCTAGTGTTTCTTTTTGTAGGATAAGCCCATTTGTTAAAAAGAAACCCACAAATAATGTAGCACATCTAAAACACTAATTACTTTTTGTACATAAATAGCAAGGATTCTTTTTTTAAATACACCCAAGGCCAGAGACACTATGTTTTCACATTTACCTCCCATTCTCCTGGACTCGAGGATTAACTGCCTACAATTTCACAAAAATATCTAAAAGGGTGATTATGCTTCTGCACAGATAAATGTTTTTGTGAATATACGCAGGACAGGTGGTAAAGGGTTACACACACATCTCAAAAATATCAACATGTGTAGTGCCGGTCAGGCCCTTCAAACGCGCTGATGGTTAACCCAGCACCCTATGGGGAAGTTTTCCAATGTGATTTCCTCAACAGGTTAGCTGGCCGGCTGTTGTGATTGGTCAACTGCTTTGATATGTCCCGCCCCTTAACCTTTCACGTACAATTTGAAGCCAATAGAGCTGTAAGTGTTACATTGTAGTGTCACTATGTCGCTAAAGTAAACAAAGGAGTCCAATGGAGTTACTTTGGTTTGTTTACGACGTTCTGAAAATTAATTATTTTCAGATTTCTTCTATGTTTTTGTCCCACTAATCTGTACATCCATAGGAGCCGCATGTACGTCTACTACATCATACTTGATTGTTATTTATTACACTGACAAAGACAGGCTCGATTGTCATTCTTATTCATAGGATTTTGCAGACCTTTTTTTCTGAATACGAACACACACTAACACGCAGGCGTCCTCAGTTCAGTTATCAGCAAACAAAGAAATGGGCCACCATCCCTTTCCATTTCGGGGGAACATTTTGTAAACTGACTCACACAGGCCGCCATCTGATAAGCCAGTTTGCTTTGATCTGTGTGTGAGTTGGTGGACAGTCTCAGATTTCCAGGAAGCAGAGGGGATTCATTTGGCCTGATGCTGGATGGGCTAACTGCTGTCTGTTTGCCCACAGTTGGCACTCAGGGTATTGATGTTCAATAAAGGTTAAACAGAGGTGCACTGTGCTTACTTTATTTCTGTGCTCATCGATGTTTTCATCTGTCTAAGAGGGCCGGGAATATTCAGAGGATGGGTAGAGGAGTCTGACTGTTTGCTCCTTTTTTAATATTAGTTCATTTGATGGATGTAGCAGTTGCTAAAAGAATATTCTGGATTGTTCTCATTTCTTCAAAAGGCTGTTTAAGGTTCCAGACTTATTTTGAGAGTTGAGGTGAGAATAAGAATTAGGTAAAAGTTAGTCATTTTGGTCTGTGTTTGTGTGTGGTGTGTGTTTATACATACATTACAGCTTTTATTAGCAGATTAATAACCATATTCGCCACTATTTAGATATATGTATAACTTTGTAACAATGAGACACAGCATGGCTTTACACTGCTTAACAATCGCGCTTCTATTGGCTAGCGCTCAAACTGATTGTATGTGATAGGCTAAGGGACGGGACATCTTTAAGCGGTTGACCAATCACAACAGAGCCGGCCAGCTAACCAATCAGAGCAGACTGGGCTCTGGTTTCAGACAGGGTGAAAAGGTGCTGCAGCACAGGCAGTATGAGAAAAATAAAGAGCTTTTTGAACATTAAAGCATGGAGAAATGTCACAGTGGACGCACTAAATTCACAAATTAAACCTGAATTGGAGCACAATAGGGCCCCTTTAAGTTGTACTCCATACGGTGATGTGATACGTGTGCAGATGCTGAGCTGTGTATCCGACATGTTTCAGGTGTACGGTGCCGCCATCCAGTTCTACGAGCCCTTCCCCCAGGTGTGTCTGACCGATGCGCAGCGCTCCCAGCTGGGTCTCCTGAGTCCAGATCCAGTACAACCAGCCTCCTCCAGCTGTATGGAGACATCCACCAGCAGCCCGGCCAAAGCCCAATGCTCCGTCTACACTAACAAGTGCATCTGTCTGCTTTCCCACTGGCCCTTCTTTGACGCTTTCCGCAAGTTCCTCACATTCCTATATCGCTACTCCATCTCCTGCCCTCACGCCCTGCCCATCGAGAAGTAAGCTCTCTTTCTTATCTCTTGATTTTTATGCTTTTTTTCTTGCTAAAAGTGATTTTTACACGTTGTTCTTTATCAAGTTGCAAAGTGTGGGTGAAGTAGTTTCAGATTAGTTTGTTCACATTCTCCATTTCCATTATAGATGTTTATTTAAAAGAAGTCTTTAATGTAACTCAACCTAGAAAAACGTCACTCTCCCAGATAATGTACAGTCATAAAGGTTCATTTTCTAACCACTACTCAATAATGATTCATTGATTGTTTTAACCACCTGTTAGTGGTGCCGGACACATTTTAACCTGCGTGATTTGATATTTCCTGCTGAAATGCACCCTGGGTGTTGTAGGTAACGTAACACTCCATAACCGTGTCTTTTTTTAATACAGTTGTTAATATTTTTTATATGATAGGGAGAGTTAAGTTCAGATTTTTAGAACTTTGAGTCACGTAAAATGATCTTTAGGAAAAATGAATTAATCTTTCAATTCTGGAACCAATGGGGCCTGAAGTACCGGTAGCTCTTATCATTTCACAACTCTGTAATCTTTTCTGACAATATATCCTCTGTTTAATGTTGAAAAATGTCTCTAAAGTCATATTCTGACAGGATTTAAATCAAAGATGAGCTCAGGTGATATTAAAATCTCCCAAACCCCTCTAGAGAAATAAATCCAGTTTAAATGGAACTCACGACGGAAATATTATTTATTCCTTGACAAAAGTGCATCATTCTTTAACAGCAAATTACCACACACTGTCAACCTTACTAAATCAAAGGAGATATTATCAATATGTGATATGCAGAGGTACGGACAGCAAAGCCTTATGTTTAATGCTGATGTGGTCTATCTGTACACTGGGAAAATGTCTGTGCTTGCTAATGTCGCAGATAGTGTAACAATACACCAAATAACTAAATGGGTCCTGAAAGCAAGTTGTTTGAGGTTGAATATTTACTTTACCACTCTGGTAAGGTGAATTAACAGAATATATTTTACTGCTGCTCGTAACTCTTAGGCTTCCCGACTTTAAGAGGTGCATTGACTTATCATTCGAACATTAGCTGCCTGTAGCGGCCAGAATAATAATGAAATAAAACAGATAATTAACTTAAAATAACGCTGAGGCAACATTTAGCTAATCTTACGCAGGGCAATGATCCAAATCCAGTCAGTAATCTCCGTTTGTGCATGATCCAATATCATTAACAAGAGAAAAATTAACATGTTTCCTATCTATTCCTTTCCTTAAGCCTTTCCTATGGCTTTCCTTGTGGCTTGAATCACCCTTTTAAAAAAACAATGTGCCTACTAGTGCGCTACCCCCACCACCACCTGTCCCCAATATGTACAATTACACCAGGGTCCTAATCACCCAGTGCCCAAACATGCCCTCAAAATAAAAGCATAAAAACTCCTTTAACTCACTTAAATAACAACACTAAATAATAATACATTCACTTTAAACAGATACAACAAGTAAATGCATGTTTAACTATTAATAATATAAAGCAATATATAGCTCCAACACTGCCCATATTTGTTGCCTTACCTTGCCACTATTCTTTTTTTCCCCCACAGGCACATCTCTCATTTTATGCACAAAGTTCCCTTCCCTTCCTCTCAGAGGCCTCGCATCCTGGTGCAGGTACGTTTGGCTCGCAGGAGGCATGTATTGTTTGCTGCATATGGCGCATGTGATAAATAGCTATTAATCATTCTGCAGACAGTAGTGTTGTTTTCATACATTGTTTACGAATGCCTGCAGGGGGCCGATTCTTTCCTCCTTTATGGATGAATATTAAATGATTCAGTGCAGGCATATTTTGTTCGGTTGGTTTATCTCACTCTCCAGTTTTTCTGCAGCTTTCCCCTCATGACAGCCTGATGTTGAGCCAGCCAGTGTCTTCTCCCTTACCGCTCAGGTAAGAGCCGCTGCACACACGTGTCTTCTTGTTAGATGTTATAGAATGTTATAGAATAATGCAATTTCTAACTGACTGTCACAAGGATGCACTGTATGAGCTGTATATGGTTAAGCATAGTTCAGATCTTATATTGATTTATAAGACTGTTAGTTGTTTGAAACATTTTCAATAAGAAAGCACAGGTAGATCTTATATACTGTATATTATATTATCAATTTTGAGCTGCCCTCATACACTTAAAAACAGAATTCATCGAATACCAATATTAGATTTCCAATTCAACAATATTTTTTAGTATTTGTCGACCCCATAATCTGTTTAATGGCCACAATGAGTTAAAACAACCTGCAGTAGTTTCTCCTGGATGTATCTGGAACATTTTAATTTAATTTTGTTTTGCACATTTGTGTTTGTCGTAGCGGTGGTCGATTTTCCACGCTGCTCCAGAACCTCGGACCAGAGAACGCCGTCACCCTGCTGGTGTTTGCCGTCACTGAACACAAGATCCTTGTGCACTCGTTACGCCCCGCCGTGCTGACCAGCGTCACCGAGGCTCTGGTGTCGGTAGGTTCCTCTCTTCAGCTTCAGACGGGGGGTCGTTTTCTATCCTCTCACTGTTAGCTTTAAACTCTTAATGCAGCCATGCCCCTCATTACTTTTGTAAACTCCTGCTTTTGTATTTTTAGTAACTGCTGCACTTTTTAATGTTCCTTATGTTTTTATAGTCACGGAATGTGTCACTATCAGTTGGTAGCGGCTTAAGTCATAAACTGTGTTTTGTGGTTCTTGTCATCCTCAACTAATATATTTACATCATGTTCTTTTAAGTAAGCTGTACTGCTAACCTGAATGTTGAGATCTTTGAAATGAGCCCTATTTTATTTTTTACCTCACTTTATGTTTCTCATCTTCTCCATCCTCTTCCTCAGATGATCTTCCCGTTCCACTGGCAGTGCCCATATATTCCTCTGTGCCCACTGGCGCTGGCTGACGTATTAAGCGCCCCCTGTCCATTCATCGTAGGAGTGGACTCCCGCTACTTTGATCTTTATGACCCCCCACCAGACGTGAGCTGCGTGGATCTGGACACAAACACCATCTTCCAGTAAGCCCTGAATGCAAAACCTCCCATTGTTGCTGCTATATTATTTATGTGAAGGGTGATATCTGTAAAAGGACAGTTTTGGATACTCGGTTGCCTTCTCATGATGCAAATTAAGTG
Source organism: Dissostichus eleginoides (assembly GCA_031216635.1). Lineage (NCBI taxonomy): Eukaryota > Metazoa > Chordata > Actinopteri > Perciformes > Nototheniidae > Dissostichus > Dissostichus eleginoides. The sequence continues at coordinate 13,751,488 of CM062264.1, forward strand.
AGATCATAGTGTGTAGGATTAACCTCAGGGCATTAAGCCGCATATAGGCTGTACGGCGCTCTTAGTTTAGAGCTCAACATTGTTTCCTTTGCTGCATTTTTTTCCAAACCACAAAACTGCCAGTTCATGAGTTCTAACTTTAGAGGCCAGACCGTTTTCCTGGAGTCTGGGTGAGAATGGTTATTTTTCTAGTCTCAGGCTCGTTTTAATATGAAGAGAATGCATTTTTCTAAGGCCTCATGTAAGGTCAGTTATGGTTCACATCATTTTTTCTGGCCTCATTACCAGTCAAACAGCGTTAGGGTGGTCTCCCCCCCGGCCCGCCCCGCTGTTCATGTTGGTTTTGGCCTCTCAGCCTCTCCACAGCTCACTGTGTGCTTCTCCTTTACCAGCAATGAAGATAAGCGAGCCCTCACGTGGAAGATCCTGCCAAAGAAAGCCTGTAAAAACCTGATGAATGTGCTGAGCAATCTCCACCAGCAGCTGGTCGACGGTGAGTTCTGATCTGATAAAACTAAAAAACATTAGAGCATCGGTAGTCCTTCATGTATGGCAAAGTAAACTTTCAGCAACCTTTTCCATTCACCTGGTTTTCAGTTTGTGTTCAGTTCAATAAAAGGTTGCGGCTGGAAAAATAACTGGGTTGTCATTCCGTTGCATTCTCGGGAACACGATACTTGAGGAACTACTGGAGGGACTTCCTTTACATTTTGCACAAAAATTCAAATGGACCTAAAGGATGAACTGATGAGATTTTGGTAGCCAAATATCAAAGGTCACTGTGACCTCAAAAGCAATTATTTTGGCCAACTCAAGAATAGATATGCTAAGTATGACAATTTCACACAAATAACTTATAGGACAACATTATAAAGTGATTATTTAAAAATTAAAGTGACAGATCCTCACAGATTGTTTAAAGCTTTATTTATATCGTTAGTTTCAGTCCATGCAATTTGTTCTCCATTTAAACTACTGTTCTGCTCTCCAATCCACTAATTGAAATATGAATAATCCCATAATGTCCTTTAATTACTACTCTGCCCTGCTGTGGTGCTGATTGTATTTCTGCCAACTTTCTCTGCTCCTCTAAGAGCTTGCTCCCTAAGAGATCATGAAACCTGCTGCGTATCGAGCTGCAGAAATTGAATAAATTAATTTCTGATTCAGTGAAGTGAAAACCTACCCACTTTCTGATGGATATTGATAGGCCTGGCAGAGATTTGAGTGGAGACATTTAAGCCCCATGGACTTCGGAAAATCTCTGAAATCAACTTGAGTTTATTTTTTCTAATGATGTAAGCCTTACCCTTATTTGCTAATATGAATACTCACTTACTTAAAGCAGTGCTCTGGTGTAAGAACCTTCAATACAAATACTTTGATCGTAAAGACTCCACCAAAATGCAAAAGATGGAATAGCAGCAAAAGTGATGATTCAACCATTATGTTGACATGTAGAGATTCTATTACAGTTTGTAGTGATGGCTGCTGATGTACTTCCTCTTCTATCTTTAGGTCAGCAGCGTCCTGACGGGCTGCTGGAGCTGAGCATGAATGATTTGACAGAGTTGAGCTGTGGTAAGAGCCTCCACACGCTGGAGCTGGAGATCCAGGAAGCCTTTCTGCGCTTCATGGCAGCCATTTTGAAAGGCTACCGCTCATTCTTGCGACCCATCACCCAGGCACCTTCTGAGAAAGCGACGGACGCCAGCTCCCTCTTTGACCTGCAAGGTATCTGGAATAATGTCACTTTGATCACTTGTAAACAAAACTTTGGGTCACTTTACGTAACCTCGGTTCTTTGATAACCTGCAGTGCAGAGGAAACGGCGTGAAAAGAAATGTATCTGAAAAATGATTCCCAACACAGTGTTTACTGACAACAGATGGTCTAAGCTTTACTGTTTTATTCCAGTAATCTGAAGAACTTGTTCTGTCAAGCAAAATAAAGCTAGTCCACAACAAACTCCTGCTTGGTAGAAATATTGGTTTGTAGTGAATAAACAATAGAAAGCCCATAATCACTGCATGATTTAGAAGCTTTGATTATAGTCATTCTAGCAAAAAAGAATCAGAAGGAGCTTTGGCATGTTTTGACAGCCCTCCTTATGCACACAGATGATAATTGAATGTAGGAAGATGACTTGTAGTTCCAAGGTCAAGAATAAACTTTCATGCCCAAGGACTTGACAAAACATTTCAACAGAAAGACATCTGTTTCAGAAAAGCTTTTTCTGATTATACTTGGAATAAAGGGGCCAATATATGTCAGTCATGTTTGGTGGTATAGCCCTGTATAAAATACAGTATAATGTCTGAATTGGCTCTACAGGCCTGCATCTCCTTGAGACATATCACATCAGTCTTTTTTAAACATCTGGAATTCACTTAGAGCTTCTCATGTACCTCAGTTCCCGAGGGTCATGTCTAAGTCAAAGTTATTGGAGAAAAAACTGTGCTGATATTTACTTAAATAATCGAATGAGTTACTGATTTAAATGTTAAAATAGGTAAGGGGAGAAAAAACAGTTTGAGTACAGGACATTGTAGACGGATCAAAATATTTGAACCTTAATTGTTTAGTTTGCTCCACTTTCATCATAATTTAGGCTTCAGCCACAACTATGAAGTTACAGTTACAGTCCATAATTAGAGCTAATGTGTCTTTGAATACATAAACTAAAAACTGCGTCATATGTAGCTCCTTCCTCTCTACAGCTGGCCAGCCTCAGAGACAGATGGCGTTGTTTAATACATGAGTTCTCATAAGTGTCCATCCTCAGCTCTGAGTAAACACACACAGAAAGTGTTTGGGTAGGGAGGTTTGAGGAGTTGTTGGATGTTCAAGGCTGCTGGCAGACTGAAGGTTAGTCGGTTAGCGCCGCAGCTGCTAAATGCTCCCGAGGCCCGAGTGTGGCCTCTGGATGGGAGCCTGTGAAAGCAGGGTGACATCACAGCTGAAATGAGTTAGGGAGAAATCACGGAGGATAGCTGTTGCCAAGGTCGTGTCCAGTGTGAGTTATATGATACAGCAAAAGGAATGGCTGCAGTACATTACATAATGACTGGAGGAAAGATGTAACTGCTGCTCGTGCATCATGTGTATGAACTCCTGACCCTTTTTTCGGATCTATAACAACAAAATTACACGGGGTGTTAATGTGCCTGTGTAGATTTCCCTGCGGCCCCGTACAAATCACAGTTTCCTCCATCATGTGATTAAAGTGCTTTCAGTCGAACGGCTGTGACTTTATTAGTGTGTCATACAGATTGTGTCTGCAGTTTATTTTAGCTTCACAAACTGTGGTTGATGTTGGTATAGGTGTGTGTGCATCTATTAGCGTCCAAGGTCAGAAATAATTAAAGGATGACAAAAAACTTAACTCAATACTGGACCTTCGGTGCTCAACAACTACGGTATGGGTGTTTGAGTTTTTTGTTGCCTTAATGAAATTATGAGTATCTAAAAATGTCTACTGGGCTCCTCTGTGGTTTCAAACATTGTCATTAAATTATTGAGCGGATGTTCACATTTAAACACATTACTGAAATGTGTTGTTGTCCACATTGGCATAAAAGTTTTCAATTCTTAAAGTTAAATCTTGACCTTTTTAGAAAACAAATGCACAAAACAATTTCACCTCATGGTTTTGTGGTTTTAGAGCAGTCTCATTCAATGTAGAGATAATGTATATAGAGTTTAAAAGCAGATACTAAATGTCATCGAGATGAGATGGTTTTGTCAACCAGTAATCATTAGTTATTTTTGTCAGCACAGTTATCTGTTCTGTTTGTCTTTTTGAAATCCTTTACAATGTTAATTCTCAAATATGACTCAGATCTTGTTAGAAGGTTCATTGTACTCAGTGTCGAGGTTTAAAAATCAAGCACTGGGTCCTTGTGGGTTGTTGTTTTGGGGTCTCAACGTTTTTTTTCAGATGTAACTACATAATTGTGGCTAATTGCCATCATTATTTAACATTTACATATTATATTTACATACACATTTTTTACACTGTATTCAACTTACAGTGATTCCTTCCAAGAAAAGGAAAACTCTTTAACTCTTTGTATCCGCAATGTTTCAACCAGCAAATGTGAGGAAATTGAACCTACGTTTGAATTTTTTTATAAATAATTCATTACTCAACCAATAATTTAAGCAATAAATAGGACATTAAGAGGGATCGCAAGAGTGTTTTTAGACTCTGCTGGCAGTAGGGAGTCGGATCAGTTGATGGTCCAGCTGCCAGTGTCAGGACTAAAATATTTATCAGCTTCAGGAAGTGTTCCTCTGTTCCTCGGTTTGGCTTCCACCTCTGTGCTGTCGGCCAGTAGTCATCCATCCTGCTTTCAGTCTAAAACTATTAGTCTGTTTGGCTGCTTTCAGGATCTGTTACGGAAGCCATTCACCACAATGTTGTACATCCCAAATCAGCCATTAGACTAATAAAATGTGTTGGCTTGCCTTAGCAAACAAGACGAATGGAGGTTATATACACTAATGTATATATAAAGTCCCTTCTATAGGACGATGGAGTTTTTAACCACAAAATCATACACATCTATACCTTTTTTCAGTAGATTAAAGTTGAAGTATGTTTAAAAAAAAAACTTGCTACTACATTATAAATTATCTTTTAACCGGTCAGCACATTAGAAAAGAAAATAAGTCTCAGCAATGACAGATAACTTTTATTTGTAAAAAAAGCTAACCTAAACATTTTTTTGTCCCCAGGGTTCTTAAAGAGCCGGGACCGCTCCCATCAGAAGTTCTACTCGCTGATGACCAAAACGCAAATGTTCATCCGCTTTATTGAGGAATGTTCTTTCGTCAGCGACAAAGACGCCAGTCTGGCCTTCTTCGACGACTGTGTGGACAAAGTAAGTGTGTTGGTTAATCACACAGCACAAACTGCAAATTTTTGTGTTCATTTGAATGCAGTTACATTCAACTTCTCACAAAAACCTTCAAATCATCTATGGCAGTTTCACCAGGCTGCTTTGCTTTGTGCTCCACATATCATAGTATTAATACGTTCCACTCTTCTGTGTTACTTCACATGTGATAAGCCGAACCTTTACTTTCCCAATTTCCTGAGTTTCTCTTTCTCTTTCTGCCTCTGTTTGCGAGCAGCTCTACAATTCCGAGCGGAGTGCAGACAAAGCAGGCAAGGTAAGATTATAGTTATTTGGTTTTCAATTCTCACCTATTACGTCTACATTTTGTCCTCAGATGGAGGATTTGTGCATGGTGCCGTGGTCCAAGAAAATGAGTTCCTTACGATCCAAGCTGTCACCTTCTTAGATCTTTCCATCTTTAATGAAAATCTGAATTTTCCCCATCTATATCAAGTTTGCTGAGGCAGCAGTTTGTCTTGAAACTGCAACTCCATAGAAAATCCTTGTGCAGTTTTCTGCAGAGATTTCTGCCCTAAATGTTTCACGACTGGCTAGAGTAGGGGCTTTTACCGCTTCAGTGGTTTGTGTAGAGCTAATGGAGCTTGAAAGTAGTTTCTTTTTACATTCCCTGGACTCATATCCTTCAGAGTGACAGTATGAAAAGCCTCGGTGTATCCTCTTTGCTGCTCTGGGAGCATTTGCGTAGTGTGACCTCATGTCCTCACATAGTAGTTTTTCTCTATCAGACTGTGTGTGTGTGTGTTTTTGTGCTGCAGGGTTACATTTTATGTGTTTGCAGTCTTAAAGTCCACCCAGTCACTCGGTTCCCCAGGCACGTCTGGGTCACTGGTTCTGCAGGTGACATTTGCAACAAACTCTGAAATAGACTTGTGTGTGTGTGTGTGTGTGTGTGTGTGTGTGTGTGTGTGTGTGTGTGTGTGTGTGTGTGTGTGTGTGTGTGTGTGTGTGTGTGTGTGTGTGTGTGTGTGTGTGTGTGTGTGTGTGTGTGTGTGTGTGTGTGTGTTTGTGTGTGTGTGTGTGTGTGTGTGTGTGTGTGTGTGTGGTGTGTGTGTGTGTGTGTGTGTGTGTGTGTGTGTGTGTGTGTGTGTGTGTGTGTGTGTGTTGTAATTGAGACGTAGCAGAGGTGAACGCAGAGGCCAGCATCCACAGCCTCCCCTGCTAGTGTGTCAGCTCCACGGGCCATTACATTCTCCAACTGTCTTTCCGCACTGTGCCTGGTATACATTATCTACACATATATGCACACATATACGGACACACACACACACACACCCCTCCCCCCACACACACACACACACACACACACACACACACACACACAGAGCAATCACAGAAAGAAAAGGTTAAATTGTATTGATCGCTGAACAAAAACAGTTGAACAGGGGCCAGACCAGCAGGGGAATATCAGACTTATCCTATAAATGAAACAGAAGGTGTATACATGCAGCTTTTTAAATAAAGTATAGAATAAATCAATTGGAAGAAAAACTTAAACATTGCCTTAAAGGTGGGGTATGTAATTTATTTCAGAAACACTTTTTGTTATATTCCATGGAATGCTATTAACATCCCGATAGCAATGAATATATTAAATGCTTTGACAATAAATCAATAAAAACATTGAATCTGTGGAAGCCGTAGCGCTGTAAAAAGCACGACCAATCATTTTGCCGGCCCGGCTAAAATAACTGGATTGGCCTACCTGCCTGTCAGCCTTCCATCTGTGCACAAACTTATCTCGTGCCCTCATTGGTCATGTGCGCGTTCGTGTGTGTTGGAGGAGGGGCTCTGTAAGGAAGTGGCAGATTTGTTCCGGCTGTGTATTTTCAAATTCTAGCGCACTCCAGCTGGTTTCTCCAAAATTACCTACCCCACCTTTAAGTAAGGGTTATAATCAGAAGATAAGGTTTTTGTATTGCTTCAAAGTTATTAAGCAGACACTGTTTCACTGAGCATCCCGGAGAGCTCCCTCTTAGATCCTGATGAACTGAATGTTGTTTTTGAGACACAAACAAGATGATCCCGTCCAACCTGTCTGGGTTTTTTGTTCTTCTGCTGTTTGAACCGACAGCAGAGACAGATTGCTGCTGTTATCTTCACAGCTGTCTCCCGTCTCTGTGGAACAGTGTAGGTTGTCTACCATAACAAAAAATGTAATGGTGGTACAAAAGAACTCCTGCTAGCACACAGGTATAAATGACATCATATTTGCTATGTGGGGGCGGCTGCTGAACTCTCTGTTATCGTGCCTATATTATAATGAATTAGATAATCTGTTGTACCTCTGATGTGTTCTGGGTCTGTTTCCAGAACATCTCCATGATGAGGGACCCCATAGACCAGGGGTGGGCACCTTTTTCCTCTGAAGGGCCATTTCAATTTTTAGAACATCCTCCGAGGGCCGTACAAATTATTGAACTCAACCTCTGCTTAAAAAAACTAAAATCACAGCCCATTCATTTCCAGATGCTAATAACAACAATCCCCGGTACCTCTCTCTCGCTTGCTCAAACAAAATGCGCTCGTGCCACACACACACACACACACACACACACACACACACACACACACACACACACACATCTTGAATGACACACACACACAGCCGAGCTTGAATGACACACACACACAGCCGAGCTTGAATGACACACACACACAGCCGAGCTTGAATGACACACACACACAGCCGAGCTTGAATGACACACAAAGACCCAGAAGTAGTAGTACTGTAATGTAGCATATTATTTTCGATGGCGTTATTGACTGTATGATCAGTATGACAGATGAACAGATCGCCACTGGGCTCACAACTAAAGACACAGCCACGCAAAAACTGCGGCATGTGTACGGCTCCTTATGGGTACTGCAATTTTGAAGTGCCGGAGCGACGTTCCGGTGCTCTCCGGCAGCACTACACCCCTGTCAGACGAGACATATACCACGTGATGACACGTTAGGCTCGTGTTGTGTTCAAGGAACCTGTCCTTGGCCAGGAAAAACAGGCACTCGCTTGTTTAATTCTTTTGCGGTCTAGATTTCTTTAATTCTTTTTTTTGCGTGTGTTTATAAATGACCTCGAGGGCCGTATCAAATGATCTCGCGGACCGTATACGGCCCGGAGGTTCCCCACCCCTGCCATAGACCTTAATGTTTTTTCTAAAAGACAGACACTTTTTATGACTCCTTCACTCGGAATGAGGTTATTATCAAACTTTTATTTTTATCAGACTGAATTATAGACTCTCAGCAAGTGCTTTCCTTCACTTCCTTCCGTACAAATAAAATCAGCGCTTGTAGCTCTAAAGCACTTCTCAATTTATGATGCTTCCCGGCATGACCCGTCATATTTTATATCCACCATAAAGTTGATCCTCCTGCTTTAAGATTCACTCGCTGTACAGAATGTCTGATCTTTCAGCCAACTGCAGTAAAACGTGTGCAGTAGCTCCAAATGACTGATGATGGGAGTCGTCCATTGTGCTCACTGTATTTCATTTTGCCATCATGAGGGTTTTTTTCTGGCACCATTTCATAAAATCTGAGCACTTTTCAGACCATTAAGCAGCAATAACGTGTTGTCCTCTGGAGACGTTCTGCTTTCAACTTCACTTTGAATGAATGTAATACTCTCTTGCCTTTTCAAAGGATTCAATACTACTAGAATGTCTGTATATTATTATTGACAATGGTGGAAGAAAGTGTAAACATCTACTTAAGGAAGGGTTATAAAACTAGTAAAAGCCATGTCATTTACTTAAAGTGGACCTATCATGCTATATTTGAATAATATATTGTAGGGCCATACCTATATAAAACATGTCTGTGAAGTTTTTTTTTCAAAATACCAAACAGATCATGCATTTTAGCCATGGCTGATTCTGAGAAGTCTTCTTCGCTGCTTTTGTGGCAGACTACAGCGCCACCTACAGGCCTGATATATGTACTACAGCGTCTCCAGCGCTTTCGAGCGGCAATGGCCGTGGCTGTCTCCTCCTGATAGGTGGAGAGTTGGCCATATAGGCGGAGCTCCCCGTTTCTGACGTCAGAACAATTTCAAATCTGTATCAGTCTGTATCAGCTCCGTTGCAGCCCCGTTTTTAGAGATTTGGGTACGGAGGAAAAGAGAGAGGGTTGTGTTTTCTGACACTTGGTGAGTTCCCTGACACACCGGGGACACATATTCATGTATAAAAGACGTACAAAAGGGCATTTTGCATGATAGGTCCCCTTTAAGTAAAGTAATCATTATGCAGAATGGGCCATTTTAATCTATTACACATTATTTTATTATTGATGAATTATCAACCGTTATTACTTTATTGTTGAAGTTGGTAAACGTAGGGCTTTTTTAAACTCCAATATTCTACGATCTAATTTATGAATTTCACCAAGGGCTCAATATAGTGTTATCAATCGTCAGAATGTACTTGTGGATTATGTTTTGTATTATTAATATAAATCTGCAAAGTAACTAAAGGTAATAAAGGATTAAAAAAACGAATATAAATAAAATATATTTGCTGCTGTGTTGCAGTGACATAAAGTTATAAATAATCAGAAGTGGAAATACTTTATTAAAGTACCTCACAATTGTACAATATTTATTTAAATATACTTAGTCACTCTCCACCACTGTATATTGATCAATCAGTTGGTAATTATAATAATAATAATATATAGATCCACAGGACATCTTACTGTCATGAGTCTTTTTTTCGCTTCTCTGTACAAAAGCAGATATCAGCAGCAGAACAAACGTGCTGCTCACACACTGGCACAGCTCCCTCGAGGTGCAGATTTAAATGTATGGAGTTGACACCCAGTGACTGGACAAGTGACCTATTGATCCGTCCGTATAAATCCTCCTTGCGATGTTTAGATTCTCACAGCTTCTGACATGTCTGCTCTCCCTTTACTTTAAATCAATCAAACCCTGTTATTCCCTCACATGTAAAAATCCACACAACGATCTATTGATAATGGCTTATTTTAATTTATAGTTTGGCTCCCCATGATTCTCTTTTAGATGACTTATATCTGATGTTTAACTGATACCGTTGCCAAAATGATGAGACCCTCAATGTATTGTTTGTTATATCAAGGGGCCCTATTGTGCTTTTTGGGGTTTTCCTGTTTTCTGAAAAGGCTAAAATCTTAAAGTTTCCTCCAGAGGGAGTTTCTCTCCCACACATTCCCCCCTTGAAACACCTCCATTGGAGTCCTTTGTTTTCTCTCTCAACATAGTGACATCACTATGTAACACTCGCGCTTCTGTTGGGTCGCGCTCCCACACATTGTAGGGAGCTGGTTTCAGGCAGAGTTGTGAAAAGAGACTCATACAGGCAGTATGAGAAAAATAAAGACCTTTTTGAACATTAAAGCATGGAAACATGTCAAAATAGAGGCACAAAAATAGGCCTCTTTATAGTATTGTCTGCTATACTAGAAAGAAACTTTTGGGGTGTTTTTCTTCACAACCAGTGACATTTTCTCAAACAAGGAGTAGCAATAGTGGCAAAGTCTGCTGCAATAAACATTTGATGGGTAATGTTGCTTTAAATACCTACAGTACAGTATGTGTTTTCTGCAGTACATGCTACCTTCTGATTTACATTTGACAGTGCTGGATAATATGGACATCTGTTAAAGTGTAACATAAGTAATTGTATATGATTTGGCATAATATTGCACTGTAAGAGAAAAGTGGAGGAAATAGGGGCTAGTGTCATTGTTGTGTGTATGTGTGGGCTGCAGAGTGAGTTTATAAACTAGAGTATAGGAAGAAAAAGGGAAGCGTCAACTAGGTCACCTGCTGTCACCTGCTGTCATGCTCCCTCAGCTCTCCCAGTCACTCAGTCTGTCGAAATCCTGCTATCAGGGTGACAGATACAAAGCTGTTCTAAAATGATGTGTCAGTAAAAAAAAGAAGTGTTTTCAGAAAGGTGAATCAGTCTGTGTTAGGCCAGATACCCTCCATGCAGACACTGAAATATGTATTACAGGGCATAATGTTAAGCTCGGTGTTGAACTTACTCCCTGTTTGCCTCAGCTCTGTTAGATGAAGGGTCCCGGTAACAGCGCTCAGACGTCTGTTCATGTATTTGCGCTCTGTTCTGCAGGTGGACGCTGACAGGCCGGAGGAGAGCCGGCTGATAGAGATTGATGAGTCTCAGCGCAGCGAGCACACAGTCTTCATCACGCCTCCAGAGCTGCCCCCCCTGCCTGAGGGGGAGGAACATCCACTCTGCTACAGGTGAGAACTCTATCATTAGGACACACTTTTCAACTCAAACAGGGGAATACATATAACATTTCTCAGTGGCTGAAGGACATTTACTCAAGTACTGTACTTAAGTAAGATTTTTAGGTTCTGTACTTGAGTATTCCTCATGTTGTGCTTCATTTGTTTGATAATGCATCACTTATTATAAGTAATATGATATATATATTTTACTAAAATGTGCATTTCTACCTAATATAATGTTTTGTACGTTAAGTGTGATTTAATGCTGATACTCTTACTTTTTCTCAAGTCAAATTCAGTGAATATTTCTAAACTGTTGTAATGTTATTTTTATTTATGTAAAATGTAATAATATTAGTTTTCGTCTTCTGGTTTTTCTCTAGTTTTTTTATGTTTAGGATTTTTTCTTTGTTGACCTGGTCAATGCAACTAAGCTTTAACAGATGAAAAACCCAAATGATTATTTTTATGATTATTATTATTAGATCGACCTGTCACATGAATCATGTGCAAAGCCTGTGATTTAATTATTCATCAGGCTCATTTGATTTATTAGACAAGTTGTAAACGTGCTGATTTTAGTTTCAATCAATCAATCAAAGTTTATTTATATAGCCCAATATCACACATTTGGCTCAGTGGATGTTACAGTTTGTACAGACTATGAATACGACACCTAAGTTTCATCTCCCTGCATAAAACCAACTGAATACAGCAGGAGAAAAACAAAGAACAAAACACAATAATACTTTGCTTTGATGGTCTCTGATTAAGGAGTCCAGGAGTCCAGCTCCCTCGCTGCGACCAAAATCTGATCGCTGCTGCTGGACTGTGTGGCTCTGAATATGTGCTATTTGTATTCTGCATTCATTTCGCACCAAATCATTTATTCCAAAGAGTATTCAGAACCACTTAAGTTAAGCTCCCCTAATAATCCATAATGACGAACAGCTTTCCAGAATATATAATCAGATCTCTTTGAAGATAATTACAAGCAGACTGTTTTTATGATCACTCGAAAGGAATCTTTTTTTGTTAGACAATGCCAACAGGAACATTGTTTTTATTCTCATAGACAAATCTGTGCCTGCTGTCATTAATGTGTGAATGTATGTTCTCCATCAGGTACGATGGCTTCCCAGTGTTAACTCTTGACCTGTTTGACCCTGTGGAGGGCCTGCGGACCCCCTCCTCCCGCCTCACTGCCAAGCACAGCTGTCCCACCAGCCCTGCCCCCATGTTCAGACGCACCAAGCAGGTCAGCGCCGCAGTAACTCACTATCTCAATGATTTATTGATTTAGGTTCTGAGCTCGTGATCTTCTGCAGGGTTACCTGACATTTGAGAATCCAACATAAATAGACAAGTACCTTGATCAGAACCAGAAATCTTTATTTATCCCAAGGATGGTTAGGTTTCATGATAGTTGATCCATTTTAGAATGAAATAAATAAAGAATAAATGAAGAAACTAAAGGTATTTAAATAAACATAAGAAGTTAATGTAAAATGTTCAATAAAACATATACAAAAGTAGATGATATAAGAAGTTACATAACATTTGTGAACAATGTATGAAAATATATAAAAGTATACTAGAATACATACAGTGGCGTTTTAATAAAAACAACAAGCTTAGGAAACAGTGGTAAGAAAATTGATATTATTCTCTAGGTACTTGTCGAAGATTTAGAAATAGATTACATTTTGGATAAACATTGTCTCTAACACATATCCATGAGCCAGATCTGTGCAATACATACATTATTTCCCTCATCCTCCTCTTCATCCACAGGAGATCAAAACAGCCCAGAAGATAGCCAAGAAGTACTCGTCCATCCCTCAGCTGTGGTCCAAGTGCCTGCTCCGTCACTGCTACGGCCTGTGGTTCATCTGCCTGCCAGCGTACGTCAAGGTGTGCCACTCCAAGGTTCGGGCGCTGCGCACGGCCTACGACGTCCTCAGGAAGATGCAGGCTAAGAAACTGCAGCCACCTGATGAGGTGCCACCAGATTTGTACTATTTCTGACAGTTATAACAGTCTTTGCACTCGTTTTAAATCAATACTTTTGTTGAGGGTCTATTTGTTGAGGTTTATTTCTCCCTGTCTAAACAATCTTTCAGGTCTGTTACCGGGTGCTGATGCAGCTGTGTGGACAGTACGGCCAACCTGTCCTGGCTGTCAGGGTCCTCTTTGAGATGAAGAAGGCCGGAGTCCACCCCAACGCAATCACCTATGGCTACTACAACAAGGTACAGAATATGCTTCTATCGATCATTATAAAGCCTAAATAAAAATCGGTGTTATGTTAAAGGGCCCTTTTATGCTGTTGTTAGTGATGGCAAAATGAAGCTTTGAATGAAGCATCGAACCACTCCGGACAATTGTGTCGGAAATAGGTTCATTTCTCGAAGCTTCAGTTACAGCGACCTCTCCTGGCGAAGTGCAAGGCTGCAGTGGGTTTAACGTATCTTTGCCTTGAAAAATATTCGATGCACACACACACTAAGACTGAATATCATGTTCTATTTGCAATTAAAGATTGATAATTGTGTGTATTGGGTTATTGAGAATTGAGGGTTATTAAAGTTGAAAAGCAATGATTAAAAGTTCATCCGTTCCGAGCTTCGAACCAGCTGCGCGGAGGACATCGCAACATTCGGGTCGCCAGCTCTATCCACTGGGCTATCTATTCCTTAAACAATTAAACTGTTTTTATATTACTCATAATTGTCTTTTTGTTCACAACTTCACATTTTGAAGTGTTTCCCGAGCCAGAACAATGTCACGTGATTTGAAGCAGTTGCTGCTTCTGACGTCACAAGTCACGTGATTTGAAGCAGTTGCTGCTTCTGACGTCATATGTCACGTGATTTGAAGCAGTTGCTGCTTCTGACGTCACAAGTCACGTGATTTGAAGCAGTTGCTGCTTCTGACGTCATATGTCACGTGATTTGAAGCAGTTGCTGCTTCTGACGTGACATGTCACGTGATTTGAAGCAGTTGCTGCTTCTGACGTCATATGTCACGTGATTTGAAGCAGTTGCTGCTTCTGACGTGACATGTCACGTGATTTGAAGCAGTTGCTGCTTCTGACGTCATATGTCACGTGATTTGAAGCAAGCTTCAAATCACTGCTTCTATGGAAAAGGAAGTCCAGGGTTGAAGCTCCGTTCGAAGCTTCAGTGTCAAACTGCCATCACTAGCTGTTGTGGGTTTTCCCTTACCTGTAGTTTGTTATATAGGTTTGTGTGCATGTAAATGGTCTAGAAAGGCTGAAATCTCAAAGTTCACTCCAGAGGTAGTCTCCCCCCCCCCCCGCCTGAAACGCCTCCATTGGACTCCTTTATTTACTTCTGTAATATAGTGTTATATCACCATGTAACACTTGCACTTCTATTGGCTATTGCTCCAACAAATTGTATGTGAGGGACGTCTCTATGCGATTGACCAATCACAAACGATCTGGCCAGCTAATCAGAGCAGACTGGGCTCTGGTTTCAGACAGAGGGTGAAAAGAGGTTCTGCAACTCAGGCATTATGAGAAAAGTAAAGCTCTTTTTAAACATTAAAGCATGCAAACATGTCACAGGCACAAATATGAACCTGAAATGTAGCATAAAAGGGCCCCTTGAATATGGCAGTTAAGTTCGATATTGCATTTTTACAAAAAAGTGTCCTTGGAAATAGAGAGCACATGACTCATACCGACCCAGTGCAGGGTCTCACAGGCGCTGATATAAACATATTGGCATGGGAGTCCCACATGCTATACTGTTGGCCTGGGTGTGGTGTTCCTGATGTGGGTGTGTTCATAATATTCTGCTGATTCGGCTGCAAGTTTGACAAATGTGTGAACACACCCATGACAGCCAAATCTCTAGGAAGACTGTTTAGGTGTCTACTGCCTTTACCATCCGTTTTGATGGATGACAATACAGACTTGGTAAGAGCAATACAATTCAATAAATGTCAGGAGAATTGGCTTCTGTACAAATCGTGTTATAGTGACAGGCTGCCACATCAGAAAAAAGCTCATTGTAGGCATTATATTATATTGTGATTCAGAAAGAAATGTCAAAATGTGATAAAGTCGATAATAAAATGCAGAGACATAGGAGTTCTTCAAATAAAATGACCTCTTAAGACACTCATCAAATTCAGTTTCTCAAAAAAGATGTTGATTATTCATTTATGATTCATATATATATATATATATATATATATATGAATCATATATATATATCTATATATATAGATATATATAGATATATATAGATATAGATATAGATGCCAGATGTCTATATGCCAGATGTCTGTGCTCAGTTTCTCAAAAAAGATGTTGATTATTCATATATATATATATATATATATATGTGAATCATAAATGAATAATCAACATCTTTTTTGAGAAACTGAGCACAGACATCTGGCATATAGACATCTGGCATCTATATATATATATATATATATATATATATATATATATATATATATATACATATATATATATATCCCCCATAACATCTCCATATTATTACACTTCGTAGCTTAGTTGCTCCTCTCTTGTTGGTTCTTCATCACAGTTACATCTATGCAGACTCGGCTTGCAGATATATAAAACACACAGGGACATCTGCAGTCGCCCCCCCCTCAAGGTTGCACCCACCCGTGTGCGATCATCCACAGGTGTCAGAATGGGACTTAGAATAATTTCTAAAATAAAACTGAGATAATTATTTTCATAAGAAATGATCAGTAGCTACAGAAAATTAAATCCCACATGCAATTATTCATAATTAAACAAAGTAGAGCTTCATAGCCATGTATTTTTCATTTACAATCATAGAAAAACCTTCATTTAGTGTGTTACAAGACTGGTCATACCTAATAATTATCTAAATGGGGTATTCTTGCTCAGCAAATATACTGATCTTTTAGGACAGGTTAACTGTGCAGATTAACAAAAAAGGGATTTTGTTACTTTAACAAAGAGCCAAGCTAGCCGTTTCCACCTGTTTTCATGCTAAGCTAACTTCTCCCTGGCTTTAGCTTCATATGTAATAGTACGAGTGGTATCAACCTTTCTATTTAATCCCAGCAAGAAATGTAATCAGTGCATTTTCCATTGACAAATAAACAGAATAAGAAAGCACTCACAGTACAATACAGTCCTCTCCTAAATAAATAGTGTGGCTTCGACCAGATGTCTGTGCTTAGTTGTAAGCTCTGCAGGGGTACTGCCACTTTAATTTGGCTCAAATCCTGAGAGGCTTCACAGAGGAGCAGCCAGCGTAATAAAAGCAGTTCTGCTCAATGGCATACCAGTGGTGTTTTTTTCTCAGGGGGCTTCTGAAGTGTATTTTAGGAGCAAACAGAGACTGTCGAACGTGACTCGGCCACCAGCAGCTGCAGTTCTTTTTCTGAAGTTGAGAGAGAGTGTGCTGAAGTTCAGGCCTTTGATGTAGATATTATTCAAGATATTTATATCAAACAGGGGTCAGGTCAGTTTTAGTGCAATGTTGGGTTGAAATGGAATGAGTGAGCTCTTATCTTTACACAAAAATAATTTATTGAGAATATAAGAACATTTCATGGTGGAAGGTATTTGCAAAAAGAACCATCCATAAATGTATTATTTAATAAAAAATGATTTGATTCCGTTGATGCTACAAGAAAATGCAATCAGGGGCATTTAAAATAAATCTGTCAGCGATCCTTTATTCTTTTAAATGTGATCTCCTCCCCCCTTTTACATTTTCTCCCTTCTCCTCCTCCTCCACCTCTGTGTCTCTGTTGTCCTGGGTCCAGGCGGTGTTGGAGAGCACGTGGCCCTCCAGCACCAGAGGAGGGTACTTCCTGTGGATGAAGCTGAGAAATGTAGTTCTGGGAGTGGCCCAGTTCAAACAGGCCCTACGACGACAGGCTGCCCGCACACAGAGTCCTCTGTCAGGTACAGTAACAGCCAACCATAACACTCGCACGTCTGTGAAAACAAACAATGTTGTTGTCTCACTAAACCGTTTCTGCACCGACCTGCAATGATCCTGCAAGCTTGACATATATCCGAAAGATCTTACACTTTTATTTAATGCTCACAGTTTATGTTAATGTGGTCCAGACGGATTCAAAGAGAATCTTAATACTTCGTTTTGACTTCAACAATACACTGCAAACCGTTATAAAAAGAATGTGATTGCACAATCAAAGGACCAAATGTATTTCTCATTCAAAATGTTAAGAATTTACTTCATTGAGTTAATATATTTATTTTGTTTAAATTCATTAGGCTATCTACATGTCAACACATGTATAAACCCATCTTACTGCATGTTAGCTAAAGTCTTAATGGGGCGCACAACAGATAAGTGCTTAACAAAACAAGCTGAATATTTCAGTTCAGATTGTCCTAATCATGAGTTTATTATATTTTTCTCAACAAGCGCTAAGAACCAATAATGATATGCAACCATCTGTCATTTTACCCATAATGCCTTACGATTCGTGCGTCTTTTCTAGTTCAGAAAGTTTGATACCCAGGACAGTCAACTGCAATGGCCAAGCAAAAATGATTACATAACAAATAATATTGCAAGGTAGTATTGGCTTGATTGAATTATTGAAAATATCCGGGGGGAAAAAAAAAATATCACTTAGACTCGTTATCAGTAGCAATGACTGATTCAGTATAATATATATAGATTATGATCAAGTAATTACAGAACAATTTGGTTATAACATTATAAACAATACACATTTCTACTACAAATGCATTTTCAAATACATTTCAACCATTTTAACGAACTACCCAGCATTCCTAAGAAAATAATACCTGACAAGCAGAGTTGTACAGATACAAACACAACCAGCTTCTACATGTGTGATTGAACTCCCCTGCATGTCAGCGAACACCTGCACAGCCGGTGCATGCTAATCCCAGTCCCTGCTAATCCCTGCTTTTTAAAGATACTCCCTGTATCCACGCGTAAGCATTGTGTTCCTCAGATGAGTTCAGTGCTGACTCAAAGAGACAAATTCTCCTGGGTAACATACACATCTATACACACTCACACACAACCAGGAGACACAAGCCAGCGTATCACTCCACTCCTGCCAAGCTTAGCTGTATAATTACAGTGAATGTCACCACACCATTAATCGCACAGGAAATATCCTGAAAATAATAGTGTCATTTGGTATTTATCATAGAAAAGAGAACCCTGCTGCAGTTGTTGAATACAATCTGTTAAATTGTAAACAGGATCTCCTTTAAAAGACTGCTATCATCTGGACCCTAAAAAACAAAACATTTTAAATTCAGTAAATATTCATTTATTATTTGAAAATGTATTTTCTGTATATTTAAAATGATGTACACACATTCTTGTAGAGACGTGTTAAAGTACATATTTATCTCATCCGTTGTGCAGTGATTAAAATACTCTTTACTTTGCAGTCTGAGTTAATTGTAATTGCAGCCTTTGGTTTCCCTATAATTAGAACCAATTTAAATCTAAATGTTCCAACTTATTTACAGTTGCAAAGAGGTTCCCGTCCAGAACATTTTAAGAAACCATTTGGACCTGAAATTAAAGAGAGAATTAAAGAGTTTTGTCACATTTTTTAAGTTTAAATGTCAAAAGAACCCACCAAAATACAGTTTCTTCAAGACATTAGACAAAGGCTAATCTGGTGTCCGAGTCTCTGTCTTCTAAACGTTTAACATTTAAAAGTAGTAGAGTTGTGGAGCAGTAATGGCGCCCGGCTTCCTGTAACGCCTTGTTGTCTTTGGGCAGATGGCAGCGACCTGGACGCTGTGAGTCACGGCAGCCTGGATAGCTCTGCCGACACTAACCTGGGCCCCTTCGCCTCTGACTCCGCCAAAGTAGACCCCATTGATGATAAATCTAGCACAGGTACACTCAACACGCCGGCTGCGCCACTCAATCTCAGGCAGCCATCTTGTTCTACATCTTGTTTTTCTCTCTCAATGACATTTTATTTTTTTTATCCTTCATTTGTCCCACTCACCGACCGGTCTCTTCCTCATTTACCCTCTTCCTCCTAAACCTCCTTCCCCTCTGCTGCCTGTTTTTCTTCCACCTTCTTTACATCCATGTTTCTCCCCGGCTGTGCTCTGTACCCTAACCCCGCCCTTGACTCTGGCCCTGCCTGTGTTGCCCTTGCATGCAGTAGGCCGGGGGGGCGGCAGCGTGGGCGCCAGGGCCCCGGTGGCGCACTCACACTGGGGGGGCTCTGAGCTCAGAGAAGCCACCCACCACCCAGGTAATCCGCTCTGTCAGTCTGCATGTCTCTCTCTCTGGTTTCTCTGCCTCATCTCACCTGACCTGTTTTATTTTTCATCTCTGCGACCTCGCCTCCTCTTCCTGTCATGTCTCTCCGGCACACTCTGCTACTCATCTCTCTTTCTCTCTCATTCCTCCTTTCACCACAGAGTGATGTGTCATTGCCAATTATGGCAATGACACATCTTTTTGATTACGGTAGCGGCAGCTCAGCAGGAGACTTCTCCTCGTGTGCAGAAGTCTGAACCGCAGCTCATCAGGAGGGAAGCACCGTGATCATGGTTATTTATTTTCTCCGCCATCAGTCGATCGACAATGCCGAGCTGTGCAGCCTCATGCTTTATTGAGAGTTGAAGGTCCATGGGAAAGATGAAAGAGGAGAACAAAATCATCAGACAGCTGGTTGCCTGGAGACCCCGGGTTTTAGAAGCAGATGGGAGAGTCAGCCTGGAGAGCGGCACGTTTTTTCTTCACCCCGCCCCCCCCCCCCCCCTAACGTCAAGTCTTAACAGTTAAATTCATTAGCAGCTGTGAAACTGCAGTCACTTTCCTGACAGTAACTGTAGATCTCATGCCCTGAGGAGGATTATCTTTATTCAGCACAGCTTAGCTGCTTTTCTCCTCCCCTCACCTCCGCAAGAGTGATGAGCCTCCCACAAATGAGGAGATGAAAGGGAAGAAATGCCTCTCTAGGTTTCCCACTTATGTATGATTCATTCACTTTGCATACAAACACTGTAAAGCCACAATAGGTTCACTTTTTGACACCAAAAAGCACTGGATTTCAGTAGATACTGTGAAATGAAAGGCCCTCAAGCCAATAATGAGAGTGGTGTCATGTACAGTGTTGTTAAAGTGCCGCTATTTCCAGAGAGTAACTTTTTCCTCTGCTTAGATTTTCCATTTTGCATATTTCTGTGATCTTGTGGGTTAATATCACAGACTTGAGTGCCTTTTTATATCCCTCTCATCTGATTTCATACGTGTCTTTCTCTCTGTTCTCTAGGGGATCAATCGGATCTGGGTTATAACTCACTGTCCAAGGAGGAGGTCCGGAGAGGAGACCCCGGCGCTCCGGACTCCAAAGATGACAAGAAGGAGAGCGACTGCAGCTCCTGTCAGTAGTCTGTCTGATCTGATACCACCTGATATTTCTGTCTACTGTACCTTCTAAAAAAATCATCTCACACAAGAGATTTCCCCTTCCTCTGCCTTGATCTTTCTCCCTCAGAGATGATTCTTTTTTTGTGTGGTTCTCAACATCAAAGCATTTCAGTCGTGTTTTCCTTCCATGGAATTGTTTCTTTCTTTTAAAGAACAGTGGTGTGATTCAAGCTGTGCTTTACTTTAAAAAAAGACTGATTTATAAATTGTAATTTCTGTGTTGGCAGTGTCAGAGACAGAGAGCGCCAAGGGGAGCAAAGACTGCCTCCCTCAGCTGGACATGGAGCTTCACTCGTCCTTCAAAACCCGCGGCATTGTGCGCAGCAGCTATCCGTATGACGAAGCCTCCTGTAAGCCCAAGAGCTCCGTCAGCGCGGGTAAATAAGGAAACTTAAAAATATTTAATAGTGTTGGAAAATGAGTTAGTGTTAATACTGTAAATTCCCACCCAAATGTCATCTTTATCGGAAGTCTTCTCAATAACTTAATGATACTGTTGGTGTTTGTTATTGCAACCTGTTTGGATGAATTCAATACCCATAAGGCTCAGCTCATGTTGACACAGGAAAGAATCCGATCTTTAGTATCATAAGAACACTTTGTGAAAGAGATATAACTTTGACTAAGTGATTCACTGTATGTATCCTATCTTTACATTCGGCCTGTCGTTAGCAGCCCATGCCAACAGAATTTGAGGCTCAGTATTTACTTTCTTATTAATAAAATGTTTCTTGACAGTAGTTCATCTATGTACCCAAGCTTGTGCCCTTTTCACTTTTATATTAAAGAACATGATATTGTCAATCAGGAGAATTTAATGTCCGTCAAAGCTTTGAAGTGCTCCAGAAGTCAGTCACCTAGCATTGTCTGGACCGAAAAAATGCTCCTTATTATTACTTGATCTCCTCAGGTTTGTTTCTAATACTTACTAATGTCCCTTCTTCCCCTCCCTCTCTCAGGCCATGTTGCAGGCCTCCTCTTTTCCTCCTCCCTGGACGACATCGGTGAGGTCCACGGCAACAGATTGCTCAGGAAACACAGGAGTGCTCTGGAGGAGGTGGTGGGCAGCGCCGGCAGCGGCTCGGCTCTCGACTGGCAGGGGGGGAGGGGCCGCCAGCTGAGCGGGGACACGGTGGGCAGCAGCGGCAGCGGCACCACTGTCCTGGGCCTGGGGATGAGCCAGGGGGAAACAGACCCGGATAAGATCGCGGGACAAATGGGCGCAGACGTCAAAATTCTCTCTGGTGCCAAATTCAGTCAGAGTAAGAGACCCCGTTCGCTGGCTCTGGGCGGGATAGAGGGGGCGGCTGCTTCCAGAAGTCTTGATCACAGGGAGGAAGAGGAAGAGGCGGAGGGACAGGACTCCAGTGACGAGGACAGAGGTAACACAGAGGCCATTTTTGATTTGGAGGATCTGGATTTGGACAAGCCTGCCACAGGGGCTGGCATCAGCTCACACAAATGTAACAAGAAACCTGTCGGACGCAGCGTCAGCTACGGTGGCGTGAGCTCCATGACGACCAGAGGAACTGTGAAGCGCACAGACATACAGACGGGCTACGACCCTCTGTCCCTCCTGATGGCAGAGACACAGTCCGAGGAGCAGAGTGAGGACCGGTACCCAGAGGGGGACGAGGACAGCACTCCCAGCGCCCGAAGGCACCTGGCCAGAGAGATCGAGCTCTACATGAACCACATGGGCAGCCCGCTGAGCAGCAGGACCCCCCAGCATGGACCTGCAGGATTCTGCCAGCCCCCTCCTCCTCCACCCCTCCTCCCTCTCGGCCCCCCGCAGAGCCAGCCAGCCTGCCCCACAGCTCCCCCCTCAGGGCTGCTGGGATGCCGCGCTCCCGCACCTTCCACCCGCCCTCGCCCTCCCAGTCCGTCTCACGCCAGCGCCTGCTCTCGTCCCCCTCCTGCCACAGCTCCAGCACCACCCCCAGTGCCAGCCCCCGCCCCAGCCCCTACAGGGAGAGGACGGACAGGATGAGCCTGGCGTCGCCTTCCCCCTCCTCTTCCTCTTTCGCTCTGGACACTCTGATCACACCAACGCTCGATGTATTCAAGACCAGCATGTTCTCCGCTGGGAAGGGCGTGGCAGAGAAGGCCAGCCGCTGGTACTCCCGCCTCTCCACATACACAACACCTACCAAGGTATGTGTGTTGGGAAGGGGAATTTAGTGTTGAATTGTAATGCAGCTCAAAGAGAACGTTTACCCAATTCATGCAGCTTTTAGTCTCTGCAAAATAACTTAATTTCACACAAAATATATATTTAAATATGGCTCCCCGAATCAAGAAAACCCCATGCTCATCCTGTCTTATTGATATCTTCTGTTCTAAAGAGCAAAGAGGGCTCCAAGTAGGTCCAATATAAATAGTGACCCAATTTAAAACCCTGTTTGTACATTTTCATTAAAAAAAATAACAGACTTATCGCTACCTATTAGTGTTTGGTGAAGGAAAATATTATTTGAACTATCACCTACATAAAAACTTCTTGGATAAATTGTTTAAATTCTCTATGTTTCTGTGTGAGTCAGTATTTCTGTAAGCTCTCTACGCAGTAAGATGAGCCTAAAGGTGGAATGCTGCTGCCATCTAGTGGCATTTTGAATGTCAGTGAAATAGTCTTACTGTTATAAAAGCCTTCATTGACCAACTAAATAAGTCAAGACTTCTACTTGACTTACTACACGGCACGCTACTATAGGCTACTGCCACACAGATAGCGTACATTTCACATACATCTGCACCTCGTGTTATCATTGTAAGATCAGACCTCTGCCATCCCTGAAGACACCAACCCGCCTCCTCTGTTTCTTCAGGACGGTCACAGTGACCGCCTGAGTATTTCCTCCCTTGGCTTGGGAGATCCAGACTGCGCTTCGCTGCTGGATGACGAGGACTGTGATGGCTCCTTGATCTCTCCACAGAGGAACGGCCCCTCAGGGCCCCGCAGGAGCCCCCGACGCAGCCCCCTGCGCAGCACACAGCACAGCCCCTCTGCCGGCCACAGCCTGGGCAGACCCACATCTCTGTTCTCTGGTAAGAGAACATTCTTCTCACTCACTGAAAAGAGCTGAAGGGATATTATATTACTAACTTTCCATTTAAGTGTCTAATATAATCAAACTCCCAAACGGATTAAAAACATATTTTCTGAGTATTTTATGGTTATAGCTCGATTGACCAAGGCTCAGAATAGCTATATTTGCCTCATGTTTAATGACAAGAAATTAGACACAGAGACGGAAAATGTCAAGCAGTCTATTAAAACATGTTATGCAAAGGAAAAAGGCAGAAATATGTCGTACTTTCCCCAAATAAATATACAGTGGACCTGTTTCCAAAAGAGGCAGGATGAAGGTATGAAGGTCATGTTGTTACAAATGCCTTTGTCTTAAACATCTCAAGAAATCTATGCTGACATTTCACTCAAAGTATTGTCAGATATCTTGATCTCTCTTAACCTCCTGCAGGATGTGTGCTCCCCCCCCCCGGCTTCCCTCTGCCAGACAGGTCGGACCTCGGCTCTTCACGCTACACCAGCAGCACCAGCATCTTCAACAACTACGCCATGGAGGTAAAACCATAAAGCTGTAGAGTAGAAACTAAACTAATGCTTAGAAGACGCTAATAGAAAGTGTGTCTGCTTCTGCAACAGATATGAATGTATAAGATGTGCGAGGTTATTTGGCTACAAGAGTTCAAACTCTGCAAACGAGTGGTACAATATTATCATGTGCTATTGTCATGCAGGAAATAAATAGTTATCCAGTCTGTCACATCAAATATTTCTGATTAAGTAAAAACATGTGTAACAGCTTTCAAAAGTGCTTTACAGACCATAAGAGTGAAGTAGTTTAAATAGATGTTATTTAAAACCTTGATGACTTTTAGTCTGTAAGCTCACCCGCCGCTCTGTGTGTTTCCAGCTGCTGATCTCCAGCTGTTCCCGCTGTAAGACGTGCGACTGCCTGGTGTACGATGAGGAGATCATGGCCGGCTGGACTGCGGACGACTCCAACCTGAACACCACCTGCCCCTTCTGTGGAAACCCCTTCCTGCCCTTCCTCAACGTGGAGCTCAGGGACATGCGAGGCCCCGGCAGGTAGGGGACGAACTGCTGTAAAAATCTAGTTGTGGGAAGAATGGGGTGATGAATCCCTATTTTAAGGATTGATTACGTTTTATTTTTAAATATGCATGGGTCTCCTGAAAACCTGCTTTTAAAAGGGAACATATCATGACAAACTCACTTTTTCAGAACATTTGGCTATCTGGGGATCTTAATAAAAACACAGACTGTGAATTAGGTCAAAATGACTCTGGTGCACAGAAGATAAACTACACCTGACTTTATTTCCTGGATGTAATTTCCCCCCTGTGTTTCCTCTCAACTCCGCAGGCTTTTTCTGAAGGGCAGCCCGTCGGTGGACGAGGAGATGACCTCGTCGTACTCCACCTCCACGGGTTTGGACACGGGGACGTCCACCTTGTCCACCCCGTGTCCTAAAACAGCTGCCTTTCCTCCCTCCCCTGGGATCGCTGTCCAGGAGTGCGCCGGGAGTGGAAGGTACTCACCACATCCTCATTGATTAACATGCGTATCCTAAAATGATTCTTCTGTCTGGTTTGCTGTATTATTGATGAACTTGTAGCCTTCTCAGGTTTGATAGGAAAGCAGCAGGGAGGATTGAAATCACGTGCACAGAATTACCTCAGAATTTGAACATTTTAAATTCAGGTTAATCTGATAACTCAATGCTTTTTAAGTAAGAACCCAGTGCAGCTGCGTCCACACGCTCCCCATCTGCATTGTAAAAGAGCAATGTGAAATGATCTGCAGCACCTGGTGCTAACAAAGCTGCGTGTATGTGTGTGGGAGAGGGGGGGGGATGACCGAGGGTCCATGTGCTTGTATAAAGTCCCTCATGAGGTTATGAAATGGGTAAGCAACAGGAATGAACAGTGCATGCATGATATCTTAATGCTGACTTATTAGGGAACAAAACATTGTGTGTTTACTTTATTTTCGTTTTAGATTTTACTGAATATTATTCATGTAATATAGACATCTGGATTCTGTGTCTGGTTGATGTTTTTATGGAAGTAAAACTATACCACACCTGGAATACGTATTTGGAGATTAAAAACAAACTTTTCTTAAGAACAAACTTGCAGCTATATGCGATTAGTTATCATTTTGACTGTGAGATGTGTGTTACAAACTTCACAGGAATCGATCGACCAATGCTGAAGGTATCAACATCCCGTCTGACCAGCGGCAGGAGGGTCCGTCCCCCGGGGGGCACATGGCCCGCAGCATCAGCACCTTCTGTCCCCAGGACAAAGCACCAACAATTGACCACCGTTTGCCGACGTCAGGCAGCCTGCCCAGCCGTCTGAATGAAGCCACAGTATGTCACAATACTGAACACCTACAAAACACTTCACCGTACATATTTTACATATGACAGTTAGAAATCTGACCTAGAATTCCTGTCCCACTCAGGACCCGCTGAATATGGAGTGGCGGCTCCACAACC
The DNA here is from genome assembly GCA_031216635.1 of Dissostichus eleginoides. Taxonomy (NCBI): domain Eukaryota; kingdom Metazoa; phylum Chordata; class Actinopteri; order Perciformes; family Nototheniidae; genus Dissostichus; species Dissostichus eleginoides. The sequence continues at coordinate 13,777,679 of CM062264.1, forward strand.
CTGAGCCGGTGACGGTGCCCTACCTGAGCCCGCTGGTGCTGTGGAAGGAGCTGGAGAGCCTGCTGGAGAACGAGGGCGACTCGGTGATCACCGAGGCCGACATGGTGGACCAGCATCCCATCATCTACTGGAACCTGGTCTGGTACTTCAGACGCCTGGACCTGCCCAGCAACCTGCCCGGACTCATGCTCACCTCGGAGCACTGCAACAGAGGCTCCCAGGTACACACACACACACACACTCACACTCACACTCACACACACACACACTCACACTCACACTCACACACACACACTCACACACACACACACACACACACACACACACACACACACACACACACACACACACACACACACACTCACACTCACACTCACACTCTCACTCACTCTCACTCTCTCTCTCTCTCTCTCTCACACACACACACACACACACACACACACACACACTCACACTCACACTCACACACACACACACACACACAGTACATAATGTGTGATAACGTGCTGTGTAGTGAAAATGAGGTGGAAAGTGACGTTTATGCCTAACATAGTGCACTTCCTACATCGTTCCACCTGAGGTCAGCAAAAACAAGATTATCAGCTACTGTTTATTTTTCACTTTAAAATCCTTAATTCAATCTTCTCTCACTTTGTTTATGAAAGGCTAGTCACACCAGTAATGTGTAAAGGCTCAATGCTTTCTTTGTTCAGATTTCATTTAAAAAGAAAAGGTATTTGTAAAAGGTTTAATAGATGTTTTGTTTGTGTGGAGCCCAATAAAGCCAACTAATAACCACCATTAACAGTATTCAACTAAGATGTGAAAAAAGGCCAAATGCTGTTGCGGTAATGGTAATATAAAACACTGGAAATACAGTCTGTTAGTGAAGATGTTTTGAACCTTTTTATTACCTGGATTCTTTTAATGCTAATTGATACATTTGGATTATTAAGTATTGGATAATTGTGTTTATTTATTTTCTTAAGATAAACTAAGAAAAAAATAATCGTTTTGATTTTAATATTGATTCTCAGTAGGTTACATGGTATAGCGGATGTTAAATTGAGTGAAGCAGAAGAGTTCATCTGGAAAAAACATCTGAAAAGGATATTGTGTGTGGAAATGATGTGACCGTCAGAGTGACTCGCAGTGCCTCGGTCTCTGTCTCTCGTCAGGTTCCTCGTCACTGGATGTCGGAGGACAGTAAACACGTGTTGATCCAGATCCTGTGGGACAACCTGAAGCTGCACCAGGACTCCATCCAGCCTCTCTACATCCTCTGGAACACATTCAGTGAGTCACTCTGCTCTGCTCTGTGTGTCAGACTCAGCAGACAGCCAGATCATTTACTTACTGTGTAAAGTGGACATCTGTTGAGGATCTCAGTCAGCTAGAGCTTGGTTTGCTACGTTTTGTTTGTTTGTCCTGAAATTCACATTACAATGTAATCCTACATTATTTTTATTGTGTTAACAATCAGCCAATAATAATGAGTTCTTATGTCACATTTGTGCCTTCAACGTTATGATTTCAGTTCAAACTGATTTAAATGTGAGTTGTTTTGGAGGTGGAGTTGACGTGCCAAGACATTTCCAATAATTCGACGCCGTGGTTTAACTGGGATGCATTAGTTGAGGTCGCTAATTGGTATGTTTAAATCTTCCTGTGATAAAGCATGTTTAAATGGAAATGATGGAAACTAAAAACATTATATGCATTGACGTTTAATGATGGGAATAAAAATGGCGACGGATGAGAACATCAGAACAGTGTGAACAATGACTCGAAGGTCACAGCTGTTCATGGCAATGTGCCCGACTCCATATAATGCGTATGTACCCATGTACAGTATGTCCATATAGTGGATGGAAATGTGCATTATTAAGCATTTTTCTTTGACCATTTTTTCTGTTTCTTTCTACAAAATGTTGAGCTTTTAAACTACTAGTCACAATAGATACTTGAGAAAAGACAACGGCACTTGCACCTATAGGTTTGCTCATTAAAGATTCTATAGTTAAAAACTCTCAACCAAGTTTAGGAAGGGGGAAAAAGCATAACTAATCCACAGGTTTTTATGTTTTGCTTCCCTGAATGGTAGCACTGCAAAATTGAGGCCAAACATAAATAATGACTAGAGCTCTTCCAACTGTGTCATCTTGTTGTTGCGACTCTTTGCGAACACGTCTACACTGATTGATTATTTAATGGAGGAGGCGTGGAGCAGCTAGCTCCTCCTGGGAGTCGGCTGATCGTGTGCTAACAGGCTCTGTCTGCTCTCTGTCTTCCAGGGCTTAATTGTACTCTGTTGTTAGAGAGTGAGTGTTCGTCTCCTGTTGTGTGTGTGTGTGTGTGTGTGTGTGTGTGTGAGGCCTGCTGCTGTGTCCTGTGCTGTGCTCTCTGCTTGATGCATCGCAGTGTCGTCTGTGAAAAGTCATGGTTCCACCGTGAACGTCTGTTATTTTAGGGATTTTGCTTTGCTTTGTGAAACTGTTTGTTTCAAATACAGCCCTGCTCTGTATTTGAATGTAGGTTTGCATCGCTGGTGAATTTCTTTCTTCACTCCCTGACATTTAGATGTTTTAATCAGCAACTGCTTAAGATGGAGATGTTGTAGTACTTACAGGGCTGGGTACTGACCTCATGGCGCTGGCTCTCCTGAGAACCTCCAGTTTGTGATTTAGTGATCATCTTTCTGTCACCACGACGCGGTTTGCCTAAACTCATAAATCCATAACTGAATGAGTAATCTTCTAACAGCCAGGATACTAATCAGGATGCACCAATTAACCTCAGAAATGCTTTAGCTAAGAAAGACACGTGTCATTTGTTGATCCGTAAGGAAATTAACTAATATATGTCAACAGGAAGTGGCTGTAGCATCACACGCCTTTCGTTTATTATATGGTTTGGTCCCCTAAATCAAATGCATCATTATGCTAACAAAAACACATTATTTAGGAATTTTGTTTCATTTTTACACTTTGTATTTCAAGTAAGTATTTTTTGTCAACAATTTGCCAATATTAAATCAAATCAAATCTGACTTGTATTTGTCTTAATTTAGATTATTTACTTTACCTTTTGCCAAAGAACAGTACAAGTAATATATATGAATTTCTGCATACAAGTCATAGTTTTATGAACATACCTCATACATCTATCTATTATAACTTGTTTTTAACAGCAACAACATTGTTTTAAGAATATTGTTGCCTTGAATAGATCTCCTGCAGTATTTGCCAAATGAATACTGCTTTATACGGCTGCAGATACCCAGCCCAAAGTACTGAGTGAAACTGGAGGTGATTATTGTTTCATGTCTTCATCACTAGTATGAGTCAACGCTGAACTCTGTGTGTGTTTTGGCAGACGTGGGGTACCCTCTGTCCCGGCCGGTCCCGGAGGAGGAGAGGCCGTTCAGCGAGGAGCTGCTGCAGAGCGTGGTGAGGAGCATCCAGAGGAACGACCTGAGCCGGCCCATGGCCCAGCTGCTGCAGCTAATGGGCACCACGCTGGGGGTCAAACGGCAGAGGTCAGCTCCACATGAGGCCTATTTATTCATTTCACCTCTTAAAAACACCTGTAGCAGCTTTAGGATGAGTCGCTGAGAGGCTGATGTCGGGCCTGCTTGGCTTTGAAGAAGTAATGCTGGAATCAAAATATATTTAACAATTCTTAATTTACCAAAACATGGTCAGAATAATCCCAGCTATTTGCAGCCAACACAAATACAGCAACCCTCTCTTCCCACACCTCACACAGGTGAACAGGGGACTACATCTACTTTAGGGTTCCGCCCATTTCCATATGACCATGTGTGCAAACACACTATAATAACTGGTAATATTACAAACACTGACCAATACCAAGATACTAAGCATCGCAAATCATACTACATTTACAGCTAAATGAAACGCTGTGAGTTGAGTTAGGGCTCCTTCAGTATTAATCACAGATGTGTTGGTTGTTAATGAAACAAAAACACTTTGAGAAAATACTGATATTGTGATGTCCTTTAACCTTGACCTTTCATCCTCAGGAGTTTGTACAGAGACATCCTCTTCCTCTCCCTGGTGGCTCTGGGAAAAGATAACATCGATATAGGTGAGTCATTATTTATGTTTTAATCATTACACTATGTCTCTTACTCAAACTTCAGAGATACCGCACATACCGTTATTTCACATCAGTGTGACTCATTCAAGTAATGTTTACTGTATAGAATTAAGTTCCAGGATGAAATATTAAATAACATTGCAGAAATGTATTTAAACCTAGATTACTAGTTGTTGTTTTTCAGCCAGTAAACACAACATAGACATACAGTATTATCATCTTTTAAGTTCATATGACAAACATGTGAGCAAGCAGTTAGCTGCTCACACATCCAGCGGGTCCACAGCAACATTAGATTTCTTTCCATGGTTTATGAATACTCCCTCCCATTAAACTCTGCTGTTTAGCGCCTTGTCTTTAGCCATCAAATGTTGCACTGTGCTCCCCAGCTAGCCTCTGACAGTGTGAGTTCATGAGTTGGCGCTGAGCAGGAAGTGGATTATTGGAACTGAAAACTACTTAAAGTTGCCTAAAACCAAAGCAATGAGCAAAAACCCAACAACACAAGCTCCATAGATTTGAGAGGATGTCAACAATGATCACTACATGCAAACGAAATATACAAGAAACATGTATTTTGTATATTGTAATAACGCCGATGTTTCCTCTCCCTTCAGACGCATTTGATCGAGAGTACAAGTTGGCGTACGACCGCCTCCTGCCGAGCGTAGTGAAGCTGACCCACAACTGTGACCGCCCCCCCAGCACGGGGGTCATGGAGTGCCGCAGGACCTTTGGGGAGCCTTACCTGTAAACACACACACACACACACACACACACACACACACACACACACACACACACACACCAGGATGAACTCTCCTCACCCCACATCATCGCTTTAAGACGAGCTCAGGAAACCTGTTGGAGACTGTGAATGTTTTTGGAACTCTGCGAGGGATCATAAAGATACAGTCGACAGCAGTCGGCGTCACGTTGCCTGAAACTAAAAACAGTTTTACAAACTCTATCTCTTTAACTGAAGGAAAGACCACTCGCCCCGCTCATCAACAAGTTCATGCAGTTTGTTCCCGTGTGAAAATGACTGTAAATACACAGCAGTAGAGAGGATTTTTTAAATGCATTTATATTGTGTAGTCATACAGCATATGAAGACTAATCAGCAATATTTTAACTTGAACTCTATTTATACAAAGTAAGCTTTATTTATTGTAGTGTCTTGTTTTTGTCGGGCCTTTAAAGTGTTATCGTTGTCGTCGGGCGTTTCTTGCCTCGCAGTTTAAAATGTGGCAGAATGGATTTAGTGTTTATAGTTGATGATTAGGAGGAAAGTAAAAAATACTGCTGCAAAAATCCGCAAATTCATAGAAAAAGAATCAGAGGATTTGGGCCGCTGTGAAAGGGTCAGCAGTGGCTCTAAAAAGAAACCTTGAAAAGCGTAATTCACAAATGTTCAACATAATTCAGAAAAAGGATGAACCGCTTTATAAACTGACAGATAACCAGCCGTTAGTTGCGGCCCTAATTTAAATGTTTCAAATCCACTTTTTTAAATCTGCCTTTAATGTGGGTCCAGGGTCTGAAGACAAACGTTCGCTTTGCTTCTCAAACCAGTTTCTCTACTTCTCTGTGACTTTGATGCAAAGGTTCATTCCTCAACATATTTAGTTTGTTTACACACCTGTCTTTAACTTTATCCCGTCTAGATCAGGGGTGTCCAAACTACGGCCCGGGAGCTATTTATAATTGGCCCGCAGTAAATTCTTAAAGTATGATGGAATATGGCCTCTAGTGAGGGGCCATATTCGTATATCTTTCTCTATGTGGCCCTCGGTGAAACATGTTTGGACACCGCTGGCTTAGCTATTGAGTTTACTTCACCAGTGGAGCGCTGCTGGACATATCAGTATTACTGCTCATCACGTGTGTACTGAACGTGCCGCCTGTTCAGATGAATTCACTGACTCACCTCCTCATACAGAAGCTGCTCTGAACCCAACTAGTGTGTCAGCATATCCTCTATCCTGTAAGGAAACACTTTCTGTCAGCCATGTTGGAGGTTTACTGTTCTTTAAGTCGCATAACGTCTGAGATTCATTTTGTATCATTATTTGAGTCAGTTACTACACCAAAATAATATCTCACACCACTACAACAGAGGACAAGAGCACGTTTTTGCAGAACGTCCCAAAAACTTTATTCAGAGGTTGTTTATTGGTGAAACCCAGAAGAAGAAGCTTTACCCATAAATATATAATATTTTGAATTGACATGCACTTAACCAGCCTCTGAATGTTCAGCCTGTGATGGTGAATGACTTAAATCTGCTCCTCACTCACTGAGGGCTCACACAGCCTGAGGAGCTCCGAGATGTGTTTGAGTGTTGCACCTGAAGGTGGATTCTGTGGTTTCTGAATTTTTCGAGATGTTATGATTGTCATTGATTTGTGTTTTTATATAAAAACCAAAAATGGATCCTCATATCATGCCCAGAGGAAATGCTAATGAGGCAGACAGGACTTAATGTTTGCTGCTACATGTGTACGTGAACCACTGACAATGTTTCTAGAACCCACTGTCTCAAACATGATGCTGTCACTCTGTAGTTAATCCTCCATTCGAATGCATCACAAATGCAGAAATGTCAACATTGAAACTTCATCAATTTCCACCCCCACCCCCACCCCCACCCCCCCACTGTTTTCTTTAAAAAAACGATTTTGATTCAATGAACTAAAAGGCATTTCATATTCTGTTCAATGTGTCCTCTGAGGGGTGGATATCTGTGATGTATGAACAGTTCCATTTAACATGAAGTATTTAATGACAAGTAATGTTACATGATGAAGTTTCGAAAATAACAAACGTCTTTGTACACATCTGCACATATCTACTTCTGCATTCTTAAAGCTCATGTTCTGACTGTATTTCTATAAAAAATAATGGAGAGGAGACACATTATTAAAGTTTTAAAAGGATTCTGTGAGGGGAAATGATACCAAATACATTTTGAACTGGATCCAAGCCGGAGATTAACTACATTTGTTATTGTTTTCTGAATGTTAATCTAAATGACTGCCGCTATGGTTGAAGGAGGACCCTCGAGTCTAAACTCTTGACGGTCTCATGAATGTCAACCATGTGTGTGATCTGTGGAAAACGAACTGGAAGTTGCACTTTTCGTCTGGAGAGTGAGAGGAGAGGACTGCGATGTCAGCTGCTGGAAAGAAAAAAGCTGCCATCCATCTGTGGATATTTGTCGTGTTTAAAGCTGTACAAAGTGAATGATTTTGCAGGATCTGGGGCCATGTACATTTTGAATTGTTAGCCCTTTGTAGAAATCACATTTTATAACATGTGGTGGCGGTTCTGTACAGCAACCAGATCCACAGACTGTTTATCTGTAAATAAAATCACTTACACTCATTGTTGGCTTTGTGTGTTCTTTTTAGGAATTACAAGTACAATCACTACTTTATTATATTTCAAAAGGTTTCCTAGGGACGGGCAGGTGTATGTATTGCATTGAAATGTGAATTTTCAATACTTTAAATAAGCTACATTTTAATCGCCATTGCAATTATTTTGTCATAAATACACATGATGCATTTCGGTGAGGCACAAAACTAAAACATAGTTTTATTATTCTTCGATAAGGCGACTTTAATGTATTCTTTATACTGACATGTCATGGTAGCTACATGCAGGGCAAAAGCAACATAACAAAGACTAGCGTGTTGCCTTTCTAGGAGCTTATTAACATTAGCGTGCTAAAATCATAAATGTCAATATCCAATATATTACCCCTACTATAATATTACTTTTATATTTAATTGTATGAAAGACTACAATATGACTCTTTTTTTAGGATATTTAACGATAAGAATAATAATAGTTATTTTATGACATTCCATATTATCTTTTTGTATACTTTTGTATTTTAATGACAGTATGATACAACATTTTAATTGCATATATTACTTTTTTGACATACTTTTTATATATTGACATCCTATAATGTGATTTTTAAATCACATTTTTATTTCACACTAAAATATGGCTTGTATTTTTCATGAAATACTATACTTTTGTAAAAATAATTAATTTAAATACACTTTAATGACTGTGATGACATACTTATATGAACAAAGCATTATTGAACACAGCTTCACTGTTAAAAAAATAATTTATTTATCATGACATTTTAATTTGAAATACTGATAGTTTTCTCATCAATAATACATGTTTGCATCCACTTCAATCCAACAACAGAATTTAACAAGACGGTAACATCTGACGGTGACACCTGAGGTTTTCCTCACAGCTAAGACAGTCTGAAACACATCACGGTTCCTCTCCCCCACAGGATGGTTTCAACATGAAAGATTTCCTCTCACAGAAACCTTCTTCTTTACACTGAACAAACACTGAATACAGCACGGTTTAGAGAGAACACTAGTCATACAGAATGGAGTTGCATCCAGCAGTTTTAAAGAGACCCTCACTGCTGTAACGGATTCATCTCTTTAAGTCACTGCAGCATTATGATGACAATATCAGAGAAACACTGCACACACAAACTTTTACACACCTTGATGAAATGATGTTTTCAATGAGTTTCTAGTTCAGTTTGATTGTGAATCTTTTTTGTTGATAATTGAGCAGGCACATCCAAATATATCCAGTAGCTGGGAGGCTGCCCACCGTACTGAATGCTTGTCAGTGACATGTAATGCTACTGTATAGTTTAACTTGTATCAGAAAATGTATCTTAATCTTATCTAAAAACATTATTTTTTTAGCCCAAAGTTTTATAGTCTGACATACATTTGTAGCAAAAGGACTAATTTCTACGCCATGACAGGCAGGTACAGGAGAGCAAAACACTGCAGTTGTTTAAAGTGAGTAAACTTAAAGAGGAAGTCCACAGTTGTTTCTTCTTTTTGCACACATAATCACAGATGCTTCTTGGGATATGATGTTAAAACATTTCTACAGATATTGTGTTTAATATGTGTAAAGCTTGAAATTATCTCAGAACATGTGTTGTTTTTTACTGTATATCAAGATATTGTTAAATAACTTTGATTTATTTTGTAAAATGTAATATAATCAATAAACAGTTTGAAACATGGCCGTCTAGGGCTTCCGTACATTTCAAACACTCAAATAAAGTGGGGACAGAAAAGTAGCTTCTGGTGAATGTAACAGTATGATGTTAAATTATGTTGAGGGTGGATTTTTTCTTCCTCATTACTGCTCTTTTACTGTTTCTACAATGTGGCTACTGTGCCTCAGCTCAGCTCTTGACACCAGGCTGGGTTCTCCTATGTAACACCCTCGGTACACTGATCCAGTCTGCATGTTCTACGTCACGTGTGGCTTCAGATGGAGATGGGGCAGATGAGAATGCGATCCTCCAGCATGACGCTGAGCACGAGGAACACGAAGTACAGAGCGAACATGGTGAGGCCCAACATCCGGCTCATCTTCCAGCGACACACAGCGATGGAGATGATGACGAAGAGGAGCATGATGAAGAGCAGCACGATGGCGCAGAACAGGCCATTGGAGCTGACAGTCACCGGCTCCCCGTTGTGTAACAGAGTGTAAATGAGCCACGGCACCGGCAGGCTGAAACCAGAGGGGACACACCTACAGGTTTCTATCCAGTTCTAGGTTCACACACTATCTGACATCTGATAGCAGTGGAAAGCACATTTAATCTCTACTTAAAGGTCACATACTATGCTATATTTGAACGATATATTGTAGGGCCATATCTATACAAAACATGTCTCTGAAGTGTTTTGCTCAAAATACCAAACAGATCACCCATTGTAGCCATGCCTCATACCCCTCCATTTCAGCCCTGTTACTAAAGTGCTGATTCTGGGTCTTTAGAAGGCTGTCTACCAGCAGAAACTCAGCTAAACGCAGCAGTGATGAAACACCATATCATGTTCCAAACCACATCAACGATTGTTTCTGAAACAGAATGTAGCTCAAACGCTTTTTGTCTCTCGCGGGTTTACCACAAGGTGAGCTTTTATTTCCTGCTTTTTTACACATACTCTCTCCAGTACAGCTTAGCTCTGAGTGTTAGCGATGCTTGCTAATGTAAACACAGACAACATTACTTCCAAAACACGTTGCGCATTGTTTTGATAGGTTGGGTCGGAATGACGCCAGGAGTTCAACGTAAAGCCAGCCCACATTTGAGTAATGTCGTCATGACCGCAGCAAATCTGGATCAGCTCCGTTGTACCCCCATTTTTAGAGATGTGGGTAAGGAGTTAAAGAGAGAGGTTTGTATTTTCTGACAATTTGTGTGTCTCCTTACACACCAGGGACACATATTTATGAATAAGAGACATCAAAAAGTGCATTTTGCATAATAGGTGACCTTTAAATTGACTAATTCCATGTTATGCTACTTCATACTTCTACTCTACTCCAAGCTCACCCTATAGTGATGTCGAAGATGTTACTGCCCACTGAGCTGGACACGGCCATGTCCCCCAGACCTTTCCGGGCCACGATCACACTGGTGATGAGGTCTGGGATGGAGGTCCCGGCTGCCAGGATGGTGAGGCCCATGATCTCCTCAGAGATGCCCACGGTCTCTCCCACCTGAAACAAAAGAAACAGCGCGTCAATGCCCTCTCAAGTAAAGCAAGGTAACTCTTATTGTAACAAAAAATAAATGTTCTCTTTTACGTCAAATATTACACTTTGTTTTTTCTACATATCATACAAAACAGATTTTAAATGGGTGAGCATTAGAGATGCTGGTAGCCAGATTTAGCTAAATTAAGACAGTCAGGCTAACGTTTGCCCCTTTGCTTCCTGTAGGAGTTTGCTTATTAGGTAATTGTTAAATCAAACCTCAATCTCAGCAAGTAGTTTAGAATAGTACTTAAAGTTTATTTAACATCACAGACAGCCATCGACTGAATTGGGACTCAATTTTATCCTTTATCATTTCATCCTAATTATTATAAATTGTTAGCAGTTCAGTGTTTTCTTGTAAAACCGTGCTGTGTCATTAAACTGGATGAAACATTTTCTACTGTCAAAACCAACATGTCACTATGGTTTTGACTTTCTCTAAACATGACTATGAAGGGTTAACCAACCTGATGAGCCCACCACACCATCAGGTAGGAGAAAACTCCGATCCACAGGATGGAACCGATAAACGTGACGGGAAAATACCGCCTGGACGCCTGAAAATTACAAAACATGTTCAGATAAACTGACACTGAGACCTGTATCAAGATGAAATAATAAAGTCCTTTAGATAAACATGTAAAACTCGCTTTTATGTCGGTGATAAGATGTGTTTGTTTTCAAAATGGGACTGTTTATTTATTTGGCTTCCAGCTCCTTCACAAACACAAGAGCTTTGGTAATATAACCAAACACATGTCTGGAGATGCGAGAACAACTGTAATGTCAGACAAAGTGGAGAAAAAAGCACAATACTCAGCTCTGAGATGTGTAAAAGTAGATGTATGAGGTAGATGTGAGTAGGTAGAGGTTGAAGATGTGGTTGCTAGTCACCAGGTTGCGGACGTCGGGCAGCGTGAGCCACAGCGGGAACACGATGGGCAGCAGGAACAGGTAGGTGGCCTGCTTGCGTCTGGTGTCGGGCCACTTTAAAGACAGCGATTCACTCTCCTCCTCTTCTTCTTCTTCCTCCTTGTTTCCCTCATCATCAAGGTCATCACCTTCACTCTCATCGGAGTCTTCACTTTCCTCGTCACCACACTCATCCTCAGTGCTGCCCTGAGAGCCCTCTGACCCCCCCGCTGCCGCCTGCAGGTGAAAGGACACCAGTGAAATGTATTCGAATATTTGTGGATGCTAGTCATTATTTCTCTGCATACCTTCGACTCGTCTGGCTGGTCGGCCGTCTTTTCCCTCGTCTCTTCTTCTTTCTTTTGGGGCTGTGAGGTGGACGGCTCAGCTGCAGCTCCCTTTGGTGCTCCAGCAGCCCCATTAGCATCAGTGGCTAGCTCAGTTAGCTTCTGGTCAGCATCTGGAGAAAGAGGAAGAACACGCAGTATTACAGGGAGATATAGTTTTAAAAAAAAAACTAGCATAGTAGTTGGAATATCTTATACAAGCTGCTTAAAACTAATGTTTTAAAGTGAGAAAGAAACAGATCATAATAATCTCAATGAAATTATAGCATTCATTTAAGTTTAACTGAGTAGAGCTTGAACACATCGTAATGTAACTCAAAGCAACTTCTGTTAATGTTAGCAAAACAGTACCGTGCTGCTCACTAGCTGCTACAGCTAACGTTAGCTAGCTGATGCCAACATTAACATAGCACTTTAACTTCAGACCTCTGCATGGGCCCCAACATGATTATGCTGTGTGAGCCAGTATCAAGTGCAAGTGGGGGTGATTGGAGTGTTGGGAGGAAAACATGTTCCAGTAATGGAGGAAAAAAGGATACACACACACACACACACACACACACACACACACACACACACACACACACACACACCACACACACACACAGACAGACAGACAGACAGACAGACAGACAGAGACACACACACACACACCTGTATGTTAATCATTAGGCTGATTGATTCAGGCTCCTTAAGGCCTCTCCAGACTCCCTGCAGCTCCACTTTGCTCTGCCCCTCAGAATCTGAAGGATCTCATTACTCCACACAAACACAACCCCCTCACCCCCGCAGTCTTTGAAGATTCATACACCACCAATATTTTATATCAGTGCTGCACTTACAGCATTCAAACCTTTAAACAAAAAATACCAAAAGAAGACACAGAACATGCCTGATGTCTACATTTACCTTTTTAAAAAGAGAAATATCTATACATCTAATTTCTGTATATAAGATAAGATAAGATATACTTTGCTGATCGCGAAATGGGAAATGTTTTCGTTGCAGCGGCATGTAAAACAAGTACTGCACATCATTAGAATTTATAGTGGAAAATAAACAATATAAACATAAAGGATAAAAATGCTTTATGCTATATGCTATAAATAAACGTGTTGATTATTTATTCACCTCCTGTCAAAAGGAAAAACAAATAAAGCTTTAAACAACTCCTAAAAAATAACTTTATCTTGTTTAATAAATACAGAAAGATGTAAGGTATATGATGTTCTTAGTTACATGGTTGAAAATAATAGAATTTGAGATTAGGGCTAGCTGCTAGCTATGCTACTTTCTTTGTGCTTAGCTAGGCTAATTCACTTACCGCAATTATCTCATGAAATGAGTTATATCTTCTTATCTGACTGCAGGCTTTAATCAAAAATGTCCCCTTACAAAAGGTGTTAGTCTCCAACATTAAACTCACCTTCAGAGACGCCATGATGGGACTTGCTCTCTAATTTGCCCGTGACCGGGACTTTCAGAGGCTTTACTTTGTTCTTCGCTGCAATCAAGAGAATCATTGCTCAAATACAACATGGAGGGTTTTTATATGAGAGATACTTTGTCCATGCCAATACTGTGCAACCAAACCAACATGCCTTACACTCACACTCTGGCTCTTTTGTAAAAGATTGTCTCACAACATTACAGTCACTACTGGATGCAAACACAGGAACATGCAACCTTCTAATGTCAAATTCACAACCAGTACGGCAGCCCGGACAGACCACAACAACAATAACAACATCCACAAACACAACAACAACAGCCAGTCTTACCTTTCTTCTGTACTGACCCCTCCCCTCTAACATCACCATTAAAGGAAGTCTCTGATTGGCAGAAATACATGCCATTATTAGTCTTCCACAAGTATGTGACACTTTAATAACATGCATCTACAGTAGAGATAAAATGTCCTTTTTGAAATGTATTTTTGATCAGACAATGAAATAAAGCTGGAATGGGAAATAAATGTGCTCCCACAGATTCCAAATTGTAATCCAATAACTGTTTAACCATCTCAAAACGGGGGACAGGGTTGAACTTGAGAATGAAGAGTACAATCACGACAGGGAACAGAACCAGGTGACATCTAGTTGGCGCTCTTACCTCTCCTGGCTTTCCTCAGGCCCGGTGTTTTCATGGCCCCTCTAAGGGCTGCCTCTACGGATGGAAACGCACAGCAACCATTTTCACTTCTGAGCCATCGTACTTTTATTTGCAGTTGACTGCACATAGTGTCCCTTCAAACTGATGAATCTGTGCTGATGTCCAACACTCTACTTCCAACTATAGTTAGAGATTTTCTACAATTCCTTTTCCATTACAATAGAGATAGCCTGGACCATGGTTGATCGTCAGATAAAAAGCGGGGGTTTTACAAAGCATCTCTCCCTGTTTAATTTGAAAAGACCAACACAAAAACCCAAGAGGACTCGAAGAGGATTTTCTGTTGCTAGACACGCCTCGAACTGACAAAACTATCTGGATGTGATGTGCCTTTGATTGACCAGTTATCGACAATAAAATAAAAATAAATGATCTGCATTGCCAGGGACACACGAACAGCTGTTAACGTATGGTAATGTGTGAATGTTTATTTAAATACTTAAAGGTCCCATGTCATGGCCATTTCTACTGATCATAATTCCATTGTTGAGGTATACTAAAATAGATTTATATTGTGCAATTTTCCAAACTCACATTGGTTTCTCATACAGCATCTCTGTATAATATGTGTATTCACTCTCTGTCCTAAACGGCTTGTTGGAGCTCCTGCCCCCCCCTCCCTGTGAGCCCAGTGTGCTCCGATTGGTCAGCTCGGCCACTCTGTTCTGATCAGTCAACCACCAGAGAGGCTCCGCCCATGTCTAACATAGTGCTTTTTTCGGCTCTGAGCGGAACATCAGTCTTACGATGGCGTCGGTACAGCCGTATATGTTATACGCTAACTAACCGAACTGTACCTACAACTGTTGTTATTTAGGTGCACTTGTGGAAACTGCGCCATGATGCCTACCGAAGTGAAAACGTCTGTTGCAAAGAAATTAGAAAGGTAGCCTAGCTGACAGTTACAACATTATGTAGCCAGCTAGCTAAAAACACCAACAGTTGCACACAACATTATATGCCAAGATATACACCATACATACCCCACACCCTGCAGAACCTCCATAACATGTACAGATTCGATTATAGACCTTTGAGGCGTACAACGGAAGAAGAGTAAGTTATTTTACCTGTAATAAACTACTACTGTGTTTGATGAAAAATCAAATCATGGTTTTCTATATATGAATGATATGTTATAGGAGCAAATAATTCAGGGAAGAAAGGCTACTAAGTATTTCCATCAAACTTTATTTTTAGAAATGTACAAAATGAACATGTGTAAATATACATATATACACTGTATATCATCCATTCCTCCCCTTATAGGCGTTTTCGGCATCTTGCCTATCGCAGCTTTGTAAGCTGGTGCTGGGGCTTTTTAGGACGAGGCATCAGAGTGGTCATCCCGTCATGTGTTGTCCGCCGGATACGCCAGGAGTTTCCTGATCTGGCTGTACGAAATCAAATGCAAATCACAAAATATTAGAGAAACTTAGTTGTTTTAGGTTCGTTAGCTTGCCAGCTAGATTAATATGCTAACCTACGTTTGCTAGTTGTTCAGTGTAATATGCCAACCTACTATGAACAACAGCTAGTGGTTCATATTAGGCTAGCAAGAACATGTTTACAATTGCAATCTTATACGGGTAGTCTGCTACGTTCGGTCATTCATTGTAGCTGGCATAAAAACAATGTTTTCCCTAGCATGTCTAGCTCTTGGTAGCCTTCTTGTTTAGCTCGGTAGCATACACGCTAGGAACGCCAACTATAATGTAATTAAGTTTTGCGACTGACCGTACGGTAAATCACCCGGAGTATATGTCTATGAGTATTTCGTGTGTGAATGCAGCATTCTCCTGCTATGAGATACATGTAAGGCCATCTGCTGACATTGGAGTTGATATATGGAAACGCTAGCAACTTAGTTAGCCCTGTTAGCACTGTGTCAATGGATTAGCAGCCCGAAAAACGTTTACCCATTTAAACAGTCGTGGAAGATACCTTGTTTGTTTTAAACATCATAAATACACAAACAATGCATACTTACAGGTTGTGTACCCGAATCTCCCGCTGGTCCAAACAAAGTAGGAACAGCATCGTCCTTCAGTGTCCTACGCTGTGCATATCCGGCATGAATCACTGCAATGTTTGCGAAGCTTTGGTCCTGAAATGCCGCGCACAGAGTACAATACCGGCTCGAACATCTGAAGGAACAGTGTTAACAAGAAATGTCAACCACTGACTTCGTCGTGGTTCTGCCCTCGGTAAGGAATACATTGAAGATTTCCCCTCACAAGACAGGAAACAGACCCTCGTTGGCATGACTGGATACAGTTTTGAACTGAACCTGAGCTTCCAACAGTATATATGTTCGGCTGGCAGAGGGTGCGGCCATAGCTCTGGGCGTGGCTACTGGGTATCCATATGTCACGATACCCAGGAAGAAAACATTGGAAAATGAGAAATCTCCAACGAGGCGTTTTGGGGAGGTCTTTTCTGTGTTAGAGTTTTACTCCCTACAGGGTGTACTTTGAAGGTTTTTGACTCTGCAGACCGTTTACATGCATAAAAACCTTCATAACACACAAGGGGACGGGTAATAACCGGAAAAGCATGACATGGGACCTTTAAAAGGAAAAATAAGCTTAAAGTGTGCTCCTACATATATTTTTACCACTTGCTGTTAAGTCGGTCTTTTACAGGTTTTACATGTTAAAAGAGTCAGTCACTAAAAAGTTGAAAGTAGCTCCATCCCGCTGCTTCACTGGCTCCACAGAGATAAAGAGCTCGGTCTGCTAGCACGCTGGCTCTTATCCAGCTTTTATTAGCCTGTATTGAAAAGCTGATTAAGGATCAGCGGTGGCCGAGTGCTGTGAGAGCGAGGGAACAGCGGCCCGGCAGTGTGAGGACGGGCTGAAGGTCGCGAGGGTTCATCACGTTACCCTGACTGACAGGAAGGGACAGGACGTTCAGACCAGGACAGAGCTGAGTCACTGCATAATAGTCGATCAAGCAAAGTTGATTGATAAATTAACAAAGTTACATCCAGCTTCTTAGATTTGTTTCATTTTGTAACACATGATATTAATTTGATTAATTGATATAAAGCAGCATTCTTAATAAAAGTAATTACTACCTACCTAGCACTATTGCATCCAGACTAACCTACCTTTCTTTTTGATCAACTCTATATACACATTACGACCACCAGGCTGCAGATGTTATCTTGTTACTGCAGAAACTATTGTTGGTTTGGTTGTTACCTTCTCTCAGAGGGTCCAGTGTGTGGATCATCAGCTGGAAGATGGTGCTCCTCAGCGAGGTGTTGTGGAGGGAGGCCGAGCTGCCGCCTCGCTGCAGGACGGGACGCACCTGAAAGGGCAGAAGATACACAAGTCGAATCAGGGCAAACCTTTGAACCGTAATAGCACCAATATATACACTGAAACATTTTGAGAGACCTATCCAAATGTTTCTTAAATCTCAATCTCTACATGTATGGCAGCCATTCTATTCCAGTGTCTGTTGAATTCTAACAGAGAAATGTTGTCAGTAGTTTATAGAATAAAATAAAGAAATTTGAATTTTACTCAAGCACATACCTATAAAAAGTAAAACCAGAGAAACTGATTATGCTGCAATGGTCTCTTAATTTTTTTCAGAGCTGTATTTAATTGCATTTAAATACTTTGCAAAATACAAAATTTATTTGTAGGCTATTGCCTGCTAAAATGCAAAACTACCATCATCACTCTCGGTTCACTTTATAGTTTGCTAAAGTTTTTAAAAAAAAGCACCCTTTTGTAATTCTCCAAATGATGAAGCATAGTGCTGACGTAAAAGGAAATACAATTATATAAGAAATGTTGGCTGCTTTAAGTTGTTAGCATGTCTTGCTAACACACTCGCTAGCTACAGCAGCGTCTTAGCATTACCTCCAACGCTTAGCGAAGCAACTATAGACAACTTTGCAAGTAAAGGGGAATAGAGGTGAAATATTCATTTTCAATAACCATGTGAACAGCTTAGCAGTGATATTGTTGTAAACAGTAAGAATAAAAAGCCTACTGAGGTAGCAACAGTAACTAAAAGAGGCAGAAATAATCAAGCAATCGATTAGCCAAAATCTTACATACACAGAGGAGCATTTCACTGAGTTAATAAACGAGCGCAGCAAAGTGCAGTAAAGGGGGATCTTGAACACTGGTAGATTGTTAATAAATGAGCGAAATGTATTTTATGACACGTCCTTTCAGTGCACACAAACGAAACAAATGTATTTTTTTGGTACCCTGAGTCTTTCTTTGTCCTCTTGGGGGTCTGATGGTGGTTTGTTGCTGGGAGCAGGTTCAGGTTCTTGTTTGGACACTTCTTCAGCTTTGAGTGCAGGAGGAGCAGCAGAGGTAGCAGCAGGAGGAGCTGGCGGAGCTTCACTCTCCTGTAAAGTCAATGAAAACTTAATCAGTTAGTAGCACCTCAGTCATTCAGGTTTTGTGCATGCAAATACAACATTTTGTTTGTTTCATAGTGATCGAACTGGAAACGTATTCTGCATATAAAGTTGATTTTCATCTCCAAAAATCCCACATATAATGTAATCCTGACCGTGAATCCTGTTCTGAAACTCAGAGTAAGATTAAATCTGATTGTGTCACTGGGTATGTATCAGAAGGACTGTACAGTAATCCTATCACTCCATTATATGAGTTTCTCGCTGTCAGCAAAATATCCCATCACCAACTTTAATCCTTAAAGTGGATCCTGCTCTATAACTGCATCCCAACATTTGAGTCAAAATCTAGTTTTGACACTTTCATTTGTTCTGCGGTTGCTTGGCTTAAATAGAGCAAACAGCAAAATAAATGTTTTTGATCAAATTGCCACACAGCAAAACTGACAAAGCTCTCACTCGCTCTCAGGCTTTGTATTCTCGTTCTTTAAATCATCTCTTTTTGTGACAATTTGAGTTCTCCCGTCTTTAAACCTGCTCAATGTCACCTGTTCCAGAGCACATTTCTGAGGTTCCATCATATTTAGTCATAAGCCATGCACAATGTGCTACATGACATTAGGCAACATGGTCCCCTCAGTTTGTGGGCGAATAAAACATCTGAAAAAATAAGAATTTCTCTTGTATTAAGATACCTAAAAACCCAGCTTTCATCTCATCACGGACAAATAAAGCAACAATTGTTGGACCTGCAGGTAGATGCTAAAACAGGCAGCAGTTTATGTGACGTCATGAAATAGACAACATGATACACTACATGGAATGTTAGTTTTATGTCAGGAGTTGTTAAAAAGGATATACGTTTATAATGGTTATCAGCCTGCATGAAGACCCTGAGGAAGTCATGGCAGTGATACAATTGCTGAATTAAATGAGCTGTTGAGCAGAATAAAATCAATTCCTAGTAAATTGCCTGGGAACAGATTTTCATCATATGACAATGAAGCTAGTCACATCTTTTTTTCTTTATTATTTATTTTCATTTGATGTTTGTTTTGTTATTAATTCAGGTTTTTCGCCACTGTTTATTACAGTGTCTCCGGCTGCATGAGTCATCTCTGTCAGCAACATGATGCACGTTAACTTGGGTCCTATATTCAACAGGTATCCTCTGAACAGAGATAAGACTGTGAATGCTCAGAAAGGAAAGTTTTTGAATAATGCATGTTTATTAAAATTCCTGGAAAAGTATGTTTTGAATTCCAGTAATTTTGACCCATTAATGTAGCAGCATGCCTCATTACGCCCAGTGTTTTCACGGAGGGAGCGGGTACTGACGGCAGACGTGCTTCAGGCTGAATGAAGAATGTGCTGGCGATACTTGAAATGCTGAAACACAGCTCTGCATGTTAATTACAGGCTCAGACATTTACTGCTTTCTGTCAGCTGCAGGAAGCCGTTTAGTCTGCAGACCTTCTGCAAGTAAATAAGCCCATTCAAAATACATTATTACATTTTCCTTTATTCTACATCTCTACTCACTGGTAGTTCGGGGCTGTGACAGAAACAGAGTGACATTTAAATCACTTCCCCACGGTGACACGCTGTCTGTGACACCTGGAGTCCTTTCTGCTCAGCATCATCAAAGGATTTTGCACAAATACAGGCCATCACCTGCTCAGACCCACAAATCACTGTCCCTTTCTCACTGTATCTGAACAGGCAGTAGATCCAAATGTGGCCAGATGAAAGGGTGGAAAATATTCTGTGTACAATTGGAAGTCTGTCTGGTAAAAACTGCTCTGTGTTGTCCGCCTGTATCTTTTGTTTTATCTGTAAAAAATACTAAAATACCAAAACGAGCGATGCATTAATGCATCTTTGAATATTTGCTGATTCTCTACCATGCCTGTGGCAGCCGCAGGCCCCTTTTGAGAACATACATCTTAAAATCAGCTCATTGATATATGATTAAAGTGATTAAAAAAGCTGAATATTTAATTTGTTGTTAGGGCAATTGTTTGGGTCTTTTTTCAGCGGCAGATTCATCCACCTCAGGAGTATTTGTGGCACCATTAAGGTGTGTCTGATAGGCAAAAAATGTGTGTGATTTGATTGCTTGGTTTATTAAATCTTAGAAAACAGTTAAAAAAAAATGCCCATCACAATTTCATATTCAAATGCTTTGTTTTATCCAATCAATGATCCAAATATAATCAGTTTACTGTCACAATTGACTTGCTTCCTAGATGAGCTATAACCAGTTAATTTGTATTATTCTTTATATCTTTTTTAATAGGTTTGTAAAAAAGGTTATTTAAATGTTCTCTACCTTGATTGATCAAGTCAATTGACTAACCATGTTGTCTCTACTTTAACCAGATCATTACAGATTCATTTTAGCTGTTTATAATCTGTCACATCACAGAAAAATTTAAACAACAGCCACTGTAAAATCACGAGGATTGTCACTGTAAATATTTTAGTGTAGCAGGGATTTCAATTATTGAATGTATTGTACTGAAGGAGCCAAGTTGTGGCTGTAATCAGAAATGTGAGCTGCAGCCATTGAAAGGAGAGCTGATAATTGAATTAATAGAGCTAATAAAACCCTGATTTGATCATTATATCAGCTTTTGTGGACGCAGACTAATAAGAACTCGGCTTGTTATTGACAACCTCGGCCTGAACACAAATCATTGTGTTGTTAATTGCATGATTTTTCATTTAATTTAACCAACATCCATCCAGATGTGTAACACTAACTGACCTTCTCTGGATCCTCCGCGGTCCACACCTTGACGATACTCATGTGCCTGTTGATCTGGGTCTTCACCGCGTGCTCGATCTGACTGTTGAACTTCATGAAGCTCACGTAGCTGACGTAGCCCAGCACCAGCAGCATGCTCTCCCACCACAGGATCATGTTGTCCACGAAGAACACGATGAGCATGATGAGGTCCAGGATGTAGAAGGTCACGTCTCTGAAGAGCGGCCACCAGGTCAGGTGCAGCATCTCCCGGGAGAAGATGGCGCACATGCCGATCACAAACAGGATGTTGAAGACGGCCGAGCCCACGATGGTGCCGATGCCCACGTTATTGTGGGAGATGAAGACGCCGATCAGGGAGGTGAAGAGCTCGGGGGCGGAGCCTCCAGCCGCCATGAAGGTTGCCCCAGCCACGTCTTCAGAGATCTCCAGCTTGTTGGTGATGACCTCCAGCCCGGGAACAAAGAACTCATCACAGACGATGGCCAGGGCGACAAACATGTAGATCATGCCTATGAGGTGCAGCACCACCCAGCCCTGCCGCCGCTGCGTCACTGTGAAGATGTCCGTTGGAAAACCGCTCTTCCTGTGAGGGGGCTGCGCTGCGGGGTGAGGGGTGGTGGGGGAAGGTTGAGTCGGGGGAGGTTCGGGAGGTTGAGGATCTACGTAGATACACTGTTGGATATCTGTTCTGTTGACAACTATCACCGGAGGGGTATTGGTGCTCTCAAGTGAGACAACCTCCTCCTCCTTCGTCTCATTTGACCCTATCACCTCCCGAATGTTGACTTCCACAACATCATCATCATCATCACTATTCACATCTGCTCCGAGAGTGTGGTCCCTCTGGGCGGAGGCTCCAGGCTCTGACAGCCTTGCCCTCAGAGTCAGCGTGTAGACGAAGCACAGCAGCACACCTGAGAGGAAGAAGAGGAGGCGACTGCGCTTGAGTCTCCTCCTCGGGGGAGAGTGCACCTTCATTGCCCTCGTGGTCTTGACTCCAAACAGGAAGTTATGTCGGATGCATTGTTATTCCTTGATGGTTTCAACTCCGTAATGTGGCGGGAAGACGCCAATGGCCAATGGATAAGATACACACACACGGACAAGTGTGTTTCATCTTCTACAGCAGGCAGCTGCAACCTGTGGAAGGACTGGAAACAGAAAACAGTTGGAATCCCATCAGCATGAACATGTGTGTTATGTCCATTATGCTTGCATATGTGTGTTATGTCCATTATGCTTGCATAGCTGCAGAGGAAAACCTACTGAAGAGAAGTGTGTGCGAGTGTGTGTGTGTGTGTATTAAAGGGGGTTCAGACAGCCACCTGTTACTATGGATACATAATCACGCAGGCTTTTGCTACTCTTAAAAAAGGAGTGAATTGAAGACACGTTGAAAAAATACCGAAAAAATGCCGGAATGCTTCACAATAAATCAATAAAATACGAAATGGCCTCTGATTATTAGTATTAATAATCAGAGGAAACAGCTCTCGGAAACAACGAGATGAAATGCCCGCGTGCAATAATCGATCATTAATGCTACAATAATTAACCCAGCTCGCAGTGCATTAATAGCAATAAAACAAACACATCTGAGAACAGCAAGGGCGTGTTCAGGTTTAAATGTGAGGCCAGCGCGGATTATACCATGTAAAGTCCACACAAACCGGTAAAATATTCCTTCAACATCCAAAAATATCAACAAAAGGACAATAAAATCCAGAAAGCTGTTGTTAAGCGGGGTGCGGGTCCTACCTGTTGCGCGTGCTGCTCGCTCCCTCGCCGCTGCACACGTCCCTCCAGCTGTGCGTAACGGACGCAGAGATGCTGACTCCGGGGTTTTGGGGAGCTACAAGGGCGCACAGCATGTCAGGGCTTGGACGACGGTCAGCATAACGCAGTTAAGAGGATTAGGAGCCGAACACCTCTCACCTTCCTCCTCGCACATAACGCTGTATCAATACAGCAACATTCAAATTGGTTCGGGGTGAAACCTGGGAGGGGGCTCTGCGGGCGATGCCTGTTTGCTGTTCAGAGGCTGACAGGAGGGGTTTGGTCCTTAGTTAGGGTGTGGTCAGGTGAAGTCTTATTTTAGGGGTGTGGAGGATTTAATGTATTCGTGTAATGAAAGTGCAGAACATGAGCATGTATGTTGGAAAACAAGTGCGTCTTGGCTTAGTGGGAAAATATTTGCCTCAGTGATAATACACAGTATTTTCAATGGAAACATTTCCAATGTTTACATATGGAAATAAGACTTTTACTATTGTTACAACATGACAATATTTAGAAACTCTTTTTTTTTTTTTTTAAATGCAGGTTTCTTTTTAATCTCAAATTTCTATTTAAGTTAAGTTTGAAGAATTTGGACTGTGATTCAAGTTGAGTTAAAGGAAGAATTCATTAACAATAAGTAATATTGAATGGGACCTCCTTTCCATTGTCAAAATGTACAAAAATAAAATAAGCATAACAAAAATATGAAACATGTTTCATTACACCCAGTCCCTGTTCACTCACACAAGTCTTCACTTATTCCTTACTTTTAAGTCATCTGCTGAGAAGCCAAATGACTTTCACCAATATGTCCAAATTATGATTATAAAGGCTTAAACTGTACCGCCCTGACGGAAAAAAAAGGTGAATACAGCCACAGAGAAAAGGTCCAATCAGGCAAAGTGAAAACCCCTGTGGCGGGGGGCTTAAAGAGTGGCAGGGGGCAAACGCTCACTAAATAAATTACACTGATGAGACATTCTTTGACCCGTTATGTCGCCTTGAAAAGAATCCAGAATGGTTCTGAAATGGAAACATTTTCATGACATTTTAATACGTTTGAATCTCCAACAACATCCATCCTTTCCTATTTGCAGCGAAATGTAAAACAATTAATTAAACATTTTTTTTTTTTTGACATTTTATAAAAGGAACTGAGTTGAGAGAAAAAAAACACCCGACCTCCAAAATTAGAAAACTGATGTTTATTTTAGGCAGGAAACCATATTTGTGATCAAAATGCAGCGTTAGTCTGAATGTCCCTGCCTAAAGACTTTTGAAATGCAAATAATGTCTACAGTACACATCTTTCCCAAACACCATTAGAAAAAACAAACAAAAAAACGGAAACAAATTAAAATCAACAACTTGAATAAACACAAATAAATCCCAAACAAATAGAAAGTCTAAAGAGTAAACAGATTGGGTGGAACAGGAAGTGGACGGCTCATTGTTGATGTGTCATATCCTTCAACAATATTGCCTGTGCTCAGCTTCTTCACTCAGTTTCACAGTAGAATAACACCTGCCCCCTCTTTAGTATGAAGCGTCAGTGCTAATAATAAACCATCTGCCACACTTCTCCAATTTAAGATCCAGTGGGATTTGTCATTCGTCACACCTGGGTAAGAGCAGATTTGGATTGTAAAGGATGTTCGGTGCATCTGGAGTTCATCCTTTATTTAACCAGGTAAAAGACTCATTGAGATTAAAATCTCTTTTCCAAGAGTGACCCGGCCAAGAGTTTAATTTTTTTCTCCTAACAGACACATTTAAGAGAATTGTCACTTGACCAAAACATCCACAGTTCAAAGAACAACAAAAAGTTGAATTTCTATGATTGTAGTGTAAGCTTCTGATGGTAGAAAAATATATTTGCATTAATTGGCACACTGACCACACACATCAACTGTGTATACTTACAGAGAAAACATTGTGTGCTTGTTGTGTTCCTTCTATTCATGTCAGCGTCCACATGGCAGATTGTTGGATTTATTAAAATGACCACTGGTGTCCAATGTTGCCCATTTTTTAAATGTTGACATGGTGCTTTAAAGAAGATAAAACTGGACTCTGGAGGTGCTGTCAATTCAGAACTGGCATGATGTACTCAGCTGAGTTTTTATTAATGCACCCAAAGCATTTGTCAAGTTATAAAAAGATAACCTTTTTATTTAGCCCTTCAACTTCATCCTCCATTCCTATCCTCAAATAAACGTTCTCCTATTTTGCCATTTGTATGTTTAGCGTGTTTTTTTAGCGTTTACCATAAAAAGCCAACAAACAATACTTCAATCATAATTTGTCAATCCCATGTCCTCCTTGTAGGTCACAAAGTATAAGCTTAATCGTTGTATAGGTTGCCAATAAAACTAGTGTAAAGGCCAATAGGAAGGATTGTGTGTTTCATGAAAACATAGTTATAAAAAATCCTCTTAAAAGTCATTTGCATGGCAATTTTAATATTCAAAGCCGTGAATGACTGACTGAGACAAACAAGGCTCAGTGTTTGGAAAACACATCTGACCATTTCTCAAGAGCCATGGTGTTTTAGCTTATCTACCTTAAATCACCGATGATGGATCAGTGATTTTTCTTCAATGGGTTAAAAGATATCTAAAAACATTATGAGTTTTGATCCAACAATGACCATCATTTAATAAATAATCCTAAAGCAATAAATAAAACAAAAAGGGCAAATCTGCCCGAGCCTTCCCAGAAAGAGTTTTCTTTAACCACTCTAACTGTGGAACATAGGACTCCATGTCCCACTGCAGACGTGGACAAACATCTTGATAAATATGACATTTTTTAAGAGAATAAACACACTAGTAGTAAAGCACTGGATGTACCGTTTTTTCAGGTGATGTGTGATGTGCAGCTGTTAAAGGATAAACAGGATGTGGTCTGGGGAAAGTTCACCCATTGGAGGATTAAGGGGAAAAGTCCTCCTTCAGGTCAGTGTATGTGTGTAGAAGATGAGAAAGGCAATTGAGGAAAATAAACCTTCTGCTTAATCTTTAACAGGACGGCAGTTCAGGGTGTTTTAAAAATAGGCTGATGAGTTATTGGACTTTCCTTTTCCTCGAGCGGAATCGTCTCCTCCTCTGCTTGTACAGGTGCCGGAAATTGATGAAGAGTCCTGGGAGGAGAAGAAAGCCGTCAGTATGAAGCTGATAAGACTAGCTGTAATGTTTGTCTCATCGGGTAAGCCCCGTCTCCACAACACAAGTAAATCATTCCTTCATTCAAAACTGTTTCCAGGGACATTTTTGCACATGAAAATGACATTTTCAGTTAGACATTTATAATGCAACTAATAAAACACATGTTGTCTTCAGTTTTTTAGGGTTTTTTTCTGAAACCAGTGCCTTTATTTAAATGACAGTGTTGAAAGGGGGAGACGGAGGGGATAGCACAGGTCAAACGGTCCCAGGCTGGATTTGAACCCGGGTGCTTCGCATCGGGACCAAGCCCCAGTATGTGGGCAGCCAGCTCTACAAACTGAACTTTGCAGCAGACTCCAAATGCCTTTTTTCTACATTTTCATTCACCTCTTCTTTTGAGGTTTATGAATCAAGCTTCAAATGTCTGACTTCATATTTTATGATTCGTAATTTGATAACAAATTGTTATTGATCGAAATACATTTGTCTTTATTATGACTTATGACAGTTAAATTAGTTTTCCTTAAGCAGCATACATTGTCAGTTTTGTTAGACACAGGGTATATGCAGGAATCCTGAAGTCACATTGAATACCTTTTAAGACCTTTTTTAAGACCCTTTCCATACATTTTAAGACCTCATCGGCAACACACTTTACCTCACATTTACTATATACAGTATTGATTGTAAGATAGCACAACTAAACAGTTTGTGATAACTCCTTATCCTAATTCAGATAGAACAAAGCACAAGAGAATGAATTGTGTGACCAACCCAATGCCAGGTTTATTAGAAAAGAAACCATTAGAAAGTAGTAGGAGAGCCTCCTCTCCACATGAACTTGAACCTCTCTGTCAAGGTCAGGTTTAATGCAGTATGCTGCTTTGTTGCTTCTGTAGACACACTTTGTGCTCTTTCATTCCAGTCAAACTCTTCAGAAACCAGTATTTGACCAATAAACAAAACAATTGACAAAACTTTGAACTATGAAATATATTAAACTTTGGTGAGCTTCAGCGGGGTAATGCCATATAGGAGCTCCCTCACAAATACCCAGGGTTTAAATTGGGCCGGGGCTGTCCGGGGCCAAGGCAACGAAACGAAACTTAAAATAAGAAGCAGCATTTGACAGCTCGCTATGCATGGGGCCGCCTTGAGGGGGTTTCCCGACATGTCGTTGCAGTAAATTAAAGGGTGTTTCATGTTGTCGTTGCTGTGGACCTTCTTAATACCTTGGAAAATGCCGTTTAATACTTTTGTATACTTTTTAATAGCCTTAATTTTCGCTAAATTGATTGATCAACTTTTAATACTTTTTAAGACCCCGCGGACACCCTGTAGACAGCATTTGTATGCTGATTTAGAATTAGAATGTCAACAAGTTACGCTTCGTCACAGACTGAATACCCAGATGTCTTGCTTGTATCTTGGCCACTAAACCCAACACACACAAATACATTTTGCACTTAAAGGGTTTAGCACATTTGAAGCTAATGCACCAGAACCTACAATGGTTTTGTTTATTCAAAGTGAATAGACTTGCATTCTTCTGACTTGGTGTCTTTATGGTTTATTGCATTTATTGTAAGTCACTTTGGATATAAGCATCAGCAAATAAAAGCTTAAAGCTATTGTGTACAGTCGAAGGTAAGGGATGTCTCACCTAGGAACATGAGGACCAGGTAGATCTGCAGAGTGTAGGAGAAGCTCAGGGAGCCTCCCAGCAGCGCGGGGAGGGGGACGCTGAACAGACGCGTCTCATCAAAGATGGCCAGGGACTGGATCACCGCCACCGCTGGAAACAGGTACAGAAAGACACAGAGTCAGCAACAACTCATGTGTACCCCTCCAACTTTGTCTATGCCACTGTTTTCTCAGTATTCTAATCGCTAACCTTCAGCCAAGACCCCCAGCGGGTACAGAGGGATCCAGAGGCTGTACCTCAACCACGTCAACAGCTTCCACTCTGTGCTGATGCAGGCCAGCATGTAGAACGGGTACCTGATGTGGAGAAGGAAGAGCCTGTGTTAGAGGAGGCAGTTACGCATGTTGAGCAGAGAGGGGAGGATGATGATGTGACGGACCTGAAGATCTCGATGGTGCTCCACAGGTAGAAGACGAAGAACACCACAGGTTTGTTCTGCATGTCCTCCAGACTGCCGAAGATCACAAACAGAATGACGTTCCTCCCTGCCACCTGCAACAGAGAACCATCAGACAGAGTTTACTTTAGATACTGTTATTCACATGATGTTAAATATGAATGCTAAAGTATCAGATAGTGATGCTTAAGACAATACTGTTCTTACAACCAGAAGTGGAGGAAGTACTCAGATCTGTACTTGGGTCAAAGTAGAAGTACCAGAGTGTAGAAATACTCTGTTACAAGAAAAAGTCCTGCATTCAAAATGTTACTCAAGTAAAAGTACTAAAGTATTGGCATCAAAATAGTTAGTACCATGAGTAAAAGTACTCATTATGCAGATTGGCCCATTTTAGAATAATATATATCAAATGTTTTGATCATAATTATTGCTGGTAAAGGTGCAGCTAGTTTGAATGACTTTCTATACTGCAGGGTAGATCATTAATCCAATTCTGTAAAGTATCTAAAAGGTAGTAAATAAATGTAGTGAATGAAGTACAAAGTAGCAAAACTACTACTACTCAAGTAAAGTACAAGTCTCTCAAAATTGTACTTAAGTAAACTTCTTGATTAAATGTAATTAGTTACTTTACACCACTGCTTACAACTGTCTGAAAATCTGCAGCATTTGCCCCATTTTTAAAGGGACCTTGATGCTTATATTCAGGTTTCATATTTGTATTCAGTGTCTCTACTGTGACATGTCTACATGCTTTAATGATCAAAAAGGTCTTTATTTGTCTCATACTGCCTGTGATGCAGCACCTCTTCACCCTCTGTCTGAAACCAGAGCCCAGTCTGCTCTGGTTGGTAGCTGGCCGGCTCTGTTGTGATTGGTCAACTGCTAAGAAATGTCCCGTCCCTTAGCCTTTCATGCACAATGTGTTAGAGCGCTAGCCAATAGAAGCTCAAGTGTTAGATAGTGAAATGGAGGCTTTTCAGGCAGGGGGGGGGGCATCAAATCCTACAAACTGGTTCTTTTCTAGCATGCCCAGGTCATAAGGAATGCATTAGTGATGATTGTAAACTAGTTCACTGATACTCTTTACAGCAGGTGTAAAGCTTGAAACCCCAAGAGTGGAGCATGCAGCAGATTTGCGCCCATGGTTTTGGAATGAGATGTTTAAATATCACATGTAATGTTCAGGTTTCCACCTGCTTTTAGCCATATGTGTGACAACTTACACTAGCTAAATTAAAGTAACTTTGCTTTTTGATGACTCAAATGTTTAGGTGTTACTTGGGTTTACATAATCAGGCTTGAAATCAGAATAAAACATGAAGTGATTCTCTCTACCTGTATCATAGCAGGAAAGAATCCAGTCTTAACCAGACCCAGCAAGGGGTTGATGACCTCGAGCACGGCCATCATCTGACAGAAATACATCATGTCGGCCGTGGTGTGGAAGGTATCATAGAACGAGTCTGTGCAGGGAGAGAGAAACAAACGGACATAATTAAACCGCACATTGCATAAGCGTCTATTCATAATCCTCATCATTTGCAAAACAAATCCCTGCTGCGTAGCCGTGTTCCTGTTTCAATTTAAATGAGCTCATCTGTGAATCGCTCCCTCACAAACAAAAACACAGAGCTCTATCTTTCTCTCTGTGTTTCTGGACCTCCTGTGTGTTTCATTTAGCTGCACAGTGGTGCTAATTATGTCTTATTTATTATGCAGCCCATGAAATGTAAAAGCTATTAAAGGGAGTGCAATTGTCTGTTTTGCCCCAGGTTTTTATCTTTATTTCATCCATCCCTTTACAGTTTGCCAATTCTGCTTTTACTCAACTGTTTCACATTGATCATCTTTGAGATTCGTGTGATGTAATGAACAAAGCACAAGAACAATGTAACTGAAATTAAAGTTACTTCAAATAAACTCTGGTGTGCAGGGTTCATGTGTCTGTCTATCTAATAATCTACATGTAATTAAATAAGATTTAATGTAATGCACTGTGGCTTCAAGACCAAATTATTGTCAGTAATAAACAAAAGAAAAGCAGATATCTTGTATTTACAGAAACACTCTAAAAATGGTTAGGCAAACTTCCAGTACTGCGGGGTAACTGGTTGACCCGGACATAAACGTATTCCTCTACAAACCTTGACCAAGAATGAAGAGTCGAACGGTCATGTTGACAAAGATCCAGGAGAATCCCAGGAACTGCACCAGGTTGTACATAAACAAGTAGCCCCTCTTCAGCCCAAGGTACGCTGAGGAAGAGAAGAATATAACTCAAATAACTGATGCTAATGTTGCTAACACATATGAGAAGTACTTCTGTGAGGTTATGTTTGGAAGGTAGCACAGAGCACAGTGGGACTCACGGTCTTTACGAACTCTCGACTCCACACTTATCTTGTTTATTTTCTCTTCCTCCTGAAAAAAATCAAACCATAAAGACATTTTTTTTAATATAAGGTTTAAAAAAACGAGTAGTAAACACTTTACATTACCACATAAAAACAAGATTTTAATTTCATAATAATGAATTGTTAAGCTACTGCGATTTTATATTAACACTCAATCGTAGTAAGAAAAAAGGTGCCATTTAAAAGGTCTAGCACCGGGAATATTGCAAATATATATATTTAAATATAATTTAGATATATATAAAGTTAGACAGTGTGGTGGAGTCTTACAATGTTTGATATATGCTAAGCCAAACCATTCAGAGAAACAGCAGGGGTGGATCAGATTATGTCTGTGAGACTCTTAAACATATAAATGTTGCTTTTCTTACCTTTCTTTCCAACATATAGTTTATTGAGTCATTTTGAGAAATTGGCAAGCATTCCTGTAATAGTTGCTATGTTTTTCCAAACAAAGAGACATCCCTTTGGATGGTGGCTTTGTCAACTAATGTGTAAAAGGGGTTCACATTACTGTAAAATCCCAGTGAAGTCCGACATCGTATTTAAAACAACTTTGAGCTTGGACTAAAAATAGCACCAACTGTCCTAACTGAAATTAGAAAGATCCCATAAAACCGGTTCATCTACTCATTTGCCTCATCAGTCAAAAGCCTTTTCAGTGTGGACTTCATTTTATGTCTACAGTACCTTAGCCTGAAGCTCCATCTCGGCGTCCGACTCGTCCAGCCAGCGGTCGAAGTCTGGAGCCAGAAACAGAGGCTTCTTCTCCTGCAGAGTCAGCCGGTCCCACCAGCGCTCCTCCTGCTTCCTGATCTTGATGTCAACCTGACGCTGGGTGGACTTATGGTTGATCTGAAAGGTATTACAATGTCTATCAGGTTTCGTAACTGAGACAAGCAGAAGGCAATGATGTAATGTGAGTAGCTTCGGAAACCACATTTTATCAACTACTGACTGAAAATAACTTGGTTAAAGGACACATTTGAACACATTTTGTATCAACTTAAGTTATTTCTAGAAGGTACATTTATGCAGTCATTATACGGAGAAATTGTATGAAATTTGCCAATGTGCATACTGTACTTGCTGTGAAAATTATAATATGTATTGCCTTTTATCGTTTAAGGCAATTATTTAATTGTAAATGTATCTCGGTATCTGTAAGTACTGCTGGAAACAACAAGTGACAACACTTAAGAGTTATTATACACTGTAGGAAAACACATCAATAATGCCCTCCTGAACACTGGTACTTATTTAAATCACATTACAATTGTGCAAAAACAAGACATTTCAATATAACTAGGGCTGCAGGGTTTGAAAATAAATAAAAAATTCCCTTTTTAAAACATTTGTCACATTGTCATTGAAACATTTATAAAAATGATCGTGGTGTAATGATTGATGTGTACCAGACAAAGAGTTATTTAGATTGTAAGAATCTGTTTATAGACATCTCTGCAGCATGAAAATACTTTAATCAAAATTACATTTTCATATATGTGGTCTTTACAAAATATCGAGCTTATTGACATTTGGACATTGCATCAGTCCATATTGCAACTTCGATTACATTTAAATTAACTGGACAGCACTCAATATTAAAATCAATTTAAACACACATAAGTGAGAGATGAATAAAATATTGTTACCTCAGTTCTAACAGTTCCCGAAACTCCAGACTGAACTTGTATTCATTATCTCCTTTAGCTCCATGGCCCTGTGCTGTGGAACAATATGAATTGCCATCATGTCAAATATAATAAATCATGTCAAATATTTAAAGATTATTTAGAAAATGTTTTGCTTCAATATTTTCATTATGCAAGTGTGTTTCCTCCTCACAAGCACCCATGTAAATACTGACCTTTGAACTGAAGTGTGTTGTTTTCTTGTACACTGATGTCGAGATCCTAAAAAACACAACAGCAACCATCACCACCAACCCGACACTGACGCACAAAATACAAATTTAAGGATAAGCTGGTTAAGGATGGTGTTTTTGTGTTTTTGGCTATTAAAGGAGCTCTATGTCACACAAAAAAGTAGATATATCTGTCTTAATTCACAAAAGACTTACTAGTGAGAGCCACACATTATTGTTTTTGGTTTGCAAACATTTAAAATAACCCAGACTTAACCCTTTAAAAAAAGTACCCAGTTTATTATGTACACTAAGCTAAGTATTGCATTCAAATACAACAGCCCTGTAATATTATATAAATGCAATAAATCATACCCACAAATAGGGATGATAAGTAGGGCAACTAATAGAGTGGTATGCTAAGTTTAAGAAAACACATAGCTTTACTGCAATGCAGCCTTTAAAACCAGGAAAATACACTTTTGCTATATTAGAATATCCAAAATCTAAAACGATATATTTCGTAAAGCAGGAAGGTGTTGCTTCAACTTTTGGGGCATTTTATAGGCTTGTGTTAATGATTGTAAGTGCATTATACTGAAACACATTTTACATGTTTTATATTTAGTTTTTCCTTATTGATAAGTTCGCGTTAAATACGTAACATGACAGGTGTTCCTCTGTCAGCCTGTTTCAGTGATCATTGAGCCATTCTGCTAAGGGGCTAAACAAGATCCAGAACAACCATTACAAGTCATGCATCTTTTATAGGATCATTGTCGAACAGATGCAGGACGAGGAGGAGGAGGAAAACCAGTAATACCTGTAACTAATGCAAACACTTAGCCAACAGAATAAGATAAAAGTAGTCAGTTATAGATGGTGATGAGGTGAAGATAAATCACCAAAATAAACACAATTATTATTATTATTATTAGTAGTAGTAGTAATACAGGTTTTGACTGGCTGACAGAAAGCATTAACATCCCAATATATTTAGTGTTGAGCTGGGTTTTGTATCTTGAATTATTTATTCTGACTTTGATATCATTGTATTTGTTTTAGTGGTAGTTGATAGCGGTGGAGAGTAGTGATTAACAAGGAAGTCCAGTTATAATTTACAGCTTTTAAGCTTAATGCTTAAAGATAAACCGACAGACAATACATTGTTATCAGCTCCCGTTACACTGTGTATTTTGCCTCAAAAAACAAACGTATATATTTTTTGGACGTAGAACAAATGCATAACATTCATAGACTGTATATATAAAGGTAACATTACATTATTAACGTATTATCAGTTTTCTTCTGGGCATCACACATAAACGTCATAGGTCAAAATAGCGGTGTAACGGTAGCCAACGGTTAGGCTAGCCGTTAGCATAGGGATATGTTAAACATGAATAAGCCACTTTTACACCCACAGCATTAATATATTAAAGATTAAAGGCATTAAACCATATGTCTTTATCAGTAAACGACAGGTCTGTAAGAGTTAAAGCTGGCGTGGTTACCTTTGCATCGCTCAGGTCCACCCGGAGGAAGATCTCTGAGTGCCGCTGAGCCCAGTAAACATGCGGGGTGAGGATCTGCATTGTCACTCTGTGCTTTCTGATATCTAAATGCCATAAAATGAGAAGAAATGTACTAAAACTGTAAACCTACGTCCTCATCTGACAGCCTTCCGACAACCCCCACGCACACACAACAGAGGGGATGTGATGGAGCATGTTTCCGGGAGGGCATTTACGCGCTTCAAAATAAGATTACTAAAGGGCTAAATGAGAAGTTTCAAAAATAAAAGTCCCCACACTTTAAAATTACTAATAAATGAATGTCTTGTAATAGCGAGTGTCTGATGTGTTTTCTCCTCACAAAAAAGTTAAATTACCTAATAAAATAAATATATTAAGTTGAGTCTAGGTCTACATTATTATTTTTATTTTTTTGTGATCACATTTTTATTGAGATGAATACACAACATGTACAACCAAAAGCACAACATATTTTCTTTTTTAAATAAAATAACTAAAAGTACATAAGAAAAATACAAATTAGCATAGGCGGTCGCCTAGGGCACCAGATCTGGGGGGGGGGGGGGGGGGCGCTGCACTGATAGTTCTGGGAGGGAAAAAACATTTTTGACTGTTTGGCTCATCCTAATTTTCAGCCTTGATGTAACAACATTCATAATTAAGTCAAGGTAACACCCTTTTCACCCCGGTTACACTTTTAATTTGCCCTGTACGATGGGCGCTGTAAGTGATGAAAGTGGGGGATGTTGACTTATCAGGCACCCGCAGCTCACAGCCAAAGTGCGAGCGAGCCTCCGAGCGAGCAAGAGAGAGAGAGAGAGGGCCCGTATCGGTACCGCGGATTGTTGTTGGACTGAGGCTGATAAGTTAACTACAGCTCAGTGAGGTAAAGGACAGGACTCTGAGTGTTTAGATAGTTCACTTTAGTCTAAGTTATCTCAGTGGGTCTCAAACGGTTTGGTCACAATTTATGTAAACAAATATTTCCAAGGCACACCTTTATAATTATTAGGATAAATAAAAACAGGTTTGAAATCATTCCAATGCATACTATAGGACAGTAACCAAAATATCGTTTAAAACTGGAGAGATACAAAATATGCATAAATAAATAAATGTTAACTAGGTAAAATAAGATTTAAATGAACAAAAAAAAAAAAAATACGTTACATTTATTTGTTATTGGCTATGTAGGTTATTGGTTATGTTCACATACTTATTTGGTTATTTAAATGTAAACCGATCTTTTTAATATGGATGTTTAGAGATGTACCCCTAAATCTATTCTCTAGTAATTCTGCTCAAAGTGCACCAGATTGAAGCATTTTACTTTAAAATGTTTAAAAAATCTTTCCGGGGGGGCATACCCTCGGACCCCCCTTGAGGATGTGACGTCCACCCCCCAATTAAAACATGTTCATACAATAATGAATACATTTGAAACCTTATTTATGTATATAACCAACATGTCAATACGTTTCAGTATTGTGTATTGGTCTTTTGTAGAGATTTTTAATTTATTCTTTATATATTCTATTGTGTATTGCTTGGAGGGGGGGGGGATCACCAAATCATAATCTCGCCTAGGGCACCAACATGTCTAGGACCGGCCCTGCGTAGTGGAGTAGAAGTATAAAGTAGCATAAAATGGAAATCAAGAAATGTACAGAAGTGTACGTAGTTATTTCCCACCTCTGCATAGCATTAGCTTGCATATGAGACGTTTAGGGACCATCGGTGGGATGATGATCCAAAGATTGTATAAGGGAGGGACAATAACTAAATAAGCCAAGAAAGTACTAAGGTAACGCCTCCTTGTCGCCTTTATGTTCGGTTCCAAAGTACAACTAAACTCAGGTTAGCCACATTATGCGAAAGTTCACCGTGTCAAAGGCTTTGTTGTACAACGAAATAATAATTGATCAACTATACCTGATAGGTGCATCATATAGTGAAACATCTGTTATGGGAATTATGAGATCAAATGTATTAACATTAGGATTCTTGATATAACGCACACACATTTTATCATGTAGCCTACCACACAAATGTCACATGTTTTTCTCTCTGAAAGCTATACTTGTATATGTTTAAACATCATCATCCCATGACATCTTTAGGAGTAGTTAACTAACAAAGGTTGACTGTTCTTATAGCCTAAAGCCTTCTCTGGACTTCCTCTAAACTCGAAGACAGCTGACCTAATTAGAAGGACCATTGTCTCTCACTCTGTTAGTCATGTGAATCAATAAGGTGTTATCTTTTATCTGCTGTTCTGTTTAGTGTGTGAGTTTTTGAAAATATGGTGCAAGGGGGTCTCAGCTGACCTAATCAAATGTTATCTTGAGAGACTTTTTCACTCAGAACAGGAGGTGCTCTTAGTTCATACTTGCACACACACACTGTAAAGAGAGAGGACTGACCAGATGAAATCAACACCAGCTGACTCACTGCTTGGGGGTCGTCCAGGATGTATAAATACTGTAACATTTCAATACTGTAGCACTCACTTACTGACTGTCCGGATAACTTGTATCCCACGGTGGTAGAAAGGAGTCCAGAGTACTCTGTGAGAATTGGACTGTCTGTTTTGCTAATAAACTAGTTGATTTAACATAGCCTTTTATTTTTGTAGTTTTCTTTTGTGCTGCTTTCAACGACCTCTTCTTCTCATCAACAAACGCGATGAAGTAGGGCCGGCCCTCTTGACGGCCGCCTGAGGGTGCCACTACAACACTAACTATATAAAAGTGTGTATACAAGAGGCAAAATGAGTGCAAGAGCAGAAACAGCCAAGGAAACCGCTAAAGCTTCAGTTCCCATCCAGGCTCACGTTATAGACCAACCGAAAAGAAAGACAATTATTAACATTGTTTACCTCATCGCTACTTTGGACATCACATGGATGTTTTTACAGTTTTCCGTCACCCCTGTGAGTATTTATGTAATGGCAAGAGCAGGAAGCTGAGATTTCCGTGCATGCCATGAATGCGAAAACGCTCCCGGAAAACCAGGAAATGCATAATGTTATTACTGATGTTGTTATGAATGGTTACAAATGGTATTTATTATGAGTGTAAGCGTGATGATGTGTACCTTAGGACAGGTTAACAGTAGCTGTCTTTACTATGATTCATTGAATGTGCAGCTGCGTTCTCTTTTGTAAGCTGTTAGATAACCTCAGAGAAATGACTCAATAACATGTGAAAAGTCCAGCATTCACAAATGTAGCATTCTTAAATAAACGACATACGTGATATCAGTAAAGTCCATTTACATTACTATATCAAACATTTTCCTTTATAGAGGCAGGTTAGCATATGTCATTGTTATATAATGATATCCAGTGGTGCTAGAAGAAGGCTATTCAGATTATTTACCAATTAAAATACTAACTTTACAATGTGAAAATACTGCATAATAAAATCTCCACTTAAAGCACAACGCTTCACTTAAGTAAAAGTAAATACACACAATCACACAAAAGTCTTGTGACCTTTTAATTTTTTACTAGAGAATACAAGGAACTATGGTAGAAATGGAATGCATAAGATTATGTAATTATGTAAATGTCAAAATGTAAGGAAAATCACAGTAGTTTAAACATTGAGCATTCTTATTTAGTCTATAAGGTTGATTCAGCTTTTAAAAATGTAATCTTGATGTTGACTGTACTGAAAACATTCTGCAGTTAAATGCCTCAACCACTACAGTCACCACCACGTTTCTCAAATATGGCTCAAAGCCACATTCATCAAAAGCAAACTAGTAACAATGACAAAGGACTTGTGCCATGTTGAGTTAATACTTTTTTTAATCGGTTGACAGCTACTGCAATAGAGTACTACTGCAAACAGCAGTATGTTTTTGTTTGAGCAAGTTGTAAAAATGGGAATCTCTTTTCATTCCTACCATCCTATGACACAAACGTATAATAAACATGATATACATTAAAAACAGAGGTCACCTGCGTAATGTCTAAGGCAAAATGAGTGTCAAATGCTACAACACTGAATCTGTTGGAAGAATCAACTCATATCAAGATGAAATCTGCTGTGAGCTTGTTTACATGCCATACATGACTGTGTGAATTTGTATCTGTTTCTTCATTATGTCTCTCTAGTATTTGGCAAAGAAACTTGGTTTCGACACCTTGTGGCTTGGTTATTTGCAAACCATGGTTGGTTTAATCCAGCTGTTTGGTGGTCCTATGTTTGGAAGGTAAGAAAACATATATATGTAATTCACCAGCACTTACTGTGATCTTGCTTGAAGTGAATATATCTGCACTTTCCTTGTTTTTCAGAGTTTTAATCTTCATGTTTTTCGCACTTATTGTAAGTCGCTTTGGACAAAAGCGTCAGCTAAATGATATATAATGTAATGTAATAAATATTATGTGTTTTACTATTAGCAACCTACAATGTTTTTGTCCAGATGAAAATGTGGGTGCTGTTATTGATGGCAGGTTTGCAGATATCTTCGGAGCCCGGGCAGCTTTGTCCCTGTCATGTTCTGCGACAATCGTTTTCTTTCTGCTGCTGGCCATCGCATCGAGTCCTGCCATGCTGTTCCTCCACAAAGTCCCCACAGTCTTCATGCATGTTCTACCTGGTGAGCACCACGCTTCTACAATCCTGCTCACTAAGCTTAACATTTTAAACTTCAAACATAGAAACACAGGCTTTTAAGACTCTCTCTTCTGCCTTTGAGAAACATTCAATAACTGTCACTAATCATCTCTTAAGAAGTGTTGGTTATTCTATTTGTATTACAAGCTCAGTTAATTACATATACTCCTAATACATAAAAAAAAAGGATTCATAATATTCTTAAGTGATCTTAAAGAACATTTTGATATCAAGTGGTGATTTGAGTTACAACCAATGTGCAATATTGTTATTTAAATATTTAACCGAATTTCTATGTTAAACTTTTTTTCCATTTGCTTGTATGTCTTCATCCGTTGCCTGCAGCATCTCAGATGGTAGTTGCGGACCTTTCAGAACCTGATAAACGGGCAGACGCTTTATCCAAAATAGGTCTGTGTTTTGGCATCGGAATGATTGCAGGATCCACGTTGGGCGGCCAGCTTAACACACGCTATGGGTGAGTCTCACTGTATGTGGTTTGTTGGAAAATGGGTCTACATTTTGTGATGTTTTTCAGGAAAGGGCAGGTTTGGTTATATCAGACGGTCGAGGTCAGCATTGTTTCTATACTGCAGGTGAAGCTCTTCTCTGCACTATGTTTCCTAATGATTATATTAAGTTATACAATCATTGTCAGACCTATTATTATTATTATTATTATTGCTGCTAATGTTAATAAGGTAACTATTACTTTACACTCCTAGGAGAATTAAAACATTCACAGTTGGAAAGTTATTGTCAAAAGGATTTTTTCCCCAAGCTATGAATAATAGGTGTACTAGAGTCTAGAGTCTCTAGACTATAGCTTCATTTTACTACTCTTTAATGTTGACCAAAGTTATCTGATTTGGAAATATTCTTTGCATAAATATATAATGAAGCACTAAAGTTAGGACGAGAAGCATGTTTCTAACCCCTGCTGTTCCCATGTTAAAGCTGCACTAATGGATATTTTGATATTGAAAGTATATTGAATTATTATAGTGTAAAAGGGGTTGTTGTCTGTAGTGAGGAGCCCATGGGGCTAATCTTTTTTTAACAACTTCATAAGTTAATAATATGTGAATGTGGTATTAACAGCTTTTTCTCTTGAACCAAGTCGCCGAAAAGTAAACTATAATGACTTTAACTAAACATTATGGACAGAATAATATGATAATTTGCTTTGTAATATATAAATAATATTTAAGTGGGTATAATTTAATTATTTTTACAACATCTATGTCTATCTACATAACATTTCCATATTCTTGTCCGCCTCACACTTTCATTTCTTTCCAGAGAGAAACTTACTGCATGTGTTGGTGCTGTGGGGAGTGCCTTCAGTTTACTGCTGGTTTTAAAGTTTATCCCAACAACTACCAAAGCTCAAGCTACAATAACCAACAAAGACAGTAAGACACACTTCTGTTTGCTACACTTAATGTTCACAGCTTTTGGTAATCTGTATAATGCTGATACGTTCACGTTTATGGAAACAGGTTTTAGGAAGTAGCCTATTGGTGAGCAGGTTTCACTGTCTGACCAAAATCACATTAGTAGTAAAAACCTAACGTTATCGGCTTATAACAAACTACGTCATGGCTGCATGACTTTACATCACCGTCTCTAAGTTGAATTTGCACTACAGTTTGACTAATGAGCAAACTACAAAATAAAGTAGTTCAATCTGTGGAATGCAGCCGCAGGCACCGCTTGTCATGTGACAAGAAACAACCAATTGCAGCCGAGAGATATCTTTACTTCCGTAAACACAAGTGTACGGCAAAATGGTGGAGGTTAATTTAAATTGATTTCAGTGCGGGTCTATCGTTACCCCGACGTTAAGATCGGTCCAGTGTGTCACCCATTTCCATGTTATGAGACCGCTGCTAAAATGTCTCACGATGTCAGACGCTGTCGGGTCTGAAGTGCCGGTGTCCGGAACACACACACACACACACACACACACACACACACACACACACACACACACACACACACACACACACAAACACAACACACACACACAGAGTAGAGCAAAGCAGAGATAGAAACACCGTTTTCCGTGGAAAACACTGCTGTCCCACGAAAACTATTTAAATATAACTTTAAAGAACAACACCCTGAAGAAGTTCAGATGGTTGCTTAGCAACATTAAGCGCGAACTGCCTCAGCGCCCCTGAGAAGTAGCTGCACAAGACCTCGCGTTTACGATGCGGTAAAAAAAACGCTCTTGTGAAGAGCCCCTTGGCTTTAAACTATACATTTTAAATCTTGCTGAGACCCAGTGTTACTCTGTAGAGATCTACAGGGAAGATGGAGAGCTTGGCACCTGACATTGACGAAAACAATTTGCACAAGACAGGCCCCGTTTCAGCCTATCATCATTATGTCCTGTCATCCATCCTTCCCGATGCTCAACAGGAATTCCTCTGCATGCAGAAGAAAAACAAAGCTTTGGAAAAGGAGAACGAGATCCTCAAGAAGAAGGTTGAGTCTTTGATGACTGATTGTGAGCAGTTTAAAGCAGAGCGGCAAAGAATCCACAATGTGATCAAAAACAGAGACCACCAGAGGAACCAGCTGTTGCACTGCAAAAATGAACTGTCTGCTTTGGGTAAGAAGATGGCCTTCCAGCAAACTGAACTGAAGAGAGAGCATAAACAAAATGAAACTGTCAAAGAAGAGCTGGAGTCAGTTAAAAAAGAGCTCCAGTCAGTAAAGCAGGGGGCTTTCACCCAGAGGACAGAGCAGCAACACCTGAAGCAACAGCTGGACCAGGTGGTCAAAGAGAGAGACATTCTGAATGATGCTTTGCTGCGCTGCAAAATCGAATGTTCAGAGTTGCGTGAAAAGATTTGCTACCAGCAATCGAGCGCGAACAAGAAGGACCGTCAGTGCAAAAAGCAGATGAAGGAAATCCATTTCCTCAATCTAGAGAAGCAGACACTCGAGAAGGAGAGGTGCATCACTGAAAGCAATGCAGAGGAACAGAAGCAGGAGCTCCGAAAGTGTGAGGAAGATCTCCAGACACTGAAGGAGAAATTCAAAGAGAGCAAAAAAGTACAGGAAAAGGGGACAAAAATAGCCATAATCCAAGAAAGTCCTCACAAAATCAAAAAACCAAGACAAAAGGTGCCTCACCCGAAGGTTCAGTCTTTACAGAAAGAGCTGCTCGCCCAGGCGGAGGAGCTGAGGGCCACACAGAAGCTCTGTGAGGAGCTGAAGAAAAAAGTGACCGAGGTAGCTGTGCAGTTCGAGCAGTGCCAGGCGACGATCAGGGACCAGAAAGAGAAGCTCAAGGCAGTAACAGCAGAGAGGAACATGTACAGAAGTCTGACTGAAACACTGGGGACTGAGTTAGTGGACATCAAAAAAGCGCAGCGCAGCGAAAAACAGCGGAATAAAGCGACCAAGAGAGCAAAGAAAGTCAAGGTGCCATCAGAGGAAAAGTCAAAGGGGTCCCGTCTCCCACCAACATCCAGTAAAGTCCAGATGCAGTCCGATTTAAGGATTATGGGGAAAAAACTTTAGAGTTTTTCCTTCTCCTCTTCTGAATAAACTGACATAACGCCATTCTGATGTAGTTGTGTTTGTCTGTGTGAGGTACATTTGACAATCCTGTTTTGAATTTAGTTTAAAAAAAAATACAATATATGAACTAAATAAAAAATCAAAATGATAATTCCAATTAAACAAAGCTGTACATCTTCAACATATGTAATACTTTACATTACATTAATAACTTGTGTATTGTTTGAAGGAAAAGACAAATATACATTGTGATTTTGGGTTACACTGATGTGTTACATTGGTTATTAGTGGTCTGGTTTGATGATGGGGAAAAGCAAACAAAATAAGTATGCTACAAAAGTTTTTTCAGAGTTGTTTTGACAGCTGCCAATCCTTTCTTGTTTGTCATCGATTATACAGAATCTTATCTAACAGGTATCGTTCCTAAAGATTTACTGTATAATTTTGATTTCACTGCAGGTGAGAACAAAAGCAAGTCAATATTCAACGTGGGAGAGATCACAAGACTGTTGAAGTTTCCAGGTGTGATGCGGACTTTTGTTGTGAAGATAATTGCAGGTTTACCATCAGGTGAGAGTTTCTGTGAGATTCCACAGAGAACACATGTGCTCTGTGTGAAGCACACACGTTTCTTCCCTCATAAATCCTCTGTTCTCTGAAGTACTGCTCTTCTCTTTCCTCAGGGATTTTTCAAGTAATGTTGTCAATCATTGCAATGGAGTTCTTCAAGCTGAAACCCGAGCAGACCGGCTATCTGATCGCTTATTTTGGTATAACTTCAATGGTAAGTGTCACATCAAGTGAGTTTCTGCACTCATGATGCTATCTGTAAAACAAAGTCAATAAATCCTGGGTGTTTGTTCAGGTTATTCAGGGAGGAGTGATCGGTCGGATGACTGCGAGATACTCTGAGCGCTCGCTGCTGCTTCTGTCCATAGGAATTTCTTCTTTGGTGGGACTTGCTCAGGTACACACACGCACAAATGCAAGGCTTATACTGTCATAGGCTGGGTGTATTTAAAAAACTGCACTAGTCCATTGATAATATTACCTGAAAAAACGGCTTTGTTTCAGTTCGGTGAAACCAAATTATTCAATCTGTATGTTTTTTCCTTGTTTATCATTTCCTAATATCTTCCTTCATTTTGTATTTCTTCTACAATCATCCAATAGTGGTTGAAATATTTCACTTCAAGCAACAAGTCTGAACCAGCCAGTACTGCTAGAGCAGATAACCAAACTCATTAGACTTTATCTTCTGGGGATATCTTCTTTACCTCCTGCACCTCTTGCTCGGAAATGTTTTTATTTTATTTTGACATCTATTTTTTTCTTTCTTCAGGCTTACATGCAGAATGTGTTCCAGTTCTGCCTTACCGTCATCCCGATGATGTTTGCTCTCAGTACGTTTAACGTCATCACAGACAGCATGCTCACCAAGAATGTACCGTCCTCTGACACAGGTGAGCTCATCCTGCATCCTTTCTGCACAACATTCATAAAACCATTAACAGCAGGCACTCTTTCCATGGCTCACATTTCACATAGGGACATTCTGTTCACTTGATTTGTAACCAGATCTGATTACTGCGGCTTTAAACTATTTAAGGGAATGAAGTGTCATCTTACAAAATTCTAATCTCTTATGCTTCAGTGTCATGTGTTAAAAGCTCAAACCAAAAAGAACAGAAAATAATCTGAAGACTACAGGCCCACTTTTTGTAATCCAGTTGTTATTAAACCTGCTTTGCTCTTGTCCTCAGGCACGATGCTGGGGCTGTGTGCATCCGTCCAATCTCTTCTTCGTACAGTGGGACCGACGGTTGGTGGCTTCCTATATGTGAACTACGGCATTTCCTCCATAGGCCTTATCCAGTTTGTCGTGAATATAGCCGTGTTTGTGTACCTGCTGCAGCGCCACTTCCCAAAGACAGCCGAGCAAAAGGAATGAAATATTTTAGTTTTTTTAAAAGCTTATTTTTCGT
Organism: Dissostichus eleginoides; assembly: GCA_031216635.1. Lineage (NCBI taxonomy): Eukaryota > Metazoa > Chordata > Actinopteri > Perciformes > Nototheniidae > Dissostichus > Dissostichus eleginoides. Next base: position 13,822,054 of record CM062264.1, read on the forward strand.
ATCCAATTCATCCACCAACTGATAGAGGAGCTGGAAATTCAAGGTTAGATTTTTAGGGACAATCATCTCTACATGTGCATATATTCAATTAAATCTGTCGCAGGTGTTTACATGATGAGATAAGGTCAAGCCTTTCCACTCCTCCATTACTCAGATTTTGTTGCTGGTTAATCTTTGGTGGAGATGCAGGACTCAACCACTAGATGGCAGCAAGCCCTTAATTTTACCAGATGATGCTGTTGTGTTCCATCATTCACATTAGGTAAAATCACTTTTAAACACACTTTAAAATCCGTTACAGATTTGATCAAACGTAATCAAAAATTATTAAATATTAGACATATCAACTAACTCCTAATAGAACACAGTTATATCAGATTTTTTTTAAATGAAACTTTATTTTCTTATTGGTCATTATTGTTTAATAAATATTACAAATATATATATATATAAATATATTTTTGTACATTTCTTTATTAAAAAGCATAAATGCATTATAACAGAATCTTGCAATTCACTTCATCTTAATAACTGCTGCTTTAACTCACTTGACAGTTTAAGTGTCTCATGATGGTCCAAATACTTTTTTGCGTGAATAAACATTTGGCAGAAGCACTTAATATATCTGTAATTGGAATAGTCCTAAAAATAATATAATGTATATTGTCAAAACATTTCAGCCTTTTCAGAATATGACGACAGTCCGGCCATTAAAAAGTAACTGCAACTTTTACCCTTCTATTAAAACTATGGAATTAGACTGGATTTATTTCATGGTTTTCGTTGCGCATGGATTAAGGATCAATTGGAGGAGAATGGAGATAAGCAATCGTTGGAAATACTTCACGGAGGTAAGCACTGGCTGTTAATAAAGACTGCAGTTTTGGAAGCCACATTCAACGCGGATCACAGCCAGGTAAGCCTTACCACTGAATGTGCACATTAAGCTCTATGGAATGGACGAAGTTTGTATATTCACCGCTGTATATCTTCGCTGTATATCTCCGCTCTGTCGCATTGAAGGCGCGCTGCTCTGTTGATGTGAAAATGTGATGCTTTTGAAGGAATCTCAAGCTTGAACTTTACAGAGAGCACTGAGCAGAGTCCACTAGTGGCACCTCACAAGAGATACCCATGGTGCAGAAGCAGCGGTGAAGTCCTTGTAGATCTCTGGCACTTTGAGGGCAGACAGATCCAGCAACTCTCCACTGATGTCTTTGGATAGTGTGCTGCTCCTATTTGAAGTAAATCCAGAAACATCAACACATATTCTGTGTGCATAGCTTACTTTGTAGTGCCAAGAGACGGGAGTCAGAGACGGTGTGTCAAAAGACAAAGCTAGTCTTTTATTAGACATGGAACAGAAAGTAAACAACTCAAGCCTGGGAACTCACTGACCGGAAACCAGGAAGTTCCTGTAAACTAAAATGTCCGTGCGGAACAATACCCCAACCCATGGTTCCGTGGGTGAATTATGTCAACCCACCACATAAGCCCCCCCAGAATTCACCCATAGTCAAAATCCTCACGTCGGGGAGGAAGGACCACCCGACCCCGGCGCGTAAGGACCACAGGGGCCGAGGAGGGCGGGGCCGCAGGCGAGGGCAAGGGCGTCAACGAGGGCGAGGGCACCCCGATAGGGGGCGGGGCATGGGAGGACGGCCCCGACGTGGGGGCAGAGCCAACTCCAACGGCCTGGAAACGTCCACATGAGCAGGCTTAATCCTATGGACACGGTCTCAGGTCTGGCACCAACGTCCACCACCAGGCTCTTGTCCCCGTGTCGTATGACCCTGAACGGGCCGTCGTAAGGGGGCCATAGGGGGCCGCGGTGGGCGTCGTGATGAATGAAAACAAAATCCGCTGACCTTAGTCCGGGGGACACCCGGAAAGCTGGGTTGCTGTGCTGCGACGTGGGGTCGGGCGTGACAGGGTTGATAATCAGGCCGTGTTGGTTGAGCCTCGTGAAAAAGTCTCGGAGATGTGCCTGGTGCTCTTTTTCAGAGGAGCTGGCGATGAGGATGTCCTCTAAATAGACGAAGATGAATGGCATGTCTCTGAGTGCCGAATCCATCAGCCGCTGAAAGGACTGAGCTGCATTTTTAAGTCCAAAGGGCATACGCAGGAACTCAAACAGCCTGAACCGCGTAACCACCGCCGTTTTGGGGACGTCTCAGGGGGGGACCGGAACCTGGTGGTAGCCCCGCACCAGGTCCACTTTGGAAAAAACCAGCTTGCCCGCCAGGTGTGCAGAGAAGTCCTGGATGTGAGGGACTGGGTAGCGGTCTGGTGTAGTGGCGTCATTAAGGTGGCGGTAGTCAACACACGGTCGCCACCCGCCGGCTGGTTTAGGGACCATGTGGAGCGGTAAGGCCCAAGGGCTGTCTGAGCGGCGGATGATGCCCAGGAGCTCCATATTGTCGAACTCCGACTTGGCGACCGCCAGCATGTCGGGGTTGAGCCGCCGGGCACTAGCGTAGACTGGGGGGCCTTTAGTGTCAATGTGGTGCTCGACCCCGTGTTTGGTAGTGGCGGCGGAAAAGGTGGGCTGCGTTAAGCCGGAAAACTCACTGAGAAGGTGTTGATACTTGTCACCCTGTGAGAGTGAGCTGGAGAGCCCGCTGAATGATGCCTCGCCGCGGACACATGCGAAGGAAGTCTGCGCCGAGGAGGGGGAAGGAGATGTCGGCCGTGACGAATTCCCATGTAAACCGCTGGCCCTCGAAACACAGGTCCACTGTCTTTGTGCCATAGTTGCGAATAGGGGTGTCGTTAGCGGACATCAAAGGTGGGCCGTGCTGCGACGTGGGGACGGGCGTGAATGTCCCGGTGGTCTCCAGCAGGGAGGAGCGCTGCCTGGCTGCAGACCAGGGCACAGTCGCGGCCGGAATGAATTCCCCGGGGACTCGTAGCGTCTGGCCATACACAAGCTCCGCCGACGAGGATTGCAGGTCTTCTTTGGGGGCGCAACTGAGGCCGAGCATAACCCACGGGGGCTTATCTACCCAGTTGCCGTCTGTCAAGCCGGCACGCAGGGCCGCCTTCATGGATCGGTGGAAACGCTCACATAAGCCGTTAGCCTTGGGGTGATAGGCGGTGGTGCGGTGCAGCTTGACCCCCAAACCCTCGGCAACCGCGTTCCAGAGCTCCGAGGTGAACTGAGAGCCGCGGTCAGAGGAGAGGTCAGACAGGGTCCCAAAGCGCGCCACCCACGTGCCGATGAATGCGCGGGCCACGTCAGAAGATGCCGTCGAGGTGAGGGGAACGGCCTCGGGCCAGCGGGTCTTCCTGTCCACCATCGTGAAGAGGTAGGTGAAACCGTGAGAGGGGGGCAGTGGACCTACGAGGTCGACATTGACATGGTCAAACCTCCTCTCAGGAACCGCAAAAAGTTTGAAAGGGGCTCTAGTATGGCGGTGCACTTTAGCCCGTTGACAGGCCACGCATGAGTCGACCCAGGTCTTCATGTTCTTTTTAAGCCCTTGCCACACAAACTTCTGCGACACCAACTTCACGGACGGTTTTCTGCTGAGGTGGCAAAGGTTGTGTATTGCCTCAAAAACGGGTCGGCGCCAGTTCGCAGGGACTAGCGGTCGAGGCTGGCCCGTGGAGAAGTCGCACCACAACTTTGCGCCTGAGTCACCGACCGCGACCTCATCCAGGCGTAATCCTATGTCCGAGGCCTTGAGGGTCTGGACCCCGTGGTCAGAGGCCTGGTCCGTGCTCATGCGGAGGTAATCGAGGCCCAGCTGCACAGCACCGATGACCGCTCTGGAGAGGCAGTCCGCGACCATGTTAGCCTTACCAGCAATGTGTTTGATGTCCGTGGTGTACTCGGATATGTATGAGAGCTGGCGTTGCTGGCGGGCGGACCACGGCTCTGCCACCTTGGACATGCAGAATGTGAGTGGCTTGTGGTCCACGAACGCCGTAAACTCACGGCCTTCCAGCAGGAAACGGAAGTGGCGAATCGCCAACCAGGGGCCAAGGAGTTCCCTGTCGAACGCACTGTACTTGCACTCCCCAACAGAACCGCGGTGCTGGGGCAGAGGCTGCTACTTTGAGTAACGTTTACATTATTTGCACATCTTTACTTTCAAACTTGCACTTTAATTTGTATTATTTATTTTGTTTTCATTATGATTTTTTTGTATTTATGTTATTCAAATACATTTGATTAAACAAGTTCAAAGTTCAAATTCAAATGTTTCATGAGTCATTATTTTAATTTTCTATGGGATCATGTTATGTTAAGGCAGAGGGACTGGACAACACGGTGACATTCACAGGTGTGCAGACTTGAGGTAAAACATGCACTGGAGCCCGGAAAAGGAGCCGTGCCCACAGGAAGCAGAGATGGAGGGTGTGACAGAAATAATCGTTAGATTAGTCGACTACCAAAATAATCGTTAGTTACAGCCCTAGTTACAATGGTCATGTCAAACTACATTAGAACAGAATTGTCCCCATTTTGTCTTTAATAGTTACTAACATTAGATATTTTAATGAGATATGGACCGCAAAACAAAAAATGTCCCTGGTTTTCATTTTTTAAATCAAGTCACCAAATGCAGGCGCCTTATGTGAATTACTGTTCAATTTAGTTGATGTAATAATCGTTTGGTTTCTTTTACATTAAAAACAAGTTACAATTTTCAAAAGGTCTTATGTTTTTTTTCGGGGGAGGCCCTTTTTCCAGTTTAGAGCAATAGCCCCTCCAAATGTCTGTGCACATCCCTGCTCAAAGTCCCCTCCTGAGAACAAAATCATGCCACTTCTGCTATATTTGATGAGAGATAAAATTATTTTTAGCAATAAGTTCTTAATAAAATTGGTACTGTTGGACTCAGCACTTGTTAGACTACTACCCCAAATACAATGAAGTACTTTTATTGTGTACTTTGAGTAATACTCTGTCAAACTCCCTTCCCGAGTACAATAATGCATGTTTTTAGCTATCTTTGATGAGAGATAAGGCCTCTACACACCGGCCCGACTTTGGGAGTCAGAGGCCGTCCGAAGCCCGTCAGAGGCAGTCGGGCATTCGCGTCGCACTACTCAGGTTGGTGTGTCGTCTCTTTACGGCACATTTTCAACCCTCCCGCCTCCTCCCGCCGCCGATTCAACATGTTGAATCGGCGGCGGGAGGCCGCGGGAGGCCAAAGAACGTCGGGACAAATCAATCACTCTGATTGGCTGTTCAGCTTAGCGAATCAGTGCATCAGAAGTGAAGCGGAAGTGAGGGACCAAAACAAACGATAAGAAGGCACACACAGACGGCTAATCTTCCTCATTTTCATCTCACCCGGACGCAAGAGTTTCTTTTTTATCATGACGGCATGGAATGAAGAAAGTGAAGACCAACTGATCAGGCTGTGTTTGTTTGTTTATATTACTAAGTCTGTTCTTCTTCTCTCGGTGTATAAAACGCAGTCTGTCTTCCGGTTGTTGCCTCTTTTGAATGACGAATACACACTACCGCCGCCTGCTGGTAAGGAGAGTTATTGCCACTCGTCGGCTGAAGTATTTGCGGTGTGTTCGTAGGCGGGCGGCTTTATCCGACGAAGCCAACGAAGCCTGACGTAGCTGACGTAAAAGTCGGGACGCCTTCGGTACGCGTTCTTTGGTCTCAGGTTGGTGTGTAGAGACCTTTAGCCAGTGTGTATTTCTTCCTGCACTACAAGATTTCGATGTGTACAAATCTGGGCCATTTATTGTGTCATTTCTCCAAACACATACAGTACAAATGCCTGTATTGGAGTCTTAAAAAGGTGCAGTAGAAGGACTTTAGCAGCATCATAAGAGGCCAACAAGAGTGACAGGGGTGTGTCACTGTCCTGAAGGAAAGTTGTGAACAGCTATCAAGGATAGTCTCTAAAGACTTTCCAAGGGGTAACAATGCTGCTGCTGGAGTACTGATCTAGTGGATCTAGTGTTGATGTCATCTGATCTGTCACAACCATATCCTCTTAAAATACTCTGTCTAACATTATCTGTACATTACATTACATGTCATTTGTTAGACACTTTTATCCAAAGCGACTTACATACATTCAGTACTGTGGACAATCCCCACAGGAGCAATTTGGGGTGAAGTGTCCTCCCGATTCGAAGTCCAGCACACTACCCACTGAGCCACAGCCTCCCAGTATTGTGAACGCTTTTAACGCTTATTAAATATAGCAGAAAACATGCATTATTCTACTCAGGGGAGTTTGACAGGGGATTACTCAAACACTTGATTGTACTTGTGGGAGTAGTCCAAGTAGTACTGAGTCCAACAGTATCAATTTCATGTAGAACTTGTTGCAAAAAATCATTTTATCCCTCATCAAATATAGCAGAATACATGAATTATTGTACTCAGGAGGGGAGTTTGACAAAGGATTACTCAAGAAGTACACAGTAAAAATACTTTATTGTACTTGTGGGAGTAGTCCAAGTAGTACTGAGTCCAACAGTCCCAATTGTATTAAGAACTTATGGCAAAATATCATTTTATCTCTCATCAAAGATAGCTAAAAACATGCATTATTGTACTCTGGAAGGGAGTTTGACAGAGTATTACTCAACAAGTACACAGTAAAAGTACTTCATTGTATTTGTGGTAGTAGTCTAACAAGTACTGAGCCCAACAGTACCAATTTTATTAAGAACTTATGGATAAAGATCATTTTATCTCATCAAATATAACAGAAGTGGCATGATTTTGTTCTCAGGAGGGGACTTTGAGAGAGTATTACCCAAAAAGTACACAGTAAAAGTAGCCTACTTCATTTTATTATAGCAGTCAAACTAGGACTGAGTCAAACAGTGTCAGTTTTATTAAGAACTTATGGTACAAATGACTTGTATTGCAAATAAAGCAGAAAAAAACATGCATTATTTTACTCTTGTACAGCGATTACCGTAAAGGCGCTAGCCTATTAATTGGGAACTCAAAAATGAATAGCTGCTGATTTGACCAAGCGAACGCGAGAGACGGCTGAGTTGACCGCAGTTATGCAACAGCAACCGAAGCTAAACTGACTATCTTGACTACTTGTTGTTGCTATCCTATTGTGGCATAAGCCGTTTTCTACAGGCACATTTTACCTTTTCATTATGATTCTACTTGTGAATGCTCTCTTGTCTACCTGCTTGCTCTCCACAATGATCAATAACGGCGAACGGATGGTAAAAGTAAGGTACAAATAAACAGAATCACACGAAGCCTGGTTAGTGTTGCCTGACTTTATAAAGTGTGTTATTTTTGTAAGTGTGTGGTTGCGTTCTAGTCACTTTGCTCAGCGCTACTGCTTGTTACAACTTTCATTTTCCGTACTCGCCATAAACTGTTATTATGACTCAGGTTAATCTCGCCCCCTTCAGACGTGAGCGTGGTTCTTGGTTCTTGGTTCTTGCCGGGTAACGAAGTGGGTCAGCTAAGAACCGGTTTTCGTTGTTTAGAGCCGGCTCCGCTGCGGCCGAAACAGGAAGAACCAGAGCTAAATCAGGCTAGCCCGGAACTGGCTCTGGAACCGGTTTGGTGGAAAAGGGGCAGAACCAGAGAAGAACCAGTTAAGCACCAGAAAAGCACAAGAACGGTTCTTGAACCGGAACCGGTTTGGTTTATTGGCAGTTTGCAAACCACTTAAGAGTACTGGAGTGTGAAACAAGAGCTATTGAGTCAGTGTTGTGGTGCTATTGCTTTGTTCTGGATCTGTGAGCTAACCACGCCCCGTTCATTTGCATATAAGGAATGGAAATGTGTCATTATGAAATACAAGTCCCCTGAAATAAATAAACGTGTCATTATGAAATACAAGTCCCCTGAAATAAATAAATGTGTCATTATGAAATACAAGTCCCCTGAAATAAATAAATGTGTCATTATGAAATACAAGTCCACTGAAATAAATAAACGTGTCATTATGAAATAAAAGTCCCCTGAAATAAATAAATGTGGCATTATGAAATACAAGTCCCCTGAAATAAATAAATGTGGCATTATGAAATACAAGTCCCCTGAAACAAATAAATATGTCATTATGAAATAAAAGTCTCTTGAAATAAATACATGTGTCAGAAATAAAAGTCCCATGAAATAAATAAATGTGTATTTAAATGTACATGTATACATATTTATTGCCTCATTTATTTATTTCAGAATTTATTTCATAGGCATATTTATATATATATGTATTTATTTAATTATTTATGTATTTATTTAATTTTGGATTAAATGGCATTCCATAAGATTGAACGTTTACAGCATTGCCATATATCCTCGTGTCTTTTATTTTGAAATATGTTCTTTAACTTCCGGTCCACCTGACTGCTTCTCTTCATTCTTCAATACAAAACGAAACAAAAACAAAATAAGTATTTATCAAAAACCAAAATCGGACCGTTTTTTTTATTAGGTTTTCTCGTTGTCCGTTTTTTGATTCAGACAACAAAAACGGGAAAACGGCTTTGGTTTCCCATTTTTTCGTTTTTGATTTAAAACGAGAAAGGGCTGGTATTTTCGTTTTTTGGTTTTTGAAACCAATCAAACTAACAAAACGTACACGGACCCAGCTTGCTTCCTACCGACTGTTAGCTTACGTTTGGCGGTAACACTAACGTTATAAAAGTGTGTTTTATACAAGAGGCAAAATGAGTGCAAGAGGAGAAACAGCCGAGGAATCCGCTAAAGCTTCAGTTCCCATCCAGGCTCACGTTATAGACCAACCGAAAAGAAAGAAAATTATTAACATTGTTTACCTCATCGCTACTTTGGACATCACATGGACGTTTTTACAGTGTTCCGTCACCCCTGTGAGTATTTATGTAATGGCAAGAGCAGGAAGCTGAGATTTCCGTGCATGCCATGAATGCGAAAACGCTCCCGGAAAACCTGGAAATGCATAATGTTATTACTGATGTTGTTATGAATGGTTACAAATTGTATTTATTATGAGTGTAAGCGTGATGATGTGTACCTTAGGACAGGTTAACAGTAGCTGTCTTTACTATGATTCATTGAATGTGCAGCTGCGTTCTCTTTTGTAAGCTGTTAGATAACCTCAGAGAAATGACTTAATAACATGTGAAAAGTCCAGCATTCACAAATGTAGCATTCTTAAATAAACGACATACGTGATATCAGTAAAGTCCATTTACATTACTATATCAAACATTTTCCTTTATGGAGGCAGGTTAGCATATGTCATTGTTATATAATGATATCCAGTGGTGCTAGAAGAAGGCTATTCAGATTATTTACCAATTAAAATACTAACTTTACAATGTGAAAATACTGCATATAATAAAATCTCCACTTAAAGCACAACGCTTCACTTAAGTAAAAGTAAATACACAATCACACAAAAGTCTTGTGACCTTTTAATTTTTTACTAGAGAATACAAGGAACTATGGTAGAAATGGAATGCATAAGATTATGTAATTATGTAAATGTCAAAATGTAAGGAAAATCACAGTAGTTTAAACATTGAGCATTCTTATTTAGTCTATAAGGTTGATTCAGCTTTTAAAAATGTAATCTTGATGTTGACTGTACTGAAAACATTCTGCAGTTAAATGCCTCAACCACTACAGTCACCACCACTTTCTCAAAATGGCTCAAAGCCACATTCATCAAAAGCAAACTAGTAACAATGACAAAGGACTTGTGCCATGTTGAGTTAATACTTTTTTTAATCGGTTGACAGCTACTGCAATAGAGTACTACTGCAAACAGCAGTATGTTTTTGTTTGAGCAAGTTGTAAAAATGGGAATCTCTTTTCATTCCTACCATCCTATGACACAAACGTATAATAAACATGATATACATTAAAAACAGAGGTCACCTGCGTAATGTCTAAGGCAAAATGAGTGTCAAATGCTACAACACTGAATCTGTTGGAAGAATCAACTCATATCAAGATGAAATCTGCTGTGAGCTTGTTTACATGCCATACATGACTGTGTGAATTTGTATCTGTTTCTTCATTATGTCTCTCTAGTATTTGGCAAAGAAACTTGGTTTCGACACCTTGTGGCTTGGTTATTTGCAAACCATGGTTGGTTTAATCCAGCTGTTTGGTGGTCCTATGTTTGGAAGGTAAGAAAACATATATATGTAATTCACCAGCACTTACTGTGATCTTGCTTGAAGTGAATATATCTGCACTTTCCTTGTTTTTCAGAGTTTAAATCTTTATGGTTTTTGCACTTATTGTAAGTCGCTTTGGACAAAAGTGTCAGCTAAATGATACTTAATGTAATGTAATAAATATGATGTCTTTTGATATTAGCAACCTACAATGTTTTTGTCCAGATGAAAATGTGGGTGCTGTTGTTGATGGCAGGTTTGCAGATATCTTCGGAGCCCGGGCAGCTTTGTCCCTGTCGTGTTCTGCGAAAATTGTTTACTTTCTGCTGCTGGCCATCGCATCGAGTCCTGCCATGCTGTTCCTCCACAAAGTCCCCACAGTCTTCATGCATGTTCTACCTGGTGAGCACCACGCTTCTACAATCCTGCTCACTAAGCTTAACATTTTAAACTTCAAACATAGAAACACAGGCTTTTAAGACTCTCTCTTCTGCCTTTGAGAAACATTCAATAACTGTCACTAATCATCTCTTAAGAAGTGTTGGTTATTCTATTTGTATTACAAGCTCAGTTAATTACATATACTCCTAATACATAAAAAAAAAAGGATACATAATATTCTTAAGTGATCTTAAAGAACATTTTGATATCAAGTGGTGATGTGTGTTACAAACAAACAATGTGCAATATTGTTATTGAAATATTTAACCGAATTTCTATGTTAAACTTTTTTTCCATTTGCTTGTATGTCTTCATCCGTTGCCTGCAGCATCTCAGATGGTAGTTGCGGACCTTTCAGAACCTGATAAACGGGCAGACGCTTTATCCAAAATAGGTCTGTGTTTTGGCATCGGAATGATTGCAGGATCCACGTTGGGCGGCCAGCTTAACACACGCTATGGGTGAGTCTCACTGTATGTGGTTTGTTGGAAAATGGGTCTACATTTTGTGATGTTTTTCAGGAAAGGGCAGGTTTGGTTATATCAGACGGTCGAGGTCAGCATTGTTTCTATACTGCAGGTGAAGCTCTTCTCTGCACTATGTTTCCTAATGATTATATTAAATTATATAATCATTGTCAGACCTATTATTATTATTATTGCTGCTAATGTTAATAAGGTAACTATTACTTTACACTCCTAGGAGAATTAAAACATTCACAGTTGGAAAGTTATTGTCAAAAGGATTTTTTCCCCAAGCTATGAATAATAGGTGTACTAGACTATAGCTTCATTTTACTACTCTTTAATGTTGACCAAAGTTATCTGATTTGAAAATATTCTTTGCATAAATATATAATGAAGCACTAAAGTTAGGACGAGAAGCATGTTTCTAACCCCTGCTGTTCCCATGTTAAAGCTGCACTAATGGATATTTTGATATTGAAAGTATATTGAATTATTATAGTGTAAAAGGGGTTGTTGTCTGTAGTGAGGAGGCCATGGGGCTAATCTTTTTTTAACAACTTCATAAGTTAATAATATGTGAATGTGGTATTAACAGCTTTTTCTCTTGAACCAAGTCGCCGAAAAGTAAACTATAATGACTTTAACTAAACATTATGGACAGAATAATATGATAATTTGCTTTGTAATATATAAATAATATTTAAGTGGGTATCATTTTTATTATTTTTACAACTTCTATGTCTATCTACATAACATTTCCATATTCTTGTCTGCCTCACACTTTCATTTCTTTCCAGAGAGACGTTTACTGCATGTGTTGGTGCTGCGGGGAGTGCCTTCAGTTTACTGCTGGTTTTAAAGTTTATCCCAACAACTACCAAAGCTCAAGCTACAATAACCAACAAAGACAGTAAGACACCCTTCTGTTTGCTACACTTAATGTTCACAGCTTTTGGTAATCTGTATAATGCTCAGTGTTTCCCCTAGGTTTACTGCTTTGGGGGGTGCTGCCTGAGCGCGGGGGGGGGGGGGGGGGCAGAGAGAGGAGCTGTGGATTATTGTTATTGATTAATGCATCAGTGTTTCTTAGGGTCAAAAACACCAAACTCACAACTTAAAATGAAAGCGTTTAGTTTATTTAATAAAAGAGCATATGTTCAATGTGAAAAGTGACAGTAGATAGAGATTAGTTGCAATTTGGTGCTATAAATATATATATATATAAGAAAAAAAAAGAATTAAAAAAAAAACATTTTGCTGATACGTTCAGGTTTATGGAAACAGGTTTTAGGAAGTAGCCTATTGGTGAGCAGGTTTCACTGTCTGACCAAAATCACATTAGTAAAAACCTAACGTTATCGGCTTATAACAAACTACGTCATGGCTGCATGACTTTACATCACCGTCTCTAAGTTGAATTTGCACTACAGTTTGACTAATGAGCAAACTACAAAATAAATGGAAAAACAAAGCTTTGGAAAAGGAGAACGAGATCCTCAAGAAGAAGGTTGAGTCTTTGATGACTGATTGTGAGCAGTTTAAAGCAGAGCGGCAAAGAATCCACAATGTGATCAAAAACAGAGACCACCAGAGGAACCAGCTGTTGCACTGCAAAAATGAACTGTCTGCTTTGGGTAAGAAGATGGCCTTCCAGCAAACTGAACTGAAGAGAGAGCATAAACAAAATGAAACTGTCAAAGAAGAGCTGGAGTCAGTTAAAAAAGAGCTCCAGTCAGTGAAGCAGGGGGCTTTCACCCAGAGGACAGAGCAGCAACACCTGAAGCAACAGCTGGACCAGGTGGTCAAAGAGAGAGACATTCTGAATGTTCAGAGTTGCGTGAAAAGATTTGCTACCAGCAATCGAGCGCGAACAAGAAGCACCGTCAGTGCAAAAAGCAGACGAAGGAAATCCACTTCCTCAATCTAGAGAAGCAGACACTCGAGAAGGAGAGGTGCATCACTGAAAGCAATGCAGAGGAACAGAAGCAGGAGCTCCGAAAGTGTGAGGAAGATCTCCAGACACTGAAGGAGAAATTCAAAGAGAGCAAAAAAGTACAGGAAAAGGGGACAAAAATAGCCATAATCCAAGAAAGTCCTCACAAAATCAAAAAACCAAGACAAAAGGTGCCTCACCCGAAGGTTCAGTCTTTACAGAAAGAGCTGCTCGCCCAGGCGGAGGAGCTGAGGGCCACACAGAAGCTCTGTGAGGAGCTGAAGAAAAAAGTGACCGAGGTAGCTGTGCAGTTCGAGCAGTGCCAGGCGACGATCAGGGACCAGAAAGAGAAGCTCAAGGCAGTAACAGCAGAGAGGAACATGTACAGAAGTCTGACTGAAACACTGGGGACTGAGTTAGTGGACATCAAAAAAGCGCAGCGCAGCGAAAAACAGCGGAATAAAGCGACCAAGAGAGCAAAGAAAGTCAAGGTGCCATCAGAGGAAAAGTCAAAGGGGTCCCGTCTCCCACCAACATCCAGTAAAGTCCAGATGCAGTCCGATTTAAGGCAGTGTGCGAAAAAGCACACGTCCCACCGTCCGGGACGTGTTATTTACAATATCGGACAAGTAGATCTTTCAATTGACTTGTCCGGCGGACAAGTGACGTTTTTCACCCTCATTTATTGACAAATTATTGATAAATTCAGTTTACAAAAGGCAGAACTCATTCGCAAATTGTACGTGTCCGCCATTGTTCGTTTAGAAATGTTAGTTTCGGTTCTGCTTGTTGATTCCTAAGGAAATGCATCTCGCCGCTTTCTGTACAGTTAGAAGGGGGCGGGGGGGTGGGACGGGACGTGTAGCACAGTGGCAGGGTTGGGAAGCAAAACTCGGTTCCGAGTAGGAACAAATAACAATTGTCCGGTCCCGGGATTAATAAGAGTTGTGAGGACAGGAGGCGAGGCCGAGCCCCGCGGACCGCAGCTCTCTCTCTCCATGCTACGTATCAGCTGATCGCTGCATGGTGCGTCTCTCTTTGTCAAACTTTCTTATGTTCTTTCTCTAACACGTAATGAAGGTTATTAAGCGTTTTAGCTCCTATGTTGTTAATATTGACCACCATTTCCTTTAATAATAATAAATAATAATACATTTAATTTATATAGCGCTTCTCATCTGCCAAGACAAATCTCGAAGCGCTTTATGAAGTAAAGCAGCCTCCCTGTCTGTGTCCTCGCGCTGTCCTCACATCCCCGGACCCCCAGACTCGGAGGAGCACAGGGATGTCAGTATTGTTTATGAAGCAGGGTATAGAAAGTACATTATTGAAATGAAAATACTATTTATTTACTTTTACAAAGAGTGAGCAGTTGGGCAGCTGCAGCATGTGTATTGCAGGACATGTGTATTGCAGGACATGTGTAAGCGTGCAAGCGTCTTTGAGTTGTAGAAAAGCGCTAGGCCTATAGGCTATAAATATAATGTATTAGTATTATTATTATTATTAGGTTGGACATGTGTGGTTGGACTCTGTCTCACAGGCAGGTTGCAGTGTAACATCAGAGGAGACTGGGCCAATTGTACATTCTCAAACTGCTCCACTTAGAACTAACCAAACAATGCAGAGATTATTTTTATATAATTGTATTCAATAACCGTAAGAAATTAAACAGTATGAAGTGATTTGTAAATAGGAATACAGATTTGACTTAATGTTTTCATAAATATATTTTTCTCCCAGTTTGTCATTATTTTTACCCTCTCAAAGAACCGGAATCGAGAACCGAAAATAACCGGAATCGAAAAGCAGAACCGGAATCGTTAAAATCCAAACGATACCCAACCCTATGTGTGATGCAGTAAAATCTTACCTCTCACTTACGTTAGCGGTGTCGTAAAAAACGTGGGAAAATGTAAAATACGATGGCGAAGAACAATTTTTGTCCATTCTGGACAAGTGAAAAATGTATTCGGACAAGTAAATTGCCAAACTCACTTGTCCATGGACAAGTACTCTCTAAAAACTTTTTCTCACACTGTAAGGATTATGGGGAAAAAACTTTAGAGTTTTTCCTTCTCCTCTTCTGAATAAACTGACATAACGCCATTCTGATGTAGTTGTGTTTGTCTGTGTGAGGTACATTTGACAATCCTGTTTTGAATTTAGTTTAAAAAAAAATACAATATATGAACTAAATAAAAAATAAAAATGCTAATTCCAATTAAACAAAGCTGTAGATCGTCAACATATGTAATACTTTACATTACATTAATAACTTGTGTATTGTTTGAAGGAAAAGACAAATATACATTGTGATTTTGGGTTACACTGATGTGTTACATTGGTTATTAGTGGTCTGGTTTGATGATGGGGAAAAGCAAACAAAATAAGTATGCTACAAAAGTTTTTTCAGAGTTGTTTTGACAGCTGCCAATCCTTCTTGTTTGTCATCGATTATACAGAATCTTATCTAACAGGTATCGTTCCTAAAGATTTACTGTATCATTTTGATTTCACTGCAGGTGAGAACAAAAGCAAGTCAATATTCAACGTGGGAGAGATCACAAGACTGTTGAAGTTTCCAGGTGTGATGCGGACTTTTGTTGTGAAGATAATTGCAGGTTTACCATCAGGTGAGAGTTTCTGTGAGATTCCACAGAGAACACATGTGCTCTGTGTGAAGCACACACGTTTCTTCCCTCATAAATCCTCTGTTCTCTGAAGTACTGCTCTTCTCTTTCCTCAGGGATTTTTCAAGTAATGTTGTCAATCATTGCAATGGAGTTCTTCAAGCTGAAACCCGAGCAGACCGGCTATCTGATCGCTTATTTTGGTATAACTTCAATGGTAAGTGTCACGTCAAGTGAGTTTCTGCACTCATGATGCTATCTGTAAAACAAAGTCAATAAATCCTGGTTGTTTGTTCAGGTTATTCAGGGAGGAGTGATCGGTCGGATGACTGCGAGATACTCTGAGCGCTCGCTGCTGCTTCTGTCCATAGGAATTTCTTCTTTGGTGGGACTTGCTCAGGTACACACACGCACAAATGCAAGGCTTATACTGTCATAGGCTGGGTGTATTTAAAAAACTGCACTAGTCCATTTATAATAATACCTGAGTGTTACGTTACGGCCCGGCTCTGGGGCTATAACATAAACCGGAGAGTCGAGACGAGGTTCGACAATATAACATCGTTTATTTAATAATAAACAAAATGAGCGAAACCAGCAACAGGTCACCCGAGGCTGGCACGGAGAGAGTGCCCAGAGGAGTAAGAGCGAGACACACGAATCCGGTTGGGCTCTCATCTTGTAGGCTTCTAACAGGCGCAGCTCGTCAGATAGGTGCAGCTCATCAGACACTGGATCCTGGATCACACACACACACACACACACACACACACACACACACACACACACACACACACACACACACACACACACACACACACACACACACACACACACACACACACACACACACACACCTCCTGGTGTGGAGGGGTCGTCACACTCCCCCCCATAAAGAAAGGAGTTCCACTAGGAACACCGTCGACCCAGGCTACCCAACAGGACCCTCTTCACATCACAGTGAACATCCGTTAACGCAACACATTTATTTTACTTGTCCCTTGACCCACATAGAAAGGCCCGGAATGTTTCTCCAGAAACGGCAAACTAGCCCTTGGCACCAAAACCAGGACCTGACCTCCAGGACTAAACGAGCGCTGCTCAGTTCTTCGTTCATACCGATGTTTCATTCCTACCTGGGCAGACGACAACTTCTCTTTGGCCATCCCCCCAGCTGAATACCCCCTATGCCGGACCCCGTTTACATGGTATATGTGAATACGAAGGGGTTCCGATGGCGGCACAGCGTCAACGATTAAACGTTCAAAAGGCTGTACACTCGCAGGGATGGGACACAGTGGAGCGGATTTCTCACCCCGATTTGGCTTACCTTTCATTTGACATGTGTGACATGATTTAATATGCCGAGACACATCCCTCTTTAAACAAGGCCAAAATAAATACCGTAACATGTAATTATATGTCTTACGGACACCCAGATGTCCCGATTGATTATGTGCTTTCTTGAGGACCTCCTCACGAAATTTCACAGGAACCACAATCTGAAAGACTGGCTCACTAATGAAGCCTTTCCCATGTGACAACCATTTTCTGACCAGCAGCTCCCCTTGCAGCAGACAACCACCGGTGGCGCCATTTCAAGGTTCAAGGTTCAAGGTTCTTTATTGTCAAACTAACATAGCTACAGAGTAATTATGTTGTTGAAAATCTTAGGTCACAGGCTTCTCCAACAATTCAACACAATAATACAGATAAGCAGACAATATTAAAACAATATTAAAGTATATTATATTAAAAGTAATACAAAAAAGAAAAATAGTTCTAAAAAAAGTGAGAGAAAAAAGAAAAGAAAAGTGGAATAGTGCAATACGAGTCTATATACAAGTTGTTGGAGTGATATATTAGATAATAGATACATAATTATTAAGTAGCAGATGAATGTTATGAAATTGTTTCAGCAGTTCAGTTGTTTAACAGTCTTAACATTTCCATCCCCGGTGGAGAGAACCGCCTCAAAGAACGGACTGAGAGAGACATCAGCTTTCTGCTCTATCAGCAATTCACTGCGGGATACAGACAACAATGAGTCAGGAACAACCACAGAATCTATCTCACTCACCTCTTCACCCTGCTCAGACTCCCCCTGTGCACGGCTCACAGCCTGTATCACAGCGCAAGCCACAAACATTCCAGGGGAGCACTTAGCATTTTCCTCTGGGTTAACAGTCACAGTGGGTGAAGATGACACTATGGTAGGCGGTGGACCCTCAGCCCACACACGGCTGCCAGCCAGGCCATTACCCAGGATAACATCCACACCTTCAATCGGCATTACAGGACGGACCCCCATGGCGACCTCACCCTGCACCAAACCAGAGAAAAGCACAACAGAATGCAGAGGAACAGGCACACCACTCATTCCCATACCTCGCATCAGGACACAGTCCCCAGTTCTAGATTTTTCAGAAAACGGTAGCACAGAGCTCAGAATGTATGAATCAAACGATGCCGTGTCTCTCAACATTTTTACCGGAGCGCTGATGTCACTTCCCACCAATGACACGTATCCGGTTGACAAAAATGCAGAAAACCCTGGTTCCTTCAACCCGCATGGCTCGCTAACCTGCTGACAGGGAGAGATGACAGGTAAGGGTACCACAGACACAGCAAAAGCAGAGTTAAACTGGCCCCCATTATTCCCCCTTCTGGCATTAGCTTTTGGACAGTCAGCTTTCCATTGCCCTCTCTCCCTGCAGAAATTACAGATTTCTGATGGGTCAACCCGTGGCTGACCTCGCATCGCACGTTCAGCATTACCCAAGTGTGCATAGTCTTCCTCCTGGACCCTGAAGTCTCGACCGCCCCTGTGTATCAGCATGTAGTCATCAGCCAGTACAGTGGCCTCTGCAGCAGTCTTCACCTTGCGCTCGCTGATGTACACTGCAATGTGACTGGGTACAGAATTTTTAAATTGTTCCAAAACAATCATATCGCATAATGCAGCATAGAACTACATTTAGGGTACCAGATCTCTGGCAAACTCAGGGACTAACTCGTAGGCCTTCAGCACAGCAGTTTTAACAGTCAAATACACCTTGCTCTCTGCCACCATTAGAGCAGAATAAGCTTCCTGGGCCTTACCCGTTAGCACACACTGCAACAATAAGGTACTATCTACATCCGACCACTCTCTGCTCTCAGCCACACGCTCAAATAGGGAGAAAAGGTATCTGGATCTCGCTCACTAAACTGAGGAACAACCCACAGATTACTGGCAACGTCAAACGGAATATTCGCTCTACCAGAGAAACCAAAGGCACGGCTGGCACCTCCAGCAGTTAAATTCAACCTCCGCTCCTCTAACTCAAGCCTTTTAATTTCTACCTCTCCCCTCATTTTTTCCACTGCCAGTTTCTCCACTTCTGTCTGCAACAGCAACAACTCCTTCCTCTGCTCAAAAGTCAGGCCTGCATCACGGCAGCCAGACACATCAACACTGTCCCTTCTAGGATCCACAGTATACATTTTACTTTCAAACAGGAATTATTCAATCTGTATTTTTTCCTTGTTTATCAATATCTTCTGTGAACGTTCCAGCTCACAAGAGCGATAAAATATGACGGATGGAACGGTTTGGAAAACTAGCAGAGTTTATTTCAGGCTGAGAGTGTCAACACAAAAAGGGGCTCCCATGAACCCCGGACTGCTCCTATTTCCCGAGGTGGCTGGGCGAGTGACGGTCCTCCTCCCAGGACCCAGTCTACGGCAAGAGACCAGAACCAGGTTACCACATGCTTTTATTGAGTGACTGATTACCTGATTCTGATCAGCTGTCTGGTCTACGGCCGAGCCACTCCCATCACTCCAGCAGCCGGCGCCCTAACCACACCCCGCTGCCACACTTCCTTCATTTTGTATTTCTTCTACAATCATCCAATAGTGGTTGAAATATTTCACTTCAAGTAACAAGTCTGAACCAGCCAGTACTGCTAGAGCAGATAACCAAACTCATTGGACTTTATCTTCTGGGGATATCTTCTTTACCTCCTGCACCTCTCGCTCGGAAATGTTTTTATTTTATTTTGACATCTATTTTTTTCTTTCTTCAGGCTTACATGCAGAATGTGTTCCAGTTCTGCCTTACCGTCATCCCGATGATGTTTGCTCTCAGTACGTTTAACGTCATCACAGACAGCATGCTCACCAAGAATGTACCGTCCTCTGACACAGGTGAGCTCATCCTGCATCCTTTCTGCACAACATTCATAAAACCATTAACAGCAGGCACTCTTTCCATGGCTCACATTTCACATAGGGACATTCTGTTCACTTGATTTGTAACCAGATCTGATTACTGCGGCTTTAAACTATTTAAGGGAATGAAGTGTCATCTTACAAAATTCTAATATCTTATGCTTCAGTGTCATGTGTTAAAAGCTCAAACCAAAAAGAACAGAAAATAATCTGAAGACTACAGGCCCACTTTTTGTAATCCAGTTGTTATTAAACCTGCTTTGCTCTTGTCCTCAGGCACGATGCTGGGGCTGTGTGCATCCGTCCAATCTCTTCTTCTTACAGTGGGACCGACGGTTGGTGGCTTCCTGTATGTGAACTACGGCATTTCCTCCATAGGCCTTATCCAGTTTGTCGTGAATATAGCCGTGTTTGTGTACCTGCTGCAGCATCACTTCACAAAGACAGCCGAGCAAAAGGAATGAAATATTTTAGTTTTTTTAAAAGCTTCATCCACCAACTGATAGAGGAGGAAATTCAAGGTTAGATTTTTAGGGACAATCATCTCTACATGTGCATATATTCAATTAAATCTGTCGCAGGTGGTTACATGATGAGATAAGGTCAAGCCTTTCCACTCCTCCATTACTCAGATTTTGTTGCTGGTTAATCTTTGGTGGAGATGCAGGACTCAACCACTAGATGGCAGCAAGCCCTTAATTTTACCAGATGATGCTGTTGTGTTCCATCATTCACATTAGGTAAAATCACTTTTAAACACACTTTAAAATCCGTTACAGATTTGATCAAACGTAATCAAAAATTAATAAATATTAGACATATCAACTAACTCCTAATAGAACACAGTTATATCAGATTTTTTTTAAATGAAACTTTATTTTCTTATTGGTCATTATTGTTTAATAAATATTACAAATATAAATATATTTTTGTACATTTCTTTATTAAAAAGCATACATGCATTATAACAGAATTTTGCAATTCACTTCATCTTAATAACTGCTGCTTTAACTCACTTGACAGTTTAAGTGTCTCATGATGGTCCAAATACTTTTTTGCGTGAATAAACATTTGGCAGAAACATTTAATATATCTGTGATTTGAATAGTCCTATACATAATATAATTATATTGTCAAAACATTTCAGCCTTTTCAGAATAGTGACGACAGTCCGGCCATTAAAAAGAACCTGCAACTTTTACCCTTCTATTAATACTATGGAATTAGACTGGATTTATTTCATGGTTTACGTACAGTTTTATGCTTTCTCAGTTACCAAGCTGTATCATGTTGGAGTGATGTCATACATTCTGCAGCAGCTGTTTTCATTGTTTCTACAAAACACACCCTTAGACATATTACATCCTGCGATCCGGGGTAAATGTGACGTCATTTTAACGGGGTCAGTGGTGTTACGGAGATATTATGGAGCAGGCACCTTCAACAGATGTCACTGGTGTGATGTCTTCGCCCGTCTGTTGGTCCAAATATGTGATAAGAGGAGCCACACAAACAGCGGACACTTTTACATCAAAATGACATTATTAAAAATGAAAATGTATTCTTGGTCTTTTGATTTTTTTTAGGCAAAGTATTCAGCCAATTAAGGTAGTCATTTTAGTCTTTTTAAAAGTTAAAACATAGCTTTTTTTGTTATTCTTGAACATTTTACAATTGTAATTAAAAGGCGGTGTAAGGCATTCACTTTAGAATTATTTGAGTGGGTTTTAATACCAAAATTCTTATGTCAGAATTATGAATGCGATTTTTTCATCTGGGATAAATCTACTCTGTTTTTCTAAATTAACTGAATTATGAACTCAACCTTCACTTGCATTATTATAAATGCTGAAGTTACTTTTAAACATGTTTTATTCAAATGTCAAAATATTTTTTATTAAATGTAGGCACATTTAAAGGATATATTTAGTAACTCTTAGCTAGCAGTGTGACCTGTTTAGGCGGAATGCACCTTTAATGTGATCAGCAGTCTCAATGCCAATCCCATCATCTGAGCCTGATCCCGCATCTACACCTACTCATTTCTCGCTGTAGTTTGAGTCTGCAAATGTATCGCTCACACACACATTTGTTTTGCAGCCATCTGTGTTGGTGCGTCTCTGATGACTTTTTACACTCAACCCGTAAAAAAAAAAAGCACTTGCTCTTGAATGTTCTCCCTCTATCTCTCTATCTGATACTCAAAGGAACTGTAGATGGATTTGAAGGGTGTCACTGTATCTGTGGACCCAGGGGGGCGGCCCTGACCACTGGAGGGGGTGCCTTGTTACACTTGGCCCTTTGAGTCATGGGGAGCGGGGACAATGCTGCTGTTAACACTCCTGACGGGGACCTTTGGGTTCTCTGAAATTTTAATGTGACTCTGCCAGCGACCTGCGCTCACTGAGGTCAGAGATGAGCGCGGCACGGCGTCGCTCCAAGGTTGCCCCGTGTTGCTGCATTGGAAACTGTACGCCGGCGGAGGGGGGCCACTGGGTCCTGGGCTTGTTTTGTCCCCTGTGGAATGGATAATGAGGCATCTGTCTCCACATGCCGCATGGAGAGACGAGGCTCACTGTCACACTTAAAAAGGTTACCTATCTGATTTGTCCAAGGCAGGCTGGGGACATGATCTGAAGCAGAGGAGCCTTCAGCCTAAATGTTTTATACCAAGGCTTTCTTATTGCGCTGGGTGCTGCACCACACAAAGCTCCTTATCGAAACACTTTGTCTGGGTAGGTGCATCTCGAAAATTAAGATGCAAAACAACATAGGATGAGTCACCTACATATTGTCATTCTTCCAAAGAAAGGGGGAAAACGTGTTTTGATAAGCTAAATATAGGGATAAGATTTAGTGTCACAATTTACAACATGGTGCTGAATCTTGGTGAGAAATAATACAAACCTGCATGTGACAGCAGCTCAACACCCCCCGTCATCCTCTCCCGCGATCCTCGTGGAGCTGGTGGAGTTGGCCACAGGAACGAAAGGTGATCTTGGGGGGGTTTTGTCTTGGTGTAATCAGACAGCGACATCATCAATCATGAGAGGGTGAATTACAGTGGGGTACAATGGGAGATAAGATAATGAGTGGGGCCTCAGCGACCTGCTGAGAGAAAGCTCGAGTTCCCGTCCTGATTACATGGCAGCGGCACGACTGGCTACAAACCTCTCTGAGGAGCTGGCTGCAAAAATCCAAGATGGAGAACGACACTATTTGTCCAACTTCATCATAGTGGATAGAGAGAATTAGCTGTAGTTCATGATCATTTCCACTGTATGAAAATGGTGTTTAAAAGGTTTAATGTACTACAGAATCAACAAACGAAGCCTAAAGGAACAGCGCTTGTGCAATTTTGTAATCCATTGTTTATTTGTCTGACGACGATAACTCTCTGATGGCAACAACCAATATTCCAAAGGTTCTCTGGGCAAATACTCCTTTGTTCAAGCAACGGTCATTGTTTTGAGTCTGATAAACAACTTGAGACACAAGAATGGACTTGAAGTTGAGACAATAATATCAAAGGTGTTCATCCTTTTGAGGACCATCGTATTTTATTGTTTTATTATGTAATGTTCTTTGTGCAGTAACATTTTTGACCTAATTCCATTATAATTAATGTCCCAAGATAACAAATGATACAATAAAACCCAGTCAACAGGTAACATGGTATGCCACTGCTCCTACACATGTTAGTATAGTGAAAATAGCTGTCAGAGTTCAGAATCTGAATTTTTTCAACTTATGAATTATATATTGTATATGTTATAATTACAAATGTCTACTTTACTAAGCAAAAAGCTAAGTGTAAGCAGGGTTTAAACATATTCCCTTCTTCACACAACTGTGGTCCCTTTTCATGTGAACAACAAAGAGCACAGAAGAAGAGAAAAAATGGCAGCAGCTTTTCTGTTTTTGTATGTGCATGGGACGGCCAGCAAAAACTTGTATAATCAGGCCTTGATAGGCAATCACCGTAGTTATGTGCATAAAATGGAAGAAAATAGACTCGGAACCTGGAAAAAATATGTTTAGGGATGCTAAAAATGGCTAAGAAATGGCTTGTTAAGAAGCTTATATTCTGTCAGATGTCGGAAACAATAGAAACAGACTGCTTGTCCAACATAAACCTCAGCGAGGATAACGCTTGTTTGCAGTTACAGTTAATCATTAGAAATCCATAACCATTTTGGCCGTTTGATCATAGACTTGGTAGCTAATTAACCAACCAATATATTTAACCTGTACTGATTCAAATGTGTCATCAATTCATTTTATACTCTCTTATTAGTATACACATCGCTCGCCTGAAGGAGACTGCACATGTGGAGGAACAACAGACTGTTTAATATCTCATCAGACATCCTAATACACGAGCTACCCCCTCCTCTCCTGTGCTGCCATGAAGCCTGCTCGTCGTATGTCAGCACCCTGAGCCCCATGACGCCCGGGCTAGTCCACACTCTCACTCCCTGACATGTGCCACCGCTCGCTAATCCTCCTCTGACGCTCCTCTCTGCAGCATCACACTCAAAACAATAAATGACCACTGCGCTGACCTCAGAGGGCAACTGGCCCTCACTGCATCTTCCATGTTCCCCCTGTGTTAGGCCATATTGGTTTTCTATAAAATTACAATTAATAAACAGGAGCTTATTAGACGATTATCTTATAGCAAACCAGGGAACATAGGGGTGGACCCTTTATACTGCATCTGTGCCCCATGGAAATACATTGTTTTCTTCAGGATTATAACAGTTGGAGATTTGGATTTTTGAAGATAATATGGTTAAAAAAGAGAGGATGTGGATATCATTTTAATTATGCCTGAGCCGATTAGATAACAATATGATGCATTTAGTAAAGGCGGGAAAAAATTGTGCCAGACAAGGCATCTGTTTAAACTAGGGGATGTAAGCTCTGCATTTCATTTGCATGAGTCATATGGAGCAGCATCTGTGTTATTCAAAGATAAATCTGGCCATTATTGGTCATATTGGTCGGCTTAAGGGCTACTATTGATGGCACAAGCAAGGTTTCATGGGCGACTCAAAGTTATTAACGCAATCAATTACATACATGTTTTAGGTAGAGCTGGATTATTGGACCTGCAGCAACCAGAGAGTTCAGTATGAGGTGTTGAATACCAAGACTTTGATGTGGCAAAACTGTTTTATTAAACTATTATATCCAAAATGAAAGAACAACAATAGGACATTCATGAGGATCTCACAAAACCAATTTAGATTCAAAATGTCACCTAGAAAACTATGTAAACTTATACATCTTGTATAAAATAATTCCACTTTATAGCCTTTAAATAACATCCTAAAAAATGTTTTCTGAAAGGTTCCAATGATATTTGACTTAATTAGATAGGTGGATAACATTACTAAAATATTTCACCTAAGTACAGTAGAGTAAATGTATTTCATCACTGCAGACAACATAACCATACAGAGGTAAATCGCTGATCTTTTTTGGGACATATGGTAAAAAATGACCCTAAGAGAGGACAATACTGTTACCATGCTGCTTCTGTTCAACAGTGAAACTGTCCCTAAGTTTATTTCACTGAAGTAAATCTTAAACCTTATGATATTTGCTCAGGCGATTGATTTCCTCCCTCTAATTATTATTTGGATGGCAGATGGCGGGTCCGTGGTAATCCCAGCTGCCCATTGGCCTGACCCCGTGCACTCCACCCACCTCCTCCCAAACCAACATGCAGCACCCCCGACCCCCACCCCCCGAAATCTTAACGAACCCGCTGAGCCGCAGGGCCAAAGAGCTGCTTTAAACCGGAGTATTGGCTGTGTCAGCGGTCAGTAGATGAGCCGGAGGGTGAGGGGATGAGTGAGGTATTAGAGGCCCATTAAAGCTGGGTTCTATTGTTAATGGAAATATGTATTGTAAACACTAACTGTACACTCCAGAGTCTCACAAAGAAAACATTGCCAATTTATTTTACTGTTTAAAAATAAACAAAAAAAGAAAAAACTATTTTAAAAATGACTTGCAATGAGGGTTTTTTGTAAATTACCAACATAAATCAACTCATTTTCATCACATGTTTGTAGTACTTTACATTTTTGGACAGCTTTTTATTGATGTTTTGATCTTAAATGTCAAACAATAGAAGAAAAGCATATCACATATCACCATAACTAAACTCAAAGCGCTATTTCTTTTTGAAAAAAATAATTCTATCATTTATATTAAAGAAATGCAAATGTATGGTCCACCCTTCATGTTCATTGTACTGTATGACTGCAGATAATCTCTGTTAACCAATTACTTCTGTTTACAAGCAACATACACCAACAATAAATTGCTACATTTTCAAAATTAAGTTTTGAAAATGACCACAGAGGAAGTGTGACACCTCTTAAACTACACTACACCTTTACTGTACGTGTTAAAACAAAGCATTGATTGTAGTTTACAGAAATGTATCAATGCTCTTTTCAATTACCTCATTTGCTATAATCTTCTTGCTTCCTCTGCGTTTTCACGGGGGCCCTACGCTAATCTAAAATCATCTGAACTAATCCACCGCAGCAGCAGCAGTGGTCGAGGTGTATTAGTTCTTTGACTGATAGCCATCTGCCAGACCTGTGTCTAATTAGTTTGATTTACTCAACCAATGTGTAATCTGAATTTTCAATAGGTGAAAATAGGTGTAGTAAGTAACTTCAATCTGCATCCTCCAAGCAAAACCACAACAAATGTGTATTTATTCACATTAATAAAACGAATTATCCAAAGTGAACAGATTTGTTTTAAATGACAAGGGGCAAAAGTACTTTTGTTCATAATGAAAAACAAAAAAATATTCAAATTAATATTATCTGTTATGAAAGGTGGGTTTGGCTAATAATTAAGTAAGACAAATTTGCTTATCATATGACAGTTTTTATGTATCATCAGTCATTTTTCTTTCTTTTGTATGCCTTAAATGCGAACAGCGCTATACATAAATAGAAGTGACAGTAAACAAAACAATGCTGGCAGCAGCAGTTGGCTGCAAAGTGTCCGTGGATGTCCTAAACAAACCACGGGGCCCTGAGCTGCATCAAGAGGCTCAGCCGAGGTCCAATCTGACATTTATCTCTCCGGGCCGTTCTGCTGATGGCAGCACAACGTCGCTTTATGAAGCAGCTGTTTACTGTCAGAGATCTAGGTCAGGACAGAGAGAGCTCCTGCCAACAGTTTACTCACAGACTGCACAGTACATCTGGAAGACCCTGAATGATACAGAGGGGGCATTTTCAAGAGGGGCTGAGTGTTGTAAATAAAAAATGTGGGGTTTTTTCTTTTTTTTTAAACGGTTATTTCAACAACAAACAGTCGTAGCCTACAGGAAATGCTCTTAATATTTGTATATCTATAAGAATAACGCTTAAAAAAGCCTCTCTGTGTTGGCAGTCCAGTGATAGTTCATCTGTGCGGAGATGATGAGAGATGTGGAAGATGAAGGTCTGCTGCCAGAGCTGTCCACCTGACACATACCTGACACACAGGTAAGAGGCTCAGCAGCCACAATCAGATCCCAAAGGCAGCTTTATCACCCTGTTATACACACACTCGCTCACACACACTCGCTCACACACACACACACACACACACACACACACACACACACACACACACACACACACACTCCCACTGATGCAGGCCTGATGTGAGAACCCAACCACACAGCAATCGTCAGCACTGGCCAGATCAGATTTAACACCCTCCTCATCTCCACCCTCCTCAGTGTGTGGTGTGTGTGGTGTGTGTGTGTGTGTGTGTGTGTGTGTGTGTGTGTATTCCTATTATCCTCTTTCATATCTGGGGCCTGCGAGGTCACTGAGTGAGGGCGATGATGTAACCAGGTGTTGTTCGGTGTGAACAACAAATGTGATTCAAGGAGGCTCCAACAAACGTGGTCAACATTTAATAGCGTTTTAGGGTTTGAGCTTCTGAGAATAGAAACAATGATGTTTCACCTGAAAATAAATTGTAGTTGTTGTCAATCAATACTCGTCCTAATACTTACAAAACTACGTTTGTACATCCAAATGTTGGTGATTTTTAATGTTTTAGATAAACTTAGATAAAGAAAAGATCTACTCGAGTGCCAAAAGTCAAGCTACATAAATCTTTTACAACATGTTGGATTATAATACAGTTTCTAGTCTATCCATCTGTGTAAAATTGCTTAAAGCTTCAAAAATAATTTGATATTCATTAACCAACAAAAGTAAATAAAAATGTTTAACAATTGCCACAATCGTCATTAAGAAATTGCTATTTAATCTAATCACAATGGACATTTTATAGATGTGTTTCAGCTACGAAAGAATATATCATTTTCAATAATAATTATTTGACATTAAACAAACAAATGATAAAGTAACATAACAAATATCACTAATTAGAAATCAGAAATGTTTAATAATGTCATTGTTTCTTGACAGTAAAAAAGTTGAATGAACCATAACCAAACTATTTAATGATGGGGGTTATTATCAAGTGATAGCCAGCACTTTAGTAAATGTAATTATTTAGATTCCACCACTCTGTATCAGCGTTTGCTTCTTTACTAGATGCACACCTGTTGATGGAGGTTTGTGTTTGTTTTGCAAAGACTCGTACAGCAGATACTCAATAATGTCATTACGTAACACTAACACCTCTAATCATTCTTTGAATCCTAATATAACACTGTTCCTGTGCTAATCTCTTTGTGTTAATCTATGGCCTGCTCATGTAAGCAAGTCTTGGCGTAAAACTTGATGTACCGCAGCTTATTATTATTATGTAAAGCGTCATAATGCTGCGATCGGCATGGCCAGCAGGCTACAGTCTGAGGCTTCTTCTGAACATAGAGAGCAGATCTGATCTGCAGCTCAACACCGTCACACTCCTGAGACAGCTTAACACAACACAGGAAACCAATGCTTGTTTGTTGTTGTTGATGTATGCAAGCATGTATGTGTTCCACTTTTTATGTCTTTCATTCTTCAATATTTTAAATAGGATTTGTCGTTGTTAGTAAGTGAGAAAAGATATCAGCGAAATGTGGTGAAGACCAAGGAATATGTGATCTGTTTTTGTGAGGATCCAAGTTTATCATGAAGGATTTTTTAGTAGGATAGTGATTTATTTTCTTCTAATGAACTTAAAACTGCAATCTGTCTCTTGATTGCTAATTATTCCATTAATGTACAAGGCTATCAAGAACTAGATACAGATTGACATGAGCAATATTGTTTTTTAGGCAGTGGTCTGGTGACACAAAATATGACGCTGACCCAGTCACGTACGCTCATGATCGGCAGTGGCAGCTAAGCGGTTTCAAACAATGGAAATAGTTGCAAATTAGCTTAATGAGCGTTTAGGATGATCCATCAGCAGAATTAGGAATATGATATTCATCACTATGTTTTTATCTAAATATAATCAGATTAAAATAATAAATTGTGTGTTTTCTTTAGAATAACCCTCTTTCGCTGAGTCCATCATGTTGCACTCCATGTTCTACAGAAGCCAAAAAGGAACAAACCAAAGTCTGGCTATAAAGGAAGCCTTTTGTTCGTTTGGTTTTTTAAGTGAAGATGCTTCTAAAGTAGAGTTATAATTAGTATGGCCTCTGAGCAAAATAAAGGTCCAGCAGGAAGATGTTGTTCTGCATTTGTATTTGCAGTCTTGTATATGGAGGGCTGTCAAATATCCCCAGCTGAGCATGAAGCATGAGTTGAAATGCAACGTCTTAAAGTAACTCTAAACATCTTGGATTTAGCCAAGCCAACTCATGACTGATCATCAACCTAAAAGGTTGAAAATCGCTCAAGTGAGTGCTACCTGCATGAGAAAGAGCTGCACGAAAGCTTCTTGTGAATCACATATCCTAAAATGTTAACACCCCCATCCTTCTTTATTGTATGTAATTATGACCAAGGTTAATAATGGAGAGATTGCAAACCTTAACCCTCACTCTGTTTGCATCTCACATTATTTGAGTGGATAGTACATGTGATTTCAATAAATAATAAAGCAATAAGGCTATCACTCATGAGATAATCAAAGGCACCACCAGCACATTATAAGTAAATGAAAGCTGCATAATTCATGAAGAAGAGATGAGCTGGACATGAGCAGGTTAGTTGGTTCTGATCTAAATGTTGATTCTGAGGCCTTTTATCTTTTGGCAATAAAAGGATCTGTAATAGACAGTCTGATGGCAATACGGTCTGTTTTAAAACTTTAAAGGGGTGTTCCCTTTCCTGTAGTGTGTTATATCTTTGTGCATGTAAATGGTCCGCAAAGGCCGAAATCCCAAAGGGAGTTTCTCTAACACGCTCTCCCCCCGTGCCTGAAACGCCTCCATTGGATTCCTTTGTTTACTTCCGTAAGATAGTGACATCACAACGTAACACTCGCGCATCTATTGGCTAGCGCTCCAACACATTACACGTGATAGGCCAAGGGGCGGGGCATCTCTAAGAGGTTGACCAATCATAACAGAGTCGTCCATCTAACCTATCAGAGCAGACTGGGCTCTGGTTTCAGACAGAGGGTGAAAAGAGGTGCTGCAGCACAGGCAGTATGAGAACAATAAAGAGCTTTTTGAACATTAAAGCATGGAGACATGTCTCAGTAAAGACACTACATACAAATATAAGCCTGTAAATTAGCATAATATGTCCTCTTTAAGTTTAACCACTGTGACATATTATCATCATAAATATAGAATAGTAGAGTTAACTGACTGTTGTAAGATTGTATCCTAATGATAGCATTGCAACCATGCAGGATGCATTCAGGGAACTATACAGGTTTGTAGTTGAGATAAAAATAAAGGTTGAGTTCGAAGATGGGTGGGTTCAAAGCAAGTGCAATCGGGGGTATAGAAATTGGAACCCCTCTTTCCCCTCACACACTTAAACCCACTGGACAGATTAAGCATCTTGACTGACGTGATCTTGGTATTCGAGTATTCTACGTTGCAACCAATTTTTAAATCAAACACATTTTTTTGCAAAAATGTAAAAACTCTAAATCCTATGATGATGATAAATGAAGATTAAATAAAGATGTGAGTGTATCTAACGTGTTTCTTGGCTCTCCTTTTAAACATGAATGACTCCATATCCTGGATGGTAATCAGTGTGTAATTAGGTGAATCCTCGCAGAGAGCCTGCAGAAACACTGACCTCACAAGCCTAATTAACTGGTAAATCTTACAAAGGTCAACAGTGTGTTGGCCAAGGATGAAGAGAGTAGCCACCATATGGCCAAAGATGCCCACAAGAAGTGTGTCTTTACTGCTCTTTTAATCTTTTGAGCTAATTGTGTTTCTTCCCCCCCTGTCTTCTGGTGACTCCGGCTGGTGCCCAGGCAGACAAAATGTGGCACACTCTAATCTACTTAACTGCTTTCCACTTTGTTTTTTCCAATTATGTTCAGGCCTTGTTAAGGTGGAGCTGGAAGTCTCTGGCATCAAAAATAATTTGGCCCTTAGAGTACATTTTATACTTTAGCAGCAATATATGAGTTCTGTTCTTGAAGTCAGTTTGAATGTTTTCATTCAAATATATTCAAATGTAAAATAACCAATTGTACACAACAATATTTGAGTGTGTAATGTGTTGCTCACAGTAAGGATTTGGAAAAAAAGTTATGAGTTCACAATCCCACCCCCAAAGATACTTTGAATTATTAATAAAAAATATATATGAAAATCCATTTCTTAATATTTAGTTTATTTATGAATGTTTTCAATTGTGTTGTTTTACATATTATTTCAATTGTTTAATGTTGTGTGTGGTTGCAGTTTGTTCGAATTCTACCCTCTTTTTTTGTCTGTCCTCTCTCTTTTGGGTTTTTCAACCAGCAGCAGGCGCATGTGTTCTAAAAACACTCTCTGATAAACCCACTGTACCACCTGCCATGAGCTAAGTACTTTGTTGAAGAAATTGAAACATTTAGGGGCAATGAACAGACATACATGTTTTAAGGAATATGACTCCAAGTGCATTTGATCAATGATGACTTTATAACACGATGTTATGTCAGATGTTGTGTCTTCAGCTTGCTCCTCCGTGAAAACTCAATCAACACTTTTAGGCGTTCATGTGTCAGTCATGAGTTATTAACAAGCACAGAACAAACAGCAAACAGAAAAACAACAACAGTACAGATGCCAGCTCACAGATGTCACAAACATGGCAGCTTGTGTCCCTTTTAGATTAAGATCACTCAACTGTGGCAAGAAACAAACGATTAAAATCCAACACAGAAAGTTGCTTTTGAGGGCGATCATTCTGTCAAAAGCAGCAGAATGACACCTGCTTTGCATTTATGAATTGAAAGATTTTCGTTTTGACAGAGATCCTCCGTGACTCTTGAATTGAGTATTTTTAAGGCTTGTTGTTCTGTTTTGAGGCCTTTCTTTTCTTAATCACAGCAATATTGTACTGTGCTTCTCAATTTGCTCCAAATTGACATTTTAGCAAACAACCAGCCGAATTAATTTAAATTTGATTACACAGCTGCGTGTTTCATATTCTCTGGTCCAGTCTCCCGCATGCTGCAGCCTCAAACCGAGGCCTATGTTAATGCCATATGATTATTCTAGCTTTTTAATAATAAATAGGAGGCCCTGACGAATGAGCTAAACGAATGTCCGCTCAAACATCAGCCATTCAAAACTCTATTATTCCCCCTATGACCTTGTTTCTTTTGGCAGCCAAAAGGAAATGGGTGATTTTCAGTTCAGAGAGAATGGGAGTTAATGGTCAGCTTCTCAGCAAACACTGGGGGTCATTATGAATGGGAGGCAATCACACAGATCAAATATACAGCAGTATGAAATGGAGCTGGTATTTGGAGTCAAAAAAAGAGGGGAATACAAATTGAAGAGGCTGGTACATATAATAATGTGCTCCTCGTGTAATCATCCCTTGAATGCAGATACCGAAGAGGAGTGTTGACTGACTGTCCTCGTGGACGGAGGAGACACGAGGAGACGGAGCTGCATGGGAACTGCTCTAAAGTTACAACTCTTCCAGCAGACGGTTTGAGGAGTCTTCACTGTTGCTGTTTTTTATTCTGTTGTTGTTTGCAGACACAATCAAAATCCGATCAGCACCAATGTTCTGGCAATGTGACTGATTGATCCAGTAGATGAACAGTAAAGATTAAGAGGATGACAAATAGGCATGCTGCTTACACAGCGCGTGGGGCTAATCCTCCCCCTGCAACCCCCCCAAGGGCTCCCTTTTGAAGAGCTGCCCCCGAGGAAGCACCCGCAGAGAGTGACGGACCCCGGCGGCCAGAGGGAGGACACACAACCTGTTGATGTGCAACAAGTGTGAGCTCCAGCTCATGACAGGACCCCAGCCCACCTGCAGCCCCACATCAGAGGCTCAAACCACTATCTACCAACTGGACACCACTGGAGGCCTGACAACTTTTTCAAAACACACAAAAAGGGCTTGAAGTTTTTGTGTGTCAATCCTGGAAATTGTATCTTGAAAACTTCATAGAAGAGGACTTTTTTGCAACCTGTTTTGCATCTCCATTTGCTCCTGGAGACAGTTTTAAGAAAGACATGATGGAGGATCACCAATTGAAGATCCCCATGATGTCGTCCTCCTCCCCAAGTGAGTCTTCTGGGAGCGGCGGTACAGACGACAGCAGAGCAGGTAAGAGTTTCACATACACCTGACTTATGTAGTAATTAACATTCATCATTTTAATTTTTTATTCCAAGCTTCTGTTTGAGAATCTATGATTTGACGTCACACATGGCTAAACTGTTTTTTTGCCAACAAACATTCATTTTACACAAATCTACTTAATCAATTTAGAACAAGGCTAGAATATCATTAGTATAATTCAACTGTAACTGATGCCATATTAATCTATGTTTAATTAATGGGTTTATTTGGATTAATATCAGTATCCCTGCATCGTTTGTCTTTGCTGTTAATTTGCCTCCGGCCATTTTATTATTTGTAATCATTTACTAAATGAGATTTTCAGGCCTAACCGGCTGTTGCAGTAGAGTGAGCTGGCAGTACAGATGGCAGGCACACTTATGAAACAATACCAGACCTCATGAATGGCACTAACCGCTCAGCCCTGTGTGTTTTGACTCACAGCCAAGAGTCCGTCCCCGGGCAAAGCTCTGAGCCTCGCTCTGGTCTGCAAAGTATGCGGAGACACCAGCAGCGGGAAACACTACGGCATCTACGCCTGCAACGGCTGCAGCGGCTTCTTCAAACGCAGCGTGAGGAGGAGGCTCATTTACAGGCAAGAGAAAGAAACTCCTTATTAACTTCATAGATAAAGAATAACCCAAGTTCACCATCACTCTCAAGCCTTATGAGATGCATTATGGGAGGCCAGCATGCTTTTTTAAACATCTTATCTGTAACATTTTCATAGTCAATAAATGTAGTTATATCAAACAAATCCAACATGTATGTTAAAAAATAAGCTCATGCTCTTTTAGAACAAAATTAGGATGCATTAAACATAGTTAAATAATTAATTTGTCACCTGAAAATATACAGTTGTATTATTGAAAATGATTGAAAAGTGCCAATTAACATGAATTACTATAATAACAATTAAGCTGTTGGTGAGTGATGTTTACATAAAATAATTAGGATCCAGTCCCATTTGGGCATCTTGATAGACATTTGAATCAACGATGTGTCTTTCAGTTGGTATGTGTTATTTTGGTAAATTGTAAACTAGTGTAATTCATGGTTTCTACAGGTGGCCTTTTTTTAATCTAAAAAGGAATGTGAATTTCAGATAAAAATCATAAATCTGTAAGTGTGTATTTATAACTACAGTGTTTCATGTTGGGTGTCTGTTAACAGGTGCCAGGCCAGTACAGGCATGTGTCCTGTGGACAAAGCTCATCGCAACCAGTGCCAGGCGTGTCGGCTGAAGAAGTGCCTGCAGGCGGGCATGAATAAGGATGGTTAGTGTTTTTAAACATTCAAAAACATGCCTCAAATAATTCTTACAAACTTTGACTGTTAGAATCTAAATTACAGATTTATTTCAAAATGATTTCCCTCTTTTCGCGCCCTGTCCTCTTCCTCTCTGCAGCAGTACAGAACGAGCGGCAGCCCCGCAGCACAGCTCAGGTTCGCCTGGACTCCATCGACGTGGACCATGAGAAGGAGCACCTGGCCACCACGCGGGAGCCCACCTCCTCTTCCTCATCCTCTTCTTCCTCCTCTTCTTCATCGTCTGTCATCACGTGGCCCCACATCACCTCCTCCATATCCATCACCTCCTCTGTGGCCCCCCAGCGCTGCACCAGTCCCCAAAACAACCACCGCTTCATGGCCAGCCTCATGACGGCAGAGACCTGCGCCAAGCTGGAGCCCGAAGACGGTGAGGAGGGTTTTGATTTGACATCACATTAGACAGAATGGATCATTTATTTGGAATTGGAATTATTCCATGTGTTTTATAACCCCAGTTTTGGCATTTTAACCGGTCATGTAGGTCAATTCAAGCCATTCATTTAGAACAAGAAAGTTATAGGTATGTTTATTGGATAGGGTAGGCAGGATTTTGTCTAAAAACATTTAATATATTGAATTTATTTTTAATTTAACAAGGTCTACAGCTACATTAGTGTTAACATGAAGCAATACAATTTAATTTGAACATTTCCGCTTTTCAGTTGACGAGAACATCGACGTAACGAGCAACGAGCCGGAGCGAGCGTCCTCGGAGTACCACATGGCTCTGTACCCGTCCAGCTCGGAGAACGTGTACGAGACCTCGGCCAGGCTGCTTTTCATGTCGGTGAAGTGGGCCAAGAACCTGCCCGTGTTTTCAAACCTGCCCTTCAGAGACCAGGTAGACTCATAACACACTGCAGGTCTTTTAATTTAGCAAGTAAAATAAAAACATCTTTATAGATTCAAAATATAACCCAATCGCGTTAGGAAAAAGAGAAAAAAAAAAATACTGTTGCAGAGTAAGATTTGGGACCTGATTAATTTCAGATTTTTTTTTTTTTTGGTAAACGGCAACTAAAAGTGTTAAAAAAATGTCCATCTTCCAATTGTCTGTCTTTTAAATTGAAGTAATTTATTTGAATTAGAATTTTTTTTTAATTCATAATTCGTGCTTGATAGTTAACTATTATCAAAAAGTGTACATGATCATTTAGCAACTTTTTGGCAGTAATGGGCTTCCATATAACTCTGTAACAGACTAACCAGTGAGGCTCCAAACAAAGCTACATTTGAATCACAGTTTTTACATTAGGACTCTTGTTGGTGTCCACCAGGTGATCCTGCTGGAGGAGGCGTGGAGCGAGCTCTTCCTGCTCTGTGCCATCCAGTGGTCTCTGCCTCTGGACAGCTGCCCGCTGCTCTCCCTGCCGGACCTCTGCCCCGGCATGCAGGGGAAGACCAGCTACACCGGCCTGGACCTGCGCCTCCTACAGGAGGTCTTCAGCCGCTTCAAGGCCCTCGCTGTCGATCCCACTGAGTTCGCCTGCCTGAAGCCATCGTGCTGTTCAAGCCAGGTGAGGCCAAATCATTTATTACTTATCCAGAAGTCATTCAAGAATCTGTTTAGTGTTATCATTGCAAAGCAACAATAAGATCTTGTAAAAAGATTCTAAAGGCCTATAATTAAAGTTTTACCGTGAAAGCTTTATCAGCTTTAAAATATATAATATAAATATACAAAAAGATTGCCGTAACATTTACTAAGGATATTCATTCTCCAAAGAGGATGAATCTCTCACATTTTCTTTGAAATTTCCTCTGGTGTTACCCTGTAAAAAAAATATTAGCTTAATATTACTATTATAATATTTTATAATTTGTTAACTTTCAAATGTTATTTGATCCCCGGAGTGAAATGCCTGGCAGTCAAGGGGAATCTTACATTATACACACATGTGAATACAAAATACATAAAACATTTGCTTCCAAAATCATAAAAAGAAAACGTTGTTAATATATAAAACATAACCTCAAACCAACCACATGATCAGGTTTTGATATTTACTGAGGACATCAAATGTTATAACTTCATTGTGTTCATTTCAGTTATCCATTTTCCAGCTGTTAATATAATTGAGTGTAGTTATGTGGAGAGAGTGGCACCAGCTCACATTGCAAAGCCATCCTTTCAGTATATTTCTGCAGTTTGTCTGGATATGTGTGGCTCATATTTGTGTCTGCTCTCCTCTCCAGAGACTCGTGGTTTAAAAGATCCAGAACAAGTGGAGAACCTGCAGGATCAGTCCCAAGTGATGCTGGGACAACACATTCGCTCACACTACCCCAGTCAACCAGCCAGGTATGTCCCCTGTCCTGTGACATCACTGCCTCAGTGCTGCATGGATACCAAAATATACACCTTTACTTTTGCTCTTAAATGTATATTAGAGGGCAAAAAGGCCAAAATGATGTTATACACCAATCATTACCAAAACATGAAGATGAAGATATATTATGTTTTCTGTCTATCATCTATCAGTCTGAAAGACAAAACTCCCTGAATCCTCGAGTGTTTCTATTATCTCTTCTTCAAATCTGTGCTCGCAAAGATTATTAAAAAACACATATTACAGTTTCTAGTATGGAAACCCTTTAAATTCGGCTTAGGAACAGGTTAGAGCAGGGGTGGGCAAACTTTTTGGCTCGGGGGCCACTATGAGTTTTAAAATGTGACAGACGGGCCAGGCCAGTAGCAGATCGGGCCGTATATGGCCCGCGGGCGTTAGTTTGCCCATGCCTGGGTTAGAGCAAGCCTCGTCTCAGATCACTGAAACTTTTTCTGCTACCAAAAATCTGTGTAGCTTTTCGGAGGGATTTGATTTTTATAATACATATTTGTTTCTTTTGACCAGCTACTTAGAGCAGGGGTGTCAAACTCATATACACAGTGGGCCAACATTTAAAAATGGGTACTAGTCGAGGGCCGGACTGGTTCAATGTTTATTGCAAAACTTATTGAAATGAACTTATTGCACATATTAAACCTTGAACTAACAAACCTTAAATGATTGCCTATAAAAAAAACATTAAACATAAATAATCTGTTGCATTCATTTCTTATGGCTCTATCTGCAGCTTTTCCGGAGTCCTTTCTTATGATCACATTTTTCCACAGGCCAACAACAGCTTCAAAAAACAATTTCCCTCAAAGAAAAAAACAAACATGCCCTGTTGTTGCAAGAAAAAAAGTGCGAAAAGGAAACATCCATTTGAACTCAGTTTGCTGCTCTGTGATGCTAGTTCAAGCCAGATACTTGGCATCTCATCTTGGGTGCAAGTTCATCAATGTTTGGGGTCAGGCTCTGAGCTGAGGAAATCCTCAGGATTGAGTGAAGGTGTGCGTGCAATATACCGGCGGGCCAGATCTAATAGTAATTAGAAATTATCCTGCGGGCCAAAATTAAATCCACCACGGGCCTTGAGTTTGACATGTATGACTAGAAGATTCATATAAATGCTCCATCCAACTTATTTCACAGAAATGAGGACTTGACTTACTTTGACTTACATTATAATAAATAACATATAATCGTGTAAGGCCAGCTTAAATCAATGCTAGGCCTGTGGAGTTTTGCAGTACATTTAAATGTAACAGTCCCAGCTATTCTTTAACAGGTTGTCAAATGTTGTTACATTTTAATAATCAGCACTAAGCACTCACAAAGTTGTATGTTGACTTGCAATTTTCTTATCAATACTTGTTTTCTGAGGTGGTTTAAGTTATAATGATGAGCAACTAATTGTTTATACATGCTGTACTATTAACCGTTGATAATATGTTTCTTCCTTGTGTTTATTAAAGGTTTGGAAAGCTGCTTCTTCTTCTTCCCTCTCTGCGTTTTGTGAACTCGGAGCGGATAGAGCTGCTGTTCTTCCACAGGACCATCGGAAACACTCCCATGGAGAAACTGTTGTGTGACATGTTCAAAAACTAAAACCATCACCCCAAAACCCATGCACTCACTAATGATCTCCATGTGTGGAGGGATGTTATTTCACAGTTATTTGCTTTGTATTCCTGTATACATATCAGAGATTCTGCGTGCTGTTATTTTATAAGGCCACTTTATTATTTGTTTGTTGTTTTCACATCAGGTCATTCTGAAAAGGAAATTGAATTCAGTTCTTATCATCATGCTTGCTATCTATTTGTATAATATTTAGACTTTGTGTCTGAGGTGCAGATCTTTATTTGTTTGGTGATAGATGGACTGTATCCTGCTGTTATTAATGTGTAATATTCATGTTGTCATGCCTTGATAAAGACAAAATGCTTGAAAATGTTTTTTTACTATTCACAAGAGATCATATAGCCATCAGACGTTCAGCTAGAAGGGTTCATAATTAATAAAAGGGGTAAAGGTTCATTGTATGAAATAGAGATAGACATGTTTAAAGAAAGAAAAACCTGAATTATGTGTCAGCTGTAATGCATGGATCAAAATTGAATTTACTGAGAACTGGACACACTGTAATGCAGTGAAATAGTGCCCTCTTCTGTCTAGTTTTAACACACACACACACACACACACACACACACACACACACACACACACACACACACACACACACACACACACACACACACACACACACACACACATGGAGTTGAGTAACAGTTTGCACTGTTTGAAACAATTTGCCCAGTTTGCAGAAGGCCAATTTCTTCTTATTCTTATAGTTCCAATTAGAGTATGGAACAAGCTGATTAGTTTTAAGGGCCTGTTAAAGGCTTTTCTTTGATATGAACATGAGTTTTGTCTTTAGGTGATTAACCTTTCTTGAGAGGATCTTGATAATAGATGGATGGAAACATAGAACAAAGAAGGTTTAAATAAGATACAGAACTGATACTGCTGTTCTGTGTTGCCACAGATAGCTTTCATTTTAAAATTCATGAACAATTTAGGGAATTTATAATTGCTGGTCTGACAAGCAAAACAGTGTTAATAATATTCCACCATGTCCTCACAGGTCAAATGATCAGGCAGCAATCTGAAAAGTGAAGCCAATATGGAGGGGCCTTCATGTGCATGTTCTCTAAGATCCAGCAGGGGCAATTCAACCAATTGCAAAAATAACTCAGATTGTATAGAAGTCTATGAAAAAAGGTTCAAGGTTCAAGGCTTTTATTGGTCATACGTACATAGCTACAGTGTAGTTATGACGATGAAAATCTTAGGTCACAGGCTCCTCCAACAGTGCAACACAATAAAACAGAAAAACAGAACAAATAGTGCAAGTAAATACAAAGAGAAAAATAGTAAAAAAGTGAAATAGTGGAATAGTGCAATAAGAGTCTATATACAAGTGATTGAATATGATAAATTAGATAAATAATTTCTAAATTGCAGCCAGATTAATGTTGTGGATGTTGTGGATGTTGTTTCAAAAGTTCAGGTGTTTAACAGTCTTATGGCCTATGGCATGAAAGTGTCCCTGGGATGAAAAACACCTGTTTTATTAGCTCAGTAATCATTTTCTCATTGGGTTTATGGTCTCTATTGTTGGCTTCAATTTTTCTTTATTATTACAGCATTTTTTCCAATTTGTCAAATCCTGGTCCCATTTAGAGGGCGGGGCAATGTTGTGATTGACATGTTACTACCTCAGTGTTGACTGGTTTAGGTGTCCGTGTGTATGACCTTTAACCCTTTCAAAGTGTGTTTTCAGTCATGAAAGTTTAAAATGATTTGGTCCCCTAAGAAATAGGCATTAGGTTGTACTTTGCTCTATCCTCGCATGTTACTTCTAGAGCCAAGAATACCAAGATGCCTACGGACTTACATCGACTCCTAATGGCCCAAAACTGGTTTGTAGAGCAGAACTTACAGTACGCTAAAAAGCCTACCTGGTACTTTGAGGTGAAGGCTTACCTCGGCCTGCAATGACAATGTTGACATGCAGATGTTTGCAGGTTTGATGTTGATCAAGTTCTCCCTCTTATTTTAGTATACTAACATTTGCTAATCAGAATTTTGGAGCTAGAGAAAAAGTCAGGGTATTACCAAAGTCATTGGGATTTCTCCTCTGGGAACCTTGTTTCTACAAAACTTCAAGGCAATCCATCTGAACCAAAGAGGTAGAGACTAGTATGGCTAAATAGATTGTGCTTAGAAACAAATGGCAAGAAGTAGACAGCAGTAAACCAAAAAAACAAAAGGCATCACTTAGAAAAGGACAGACATGTCTCCTGTCTTTCTCTTGATCTACTGAGTTAAAGTTGAGGCTACATGTATATATTCAGTTTTTACATCTGCATAGTGACATTATAATAATGTAATGGAAATATGGTTCCCCACTTTGAAACGAGTTGTGAAAGCAGACGGTTATAGTTGAAGCGAGTGTTGGTGTTCAATAAAATGTCAGTCTGATAAGAGACGTCACTCAGTATTACTTTACCCTCTGATTCAAACACATTAAAGACATCAGAGGAGCAGAGCTACATGCATACAAATGTTATTTTTAGTAGTTCAAGTGAAATCTCAACAGACGGCTCTGGGAAAGAGCTTTGCTTGGCTTTTTAAGTGCAACTGCTTAGTATACCTCTAAGAACCTCCAGCACATGTGTCTGCGTTTCATTGGTTTTTATGTAGCAGCAGCAGTTGAGTGTTTTAGCCTCAGGTGCAAGGCCCTCAGTCAGAAAATCCTGGGATCAGATCAGCTGGCCCTCTGAGGCCTTTGTCATATGAGTGAGCTCACACATCCAGACCCTTTCAGCTCTCAAAGGTGATGCATTTTATTTACAGCAAATTATGCTCTGAAAAAGTGTCAAATGGCTGGAAATGTACCTTAAAATAATCTTCATGATGCAAGTGAAGAACAAAATGTCCTGGAATCACTGAATCCATCTTTATGCTCCAGTTTTCAAAGGTTAAAGGTCTGTGTACTTCAGGGGATCAGTCAATCTGCTGCTGTAACTGGCGCCTTTAATACATTTCTTTCTTTATATCACAAATAAAACATTAGTTTGGAGTGATTCTAATCTGAAGTCTTACCTCACGTGTCAAACCGTCCACATTCTAATGTTGGCCTTTCCTAAGCTCTCTTCACACAAAGGTTGCCCCTGTTTAAATCAGAGATTTCCATCTTATTATAAGATTAGTCTCTCTAGTAACAGGCGGAGCGAGGCAAACAGGTTAAAACCACGTTGCATTGCCTAATCTTACCAAGAGTGCTTTATTTCAACATGAAAACAACACACATATAACATTCAAATGTATTCAAATGTAACATTCTTGTGATTGAAGAAATTAATGAAATTAGTTTTTAACTTTTGTTTGGGTAGTTTGGTGTTTGAATTCATCAGCAAAAACAGGAAAATGTTCATGTAGGCACAAGAGAGATCAATATTCATGACATTTAGGCATAAACCAAAACGTTCTTAGATTAAATATATTTAAATAAGGCTGCAATTAGTGATATATAATCTGCTGACTGATTTTGTATCTATTAATACATTACATTTGTGGTTTGTAAAATTTAAGAAAAGTGCCATCACAATAACTGAGAGCACAAATGGACACATCTACATTGTATCACAACTAAAAAGTAAGTCAATAAACTAAATCCTGACATATGTAAAGCTGAAATAATATGGTGTTTAAGCATGAGCAATAGTTTACTGGCAATTATCCAAATAATTGCCAAATCATTTTGTGTCCATTGACTAATCAAAGCTGCAGAGGTGGGAAGTAACTAAGTACATTAACTTAAGTACAATTTTGAGATACTTGTACTTTCCTTGAGTATTTACACTTTCTGTTACTTTGTACTTCCACTCCACTACATGTATTTAATACCTTTACTTACTTTACAGATTTGGATAAATTATGTGAAATATAATCAACACTTAAATAAGACTTTAAGTCTTTATTTATTTGTGTAGTAGTACAAAGTGGCTTCACAATCAAATATTTTGAAGTTGAATTATAAAGCCAGGATTATAAAGATTAACTTCCCCATCAAAGAAAAACAAAATCACTTAAAAAAGGTTGATTTCTGAATTTCTATTACAGGCTGTATTATTGAGCCTCTCTCTCCCCTCACACTCCCCCCTGTGCAGCTGTTAATCTGCTGTTGAGCTCTCTGCTGACCTGGAATGTTTCTGGGTGTTTTGTCCAAACTGTCCCGACACGTTTCAGCACCAGCAGGTCGCTGAGCGAGGGTTCCTGGATCCTCTGGATCTTTAATCATCCCGCTGCATCCTGTTTGACTCGACTGAACAGCGGCCATGAATACCAGCAAGGTGGAATTTGAGCCTTTTGAATATTCTTATTATGATTATTCAGACTGGTACTCAAACAACGCAGAGCCAACCCAACCCCCCAAAGAGTGAGTATAAAACCTGAAGATAAAAA
The DNA here is from genome assembly GCA_031216635.1 of Dissostichus eleginoides. Taxonomy (NCBI): domain Eukaryota; kingdom Metazoa; phylum Chordata; class Actinopteri; order Perciformes; family Nototheniidae; genus Dissostichus; species Dissostichus eleginoides. The sequence continues at coordinate 13,865,236 of CM062264.1, forward strand.
AGAGCAGAACTGATGGTGTCAAAGGGTTGTTTGGTGATTTTGTGCTGAAAAAAGTGAAATGTCTTGTAATTGGAACATTTTCAGAGATTCAATCATATACATTTAAAGATATAGATTATATGTATATATACCCATCAATTGCAATTACATTTATCAATTGGGAAAATCATAAAACTGTGGCACTATTTTGGCAGTAGCAAAACTTGGACTTAGACATTTAAGCAATTGAAATTATAATTGTCTCTTGTTTTACAAGTATTTGCATTTTGTGCCATATCCGCTAATAATTCAGCTTTTACTTAATTTCAATGTGTTTTGCGTTTTTTATCAGAGTTATATTGCCATGTGACCCTACAGCGGAAGACAGGCTCTTCCACATATGCATGCTGTCGATATCTGTAAGTATATTGCACATCTGCTTAGTGTTGGTGTATTAGAGTGCTGGTCCAACCTTTTAGTGTTGTGACCCTTTATAGCCAAGTGATGTCAATAAATAAACTATTGAAGTATGCAATTAAAACAGAGATATCAACATTGGAAAAGGAAAATGCCCCATCATTTGGCCATAATGTATTTCAGAGTTAATCAGAACGTTGTATAGCAACACATTAGCCTCAGACAGCTCACAAAGTGGCTGGCTCTGCTCTGTTAGCACAAACATTAAATGAGCAAACCATAAAACAAATCTAGAAACAAAGAGTTTAGGTTTTGTTCTAAAGTTTTTGCATCCTGCTTCCTTTGATCAGGCAGACATTTCATTTAATGATGTTTGCCATATTTTGTTCTCAGCCATTTAGAAGTGAGGGCCACTTTACCTTGGTCAGAACATTTCTCATACTGCACATAGAACGGACATTGACCGATATCCCTGTTCAGAAAATAATGTGGAACACTGGGTCACTGCAGCAGAAATAACAAGGCTTCGTAGTCTGAAGTATCCTCTTTGCAAAATGAGTTTCTGATGCACGTTCTCATGTCTGATTGGTCGCTTTATTACAACTTCCAATTGCCTTTTCAAAGCTGCTTTGCTTTGTTATTTCGTGAATTGGATTTAATGAGATACCGTAGCAGGCGAAAGCTATATATAGCACTGATTAAAAAGAAACACAAATAAGTTCACAATATGTACCTAAAGGAGGAAGAGTAAAGTATGACTTAGAGAGGTGGTATTGAGAATTGGACATTTTTTGAAGCCACAAGTCATAGCAGACTTTGGCCAATCAGCTGTTGACTTTCAAGACAGAATTCAGCAGTAGCTAATTAAGACGAATGCTTACAAAACAGGTTATCCAGTATTAAAGTTAATCACATGTTTTTCTTTAAGCATTATAAAGTCTTAATGAATTCTGTGTGTCCCTGTAGCTGGTGGTCATGTTAATCCTGGCAGCTCTCTCCAGGAAAAACAAATTATGCCAAGGTTTCACAAGAGGATCGTCCTCCATCTTCAGGTGAATTTGGGAGGTCTGGACATAAATAGGACTTTAGACTGCAGGTTTTGTCTACTTTTATGTTAAGGTTCGTGTTTATGATCACACAGTCCTGCCAACTTCCTGGACCAGACTCAGCACAAAGGCCTGGTCATGGCTGTTTTTGGGCTATTGTTCAGCAAGCTGTCAATGCTGGTGATCGCAGCGGACCCTCTGCCTTTCTCCAAAGATACTCCACAGGAGATTAAAGGTGGACATTTTTATGTTTGACTCAAAGCAACTCAGACTGGACTTTGCTCGTCTTTTTTGTTTGTTTAATATCGGGTAACCCATGGGAGGCAACACAGCAGGGAATAACACATCCTCTTCTTATGCCCCTTGATTTTCAGAGTACATGAAGGTAATTGCCATCTTCTACTACCCCATCCTGTATTATCCTCTGATGGTCTGTTGCACTCTGCAGCACAAAGCAGGTTATGTGTTCGGGACGCTTCTCTCCTTCAGTCATTTCGCGGTCCTCGTATGGCAGAAGTTCGACTGTCCAAAGACTCCAGAGGTGAGACACCAACAGCAACATGTTTATTTTTCAACACTGTAGTTTTATATTGACATTTTCATTAATGGTTTAACTGGACCGGATGTCTGCCATAGACTAACCCCGTGAGTTTAAGGGCCTTCGTTACATTGATTTACAAATTGAAACAAAATCCAATATTGCCAGCAGCGCTGCCCCTTGATTTCCATTACCAATAGGACTTATTACAACCAGAGCTGTTTTAGTTAAAGCTAAACCTCTGATGTTTGCAACTTCACATTGCCTCATGGTTTATAAGATCATTGAACCTCTAGTTCACATCAAATTATACACAATTAAACAAACTAAAGCTGTTTTTTAATTGCATTAGCTTATTTTTTTGGGCCACTTGGGGGCAGCAGTCTAAGCTTTAAATGTTATGGTATGGTATGGTATGGTATGGTATGGTATATTACCGTAAATGATGTTATGTTATAGTAAACTTAGCCAACAGTAACCTTTTTACACACCGCCAAACACAAAGCAATCTACTTAGACCCATATTACAATCCACCTTTGCTCTACTTTTAGCTCTTTTATTTTGGTCTCCCAAATCCCCCAAAAAATAAATCTAGACTAAGTTTGTTCTGTTTCCTGATCGGTGTTGTTTGAATGAAAATAGCTACCTCTAACAGCAGAAAACAACTTTAATAAGAGCTTGGAGACTAAAATAAAACAGTAAAGTTGCAGCTTGTTAACCGACACTAAAACACAGCGAGTCTGGTGATATGTATTTGTGGTGACAGAGCTACAGGCAGAATAACTTTCATGTTTCACTTTACATTTAAAATACTGTTCATATAAAAATATGGATTAGCCTACTGCAGCTTTAATCTTTCAGTACAGTAATTTAAAGAACAGATTACCTTGAACGACCTCTCTTTATTTCCCTCCTCACAGATCTATAAATACTATGCTTTGCTTGCAAGTCTTCCCCAGTTGGCCTGCTTCGCATATATCTGTGTCCAGTTTATTTTGCTCTTCGTCAAAGGACCAAAGACTGACGAGGTGAGAAGAAAATCTGACAATACAAAAATAGTATTTGTCCTTTATTTAAACATTCAACATTTGTCTGTATATATGTGTATCCTATAAAAAAGGCCAACATGTAAACTAATCTCAGGCTCATGGTCAAACTGAGGAAAAAACCTGAATTTCAACAATGTAAAACATAACCATGATTACTGTAAGCAGCTTGAGTGGAACAGTGTGGGTTTAAATCAGCTTCCTTGAGCAGATTATGACGAGGGTTGTGATATTTTCTCCCTTTCAAACAAAAAATACAACAGAGTTTTTGTTTGACAGTGGCTTTAATCTGTCTGCGGTTTATTTCTAATGATTTTAAAGGGAAATTCTTGTGGCCTGGAAAAAATCTGTAAACCAGCCCTTTCAGTCACTTATCATTTTGGCAATCAATTTGTTTTTTATTCTTGTTTAAAAACCAATTGTTAAAGCTGATACACTAAGCTGGTCTTCTTTTATAATGTTTACAACAAAGGAATGCAGTGTTTTTTATCTTCAAATTGTGATAATTTGATTACAACGTGTTTGTTCACAGGACCTTGACAGCAGCTATTACACCGACTATGTGAAATCCCTTCTTAAAAAAAAGTCCTCAAATGCCAGGTAAATGGAGACAAAGCAGACATCAATAATAATATAAGAATATAACATTTAAAGTATCTTTATTACACATTGAGAATGGTTAACCACGTAACTTGATTTTGGTTGTATAAACAGATTTTTTCTTGTAAATACTGAGTTTTTTCTAGCAGAGTTCCAACTCAAACCAATATCCAAGTGGTTTTCTTGTAAATGTATGACTTTATTCTCGGGAAATATGTGTTTCTTCTGGGAATCCCTCCCCCCCGGCTCCCTAATTGTTTGACGCACAATGTCCTTAATGCTCCATCGTAAAAATAAGGTACATTTTGTCCTGTTGTAGCTCTTCATCTGCGGACAAACCAACACTGGCAGAGAGAATACTGAAGGTGCCCAAGAGTTATATTTATATGCCAGAAAAAGGTGTGTACACCCTTACATGATGAGCTTCTGTTTGTCATATTAGCCATTTTCTAATTAAGTCATACTCTGTTGTAAGTTGACACCATCATTTAAAGTTTTTTCCTATAATGATTCTAAAATGTCTGTGACTGAAATAAGCTCAACTGTGACAGAAGTTTTTTTGTCTTTCAGTTTTTAGATTTCCACTACAACTGGCCGTATCAGCATTTGTTGCCCTTGTGGCAATATATCATGTACGTTTTCAATAAACCATCATCATGACCTTGTATTTTAAACATAATAAAGCTTTGCTGGAGCATGAATTAATAGTGTGTAAGGGAATGTGTTTATCTTTCAGGTTGCATTGTTGTTGGTGTTCTTGGTGGTCCCCGTCCTCCACATTGTCCGTGCTGGTATTGATGAAAACATAGCCTTTCTGTTACTTGGGTTTGGGATTGTTCTGTCAGACGACAGGATGGAGGTCGTCCAAATTGTAACATTTTATACTTGGTTACTTGAAGGTATGTGGTGCTGCTTTTTTTTCTGGGAGTGTATTCTTATAAAAATACGCGACTGATTTCTTTTTCTTTTCCACCATGCTGTTTTTCAGTGTGCTACCTCTGTGCAATGACCCTCTCTTGTCTGGTCAGTCTTGTCATGCTCATGAGGTCCATGATACTTCACAGGTACGTGCACTAAAACCTTGGGGTTCATCCATTGCCTATCAACCCGGTCAGAGGCAGGACCATAGTTTGAGCTGCTTGGTAAATGAACCAAAATTCATATTTTAGAGCAGTCGGTTAATTCACTTGCCACTTGGGGGCAGTTCAACAAACCCACTAATGGTAAAATGTATATTCAATTTATAAAGTTGAAATTGTGCTTTTATCTGTCAACCCTTTAAACTATAAAATGAGGTTTGTATATTACAAACAAAAACAAAACGCAACAAAACTACTAAATAATGTTTTGAATAGAAAAATATGGCTTGGTGTAAAATAAGTGCATGTGTTATGTTATAAAGTTAGAGAAAATAAAAAAGGCAGAATATAGACAGCGGTTTCATGGGTATTTACAATAGCCCTGTATTTGTTTGAGCCATACATCGATACATCCATCCATACCCCAAACGTTACGTTTGAGATTAGATTCTCATGCCTTCTGGTCTGGACCTAATTTATCACTTGCTTTCCATTTTTCAGGTCAAATCTGAAAGGATTGTATAAGGGAGACGTTTACAGCATTTATAACAGCCAGAAGACCATCCGTCCTTCTAAACCTGGCATTGTCTGCTGGATGGGTTTGACAGGATACCAGGCTGCGATCGTCTGCCTCGGTAAAGCACAAAAACAGATTAACATCTTCACTGATTTTCACCTTATTGAAGGACAATGCTTGATGCCGTGCTTCCTCAAACACTCTCTAGAGCACCAAATCTGGATTCATCCATATTTACTCAACATATATGTAATATGATTTAAAAACATGGTTATAAGTTGGATGATTTGCAAAGACCGTCTTTGGTCTTTAATGCTTTGAAAATAAATGTTGGATACTTTTCTTATAATGGCCTGTTTCTGTGTTCTTTTTACAGGTATGGTGATTCAGACTGTGGTGTTTTTCATCTGCTTCTTGTTCCTGGTGTTTTTGATCATTATCCCTGTTTTTTACGGTCGTAATATCATCGCTTTCGAAATCGCTGGAAAGTCATGGTGAGTCGGCAACGTTTCATTTAGCGCTATTTGAATGTTATCCTTAATGATCAAAACACTTATTACCTTTAACTTCTATATTTTCATTTGTTCTGTCTCAGGCCGGGTTGGGTCACACTGATCTTGGTTACAGTGCTTCAACATGTGACTGCGAAGTTTGCGTTCATCAAAAAAGATGCTGGTACGAGAGACTTGAACAACAGGTATGTGAAGCTTCTTGATGAAGTATTTTGATTAGGCAATTGACAGGTAACTTTGGTATTTTTCAACCTGGACCGTATTTCCTGGACTACCACTCTCAATGTTGATTCAATAAAGTGCCACTGAAAGGATCAGATTGATAAAAATAAGTGTCTGAGATTATCATGGCTAGGACCATTACTGTACCTTTCACTAGAACCAGTCTGATTGTTAGAGTTTCTAATCAAAGCCTCTAGGAAGTGCGCTGGACATTTAAGTAGTGTTTTCCGTGTCAGTCTGGGACTTTATTGGGCCCTACCCTAATTCAAACTGAAAGTTTTAAAATGTGCTAAAAGCCAAACCTATTTTCCCTCTCCATTCATTTGACTGAGCCAAGTCTGGCTGTGACGGAGTGGATATGTGGCGAGGCTTAACAAAAACGCAAGAACGCATGCTCTATGGGCCCTCAGAGAACATAAGAACAGCCGCGCCCCCCCTCCCAATTATTATTGCTATTATTATTATTATTATTATTATTATTGTTGTTGTTGCTATAATGCAGGGGTATTATTATCCAGTGGAATGCCCTTACCTACTGGCCTAGTTAAATCAAAGTGGTTACCTTTTTTTGGCTGGGCAGTGTAGTTTTACACACCGTCTTATTTGACTTTCTCAGGACTTAAAACTGTTTTTGGCAGACCCCCACAAAGAAAAAAAATATTTACATACGTAAGGTCATCATCTTAACAGTTTTTTATGCTCATCGAGTCATCCGTGAGCAGAGCATCAAGTTGGCATGCCTATTACAGCTGAATGCGGCGGTTACCATCTTGTTCAGCTAAACACCTCACAAACTTATTAAGATCTAAGCTTTAGTGCGTTTTGATTCAATGCTGAGTACAGCCAAACTTGACAGTCTCTTCTCTGTCATTGTAGACCGCAAATACCTCATTCCTTCTGTCTACTTGGGTCCGAATGCTTCTCGTTTGGCGCCGTCCCGTTCAAATGAAATTGCCGCCAATCACATTTCCTCGCTCGCGCCAGGGCCGGGGGAGGGGTTACAAGGCTCGCGTCTTGTACTGCATTCAGTTGCACTCGACATTAGAGATTTTCTCTCATAAATGTCCGATGAGCCACAACTTTATTTCAAAACAAAGCTTCCAACTGGGGTGGCAGCTGGGGTGGCAAGGCTATTTTTAGGGTGGCAGTTGCCACCCCATGCCACCCCGGTAGATCTGCCCCTGCTTGACCGGTACTTGCTTTTGATCAAAGTCAATGCGGAAAACCCGCACTCACAAAGGTAGGTGGAGGTGAAGGGAATGAGCACTTTTACAGCCTTTTTGGCGAGGTGGGGGAACTCGGTCTCCACAGACAGCCAAAAGTGTGCAAGTGACGTTTTCTGCCAGACGCTGTCTCCTCTTTCACTTTAGGTAACTTCACTAAAAATCGATCCATGTTTTCCGCTCGCATAAAGTTAGCTGAAGTTAACTAGCTAGATTTCACTGTTTCTCGTTTTTTTTTTCTCACGCTGCGCCTCCCCTGAGCTTTCTGGCGCCCCCAAGGGGAGGCGCGCCTCACACTTTGAAAACCACTGATCTAGATGATCCGGGTATTTTGGTTCTCTTGAGTCATGCCATTTTGGCTTTATGCACCACTGAGCTACTTTCAAAGGTATGAATGGGAACACAACTCCAACACTTTATCCAGTTCTCTTAATACATCCATGTTCTAACCAAGTCTAATTCAAGGATAAGTCTTATACTGTTATACTGGAATCTTGCGTCGCATCCACATTGTTTAAATAGTGTTCCCCTTTACCTGTATAAAGAAAATAATGGCAACCATCTTTATGATTTCTGAATTTGCTTGGGGGTATTTGCAGAGAGAGTTTGTTCCTCTTGACTTATCTGCTGTTCCTGATCAACATCATGATGGGACTGGTAGCTGCAATTTGGAGAATGGTGATAACAGCTTTGTACAACATCATCCATCTTGGTCGTATTGACATCAGTCTTCTTCACCGAACTGCAGAGTCCTACGACCCAGGTATCATCTTTGATTGTTTTTTAACAGTTTGAGAGATTTGAAAATGTAAAAGTTTTAAGCCAAATTCTGTAAACTTTGATGCATTCCAGCCTACCGATACTACGCCCACTTCCTGAAGGTGGAGGTCAGCCAGTCACACCCGGTGATGAAGGCTTTCTGTGGCCTGCTGCTGGACATGATGGTGGAGGGAGGCAGAGCTGGACAGAAAATAAGAGACGCAGAGGAAGGTAGAGACCTTGAAAAAACACACACATATATAATACATATCCTCTTCACCAACATTCACCCCCTTTGTTACTTTAAGTCTTCAATTCATCTTTTCATACTCAGGCATGTAATCTATACTCCTGAAAAAGGAAAAAGATCTGCTAAACCTGTGTTCTAGATTTAGATGCAGAATTGCTAGCCAAGATTTTAGATACACACCTAGACAGGGATTATGATTAGGTTCAGTGCTTCAACCCATAACATTTTGGGATCAAAGAAGGTTTTATAAAAATAGACATTTGTTTGTCATTCTTCAACCTTCATATCATGTTATACCAGCATTCCTGTATAAAATCCTCAAGTACTTATATTCGTTGACGAATCGAAAGCGTTCGACCGGGTTGAGTAGGACTTTTACTTTCTGACCGTGTCAAGATTTTGGATTAGACCCAAATGTCATATTTTAGATGAAATTACTTTATGGATCAATGTGATGATGTTCCTTTAGGTACCACCAGACAAGGATGTCTTCTCTGTCCACTCCTTTCCAAAGTGTTGTCGTGCTGTTTACAATGTCTTCCTTTCTTTAGTAGGGAGAAGGAACATAAAGTGTCATTATATGCTGTTGATTTAGTATTGTACATTTCCAACCTTTCAGGTTTAATTCCCGATATTAGGTCTGTTTAAGAAAGTTGAATCTCCCATGGTTTCCCAGGCGCCTCCTAAAACGGTTTATTGAACATGAAAAACAATATGATAAGATTTGTAAGATTTTCAAAACATACAAACAGCTGTACAGAAACATATTATATTCATTCGTTCCATAGTCCGGTGTCTCGTTCTGCCCTGACAGCCTACTCCTCCATTCTTTCAGGGATTCAGGTGAACAGGCCAAACAAGGCTACAAGCCGTCGGAGGATTCAATGTCGCTGGCAACTGGTGTACACACTGGTCAACAACCCATCCCTGCTGGGCTCCAGGAAGCACTTCCAGACACTGCAGACCTCAGAAAGCACCCTGAACGGGACCCCCAACCGCAGCTCCAGTAAATGCAGCAGGAAAGAGGCCGCTACGCCTGCCGCTGAGCCAGTCCAGTCCACTGAGGCACCAACAAACCAAGATAAAACTGAATGAAGTACCTTTATCTGCTTAGTGTGGTCCGCAGTATACTGCAGGCAACATTTTATTTGGAAAGTATGCCGCTCAATAAAGATATATGTCATCAAGGGCCCCAAATAAAATAGTTTGGCGTGTAAATAGAGAAATTGAAATTAACAAGGTCACCAATTCCCAAAAACATTGAAAATAATATGAATGACAAAATGACTATACTGTATTGTGTTCTGCTTGTACAGTACTGTTGAGGACTTTAAGTAATGAATTATTGACATGCACAATGTTCAGGGCTGATACTAGGCAGGGAGTAAATGAGTACACTTTGGCTCAGGTTATGTCGTCATGTACTGGTTCTAAAAGTGTACTCAGTGCATACTTAATATTAATTCCGCTTATAAATTCCCATGTAACAAAAAGCCCTGCGGGAAATATAAAGGATTTATGATTCTGATTCTGAATGCTACACACTCGCCCTTTAAAGCAAAGTAAATAAAGTAATTTACTAAGTAATAAACTGCAAAAATGTCATTTGAGAACGATACAATTCTAATTAACCTTTGCGTCATATGCTACTTAATGACTGTTCAATGTAATATCTTATTATTATTTGTCTGTGAAACAATTTCAACTACATAAGCATCATTATAATGGGATGAAAAATTACAGGTTTTGAGGTTAAACACATTGCATTTTTCAAATAGACTGATTATACTTTTCTGTTACATTTACTACATTCTATTTTAATGCATACTGTATTATGCAAATGGTCTTTAAACTCCTTGGGCTGTGCCATAAAGTACAGTGTTTTTGTTGAATGTGTGACTTCATATTTATTCCATTTTAAAGTAAAAATGATGTGTACATTCATCGACATGTATTGCTTTATTATTTAATCGTTTGAAGGGTTGTTTTTTTTGTCGTCAGTAATCAGTGTAATGAATGATATATTTACTAGTGGTTTAGCGTTTACCCAGCCCTCTTGTTGTCATCCCACTATTTTCAATTAATTGGTTTATTACTTGACCTATTTACAATGTATTATCAAATCCAAAAAGACAAATGGATTGATTGAACTTCATTCAAGGCATATATCATATACAATGATTATTTTAAATCTAAAGGTTCTGAGGGAAAAAGAGAGACTGAGAATTGAGCAATTATTCAGTATTCCTTTGTCAAAACTTTATTGAGGCACAGTTAGTGGAGAGTTAGCGAGGATATTTCAACACTTTGGTAAATCCTACTACTACCTTTATTACAGGGGTATAAAACAAATAAAGACAAATACAGGCCCAAAGTTACTCTTTAAGTCAAGAATATTTACCCAAGACGCAGCATACAGGACAACAGACAGCATGCAGGTCTCCTAACACAATACTCTGGGAAATACGACAGGATGGACACATGACCCAGGTACAACAAGGCAATAACTTCACAGAGGCGCTCATAAGTGCCCGTACTGTTACACACTGCAGTACATTTGGTGGATAATACTGAGCTGTCCACATTTACCAGCAACATAGAGAGCTTTTTTCAAACATCAAGTTTTATTCAACATGAAAACAGTTTTTTCTTCATAGAAATTGCTCACAGTACAACTGAAAAGCTCTCTCATGAGATGACTAAAGCTGGTGAAGTGAGTTATTTTTGGCATTATTGGACAAATAATTCATAACAAGCTTTTTGCACGTTTAAATCCATGTTGTACCTCAACAAAAACATAATACTTGTTAATAGTTTAATATGATGCTAACCATTGCCGTTAATGGCTGTATCGAAGGAGTAGATCACAGAAGGCTAAACTATAAGTACATTTTCTCCAGATCTCTGAAACTCTTCTCCTATATCGTCACTCTCTTTGTGATCAGTTTGTGTTTCATTTTGGTTTGTTTTGCAGTGCAGGCAATTGTTGCCAATACTGGCATAGCAACTTTTGCCCTTCTTTCTGGCCTTTACTATGCTATGTGAACGGATAGCTATTTGAAATGACCTTTGATTAGCCCAAGTCTTTTGTCATGGGCGAGATAAAGCCTGAATACAGGACAATGAGCTTTCCTTATTGGCCTATCTGAGTTACATTATGCTGAAAGCTTATGACAGAATATTTATCCAATGAAGCCAAAATAAATCATCTCCAAACTACTGCACTGAGTATTGGTATATTTTAGTTACAGTTAGCACATTTACTACTGCCTAAATCTAGTCGATTTCAGTTTGCAATGCGTTATATTTGTGACACAAGCTTTGTTACATTTTTACACTCTGAAGAAAGTCCTCATCCTGGTGCCATGTTGGCAGCAATCAGAGGTTTTTCGTTTATAATGATACATTTGTAAGATTGTTTTTAGGCCAAAGAAAAACTCTTCAGGGTTTTTGTCTGAAAATAACATTTTGGACATTCATTTAAAACAAATAAACAATAAAGCCCTTATGTTCACGAATACACATGTTTATTATTACATGACTGTTTAAAACTCTATTCTGATTGGTCAATTGTGGCATTTTAAAGTATGTTATTTCTTAATTGCAGGCCGCTGCTATAAATAACAGATAGTCATGGACGCAGTTCTGATCTTGTAACACAGCAACTAGACTATTTATTTAAGCAAATCAATAAACATTTTAAACTCTATAAAATCATTTTAAATAAAAAAATTGCGTAAGGACAGTGGTTTCTTAAGTGTGGAGCAATGTATTCAGCAGGATAATGTACAGTGAGAAGGTAATTATTGCAAAAATGAATAAATAATGTGTTATTCCATACTTAGAGCTTGGAGGTTATATTTTCCAGCTGTTCTATTATCAGGTGAAATCCAAACAGATTATACAGATATTTGGTATAGGTGGAATAAAAGATAGTTGTACTAAAAGATTCAGGTTTTCTTACTATTGTAATTCCTTAAAAACACAACATATCTTGTTCATGCCTCCGATGATTGTCTATCACTATTTGTATTTTGGCAAAGATCTGGATCCAGACACACTTTATGGAAGATGAAATAGGTTGCCTATTTTGAAAGAATAGGACAACAAGACGTGATATTTCCAGCTACAAAAAATATGGGCCAGTATCTAGTTCAGCTTTTACTAAAATGTTTGTCTGGAAAACATCCCCGGACAAGATAAAGTAAAATAAGATAATCCTTTATTAGATAGAGCCTTGAATCTGGAAGCCTCTGTAGTGACTAATTGATGCAGCTCTGCAAGTAAAACAAGTACATTTATCTGAGTCTTTTCAGACAATATGTCTTTGCTGCCTTTGCAAGGCTAAAGCTAACTAAAACCTTTGGCACAAACTAATAATAAAAATGCTTTTTACCCAAAGGCAAAATAATTCAATAACATAATAACAATTACTGGTTTGGATAAGTGTAGTTGCTTGTAATATTTACTGCTTCAGCTCCCAAAGGTAACCTATCACTAAACTCAGACCCGACCTCACAGTTGTCTAAGTTCCCCCTGCACTGAGACAGAGAAAAGGACTCAGTCATCACACTTTCTTCTGTATCCGCCTCTTTGTCCCCGTCTCTGCTCTCCGTGTCCCCCTCCTCCTCGTCCAGCTGGCTTCCATTAATCTTCCTCCGGGACTCGGTGTGAGGTGCCCTGAAGTTAGGGGCGAGGTTCCTCTCCATGTGGTACTGATCTTTGGCCTTCAGGATCAGCTTGTAGGTCTTGCTGCGGTATTTGTACACCAGGTGGAAGCACGTTGCACCGAGGAGAGGCACGGTGGACACGGTCAGGAGGCAGATGCTGACGGAGATGATGATGAGCAGGTTAGGTACCCTCCTCCTGGTGCTGAACAGAACTTGGACCTCACAGTCCTCCCCTCTGTACGTCAGACACAGGGAGTAGTTGGTGTCGGGACGTAAACCACTGAACATATACGTGTTGACGCCATCTTTGATTCTTGACCACTGCACGGCCGAGTGTCTGAGATCAGCAGCAACGCACAGATACAAGCCATTTGAGTTTTTACCGACAGCAGAAAGGCCGTGATGCTTTTCACTGTCATTGTGGAAGCTCTCATTAGACGTTGCGGCAGTTTTTGGGGCTTGGTTGATGCCACTGTCTCTCGGTATGAGAAGAGGATTGAGTCGCACTGTTGCCTCTGTTTCTGACACTCCTAATGCAATGACTCCAAAGTCAAATGTGTACTGCTTGATATCTTCCACGCTCTCATTAAAGACATGACTAGAAATGTATCTCGTGTTAGCAGTCAAGCCACATTTACTAGCATGTGATGGGGATGTTGTTGACTCCTCAGAAGACTTGATCTCCAGAGTGGGCGGGAAAGTAGGTACTACTTTAATGAAGTCTTTTCTCTTGATATCAAAGGGATGCACAGAATCCAAAAACAATGGTTTGCCTGTTGTTTGGCGTATAGATGGGTGCGTTTTAGTAAAAACAGGCGTTGTGGTAATTGGTTTTCTTGGTGTTGGTTTAGGTAAAGCCACCACGTCCACTGACACCGAAACCTCGCTTCTTCCAAACTCATTTGTGGCCGAGCAGCTGTAGTTGCCACCATCTTCTTTCCGGATGTGTGAAATTATAAGAGTGCCATTGTTAAAGACTTTGAAAGGATTATAGGACAGCATGGAGTCCTCTTTCGATTCTGCTGAGTCATCCTCAGTGAAGGACAACACCAGCTCTTGCCTCTGGCTTTTGCTTTGGATATTCCACATGACCAGAGGTTTTGGATTTCCTACGAATTCACAAGTCAAGACCAACACACCGCCCTCGTGGAAAGCCTTGTTGTGAACATTTGGCTTGATTTGTATTGTCACATTCGGGCTTGTGCACTTTGACTCAGGCAACTTTCCAATCAGTTCTCCTCTAAGTTTGGGTGGAGTTGAACAAGTGATTAAATTCTGCTCTGGGACCATGCTCGTGGTCTTTGAAATCCAGTCTCTGAGCCAGTCGAGGGAGCAGGTGCATGCAAAAGGATTTTTATAAACCTGCAAGTGGGACAAAGACACCAAACCATCAAACGTCCCATCAATTATCGTAATGAAATTGTTATTGTTGAGTCGGAGTGACCTCAGGTCTTTGAGGTTGTAGAAGGCGTCCCTCGGCAGGTGGACCATCTCGTTGTGGTTCATCTTCAGCAGCTGCAGGCCTGTGAGGTTCTGCAGATCCTCCCAAGGGAAGTCTACGATTCTATTGTGGCTGATGTCAAAGTTACGCAGATGAACCAAAGGCGTGAGAGTCCCTTCTTCGATTGTGACGATCTCATTGTGGGCCATCCACAGTGACGTCACCTGAGTGACATTGTCAAAGCTCCCCAACGGTATCACACTGATCTTGTTAGCGGACAGACTCACAGTCGTCACATTAGCAGGGAAACCGTCCGGTACCTCAGCTAAGTCTTTGAAGGAGCATTCAGCAAAGTGGCGGCCAAATTTATCTACGCAGGAACAGAGCGCAGGGCATCCGAGTCCAGTGGGAAAGACTGTGGCCATCCACAAAGTGAAGAGGATACCTGCGGCAGCCATTTTCTGTAAAAGAAAAGAGTCACAGACCATGTTTCGATCATTGGATGAATCTATTTAGCATATATAATGCAGCATGATTAAAGATAATATTTTTAGGAATTGAAAAGAAACAGGTTTTGGCATTGAGAAATTAAGCACAGAAACAAAGACTAGCTCTGCTTCAGCCCTTGGAAATGACAGAGCAGAGCCTGAAATGGAGCCTGACAGGTTTTCATTTTCAGTGGCAGATTCATACATCATTTAGAGAATCTCCAATTTAGATCTTAAACAGACTGAAAGCTGTGTAAATGATAATAACTATACAAAACAGCTGATTCACAGTGATAGAGCCGCATTCAAGATAGTGAACAAAATAAAGGGAACACAAGGACTTTTAAAAGCTCATCCGCTAACAAGGTCATGGTCTACTTTTTAGGATTATTTTACTGGCAAACTGAATAGAAATAAAGACAAATTAAAGGAAAATCTTCATGTTTACAGTGTTCTCCCTTCTGGTCAGGTCTAGTCATGAAGAACATAATGTTGCTCTTTAATTTGAAGGGGTGTTGTACCATTTAGTTCTGATATAATGAAAAAGCTTTTAAGATGCGTCATTTTCATAGGCTGAAAACTTGCTCTAACTGGAATTGTGAGCTCACTGATGTTGGTTTCTTAATGAAGATTAATTCTTATTTTCAGTGCAGCCTTAGCTCCTTAGTGGTAAAAAAAAATGCAAATAAGACAAGACTTTAGGTTGTTTTCTTCACCACTGCCTCTGATATTGATGCCTCCACCATTTACATAAACTCTTACCTACCTGTGCATTATCCAGAGTAACAAGAAAGAGATTGACTGTAAACTCTTTTTTAATGATTCAATTATGTGAGCACTGCAAGATAAATCTCTGTCTCTGATATCCAAATACCTGGATACAAATAAAAACCCCTATCTGGATGGCCAGAGATAAGAATCAACAGTTTTTGTCAGATACATATTTTGCCTGCACAAGACTGACCTGTTTAGTGGCGGACAGAGACAGAAGAGCTAGTTTTGTCAATATAATGAGTGCAGAAACCCTACGGATGCACAAATCTGGAGCACCTCAAGAGCTCACATGATTAGATCTGTGCCTGTTTGATGAGAACTTGGAGTTGCTAGACATTTCAAGATCCTTATTATTCTTATCAGTTTGCATCTATCCACCTTACAGTATCATCCTGATTTTCCATATTGTACCATTCCTATTTTCGTCTTTCCTTACTGAGAGTCAGGATAGAAAGTGTTTTCAAATGTTCTGAAGCCCTTTGAAATGAATTTGGGCCACCGAAAATAGCCTGACACATCTTTAAAAGCTCATCCCTCTTATGATAATATGACAGATTATGTATTTAATTGTTATTCTCTTCCTGGTGACAAAACAGCTACTGTAAATTAACATGTATGTAAGTCTGACAGAGGAAAACACCCACCTCATACCTTGTGGTTTCTAGGAAAACAGAAAAAAGCAATCTCACAGCTCAACCCAAAAGAGATTGAGATGTTGGCTTTGAATATTAAAACAACCTCTCGTCGATAAACTAATATAACTGCCTCTAATTCACAGAGGGAGCATTAAAGCTG
Source organism: Dissostichus eleginoides (assembly GCA_031216635.1). Taxonomy (NCBI): domain Eukaryota; kingdom Metazoa; phylum Chordata; class Actinopteri; order Perciformes; family Nototheniidae; genus Dissostichus; species Dissostichus eleginoides. The sequence goes on from CM062264.1 coordinate 13,881,593, forward strand.
TATGCTGTGTTGCCAGTTCTGCATCTGGTTTCTCCCTACGCAGCAGCCTCCGGTGTTCTGTCCTTGGTGCTGAAAGCCAGCCGCATGTCTGCTCTGTTTGTTTACATCTGTCTACTGCGTGGCATGCAAACCTTAACCATTATCTGCTTTACTCTATCTGTAAAATAAAACACCATAACTGTCAATGTAATCTGACGCTGCAGGATCGAAAGTTCATCCCCGATAAAGACCTGACGTGAATAATTGATGCGGGGAGAATAGAGGATGCAATAGGAGCATACAACTGAGTGACATGCTTACCTGCGTTAGTGTTTTTGTTTATCTCTGCAGAAAAATCCGAACACGTCAGCCGGTGTGTGCACTCAGAGCAGGATACATGCTGGATTCAAGTGTGAATGTGAAGCGGAGTCCATCTGTCAGTCTGCGTCTACATGGTGGAAACGTGTGGTATCATCTGCCTGTGCATCTGTCATTCTGAGTCTCCTCCCCTCCTCATAGCTCTGGACAGACCAGCATCGACGCTTCCAAAAAACATTTTAAAGGGGAGACGACTTTAAAGTGGTTGTGACACCATCCCACCTACTGTTGTGCAATGCAATGTTGGGCTACTAGTCATCTCGAACCATCAGTTTAAAAATGAATTTGCGATACCGTATTGATAAATATCAATAATTTCGAATATCGCGGGAAAAGTCCATCACTCAGTTTCCTTTTTCGGGACGAAGGCGGAAGTGCGTCACAAAGGGCCATATTTATTCTGCTCCCATTGAGCCAGACAGGGACAGAAGGGATTTGTCACGCGTAGAGATGGTTCGACGATGCGTTGTGTCTGGCTGTTCCAATACAGCAAATGAGGAACTTAACATCAGCATACATAGCTTTCCAACGGATGTCAAGCGTCAGCGCACATGGGAGAAAAACGTGCCGAACACAAGGGCTGGCTGGTCTGTGATGAACCCCACATCGACCTACATATGCAGCGCCCACTTTCTGGCCGAGAATTTCGAGGAAAGGCCTTTGTTGATGGCTGAAACTGGGATTGATTTTTCGCGATGGACGGATTCTGAAGCCGTCAGCAGTGCCTACTCTCTTTCCCACGCCTTCCCAAATCCGTAAAGGCCGCAAAGACTTCGCCAACCCCCCAGCTAAACGCCCCCGAAGTGTCTACTTCGAGCAACAAGAGAAAACTCAGGTAAGAACAACAACCTTTAAACGTGTGTGTGTGTGTGTGTGTGTGTGTGTGTGTGTGTGTGTGTGTGTGTGTGTGTGTGTGTGTGTGTGTGTGTGTGTGTGTGTGTGTGTGTGTGTGTGTGTGTGTGTGTGTGTGTGTGTGTGTGTGTGTGTGTGTGTGTGTGTGTGTGTGTGTGTGTGTGTGTGTGTGTGCTGGTTTTCGAAGGGGCCATATTATGCTCATTTTATGTGTGTGCGCGCGCGAGGGAGGGAAAGAGTCGGGGGGGTTGTCGTCTCCACTGTCCGACTCGGAGTTAATTTCATCCGATTCAGAGGCATATGGTTCGAATCTGTAGGGCATATAGTCAATATCGTCTACGAGGCTATCACTATCAGATGCTTCATCCTCATATGAGCTCTCAGACACATTCAAAATTAAACTACAATCGCTGTCGGAGCTTGCTGCTGTGTGCGCCATCGTTTGTTTGCATACAGATACTGGACTCCGGAAGCGTTCGTGTTCCCTCTGTGACGCGGCACACCTTTTCGCGGGAGTTTAAGAATCCCAGAGCAGACCCAGAGAAGATCCAGAATATGGTCACATTGAAGGGCAGATTAACGGTTATCAAAGTACAAATTTTCAAAAATCACTTCAGTAACGGTTTCAAGGGGACATTATTTACTGAAATTAATGGTTTGGATGATGGGGGAAAACCGTGTCACAACCACTTTAAATATGACCGTCACCGTCTGCGTTAACAGGAGGGGAGGACTGATGTGATGTCTGGCTGTCGCTATAAACAGGAACATATGCTACTAAATATACTAATTCAAAGTTTGTTTTACAAGTTTATACAAAGGGAAGTTTTGAGGTTGTGGATGTAAGGAAGTCCAATTAGTCATCTCTGCTGCAGGCTAAAAGCTAGACTAGCCTAGAACTGCATTATGGGTAATGTATGCGCCATGTTTGAAAAAAAACAAGCATTTCTTTGCATTGTTTTTTAAATTGAACGCATAAATTTAGCCTATTTTAGAGTAGTTTACTATTTTCAGGAAAGACAAACATAATAGCAGGCATTTTTAAGGTGCACTAATCCATGTGTTATTGTTAAATGGTTAGTACTGTAATTAGGTATTGCACTTCTAATATTGACTTTCAAGTGACAGATTAAACAAAATTATGGTTAAAAATCAAGCAGCAGATATTCCTACTTTGAGTCTCTATTTATAGGTCTTGCCAGGCAGTCTCGCAGCCTGTTAATCTTTCTCTGTGTAATCAAGCTTTTGTGAAAACAAAGCTTGATTATAATAAGATTTACTTCAGCTGTTTTCATTGTAATAGGCACACCTGATCATGTTATTGTGTCCTCATCATATCATAGTGACAAAAGATAATACAGTTGTATCAGAGTGTGAGCTCAGCAGGGCAACCACACCAGAGGACAAACACAGGAACGTGTGTGCAGATGCAGTACTGATAAGAAATGAGAATCCTCAGAAGAGATCTTTATTCATTCAGTTCAGATTTAATCTCATCTTCATCATCCTTTCTGAAGTATCTTTGCTTCATTACAACATGCAGGACTGTGTTTCTTCTACTCATCTTTCCTACTCCTTTACTAATGTTATGTTAAAAAGCTCTGTAATACACTAGAGGACAAACAGCAAGCTTATAAGTGTTGAGAATTTATTTTTAAAAGAACAACAATTTGATGTGTCGTTTGAGTATTTCAATGAACGTGTTAATTTAGAACAGCATTCCCCCAAAACATTCAAAATATGAGATATGAGTTTTCATTAAAGCTCTGTTCACTATGTGTAACTGATTATTTTGAGCAAGGCTCAGGCTTCACTTGCAGTCAGTTTGCTGCTGTTGGGGAAATATTTTCCTAGGCCCATAACTTTGACCAAGTTTATCAGTTTGTACTGCCCTCGCTGAGCACAGCTGCCCTCTCAGTGTTTTGTCTCCCTGTTCCTGCCTGTTGGCGTCAGCTGATAGAGGTGTTATGGTTTTATCTTGTTATATCTCTCAAAGGCTCCGCCCTTTACTGGACTCTATGGGTACTACCTTATAATGCAAGCATTCACCTACTGAGACTTCTATAGACGTAGCCGGCCCCGGGGCGGGCCTACCTGAATGCGCGTGCATCTCACCGTATAAAAGGAGGCCTCGCCTCCTGACTGTCATCCCTTTCTCTTCAGCGAGCGGAAGTGAAACACTGAGCAAAGACGTGAAAGAGAAAAGAGATAAAAACAAGCATGGAACCACTCCTTGAGCACCGGACCTGCCCGACATGCCCTGGTCTGATCCGCACCGCCTGTGCTTCCAGTGCCTGGGGCCGGACCACGCCGAAGACGGCCTAACCCCTAGATTCCACCGGGTCCGTCTGCGTCGCGTTACGGCCGCGTTACGGCCGCGTTACGGCTGCGCTGCGGCGTTCGCAAAGATCGCGGCCACTCTAGTCAATGGGTGCTATTCCACCAGACGCGCCGCGTTACGGCTCAGAAGCGTCCCAGAAGCGTCTCGGCTCCGCTCAAAATAGATAGCAAGTCTATTTTTCGACGCGAGGCATTGCATAGCGCCGGGCAGGAAGTGGACCGGTCAGAGCATCCAGTCAATCCCCAAAATACACTAATTTTGCAGACCCTATCCCTCCGTAGTCTTTCAAGTAGGAGGAGAAATGCCAGCGTTCTCCTCCGGTTTACAGGCACTGTGTAAATTATATATATATATAGAATAATTATGATGATGAATGCATTTTTTTACCACTAAAATACAGCAACACATCTTTGATTCATGTCATTTATAACTAGAATATTACAATTATTATTAACTTTGTCTGTACAAAGTAGCTTGTCCAGGAAATTTGCCCAAATCAACAAAAACTGCGAGCCGGCAGGCAAGACGCTCCACTTCTGAAATGCTTCTGAAATGCTTCTGAAACGCGCCCGGTAGGGTATGACGCCGGAGGAGGCCGGACCAAAACCGCGGCGCAGCCGTGACGTGACGCAGACGGACCTGGTGGAATCGAGGGGTAAACCAGTTGCTGGCCTGTAACGCCTGCCGCATGATCCCTCGGCCAAGACGCCACCATCGTGGCGAGCATTTCCGGATGAAGTTCGGCCCGCAGGTGGAGGTGGAGGATCAGGACCTCGAGGTGGTGGAGATGGATGAAAAGGATGACGAGGTGCCATTTGAGTTCACCCTCCCGAGGGGCCGGGTGGCCGCGTTCACGGAGGAGGAAGACAACGAGGACGCCTCGTTGTCTGGTACCTTCGGGTCAGGCGGCCAGGAGGGTCCAGCACACCATCTGGCGGCCCATCTGCTTCCGCAGGCAGCTGGTTGGGCTGAGGGAAAGTGAATTAATTAATTAATTAAAATTTTCCGCACTCTCGCGGGAATATCTCCGCAACGGAGCGAGCTTAAGTTTCACTTTCGATTGCATGATATAGCCCAGCGCAACACCTCACTCATGTTTCCACTTGTTTGTACCATTTTCTGGCGATTTGTAATCTGTTCTAGAAAAACGATGTGTTTTTTAGGATTTCAAGAAGCATATAGAACAAACAATCAGTGACGTGCGGTGAGGTTCATGGCTGGTGAGGCACTGACTCTTTCAGAGTCAGATTTACAAATATTATATTTTGACCTTAATCGAAATATTCTGTTATTTTCAAAAGCTTTTTTAGTCTGATGCTATGATTAATTTTAAACAGACCGTTCAACAAAAGGATACCCAAAATCTAAATATTGGATTGTTCTTTCTTAGTAAGATCCCCTTTTCATTACAATGGTGGTCTTACCTTGACTTGAAGAGGAAGTCCATGCTATCCTTCTGGACTACAATCTCTATTACTTTTTTGTAAAAGTCCTCCTTATCGCTCTAGTTTCAAAAGTCTAGTTTGTTGTTTGCATCTACCGTCTCCGCGTAGAATAACAGTAGCAACAAGAACCTGTGGGCTCACGTGCGCCCCCTTCAGTGCGGCAGAGGTTATGGCTGCCTCTCCTGGTGCTTTTTTCATTGCCGTTGTGTGATGAGACCAGCGAGCCTAAATATCATATCTTATGTGAAATAAGTTATTTAGAGACTATGGATGGCGAGGATAAATGTAATAAAGGGATCTACAAACATTACATTGGTGACCTACAGTGAGATGGTAACAGGCATGCGCTTAGTGAAATCACCCGGTTCTTTATGACCAGTCCCTATTTACCTACCGGGATACATACCGGAGGAACCAGGCATGGAGGGAGGTGGCAGAGACAGTGGGTGAAACTGGTAGGTTTTCGCCTGTTTGGGGATTTTATATCCAGTTTACTTCGTTTTAACATTGCTAGCAAGCATAGACAGTATAATATATATATATATATATATATATATAGACAGTTTTTTGCTTGGTATGTCGGGGGCGGGAGATTCATGTGATTGGTTGTTGGTCGCGTTCCTCGCAAAAAATCCCCAAGCTTCAGACACGCCCACCGCCAAGATTTTTTCACCGCGTACTTGTGGACGCTGCGTAACTGGCTTGAGCGCGTTCACAAAATAAGTGGCCGCGATAAATTAGTGCCCGCGCTCCAGCAAGTTACTGTGGGTTTACGAGAGGCAGAGCTCGTCCCTGCCTCAATCCTCATCGCTCCCATGTAGCCTAGTTGTAGCGGAGCTCGGCAAATTTGCTGATTTTGACTATAAGAGGCAATTGGAATCATACAGAAATCACATTTACAACACAGATCAGTGGAGACATTTTATTATTATTAGTATTTAGTTTTTCTTTAATTGTTTTTCCATTACATTGGAGTATGACAGGTGAGGCTCTGCCTCCCCTGACTGCACGTCGCTGCAAACAATGGATGTATTTTATTAACATTTATCCATGCTGAAATTAGATTTAGATGTGTTAGGAGTGAGATAGAGATTATTATCTAATATATGCATCCAATGAAGCATTGCCGGATGTCTGTTGATGATCAGAGGCTGTTGTTGGGGTTGCATAAACGTTTTTTAATTTTTGTTTTGTAGGCAGACCATGCAGACCAGGCCGATGATCACCAAGGTTCATGTTTAATAGCATTTTTACAAAAAAAGCCCAGGCGAACCTAGCGTGTGAAAAAATTGCTCAGACCTCAGAGAGTTAAACTTGGGCCTGCGACCATAGTTTTACTGTATTTTGTTTTGAAAATCCACAGCGGAGGTTTGTGTAATACATGCGGTGTGTTTTGCATATCTCTCAGTCAGTAGCCAACGATCTGTGAGTCTGTTGGCTCGGACATAAACTCCGTAATAAATGTAGTCTACATTTCATAAGAGGTGTAAAACCTGTGAACATTTTAAATCGCATTTGAACTAAATGCTTATATAATCTGTAGTTGTATTTGTATTGTTGATTTATTGTGTGAACAAGACGATATCTGAAGGTTAAGCTGCCATTATTAGGCTGTTATAAACTGTTGGATTGGTGAGCACTGAGCAGGCCTATTGTTTTTGGATATTTGTGGAGTTAGGTGGTCCGTGAGTGTTTTTTTATTAGTTAAGTGGTCCTTGGTATGAAACAGTTTGAGAAACACCGCGCTAGTGGATTATCAACGGGGGGAGCCTCGCTGCGGCTAAATTATACAGATGACCCTTCCGCCCCCTGAAAAATGTCTATGCACACGTTATTATTAATAATGATAATAGAAAATAGATTTAATTTTTTTTTTATTATTATTTTTTTATTTTAAATTAAATTTTGTAATCATCTCGCGACCCCTACTCGGGGGGTCGCTGTTAGCAGATTTAGACTTATACTTTTTGTCTCCCTGCAGCAGAAAGGTGACTATTCTCAGCAGCTCAAGTTTAGCCATTCATCACGGCGTTATTTATTAGATGCACACAGGTCAATAGACTTAAGGACAGAGAGAGAAGGGGCGTGACTCCAACGGTCTTACCCCAGGTAGTGACATCACCATCATGTGCATCAGCTATCCAATGAACACAGTAGTAGTCGCAGCTACTTACACAAACAACATGGTACACAGTATTACATGGAGTCATACAATATACATGTCTCTGTATGTTATACCTCAACACTCCCACTTATGAATTATGTGCTTACTGTTTACCTGTTCATATTTAATCAACAAAACAAAAACATGGTACAAATGATTTAAATTTGGGCTTCTTCAACACATTTTACACACCAAACATGATCCCTTCAAATTTCCTCAGCTTCAGTTTGGATACAGGCTTGGTCATCACATCTGCAACCATTTCATCTGTAGGACAATAAACCAGTGACATCTTTCCCTGCCTTATGGTGGACCTTATGAAGTGGTACTTAATATCCACGTGTTTACACCTTTTGTCACGATTTGGGTTTGTGTGTTAGGTTTTGGGCTTTGTTTTGATTGTTCTGTTCTCCCTGTCTCTTGTCTGGTCCTTCTCCCTGTGTTTTCCTCCCTGTCGTTAGTTTCCCTGGTGTGTCTGATTGTCTGATTGTGTTCACCTGTTGCCCTTGTGTTTCTCCTCCCCTGCCCGGCTGTTTCTCGTCTCGTGATTACCCCTTCCTGTATTTAGTCTTGTCTTTCCCTGTGTTCCCCTGTCGGTTCATTGTTTGTCTTCCTGTCTCCCTCCATGCTACCTTGTGTTACCTGTGAGTTTTCATGCCATGTTTTGTTCTCCAGCTTTTGAAATAAAGCTCGCTTTTGGTTCATAGACCTTTTTACGTTTTTTGGTATTCTGCATTTGGGTCCTACCTTTTCCGCAACCCTAACAGAATGAACCGACCACATTTGGACTCAGCAGATGCCGATCGCCTTGCTCTACAGGCGGAATGTCTTGGGTACTCGCTGGAGTACATTTTTTACACCTGGTGTGACGCCTCATCTAAACGGGGAAGAGAGGCTGCGTTGAAGGAGGCAGGCCAGGAGGTTGCTTGCCAGCCCTGGCTCAGGAGCTGGTTGCCTGAGTGGCTACAACTCTTTACGAGGAGTCCTGAAAACTTGTCTCAAGCCTCTAACCCTTTCCTGGGGTATGACCTGGTCTTGGGAGGTCCGCGGATCCTCCGGAAGGTTACTGGAAGATGCAAGGCCAGGATTCCAGTACCAGCCCCAGCAGCCATAGTTCTGGCCCCATTTCCTGATCCTGTCCAGGAGCCGTTCGAGGGTACTCGTCTGGCTTTTGGAGGTCCACGGAGCCTCCAAAAAGCTCCTAAAAGAAGGAGTCGCAAGTCCAGGCTAGCAGCCCGAGCCCCAGAAGCCATGCTTTGGGCTCCAGTGCTGGCCCCGGCAGCCATGGTTCCGGCCCCAGTTCCGGCCCCAGTTCTGGCCCCAGCAGCCATGGTTCCGGCCCTAGTTCCGGCCCCAGCAGCCATGGTTCCGGCCCCAGTTCTGGCCCCAGCAGCCATGGTTCCGGCCCCAGTTCCGGCCCCAGCAGCCATGGTTCCAGCCCCAGTTTCGGCCCCAGTTTCGGCCCTAGCGGCCATGGTTCCGGCTCCAGAACCATGGCCCCAGCGGCCATGGTTCCGGCTCCAGAACCGGCCCACCCAGCCATGGTTCCAGCCTCAGTCCTGGCCCCAGCAGCCATGGTTCCGGCCCCAGTTCCGGCCCCACCAGCCATGGATCCGGTTCAAGTGCCGGACCCAGCGGCCATGGTCCCGACTCCGGCTCCTCGTCACCTGTTGGCTCTCCGGCCGACGCCAGCTCCCCGTGTCCTATCGGCGTACCGGCCGACTCCAGCTCCTCGTCTCCTGTTGGCTCTCCGGCCGACGCCAACCCCTCGTGTCCTGTCGGCATACCGGCCGACTCAAGTCCCCTCTCAAGTCCCCTCTCAAGTCTCCTCTCAAGTCCCCTCTCGAGTCCCTTTCCAAGTCCCTTCTCAAGTCCCTTCTCGAGTCCCCTCTCGAGTCCCCTCTCAAGCCCTCTCTCAAGTCCCCTCTCGAGTCCCTTTCCAAGTCCCTTCTCAAGTCTTCTCTCAAGTCCCCTCTCGAGTCCCTTTCCAAGTCCCTTCTCCAGTCCCTTCTCGAGTCCCCTTTCAAGTCACCTCTCGAGTTCCCTCTCGAGTTCCCTCTCGAGTCACCTCTCGAGTTCCCTCTCGAGTTCCCTCTCGAGTCACCTCTCGAGTTCCCTCTCGAGTTTCCTCTCGAGTTCCGTCTCGAGTCCCCTTTCGAGTTCCGTCTCGAGTCCCCTTTCAAGTCACCTCTCGAGTTCCCTCTCAAGTCACCTCTCAAGTCTCCTCTCGAGTTCCCTCTCGAGTTCCGTCTCAAGTCCCCTTTCAAGTCACCTCTCGAGTCCCCTCTCAAGTCCCTACCCAATGTCCTGGTCCGTTGGAGGTTCCGCTGGGGGTCATGCCAACTCCATGTCCTGTCCCGTTGGGGGTCCCGCCGACTACTCTTCTGCCGGGGGACCTGCCAACCCTATCCTGTGCCGTTGGAGGTCCCGCCACTACTCTTCTGCCGGGGGTCCTGCCAACCCTATGTCCTGTGCCGTTGGAGGTCCCGCCGACTACTCTTCTGCCGGGGGTCCTGCCAACCCTATGTCCTGTGCTGTGGGAGGTCCCGCCGGCTACTCTTCTGCCGGGGGTCCTGCCAACCCTATGTCCTGTGCTGTGGGAGGTCCCGCCGACTACTCTTCTGCCGGGGGTCCTGCCAACCCTATGTCCTGTCCCGTTGGGGGTCCCGCCGACTACTGTTCTGCCGGGGGTCCTGCCAACTCCATGTCCTGTGCCGTTGGAGGTCCAGCCGACCACTGTTCTGCCGGGGGTCCTGCCAACTCCATGTCCTGTGGCGTCGGGGGTTCCGCTGAGGGTCCTGCCGACTCCACGTCCAGTATCGTTGGGGGTCCTGCCAACTCCTTGTCCTGTGTCGTTGGGGGTTCCGCTGAGGGTCCTGCCAACTCCATGTCCTGTTTCGTTGGGGGTTCCGCTGAGGGTCCTGCCAACTCCATGTCCTGTTTCGTTGGGGGTTCCACCGGATTTCCTGCCAACACCTGATCCTGTCCTGTTGGGGGTCCCGCCGACACCTGCTCCACCGGCGTTCCTGCCAACACGATGTCCTGTCATGTTGGAGGTCCCGTCGACACCAGCTCTTGCTCCATCCGGGGTCCTACTGACACCAGCCCATGTCCCGTCCAGGGGTCCTGCTTTGCCATCGGGCCGTCCGCCCGAGACTCTTTCCTTGTCCTCTTCCTTGCCCCCGGGCCGTCCGCCCGAGACCACCTCCTGTTCCTCTGCCTTGCCCCCAGGCCGTCCGCCCGAGACCACCTCCTGGTCCTCTGCCTTGCCCCCGGGCCGTCCGCCCGAGACCACCTCCTGTTCCTCTGCCTTGCCCCCGGGCCGTCCGCCCGAGTCCCCGTCCTTGAACTCTGCCTTGCCCCCGGGCCGTCCGCCCGAGGTACCCTCCTTGAACTCTGCCTTGCCCCTGGGCCGTCCGCCCGAGACCCCTTTCTGGTCCTCTGCCGTGCCTCCGGGCTGTCAGCCAAAACCCGTCCTCCGGACCCCCTCCACCCACCCTTTTGGAAATATGGACTTTATGTAGGGACGTCTGGAATCCGTCCCTTGAGGGGGGGGTTATGTCACGATTTGGGTTTGTGTGTTAGGTTTTGGGGTTTGTTTTGATTGTTCTGTTCTCCCTGTCTCTTGTCTGGTCCTTCTCCCTGTGTTTTCCTCCCTGTCGTTAGTTTCCCTGGTGTGTCTGATTGTCTGATTGTGTTCACCTGTTGCCCTTGTGTTTCTCCTCCCCTGCCCGGCTGTTTCTCGTCTCGTGATTACCCCTTCCTGTATTTAGTCTTGTCTTTCCCTGTGTTCCCCTGTCGGTTCATTGTTTGTCTTCCTGTCTCCCTCCATGCTACCTTGTGTTACCTGTGAGTTTTCATGCCATGTTTTGTTCTCCAGCTTTTGAAATAAAGCTCGCTTTTGGTTCATAGACCTTTTTACGTTTTTTGGTATTCTGCATTTGGGTCCTACCTTTTCCGCAACCCTAACACCTTTGTCTACACACAGGATTTTTAGCAAGGGCTATTGTCCCCTGATTGTCCTCGTTTACAACTGTTTTCTTATACACGTATGTATCTATCCCTTCCAGTAGTTGCTCCAAGTAAATACACTCCTGTATAGTTAGAGCTAGAGCCATATACTCAGCTTCACATGTGGAAAGCGCTACTGTAGGCTGTTTCTTGGTTTTCCAAGAGACTAGTGAGCTGTCCTTACTCATGCTCACACAATACCCTGTCATACTGCGTCTATCGGTCTTGTCTGCAGCCCAATCAGTGTCACTATACGCCCGTAGGCCTAGTTTCTCGTTGCTTTTTCTGAAACAAAGCTGTTTTTCTGCAGTACCCCTGAGATAACGCAAAACGTGTTTTACTGTAACCCAATGTTCATCTGTCGGTTCAGCAAAATATTGTGATAACTTGCTTACCACGAAACATAGGTCTGGACGTGTACAGGTAGTCAAATAAGACTGCCAACAGCCTCTCTGTATTTCTTCACATCCACCATTTTGCATCTTCAGTGTAGTCTAACTTTTGGTCACAAGGTGTCTCTCTTACCCTACACTCCTGCATGTCAAAACGTTCCAATATCTTTTCCACATACCTCTTTTGTGACACTTTCACACAGCCGTCAGACTGACTGAAATCCATGCCCAGAAAATGATTTAATCTCCCCAAATCCTTCATTTAAAATGTTGTGGAAAGCATGTTCTTCACTTTCACTAAAATCTTGGTGTTGCTGGCTGCGATGATCAGATCATCGACCCAGATAGCAATTATTACTTTCCCCTCTTTAGACTCCTTGGAGTACACGCAGTGGTCTGCCGGGTTCTGTGTGAAATTGTCATCTGTTAAGCATTCATGCAACATCGTATTCCAATTTCGCCCTGACTGCTTCAGGCCGTAAATTGACTTCTCTAGCTTACACACTGCTTTCCTCCCTCCTTTACATAACCCTCAGGTTGTTCCATGTAAATGTCGTGATCGATGGGTGCATGCAGGTAGGCCGTCTTTACATCCATCTGGTGTGAAACCAAATCTTCTTGGGCTGCCTTCTGCATTAATACACGTACACTTGTCAGGTTTTCTGTTGGTGAGAACGTCTCCCCATAATCTATCCCCGCCCTCTGACTGTATCCTTTCGCTACGAACCTAGCTTTGTACTTGTCGTGTCCGTCAACGTCTCCCTTAACTGAATAGACCCATTTACCTCCCACTGTTTTCCTGCCCTCAGGCAATTTTGTCAGGGTAAAAGTCTGATTGTCTTCTAGAGACTTAATTTCCTCATCCATCGCTTTTCCCCAGTTTTCAGTCGATGTCATGGCCTCTTTAAAGGTCAAAGGTACACCGCAAACTGCTCTGTAACAATAATCTACACTAGTGAGTATTTTATCATCTTCATCACTATCTGCCTGAGTATAATCTCTCAAGTACTCTGGGGGTTTGCGCTCCCTATTGGGATATCTCCCACCAGCGGCGCCGGATTCATTTCAGAAGTGGGGGGGCCAAAAAGTGTGTGTGTGTGTATGTGAAAGAAATGCTAAATCTACAGTGGTAATCACTCCGCCAGTGCCTCCGCCAGGGCGGACTGGTAATCACTACAGGAGGTAATGCAATTCATGAAACTTATTTCAAGAAATTCAAGAAATTGACATAAATTATTTATTCAACCGAAGAACAATTGTTGTAATACAGTTACGAAAAGGACGAAGAGCCACTCGAACTGGCCTTGCTGGGGCGTAATACTAACTGTATAATAAAATAGGTCTTCCAATGAAACTATTGGTTAATAACACCTAACACAAGCTGTGATGTCATGTAATCAAAATCACATGACTCAAATGTCCAATCACAGGTGAGGGTGGAGGCGTAGCACCCTTCAAACAAATGTCCGACATTAGGCTAAAGCTAAAGAACATTTCCACGTGGCTAAATCTACACAATCTTCCTAGATTTTGCCGAAGTAAACCTCCCTTCGCTCACTGGCAAAGCAGAAGCTCCGGAGCACTTTTTTGAGGTCCAGGCCGTCGGTCAAATCTTTGTGGATGTGGAGGAAGAGAAGGTGATTTAAGCGGCGCTCGGACATTGTTGAACGGAGGAACGTCTTCAACCGACGGAGGCTGGAGAAGCTCCGCTCAGCTGTTGCATTTGACATTGGCACAGTCAAATACAGCCGTAGAAGTTTATCCACTTCACTGAAGAGGGATTGCGTGCCTCGTCCCTGTGCCGCCAGCATGTCGGTGATTGTGGACACCTTTGTCACCTGCATGATGGGTCTTTCAGCGGCGGAACTACTGTTGTGTGCCTGCAAAACTGCTGGAAACAGTGACAACTGGGTGGACAGCCGTTCCATGTCAATATCACCTGTGTACATGTCGACCAGATTTTGGGGGATGTTGATGCTGCCGAAACCCGGGGGACTGTTTACTGCTGTGAGGAGTACCTGCTCCATACTCATCAGCAGCTGCAGAGTGGGTTGGTTAAACCTGCGAGTCAGCTCAGAAGTGAGCAGGTCAACTACCTCAAAAAACTGGCTCCTGAAGTAGTCCTCTGGATTTTCCCACTGATGAGACGCATCCCCATCATCATAACGGCGTGGAGCGCGCCGCCTTGGAGGAAGAGCCGGGGCCTGGACCAGGTCGCTCATGTTCGTTCTTTGGGCCTCTTCAAAGATGCTGTGGAATGCCTCTGTGGACCTCAGGTTTGTGTAGTGTGTCTGGAGCATCTGCACTGCTGACTTAACTGTCTCTGCTGAGAGGTCTTTGGACTGGAGCACCCGAGCCACCTCTTCCGCAGAAGAAAACAGTGTAAGACACACTTTCAATCCGAAGAACACACTAAATTGAGTCATCAATGCCTGCAGCCCTGGTGCCTTCTTGCTTGCTTCTGTGTTCCCCCCCATTCGGATTATTTCATCCAAAGTGTCGTAGACGGCTTCATAATTCGCAAGCAGGGATTTTATTGCACTGCCTCTGGCTGTCCAGCGAGTGGGGCAGAGCGGTGTGAGGCCACTGACAGTAGGAGAGGCAGCAGCTGCAGCATCCCTAATGGTATTAAAGATGGCAAGTCGTTTTGGTGAGTTGTTGATGACCTCATGTATGTCGTGAACTAAACTGAAGGCACCACGTACCATGTTGCACTTTGAAGCAGCTTCCTGGAGTATGAGGTTTAAGCTGTGATTGGTGCAATGCATTGAGATTGCTTTGGGATTGATGTCTTTAAAACGTTTGGCCACACCTGACATTTGTCCCTGTAGAACAGATGCGCCATCGTAGGTTTGCCCTCTCATGTCACCAATGTCCAGGCCGCATCTCAGTAACATGTCCTTAATAGTAAGGGTTATTGATAATGCGTCAGTCTTAGGACAGTCATACATTCCTATGAAGTCTTCATGGACAACATAATCAGCTGATACCCATCGTACAGTCAGAGACAATTGTTCATGCCCGGAGCAATCGCGAGTTTCATCCACAATAACTGCATAATGTTCTGCATTGTTTTTAATTTCTGTTAATAAAGTGGTGAGAGATTCCCGATACATTTGGTTTATGAGTTCATTGATTGTCTCGTGTGATGCATATTTCCCGGTGAGCATGAAGCTTTTCAGAGTGGGGTTTTTATCAGCTACGAGTTCTACTAGCCTTTTGAAATTGCTCTCCTTATCCTCATGCCCCCTGATTGCTAGGCCCTGTCGGGTTAGAAACTGCAGACAGCGCAGCTGCTCCATCATCCCATCTCTTCTTTTTTCCTGCTCAATACGCTCCTGTTGGACAAGCTGGATGTTGACTGGTGTTTGACTGAAGAAAGCACACTTTTTTTGAACACACTCTCTGTGAACATTGGACTTTTCGTGGCTGTCCAGGAGGCTTGGGCACTTTTTCCAGTTATTACATCCGGTATTTACAAAACTGTCATCTCCACATTTTGAGAAAGTTACCAGCCGTTTGACAGCAGCAAATCTGCAAATTTCACAGAAGGCCCGTTTAGTGGTTTTACAAAGAATTAGCCACTCTCGGTTTTTGTACCATTCTGCATTAAAGTACCTTTCTCTTTGTCCAAACGATCTAGCGGTCTCCTTTTTATCAACAATTAGCTGTGCAGCTTTACCCGTCTCGATGTCGCGACAACAAGCCTCCACGCAGTCGGAACCAGCCTGTTTCGGTTCAACGAGGCCTGCGGTTTTGACAGTCTCTGCGGCCGCAGAGCTGCTGCTTTTGGGTTTATCTGGCTGCGCTGGTTCTATAGTTGAAGGTCCAGGCTCCGGAGTTGTGGTGGATGTCAGGGATGTGACATTGAAGTGGTTGAATTTAAGTTTAGTTTGACTGTATTTCATTTTCTTATGCGCTGGTTCTTCTGACATGTTTGCGAGCTAAGTTTATCTTTCTAGGTTAACGGCTGCCACACACAGAACAACGTAACAAATAAACAAATCTCAGCTTTTTTATTGGTTGTAATGTAGGCTACTTGATACATTTGAATGGTGTGACAAAGTCCTCTTTGATTGGATTAAAATGTACATATTCTTCCTGTTATGTTTGCCTGCTTTATTTTACCTAGTGCAATATGTGAACTGCTCGCATTGACCCAAAGACACATTTTGAGTTGTATACACTGTTGGAAAGAGGAGATTCCTAGCTTTCTAATGATATCAGGATTGTTATTGTACTCCAAATATTAAGCAAAATGTCACATTATATAATGACTGCCACCGAGTCATCATTTTGAGAAAAAGAATTTCAAAGTTTCCTCTTCTCTGGAATCCATCGATCTGATTGATTATTAGCGGAGCAAATGACCAGAGTAGCTATGGAGGGAAAATATTTTCGTTTGGATTACTTGTCTGGGGTAAACTCGCAAGTGTGTCTGTGTGTTTTGTTTGTGAAACACACAGACGAGAAACACCGGCTGTTGTTATGCCCTGTGACGTTAAATTACTCCGTTCTCCTCTTGTAATTATGCCGTTACAAGCTTTCAAAGTTGTATTTATCATCTGAATTTGCTGAAACAAGTTTAATATTCTGAAAGCCAAGACTTTGTTTATTTGAAATCAGATGAAAACAAACTGTCACGGACCCTGCCGTGTTATCTAGATTACTATACGGTTTACATTAATAATTTCAGCGAGAGGGAGGGGGAGGGGAGCTGCTGCTGCTGCGCTGAGGGGGAGCCGAGTGAGAGCGAGGTGCCTGTCTTCTTCCCTTTACAAGCTTCAAAACTGTATTTATTGTTTGTTTTTTCATATTCTGAAAGCCAAGACTTTGCTTATTTAAAATCAAACAAAAAACCCGAACCCCGGAAAAATATTTTTTTACACAAATAGACGTATATTTTTGAATTGATCCATAAAAGTGGGGGGGCCAATGGCCCCTTGGCCCCCCTGCTTCCGGCGCCCCTGTCTCCCACTGTCTGAGGCATGTGACGCCACCCTAGGGTGCTGTTCGCCATCATCCTCTGGTGCTGACTGTGGACCGTTAGTCTGTACATCTGTGCTCAGTAAACTAGGCTGTGGGGCCTTTACTCCCTCTTCACAGTCTTCCTCCGAATCCTGTTCTAGCCTCTGTGTCTGAGTCTCGCTATCACAAGTTGTGCTGGTGATAAACGTTACTAGTCTGTGCTTCTGCACCTTCTCTTTGTCGGGGTAGTAAACTAGATATGCGGGGCTTCCCTTGTCATGCCCTACAAAACGTCCTTTCTCACACCTAGTATCTAATTTTCCCCTGTCCTGCTGGTACGCATAACACACTGCTCCAAACTTATGCATCCTAGCTAAGTTACACTTTTTCCCTGTCAGTGCTGAATATGGCGTAGTGCCCGTGTGCTTATTAAAACACCGGTTTCTGGTATGTGCTGCTTCCTGAATGGCATAGTGCCAAAGGTTTTTAGGTAGATCACTGTCAATAAACATACACCTGGCCATTTCAAAAAGAGTGCGCCCTTCTCTTTCAGCTGTCCCGTTTTGATGTGGGGAATACGGACAAGACGTCTCATGTCTGATCTTGTTCTTTCTCAATAGTGTCTGAAACCCCTTACTAGTGAACTCAGTCCCGTTATCTGATCTAATGCATTTCACAGTCCCATAGGGAGCTTCATCTGCCAGATACTTCTCAGTGGCTTGAACTGCGTCACTCTTCGCTTTCAGGAAATAAACAAACACTGCCCCTGTACACACATCTGTAAATGACTGCATATACCTGAAGCCATTTATGGACTCGTTGTTAACTGGACCAGCTAGATCAGTGTTCACCAACTCAAGTGGTGTCTTTGCTTTATCGGTCGGATCTCTGTTTCTCGTTTGGGTAAACTTTCCCTCAATGCATACTGTACAATCTTTATCAGGCTTACGCTTTGTACCCTTAATATGCATACCTAGTTACATCCTGCAAATTTAAAACATCCTCATAATTACAGTGACCCATAATCTCATGCCACGTTTGGATATCATGGCTGACATGACACTTATCTTCAACATCGCACTCTGTTTGCAAATAGTACATTTTCTTACATACATAAATGTCAAACCTGGTACCATCCGGTAACATCAGAACATCTTTACCTTCGTCGAAGACCACCTTGGCACCGTTAGCTGTAGCAGACTTCACGGAAAAGAGTTCTTGGGGGTACGATGGGATGTATAGTGCGTTCTTCAGAGTCACTTTACACCGTCGTCCCTCGCTGTCTATCAGACACCTCTCTGCTTCTCCTCTGCCGTGCGCCACCCCGAAGGTACGCCTCCCGTCTGCCAATTCCATGCTGTGTCTCTCCGGCTTGAAGGTGCTGTCAAAAATCTTGAATTTGTTCTTATCGTTGATGATGTGGGACGACGCTCCCGTGTCCACGATCAATCCTTTTCTGTGGGTCTGTAGTTGTTGTCTCTGTAGGCTGGTCTCTTCAGCTTGCACTTTGAGGGTGTAGTCATCTCCTCCCGCAGCTTCTCCGGTACCACCTGGCATGCTCGCGCACCGAGCGGCATCACCGCGGTCCTTCTTTGTGCACGCTTTGTCTGTGTGCCCTTTGCTTTTACAAAAGCTACACCAGACTTTCTTTCTGCAGTCATCTTTTCGATGGCCTTTCTCTCCGCATCGCCAACACGTACCAACGCGTTCTTCGACGCCATCGGGGATGAATCGTTTGGCGGGCTTTCTCTTTGTCGCTGCTTGGACCCTCAGCACCCTCTCGCTCGTCTTGTCTGAGGCTGAGGCTGAATCTTCTGAGGCCTCGAAGTTCCTCAACTTCGCCTTGAACTGTCCCAACGTTACTTCAGTGTCACCGTGTGTCACCATTAGTGTGAACGGCTTGTATTTTTTGGGTAATCCCCGCATAACCATCGCCATCATTAGTCCCTCACTCGGTGCTTCTCCCGCGCTCCCGAGTGCCGTAATGATCTGCGCCGCTCGGATAATGTATTCTGTAACCGTCTCATTATCAGCTTTCTTCAGCGCAGTCATGGTTATATACAAGGTGACGATCCTGGGTCTGCCTTTTCCAATATAGTGCCCCCGTAATACTCTGAGACTTTCTCGGCCCTTGTCCTTCGTGTCTCTGAATATCAGGCCTAAACTGGTATTGTCGAGTAGCGGCGCTAACTCACAATAGGCGTCAGCATTGAGCTTGTCGTCTTGAGCCCTCAATGCCGCGGTCAGCTCTCCAGTGGGTGCTCAAAGGATGGTCTCCTTCAATCCCACTCCGTGCATGCAACACAGCATCCTCTCTTCCCAGAGCTCATACTCTTCTGCTTTCCCGTCGAACGTGGGCCACTTGCTCTTCCTCGTGGTTCTATTCGCCATGGCTTTTGCGTTTGTAGCTTCAGTAGCTTTATTTAGGTCCTTGTTAGCGTAGCTTTAGCGTCCCTCGGTTCTCCCGATGCTAAACTAGCTCAACACGTGGCTAACTAGCTACCCCTATGCTAACTGTGCTAAGAGGCGAGGCGAGAGATTGCCTGTTAGCATGGTTAGCATAGGGGTAGCTAGTTAGCCCCAGAGATGGGGTCGTTACTAAAAAAAAAGTAATATATTAGATATTACATATTACTTTAAAAAAAAGTAATATATTACACTACTTCGTAACTCGTTACTTTACTCGCAGGGCCGGCCCGCCCCTCCCTACAGGCAGATCACGCAGACTGCGGCGCACCTACAGTGTAAGCGCGCCACAGTTTTGCCTCTGCGAGACTCCACTTGCACCCCCAATTACTATTGCAATAAGGAAGACATAACACAAGTCTTTCTTTTTATATGCTCTTTAATAAAATAGGCTACCAGCCTACCACAACAATCTAACAGTCTGTGAAACGTAAAGAGCATTTCAAGAGAAAAATTGTAATAACGGAACAAGTAGGCCATATCAATGTGACGTGACACTGGCAAAATAAACAAATACTTTACAAATAAATAGCCTGTATAAAACAACATCCTCACTCTGGGTTCGGGGTCCTTAGCTATTAGCTTCACCTTAGCATGTGTTCTTTGCAGGTGTTTGTTGAGGTTTGACGTGGTGTTTACAGCAGTGGATAACAGCTTCTGGCCTGGACACAGTTTGCACCTCACCGTCACATTCCTGTCTATTCTTCGGACAAACTCAAAATAATGGGCATACCTCCACCTCTCGAAAGTTATCGCTGACTCAGCCATGTTTATGCAGCACTGCACGTGGAGATGTGGACGCGCAAATCGCGCAGATTACGTACATATAAACCTGCGGCGGAAACCCCTCTTGTCTGTCAGTGTGATTATGACTGATTTTATAAAAGTAACAAAGTAACGCGTGTCGGGGCAATGTTAGTAACTAGTGTGATTACTGAATTATAAAAGTAACGCGTTACACTACTCCGTTACTGACAAAAATAATATTGTTACACCCAACTCATCGCACGTGCGCTTCGAACTGTAGAATAATTCATCGTATCTGGGCCCATAACCTATTAGCAGATTTAGACTTATACCTTTTGTCTCCCTGCAGCAGAAAGGTGACTATTCTCAGCAGCTCAAGTTTAGCCATTCATCACGGCGTTATTTATTAGATGCACACAGGTCAATAGACTTAAGGACAGAGAGAGAAGGGGCGTGACTCCAACGGTCTTACCCCAGGTAGTGACATCACCATCATGTGCTTCAGCTATCCAACGAATACAGTAGTAGTCGCAGCTACTTACACAAACAATATGGTACACAGTATTACATTGAGTCATACAATATACATGTCTCTGTATGTTATACCTCAACAGTCGCGACCCCCACTTTGGGAACCCCTGGCCTAGAGGAGGAGAGGGTGCAGCTTAGCCGCATGCTACCGCTGGCTCAGGCGCCGCAGCGCGCTCCTCCACGGGCTTCCCTGCAGGCGAGGGAGCGCAGCGCGACGGTGAGACGAAGGGAGAGGCGCCGGTGTTCCGGATTAACTGGTTTCCCGATCAACTGGGGCACAGATGTAGGGGGCGTGGCCTTTGACTGAAATACACATTTCGATGGCTTCTTCTGTCGTTTACATAAATATTTTGGTATATTTGGCTCGGTAGAAAGACTTTCATGCACATTCAGTACCAGTGTGTGAGGTTGTGGTTACGATGGCGATATCCGGACGCGAACAGCGAGGAGTACAAAAAGAAAAACTAGTTGAGTGGGGATGTCTGTTCAAAACATAGCGAGCTCCAATAAATCATTTAAACCAGCTATTGTTGCCAGACTTATTACTGAATGTCGTTCTTAATGTGATACCAAGTCCATCTGAGACCTGTGTACACCTTCAGATAGCCTCCAAGTGAAGCGTATGTTGTTTACTCACAGTTTGAAAGCAGCGTGGAGAAGTCTTCAGCTGTGGTAAACTGTGGTCCGCTCGAATAAATCATTAAAACCAGCTATTGTTGCCCGATTTATCACTGAATATCGTTCTTAATGTGATACCCAGTCCATCTGAGACCTGTGTACACCTTCAGACAGCCTCCAAGTGAAGCACACAGTGTTTACTCACAGTTTGAAAGCAGCGTGGAGAAGTCTTCATCTGTGTTAAACTGTGATCCGCCCAGGTAAACGGCGATCCGCCCAGGGAACTGGGACCCGCCCAGGGTAAACTGTGATCCGCCCAGGTTAAACTGTGTTACGACTTCTGTAGCTATCTACCAGCGATCATGTTTAATATGAAAGACTACACACACATGTATCCCTTTTTATAAAAACGGTATTCTGCAGCACTCATCCAGATAAGATGTGACTGTTAACTCTCTTTTTGCAAAGATAGCAGCAGAAATGTCATTGCTGCATGTGCAGGGATATTTAGACTTTAAAATGCTGCTTGGTCATGAATGTTGGTCTCGGCAAACAATATTAGGAATCCTCTATTCAAACATAATATTCAGTGTCCATCGACATGAAAATAACAAAAAACTTCATGCTGGACTCAAACCCGAGTCCCAACAGTAAAAATCACTCAAGCCCTGCGCGTTATGAGTGTGCCACGAATCAACACATCATAGTTGATCACCACAGTTTATTTTCTTACATTAACATTGTTAACACGTTCCAGAAAAATGCAACCCGACCATCATTTATAATGTGAGCGAATGTATGTACACTTTAAAGTGCCAGTGAAGTGCATTTTTTTGCGCCAAAGTGAAATGGCAGTTTCATTTCTTACATATAATTGTACCTGTTCATGGCTAAAATATTTTTTTAGGAAGTGCGAGGGACGAGATAAACATCGCAAATTTTTCAGAGTCTGAGCATACCGCTGCTGCAGACGATAGCGGCTGTGACGTCACAAGATGGGCCCAGTTGTGATTGTAAACATGGCGGAGCCTTCGGAAAGTGATACTGGTGCGAGAGAAATGAGTGATTTTGACAGCTTTTCGGACAGGATAGATGAGGAAAGTGGCCATGGAAGTCAATTTAGTTGAGGACAATATTTTGTCATAGATCTAGAGTAGATCTACACACAGGATTGGCCATCACCTGATCATACATTCATCTGTTCATAGCATGATGCAACATTCATGTTCACATGCAGTGTTGTGCTAGTTACTGAAAACCAGTAAGTAGTTACAATTACTAGTTACTTCACTACTTACACCAAAAAGTAATGCGTTACTGTGAAAAGTAACTTCTTAGTTACTTAGAAAAGGGCACCCATTAATGCCCTTATACTGTAGCCTTCATTTCAGTACTGTTATTGCATCGGAGAATAATACAACCTGTTGATCAACTTGACATGCATTTGCATCACTGAACTCTGCTAAGCAATGTGGTCTATACAAACACAAACACAAAGATATGTTTCAAAGTGCCAATCCAGCCGCTGTTGCTTAGGTGGAGGTGGAATGGCGTCGGATGAGTCTGGGTCTGTGGTCTTAGCTACTAGCTTCGCTACTAGCTTCGTCCCAGCATGTTTTTTCTGCAGATGTTTCAACAGATTTTAATTGCTGTTTTGGGCAGTCGATAGGATCTTTGACCCGCCAAGACACAACTTACATTTAACTAAAACGTTCTTTTCTTTGTGCTCGACAAAAGTGAAATAGTGAGAATATCTCCAGGCGGAGAAACTCGACTTGAGCTCTGCCGCCGCCATGACAGTCTTGTTAGTTAACACAAACACAGTGGCGTTTATTTTTCATAAACAATCTACGAATCTACGAAACAATGACACCAGCCACTCACCTTCATCTTTTGGGAACAGAAACATCAACACAGTGGCGTTTATTTTTCATAAACAATCTACGAATCTACGAAACAATGACACCAGCCACTCACCTTCATCTTTTGGGAACAGAAACATCGCCACTTCGGCAGACTTCACATTACCACAGCCAGCGGCAATGCATCGCTTCCCGTGTGTTTTTCCTCCCTTTTTCGTCACTGTCGCCTCCATTGTCAGCTTTTCTCGATTGGCAATCACTTCCAGTCGACTGCGAAACACTTTCCAATCAAATACTCGCTCAAAAACGTTGGTAAATTCGACTTTGAAATAGAGACAAAATGAATGGTGGTGAATGTAAACACTTCGGCTTGGCCCATCTTCTGACGTCACGCAGTAGATCGCAAGCCACGCCCACGAAGGCGGAGGTCGACTGCGAATTTCCCAGCGGAAAATTCAAACTCGTCAAATTCGTTGCTATTCCAACATCTTTGATATGGGTTCCAATGGACAATTTTGGTCATTACTAAACGTATTAGCATAAAAGATCATGCACCGTCGCACACTTCAGTGGGTCTTTAAGCCATATAATATACATATTATAGGCATTTGCTTAGAAATAGTATACTGACTGAGGTCTGTATTAAGCCTCATTAAGACCCACCGAGATCAGATATCCTAGTTTATCAGCCTGCGAGCCCACATTATGTTGTGATAAGTGTTAATTTGACATATAAATGTGTTCTAGTGCACACATTAAGTTCCAATATGCAAATCAGGCCATGTGTTTCGTGATATTTGCCATGCAACATTATGCTGTACAATACAATATTTAGCCTCACAATTGTTAAATGCTAACTTTCTAAATAGGCCCCCATTTCCTTTTGCTATGTCTGCTAATGCAGTAGCTGATAGGATGTAAACCTGGACCAAAGCTGTTGCGCTAGAGGATTCCTAATATTGTTTGCCGAGACCAACATTCATGACCAAGCAGCATTTTAAAGTCTAAATATCCCTGCACATGCAGCAATGACATTTCTGCTGCTATCTTTGCAAAACGAGTTAACAGTCACATCTTATCTGGATGAGTGCTGCAGAATACCGTTTTTATAAAGGGATACATGTGTGTGTGTAGTCTTTAATATTAAACATGATCGCTGGTAGATAGCCACAGAAGTCGTAACACAGTTTAACCTGGGCGGATCACAGTTTACCCTGGGCGGGTCCCAGTTCCCTGGGCGGATCGCCGTTTACCTGGGCGGATCACAGTTTAACACAGATGAAGACTTCTCCACGCTGCTTTCAAACTGTGAGTAAACACTGTGTGCTTCACTTGGAGGCTATCTGAAGGTGTACACAGGTCTCAGATGGACTGGGTATCACATTAAGAACGATATTCAGTGATAAATCGGGCAACAATAGCTGGTTTTAATGATTTATTCGAGCGGACCACAGCTTACCACAGTTGAAGACTTCTCCACGCTGCTTTCAAACTGTGAGTAAACAACATACGCTTCACTTGGAGGCTATCTGAAGGTGTACACAGGTCTCAGATGGACTTGGTATCACATTAAGAACGATATTCAGTAATAAGTCTGGCAACAATAGCTGGTTTAAATGATTTATTGGAGCTCGCAATGTTTTGAACAGACATCCCCACTCAACTAGTTTTTCTTTTTGTACTCCTCGCTGTTCGCGTCCGGATATCGCCATCGTAACCACAACCTCACACACTGGTACTGAATGTGCATGAAAGTCTTCTACCGAGCTAAATATACCAAAAGATTTATGTAAACGACAGAAGAAGCCATCGAAATGTGTATTTCAGTCAAAGGCCACGCCCCCTACATCTGTGCCCCAGTTGATCGGGAAACCAGTTAATCCGGAACACCGGCACGGAGCTCCCGCTCGTCCGGGATCTTTGAGACAAGGAGTGAGTATTTGATTGTTTGTTGTATAGTGTTGATATTGTGTTTGGTGGTGACCAGTAGTGTATATAAGTTTAGCATTGGCTGTGAAGTCTCTTACTGTTTAACATCTTCCTCAGTTTAGATAGGGGCAGGGCCGTGGGAAGTAGGGGTGCTGCAGCACCCCCTGGTGGAGGACAGGGGATCTGCACTTCCACAAGATTAAATACAAATATAATACAAAAAAAAACGAATTTTTTGAGTTCTCTCTCCTGTCAGACTGAGAGGCTCAGTGAGGTAAAGGACTCTGAGTGTTAGATAGTTCACTTTAGTCTAAGTTATCTCAGTGGGTCTCAAACGTATTGATCACAATTTATGTAAACAAATATTTCCAAGGCACACCTTTATAATTATTAGGATAAATAAAAACAGTTTGAAATCATTCCAATGTATACTATAGGACAGTAAACCAAACATATCGTTTAAAACTGGAGATAAAAAAATATGCATAAATAAATGTTAACTGGTAAAATAAGATATAAATGAACCACAAAAATAAAATAAGTTTTAACATTTATTTGTTATTGGCTATGGTAGGTTATTGGAAATGTTCACATACTTATTTGATTAATAAAATGCAAACGGATCTTTTTCATATGGGTGTTTAGAGTTGTACCCCTAGATCAGTCTCTAGTAATTGGGTGCTCAAAGTGCACCAGATTGAAGCATTTTACTTTAAAATGTTAAAAAAAATCTTCACGGTGGGGGCACCCCCGGACCCCCCTAGAGGATGTGACGACTGCCCCCCAATTAAAACATGTTGTTTATACAATACTAAATACATTTGAAGCCTTTTTATGTAAGCTGTCCACCATGTCAATCAGTTCTCTTTTTGTAGTGTATTGGTCTTTTGTAGAGGTTTTTCATTGCCAGCTAAAATCTAGGGCAGCAAATTGGTCAGAACCGGCCCTGGTGTCATCCCCACAGCACCCCCCATTTGAAACATGTTCCCACGGCTATGGATAGGGGAGTGTCTAGCTGGGCTGAATCAGTCCTTCCTTCAGGCACTCATTTATTATTTAGCATTTTTTATTTTCGTGGTAATCCTGGGTGGGGATTTAGTCCCTGTTGGGGGCAGGCGTTTCAGGGTTTCGGCCGCTGATGTTTGCCTTTAAAGTCGCCTCGAGCCCGGCACGCTCCAGAAGATAGTTAGGTAAGTTGTGGTAGGCAGGATCTGGGGAAGTGTGTTATTGAGAAGACTGGCGTCAGTGTTTGTGAAAAAAGAAAAAGAAAGTATATAATGTTGTAAGTAGCCGTTGTTGAGAATGGCTTTTGTTTTGGAGCAGTTTGTGGCCAGTCTGTTGTATATATAAGACTATGGACTACGACATTTAGGTTGACCGTTTATTGAACACGTTATTGCACATGCTGCCAGGACAACACAACACCAACTAACTGTATCCGGTTCACACATCCCCAAACTCCCGGTGCCATCTTAAAGGCACAGTCACACCTGATGTGACACATACATAACATTTACCCCCACTCCACAAGGAACCCAATTAACTTTTAGCTATCTACTCTAGATGAACTGGGTAGACTGCCAGTCACCAGCATAGCCATGTGGATTATTCTGCCACGCAACAGACTATGCTCTGAACATTACCCCTGAGAGTCACAAGCTCACAATAGAGAACCGCAGTGACGCGTCCTAAAACCCGCAAGTAAGTTAGCATTTTTACCACTTCCGGTTCCTTCGTCAAAAAGCAATGCGATTTCTCCATAGGGTTTTGGAAAATAGCTCCAAATAAGGTCTGTGTTTGACACAAAATTAAGAGATAGATCACGTTTTGTTCTACCACATTAAATACATCAGCAGTGACCCCGCTGGTGATTTCTGAAGAGTTTACGTGTCGGAAAAACGATGGTTGTTAACAAGTGGCATTAGTGGACTACAGAAATGGTCGAGGCCGTTGTACGTCATTACGCCGATTACGTAAACACTCCCGCTAAATTTTTTTCCCCCTGTGTTCTGCTTGAAAGAGAGTATATGCCTATCTTAAGTATCTGTAGTATACCTGTGGGGTGGGATTGTTTCATTATTTAAAATATATTTACATTTGTAATGCCTTCCCAATTATCCCTTTTAATTTTTTATAGCCTACTGTATGTTTATTTCATGGATATTTCTGTGTTTTCTGGTGTGTAATATTTGTAATAAAGATTTCATGTGACACATAAAATGGATTTGTTGATGGGAATTAATATCACTAATGTGAATAAATGAACTCTAGGTTAACGGTGCTCTTGCTATCACTACTCACCGACACTCTATAAACCTTGTCCCTCATGCTAGCCCTCACAACACCGGTAAGCACACCTTCATCCAGGCTGCACTGTTGTTCGTGTCCTGACTTGTAGTGGTTCTCTCCTCTATCTACACTCTTCTTGTCATCTTTGTAAAAAGATATTAGACTGGTAATGGACAGAGCCACGACTTCTAGTTAAATTCAGCGTGGCTAAAATTAAAAGCTTTGTTAAAATATGCAAGCGCGCGAAAGTCAGTTGAGGCGATCTTAAGTTGGCGTGACGTTGAGTAGTGCGACCCTGCCGTTCTAGCTTGTAGTTCCTTTATAGCATAACGTTAGCATTTTGCTTCTGGCGACTAGATTTATGATTCGAAAATTATAAAAGTAGCGTAGATATGTGGAGATTATCTGGCTGAACAAAACGTGATCCCTCTCTTAAATGTGTTTCAACCACAGACCTTATTTTGAGCTATTTTCCAAAACCCTATGGAGAAATTGCATTGTTTTTTGACGATGGAACCGTAAGAAGTTTACTTCCGGGTTTTAGGACGCGTCACTGCGGTTGTCTATATAGTCTTCCAAGTATCTTGGTCTGACTCGGACACGAGCCGGATGAGCTTCAGGACGAACCACTGGCTCAACCGGCTCAGGTGGGAACCCGGCTGGACCCTGCAACTGCTCATCAGGAAAAGCAAAGTCCCCGTCCTCCCTGGGCCCTGGGTCCACGATGGGGGGCGGTGCCACCTTCCGAAGCCGGCTTGCATGCCACCGTGATCCGTCGGCCAGACGAAAGGTGGCTGACCCCAGTTGAGCGGTGACCTTCATCGGCGCCGTCCAGAAGGATAGCAGCTTGTGGTCCCGGTTAGGACGGTGAATCCTGACCCAATCCCCCACTGTGAAGGGAGGCGCTCTCACCCTCCGTCTCTTGTCGAACCGCTGCTTCATGCGACGCTGAGCCTCCCCTGGCGCTCTGGCAGGGTGCGGCTGTTGGCGTGACGGCCGCCGGGGCCCGTAACCGATCCAAAGGGAGCTGCAGCTCACGGCCCATCATCAAGAGGGCTGGGGAGCTGCCGGTACTTGAATGCGGCGTCGCCCGGTAGTGAAGCAGGGTGCGGAGCAGCGCGGCTGAGAACGGAAGACCATCTGCCAGGTGTGCTCTGATCCCGTTCTTTAGGGTTTGGTTGAACCTTTCCACGCCCCCATTTGCTTGCGGGTGGTAGAAAGCTGTACGGATGTGTTTAATCCCCCTCTCTTCCACAAAGGTGGCGAACTCAGTTGAGACAAACTGTGGGCCGTTATCTGTAGTGATGGCGTTAGGATGCCCCACCGAGCAAACAGAGAGCGGGGGCATGGAGCATGTCAAATTATAAAATGACTTATTCCACGTTTTGGCTCAGTTCTGATGAAGGTTTTTGCATAAAGAATGGATATGTGTTTTACCATAAGGCTGAGTTTTGAACAAGGTTTAGTTTTGTAAAACACTCTAAGTCAGAACATTTATAAATAAGGAGGCATAGTGAATTCCATAACCAACACTGTGATGCCTGCCGAATACTTAGTAAGTCAATATTGCTAAACCAGTATCACAATGTTTTACATGTTTATCATCATTCCTTATTTATCTATTTGTATTTAATTAAGAACACATGCATTGCATCTCCCAAGGAAATAAGTTCCATAGGCTTTTGTCATGATTTTAGTTTTTGTGTTAATAGTTTATTGTTTTATTTGTATTTGTTGTCTTGTCTTGTGTTTTACGTCCTATGTTTTCCCTGCTGTGCCTGATTGTCTCATTGTTTTCACCTGCTGCCCCTGTGTTTCAACTCCACTCCCCAGCTGTGGCTTGTCTTGTGATTGGACCTGTGTGTATTTAGTCTTGTCTTCCCTAGTGTACTCTTTCAGTTCGTCGTTCCCTCGTCTACCCCCTGTCTTGTCTGCATGTTTTGGATTCCCCTCGGCTGCCCTCCCTTGTCTCCTAAGTCTTCCCGGTTTGTTTCTGATTTTGTCTGCTACTTTTCTTTTGCTTAACGTTGCCTTCCCCTTCAGTTTTTGATTATTAAGTAGCAGCATTTATTTAATAAAGCTTGCCTTTTGTTTATATCCTTATATCTTACTCCCCTGTTTTGTCCTGCATTTGGGTCCTGCCTACCTTACCCCACCGTGACAATTTGACCTCCAAATACATTTGTAGACACAATATATGAATGATATTGCTTGTTTGAAGTAAATATGTCAGGACTGTTCATGTTGTCCTTATTTTTAATTGTTATGGTTTATTGCCTTTAGCATTTAGCTGACGCTTTTATTCAAAGTGACTTACAGTAATGTAAGTCACTTTGAATAAAAGCGTCAGCTAAATGCTATGTAATGTTAAAAAAACAAAAACAATGAAGGATGTAAATCAAAGACTGACCCAAAATATGGAAAAACATAAAGAATATCAAACACCACAGCATCCTACGAGTGGAAGGAATGTTTAAAAAAAAAAGGTACAGGAAAATACTAAATATTCCTGGATTTATCCCTGGTATGGTGCTCCTGTAATAATGAACCTGGTTGTCCAGCAGATGGCCCTACAATCATTTTAGAAAATAAAGAATTTTCCATTCCAGAAGAACCACTCGCTAACTTATTTTTACACTACTACTAACAATGAGCTCTGGTTTTTGTGTGTGTGATGTGATACAAACAAAAAATATTAAAAGACACAAAGTAGATGAAGGGCAACTTGAAAACATATACCTTTTTAAGTAAAGCATATGTATGTGTGTTTGGTATAGCTAGAGTGAAATTAGGACTTTTTAATTGCGTTCACAGGTGTCTGTCTCAAAGCATCCAGTGGCAATTACTGCATGTTAGAGCACTTTGCATTGACTGCTGCTCTCATGGTGACCGCATGATATTAAAAACTGGGAAAGACTGGGATGCTTTAAATCTAGTTTATTTTGTGTTGCTATCTCAGATATGTTTGGATTAAAGGGGATATATATTGCTAATTTTCAGGTTCATATTGGTATTTTTGGTTTCTACCAAAACATGTTTACATGCTTTACTATAAAAAAAAACTCTATTCTTCCAGTCTGCTCTGATTTTCTTGTGAGAAAAATATGGGACACCTTTGCAAAGGTAGCTCTCAGATGTGGAGATTCTTAACTGGGGGGCGGTATATTCTAATGAGCCAACACGGGACATAGCCCAAGTTGTTATGTTTTCTGACCTGAGAAGCCCACCATATTGGCTGAGTTATCTTTTTTTTGTTTGTGGGATTGTATGCACTGCAGCTATCCAAAGCACTGAACAAGTCAGTTTGAACCTTAAACTGCCTCATTGGACCACCAGGGGTCAGTCTTTGCTAACCCATGTGTTGTAGACAAACCATGCTCCAAATAATCTGTCCCAATTCACAAACCTTCCCCATCCAAATATCACAGGGTCACTTTAGAAGTTGATATGGTAAAATCAGTGGCTTATACATACAACCCGCAGATATGGAGCAATATTAACATTGATTTGGAGTTGGGTTTGTCTCCAACTCATGAAAGCAGGTCCAATATTTGCTCTCCTCAACAACACATCTGTCTCTTTAGCTGTTAAATGCATGGACCTTTGTTCATCAGTTAGTGTTTAACTTTGTTTGCTGTCTGGTGCTGGGCAGTGGAGTGTACGATGGATTTATCAGAGCCTCGTCACTGAAAACAGCTGGCTGCTGTTGCTCTAATCAGGGTTGATGAGAGAAGTGAGACTGAACCAAAATAAAAAAAATATGACAGGTCCCATGTCATGCTTTTCCGGTTATAACCCGTCCGCTTGTGTGTTATGTAGCTTTTTTTGCATGTAAACGGTCTGCAAAGTCACAAACCCTCAAAGTACACCCTGTAGCGAGTAAAACTCTAACAGAGAAAAGACGTGTCTATGCTGCCCCAGAACGCCTCGTTGGAGATTTATCTTTTTCCATTCTTTTCTTCCTGAATATAGTGATGTAACCATACCCAGGTGCAAATGGACCAATCCGTGGAGCTCCTCACACACACACACACACTCACTCAGCCGTATCTTTTCTCAGCCGCGGTACTCCGCGGAGCTTCGCCGGCACACACACTCACTCAGCCTTATCTTTTCTCAGCCGCGGCTCCGCTGATCTCCACTCACAGTTCACCACACACTCACGTGTGTGCTCAGGCTGAGTTCCGCGGCTCCGCTGTCTCGCAGACCCCACGCAGCAACCAGGAAACGACACCAGTAATACAGCTCACACTGTCCGCTCCTCGAGCCTCAAAGGGCGGAGCAGCGAGCCCCGCAACGTCCCGCCAACACGGCACCCAGACCCCACGCAGCATTCTCATCTTTTTGTCATTACTGGTGTCATTTTCTGGTTGCTAACAAACGCCATTGTAACACATAAACAGAGCACAGTGGGCTCATAGGGGGGGGGGGAGACAGGAGCTCCAACAAGGCGTGTAGGACAGAGAGTGAATACACATAATATACAGAGATGCTGTATGAGAAAACCAATGTGATTTTGGAACATTGAACAATGTAAATCTATTCTAGTAGACCTCAACAATGGAATTATGATCAGTAGAAATGGCTATGACATGGGACCTTTAAAAAATAAAAAATGTTTCTCTTGATTCCTCCTGTTGAGTCCTGAGTCTATTCAACATTAAATCCTCCACACCCTTGGTTTGCGCCTCTCTACTTTACTTATATGCTCTTTCATTGGGAATTATACTGTAAATTGGAGGTTTCTTGTGGTACCACCGGCCATAGTATTAGCTTTAATAAAAGCTGGTGTTATATGGTTTCAATAACGTATATTGTCTACCAATTGAACACACAGCTCTGTTAAGCTGTGTGTTAAATTACATGTGATAATGCTAACAAGCATTTGAATCACTATGAGATCACTAACAGTAAACAGGTTTAGTGTTTGCCTTGGCCATAATTATTGTTTTAGACTTTTAGCATGCTAATATACTAATTGACAACGCACACAGTGTAAAGCTAATGTTTATTGGATGTAGTTAGTTTGTGGTTAGTTAGTCATAAATAACATTGACCTGTTGGTGGCATGAGAGTATAATCTCATTATCAATAATGTTGTTACAATTTTCGAAATAATCTGAATCAATTTGAGGCCATTTTCATGACAATCAATCAAATAGTTGTTGAGATATCTACTCAAAAACACAGAAGTCAACCTTGTGGTGCAACTAGAAGAGGAGAAGTCATAAGGTTTATCCTCTGTGTAACATAAATGTATGCCCAAAGTGTGTTGGCATCCATCAAATAGTCTTTCGTACTGTCTGAATTTAAGAGAAGAGTAGTAATCCTTTACGCTAGCATGGCTAAAAGTTTGTCACTAAAAGCCACAGATTGATGATTTAAAACAGTGTCAGAGAGTCTGAGGGAGCACTTTTCCCTTTAACACTTGAACTAACAAAGGCAGACGCAGGTCCACAGTCATAGTGTGCTGCTCTGCATCAGAATCCTGCTCAGGCAGAATTTAATCAAGTCATCTTCCATAATTCACACAGCCAGAAAATTAAAAAGAGATCACAAGTGTCAAAGCAAATTGCATAAAGGCTGAGCCTCACTCCCTCCACCCTCACCTCCACCACCACCTCTCCCACTGTGCTCCATCCATTCCCGGGTAACTTACACCCCTCAGTAGCAATGTGATTTTGGCAGTAATGTGTTTCTATTGCTCTTCCTGTGATCCCCTGCGGTATGGCTGCGCCGCTGTGTGGAGAGCTTGGAGGGCTTTAGAGAGCCTCATTTACCTCCATAATCTTCCACAGTCATCGACCTGCTAGCATGGTGTAATGCTCTCATGCACAAAAGAGAGGTAGAATAAGTATAAATAAAAAAATGCCTTGCATATGCTTCAGTTGAGGGGGGAATTAACATAGTGAAGATGCTGCATTATGCAAATGTGTTATGGTTCCTCTCTGACAGTGCTGGTAAATTGGATGATGGTTTATGATGATGTAAGAGTGAGTTAAGGCACGACGGATCGGTGCGTTTAATACCTCTTTGATATGTGTCTTCCTCCTCGAGCAAGCCCCCCCCCCTTAACTCGTCCCTCTCAGAGATGCCGAATTCTTCAGCTTGCCTTCGTGACGCTTTCCACAAGCTGTTATGATTCTTGGCATTCAGGCTCACAGAGTCAATAAGACAATAAAACAGCGTTGGATTAGTCTGCGGATGAACGGGGGACGAGGCTGACTGTAGGAGCTGAGAGTGTTAAACCTTACTAAGGGGATAAAAGGATTGGAAATGTGTTTTGGCTGCTGAGTTGCTCACCCGGCAGTCATTTTATTTAGTAAAAAAAGAGAAAAGATGGGACTTTTTTTTTGGTGAGTTTGCAGTAATGAGGAGAATTAAGGATAAAGGGATCATCAGGAAGGTCAGACACTTGGGAAATAAACAAGAATTAATCCTGTTACGGCGGCTAAGGTTGAGTGAAATAAGGGGAGTCGGAGTATTGTAGTAATACGTACACACACACACAGGACGGCGGCCTTGGCTTTCTTCTGAAGCTCTTAGCCGTTTGTCTAGTGTTACACAGGCTCCATTTACTCCTGATTGCCTGTGACTGGTGACCTCTGAACCCAATCCACACAGGTGCTGCAGGACCAACCATCAATACTGGCAGCAGGTTGTTTTTGCCTCTGGGCTGCTGGATAAATGATGCCCTTGGTAGACACGCACACAATTCAAAAGAGTAACACACTCACACACTCGACAAAGACAAAAATAAAATGTTGTACCGGGGGTTGCGCATGTAGCAAATCACATTTACCTCACATCACAACTAAACATTTGTCGAACCACTCATACTGTATGTTTGATACATTTGGATGTTGTTTTCAAGCCCGCAATGATTTTTTAAATCAATCTGCACTACAATAAATAGAATTACAACAAAAATGAATGCAGACTTTATATACAAGTTTTAGCAGTTTGCCAATTCAGTTGTTGCTAAGATCTCAAGAAAAACCTGTGACAAGAGATAACAAAATTATTTCTGCTACAGAAAAATGGGTTAATGTAAGATGTTTTTCTGATATCACAGATTTTTCTGAAAATGATGAGCTCTTCAGACCGACCCAACAATTATTCAAACAAACAAAAAATTGTGTGAAAATATAAGCACATTGAAATATGCGAGATTTGATTAGGGATATTTGTTAATGGGTTTAAAGGTTATTGAAAAAGAGCATCCACACGCTTTTAAAAAAGCATGCTTTTGTTCAAAGACCTTCTTCAAGGCTTTTTCTAAGGTAATAAGTAACTGTAAAAAAGGTTCACAAATGAATGGAAACCAATGGCTTCCTGGAACCGTAAAAAAACTAAACCCACAAATCTAAAACCTGAAAAAAAATGTATTTTCTAATTTAAAGTTGGTAAACACAAGCATGATTTGTGGAGTTCTATTATATGTTATTGTCAAGTCATCACTTAACGCAACATACCAGCAGTTTAACATATTTTTCCTATCATTAAAAACCTTTATGTTTTATAATAATACAGAATAAAGAAGGCTTCCATCACTGATTTCCGTTAACTTCAGTAAATCTATTCATTGCAAATACGCTTTAAGCAGCTACTTAGAGAACTCTCTGTTGGTGAATTCAAGAATGCTTCAACATGTGGTCTTTCCGTGTCAGCTGTTAATGTAGAGTAAACAGTCATATTATACTACTGCCATTTTCTCCCTTTTGTTTGTCTTCTTGGTATGCATTTTCAACAAAGATGGATCATACAGTAAGTGCAATGCTGTTATTTTTTAATACTCATATTACTATCCTTGAATGCATATTAAAGGAGCAATGTGATGGTTGATCGACTGCAAGCTAGTTTCAGGTCTCAGCAAAGACTTCCATTGTGTGCAAACATTTACTGACAACAGTCAAACTCGGCATTTATTTAAATATGATCAGCAGAAATATAAAGTATATGCAGTTTGCAATTAATAGGCAATCTAATACAAACATTAGTCTTGTCCTTGGAGTCAGGAACACCTTAAATAAGTGTTTAACACACCCTTGTCCTTCCAGTGTTTTTACAAGTGTTAAATAAGTTTAATTCCAGTAAATGCCTTGAAATTACCAATTAAGTATATGCGTAAACCTTCTTACAGAACAGTATATGTGCTCTAAAGAATAAGAGATGCACACAGACTGTATGTTATGTTGCCATGCACGTTCACACATACTAAACACACAAATAGTCTCATTTTCTCACTCCATAAAACACACACACACACACAGAGACTATCTATTCAGGGTGATGAATCGTGGCCTCGTGGCAGAAGGCCTTGATTTTGGGACATCATCCAATATCAGGCCTTGGGGGAAAAGATGAGACAATACACACATATTTACACACACACACATACACACCCTCCAGTCTTCCTCCTTCCTACCCCCTCCCATCCCACTCTCCTCCTCCCAATCCTTGCTGCCTGTAGCCCTTGTTACAGATACAGCAGATTTAGTTGTGGGGGCCAGGCACCCAGGGACAGCCCCCCCCCCCCTTCTCCTCTTCCTCTTGACTCAGCTTCCCTTCACACACAGTAAATGTATTCATCTCATCCTCCCCGGCCAAAGAGGTCACAGCCTTATCTCGCCCTCTGCTGTAGCGCTGTCAGCTCACCAGCCACAAACCATAACTTCTAATCGCAAGCAAGAGCGCCATGTGGTTGGACGCCGGCGAGGAAGATAGGGAGGCAGGGGGAAGACGAACAAAGAGCAGAGAAGACAGGAAAGAAAAAAGAAAGCCGGAAATAGGGGAGGAAAAGGGAAAAAAGTTGTGTGTGGAAGATGAAAAAGGATGGAGCATGAAAAATTAAAAGCATCCATAAAAGACCAAGAAGAGGAAGCAGGGAGGTGTGAAGCCAACACTGGTAAAAAGAAAATCATCTGCCAGCTTTTTAGACGATTATTGAGTCCCATAAAGAATCTAACATCTAATCATATTCTGAATGTCAGGTCTCATTCTATCTCATAAGGACAACCAGCTGTATTTTGCTGGTGGAAATACATTGAGGTTTAGATCCGTGCCTGTCACTTTGGTGTAACTCTAACGATTGCAGAGAATTCCAACTTTCAAAACAGGCAAAACACACATCTTTCCCTGGTTATTTACTGCGAAGTTTCTCACTTTGAGGTTCTCCAAATAACCTATGGGCATTGTGTATTTACTGGGAAAACTTTTCCCACATTTGTAGGCCCCATAAACTATGCATGCATGTATTTGCAGGAAAACTCCACCTTTCCTTGTCCTGTAAACTACCCATGGGCTCTGTGTAAATGCTGGATAGAGCTCCTAACTGCCAGGCTCCCTGAAATACCAACGTATAAAAACAACGTACTTTCCATTTAGTGTCGGTAATAAGCTTGAGATATACGAGAGGTAAGTTGAAAAATATGTCTGTTTACCACTGAACAAAAATGTATTTTTTGGAAGAAAGATTGGAGGATGATGCATAAGGACAATCATGTTACAATGGTAGTTTCCTATAGCTGCCACTCGACATTACTAAAGTGCAATATTAACGAGCCGTATTAAAGATGCTGATATTTCTAGACAATTCTTTAAACACGAGAGATCCCAGCAAATGGATTCATTCTGGTTGTCCTAAAGCCTGAAAATTAGTCTCAATGACTTGTTGAGACTGATGGGTTTTGTGTGGAATTTAAAGAGAATTTAAGATGGTGTGAAGAGGGGGAGGGGAGCGGGGCTGATAGACGATGGGGGTGGCGGGGGTGGCGGTTTTACATGCAGCGCTGCTCCCCTCGACGGGAAGTGCTTTACAATGCAGCCGTCAGATGTAGAAGAAGCCACTTCCACCAGAGTCCAGTTAATTAACCACATCAGTTTCTTAATGTGATCAGTTTTAATTAAAACGGAATTTAATCGGGAGTCGTAACAGGAGGGTAGCAGCGGTGACAGTCGGGGGGAGGGGAGGGTGAGGGCGGGGGTGTGAGGAGGTTACGCCACAGTAGGCAGGTTGCCTTAACGTGTGTACGTGTGCGCATGTTTGTGTGTGCTGCAGCAGCCCCGGTTTCCCTCACTTCCGATTTGTGGGCGTCTAATTAATATGGATGGAGCATTAAGCCTTTTGGACTCTGGTGCCTCTCATTTCATGACTATTAATGATTTTAATGAACTGGGCTAATAAGGCCGTTTTTCTCTGCTGAGCTCTGGAAGGGCTATCCGACACATGCCAGGGTCAGGAGGACGGGCTCCCCCGGCCTCCACATGGGAAATTAAAACAGCACTCTCAAACTCATTAACGCTACATCGTACGTGCGTTCATCAGGCGCTAAAACACGGAGAGCACCGTGTGTATCATGAAGGCAGACAGAGGAACGGGTAACTGCTGTATGGAATAGAAATAAGCCAGGTACCAACCAGAGCTCTTTCCATACGTCCAAAACGTAACATTGCTTTTTTTGAATCGGTGTTGATGACGTAAACGTATGGTAATGGCTTATTCAGACATGAGAGAAAGGTCACACAAAGAGACACACTGTTAACGTGATTTGGCATTTTCTCATTGTTATTTTAGATTGTGATTAGGGTTAGGGTTAATTGACTCTCGGCATAATATGGGGCAAGCGGCAAGGTCTGTGGTGTGATGAGGTGGATCCAACATTGTAAAGTAAGGCAATATGTTTCCTTTAACAAAACAGTACAGTTATGTACATTTATGACCTCAATTTCGGAGAATTTGAAAACCTTTTCATGCTATATAATTTCCCTGGCACCGCTATCTTTCATTATTTTCTTCTTTTACCTACATGGCCCTTACACACCGTAGGAAAGCAACCTTGATGCTGGAGGATTTTCTTTCCTGTTGAAGCTGGAGTCAGTGATTCTCCTCTGGAGAGCTTTTGTCCTGTCCTGCGGGAATGAATGTGTCTCATTTCATTTTAGTTCATTGAATCAACTAGGAAACAGTGAAACACAATGAAGTCGCTGTGCATGCGGGGGAGGAGGAAGTATTGTGTGCCTGAAGAGTGTTTTCTGTTTCGCAGCGAATGACAAGGTGAATTATTTTCTCCTTTAATGTCTGCAGTCCTGACATGAGAAACTTTAACTTTCATCATCAACTTCAAGGTCTGGGTTAAAAAAGGAAGCAACTGTGACCAGGGCCGTATCCAGGATTTCCTAAATACAGAGGTCCAAACATGCTAGGGGGGTTCCGGGGTCTAGATCTTTGGGATTTTCATGATCTAGTTAGGTGCTTTTTAAGTCCTGTGGGGGGTCACAAATTGATAATATATTGATTTCAAACCATGTCATTTTTGAAAGTGTAAT
Organism: Dissostichus eleginoides; assembly: GCA_031216635.1. Taxonomy (NCBI): domain Eukaryota; kingdom Metazoa; phylum Chordata; class Actinopteri; order Perciformes; family Nototheniidae; genus Dissostichus; species Dissostichus eleginoides. The sequence goes on from CM062264.1 coordinate 13,919,893, forward strand.
GCATAAGAATCAGTTGATTGTTACTATTAATGATCTGGACATGCAGATGAGGCTAAAATGATCACACAACATTGTCAACATTCATTTTCCATGTCTCTCTCCTTTCCATAACCTGCACCCTCTCTTCCATCTTCTTTAGTCTCTCTGTCTTCTTCCTGTTCATTACTCTCTCTGTCCTCTACTCTTTCACTTTGTTCAATCTCTCCCTCGTTGTTCACTTTTTGCTCCTCCTCACTTGTCGCTCCTGCCAGTGAATTAAAAGCAATTCAGCAATTTAGTTCATTTCACTTGTTTGTTTGCATTATTTTTTTTATTTAAATCTGTTTTGTTTGATTCTCAAAAGAGAACAAAAATGTAAGCAAATTGTGTTTTATACAATTGTATGTTATTATGACATCATAATAATAATAGATGTATGTTGTTTTAAAATTATGCCTATTGTCTATATTGTAAATGAAGACTATTGTTATAGATAAATAAATAGATAGATAGATAGATAAATAGATAGATGGGGTTATTACGCCTACATTATTTTGTGTGACTGTACCTGCAGTTCCTCCCTGATTTCCATCACTTTCTCTCTTTCTCTCTGCCTGTCCTGTCTCTTCCTTACCAAAGCTGAGCTTCGACTGACGCAGTCTTTTCATTATATCTGAGTCAGTGTAAAAAGAAAACAATACAATGTTATATCTTCAATGTTTTACTCAAATTTAAATGAAAGAAAAGCATTACAACGTTTGTTAAAAGGTAATCCTTCTGACATTGGATGAATGTAATTAACTTTAGCTGTCTAGCTTGTTTATTCACGCAATATAAACCAAAGTTTATACTATAGCTGCAATATAAGTTAGTGTGCATGTTGTCGGACGTCCACTGACTAACGTAGAGCGTTCACACAGGATCTGCTGGTCCTATGATGTCCTGTGAGGAACAGAAACACAAGCAGCCCGCTGGACTCAGATCTCTAGATACCTCATCACTCCTCCGCTGCTCCGATACAAGTCCAGGCTGCGGTGGATTGTTGATACATGTCGTCTTCTTCTGTTTGCTTTAATCGAGGCTACGTACTTATGCAGCGCCCCCATCGTCAGTAAATGGAAATACTACAAATAATCCCGTTTAGTGCAATTATTTCAAAAGTTTATACACAGCTCGGAAAAAATTACCGAGGTCCGGACCTCGGTGACCTCAATGGTGGATACGGCCCTGACTGTGACTTGTTTGCCATGAAAGAAAGCTTGTGAACTCTGCTGCCATTTCCCACTGAACGCTCCCTCTGACCATTCTCTTTCTCCACTGGGCCTCATGTGCTGTTTACACGAGAACGCAAACGGTTGTATCCGCTACTTTTCTCTTTCGTATAGCCTGTTCGTTCACACGAGGTCGTAACGGAAACCTGGAAACGGACCCCAAACGATAACGGGTCCCAAGGTGGATAGATCTGCAAACGGAACGCTCTGGGGGGCCAAACGGCTCCGTGTGTACGCCCTATACAATCATTTCCTGATAACGATGAAGCCATAGCCCCACCTCTCCCCAGCTCTGCTGCTCACTGCTGTAGCATGGTCAGTAGCTACTGTCAGTAGCTACTGCTACTGCTACTGACCATGCTACAGATGTTAGTGCAAAATCTACAGTTCGACCATGCTACAGATGTTAGTGCAAAATCTACAGCTCCTCTACCACAACCATCAGCAACAAGTGGACATGGAGAATTACATGAACTACATGTTGCTAAATCCACCGCGGGCATAAACAGAAGTGCAACCATGGCAACCATGCTCGGGGTCTTCTTCGCTGCTTTTGGTGTATTTTGTGGTGAAAGTACAGCGCCACTTACAGGCCCGGCATATATACTACAGCGTCTCCAGCGCTTTCGAGCGGTCTCGTGCTGAAGTACAGCGCCACTTACAGGCCCGGCATATGTACTACAGCGTCTCCAGCGCTCCCGAGCGGTCTCGTGTGAACGGAAGACTTTTTTGATATCGTATTCGGTTCGTTTGCGTTTCGTATGCGTTTGCGTGTAAATGGGGTCTCAGATGGTCTCTCTCTCGCGCTGATAGACAGGCTTTGACGATCGCTTCACTGAAGTTACCACCAATCTCAGCACAGCCTAAACTGGGCGAGGAGCACGCTCATCCTTGACTTCATCCTCCTCCTTCTTCCCTCTCCCCGTTCTGCTCTGCGACTGGGTCACATCATGGCAGAGTTGCTGGCCTTGTGTGAGGAAATTTACAGCCTGATGCAACCATCTGTTATGTAGCAAACGCATTATGTTCCAGCTCCTTCACCTTCTCCAACGTGCTGCTTTGTATTGTTAATGCGCTATTAGCATTCATGAAGGTATTTACATGCATTCACAAGCCACGCTGCTGGTATTTATAACCCACATTGGACACAGCAAAAAGTTATGGCATTCTAGCAAGTTATGATGGCTCTCCTTAAAAGGACCATCCACCAAATAACTCTCCTGCAATGTGAAAAACATGAGCGTTGAACTTTGCATTAGCATTTCTCTTCTTTCTGTTTTTGATTGGCAGTGGAGGAAAGTACATTTACTACATTTCGGAGGGAAATATTTGAAATATTCCAATAATTAGTAGCGAACAGCCGTTATAGTTTGTGACTTAACAAAAAACAATTCATTGGGGCATATTGTCATAATTAAGATGTTTTGAGTTTACTAGCAGTTGCCATTTCACATTTTTGGGACATTTCCATTTAAATATTAGTTTGACGCCAAAATATTTTTGATATTTCACAAAACAATGGAAAAATGTCATTGTAAAAATTAATGCAAATGTAGGTGGATTCCCTCTTAAATTCATCATCTCACGACTCGTAAGATTCAGTGTGTGACCCTTTAGAGGGGTGCGACCCCCTAGGTTAGGAAACACTGGAAATCCTTAAGTAACTGTGAAGACAGGATTTTAACTTATATTGGGCATTTTTTTATTGTTTTATTGATACTTAAAGGGGACCTATCATGCAAATGCACTTTTTGATGTCTTTTATACCTAAATATGTGTCCCCGGTGTGTCAGGGAACTCACGCAGCGTCAGAAAATAAAACCCTCTCTTTTTTCCTCCGTACCCAAATCTCTAAACACGGGGCTACAACGGAGCTGATCCAGATTTGCGTCCGATATGACATAATATCGGAAATGTAGGCAGGCTTTACACCCACGGCCCTATCAGAAACGTTGCTATCAGAAACAATGCCCGACTGTTTTGGACGTAATATGGTCAGTGCAAGTTTACATTAGCATCGCTAACACTCAGAGCTAACCTGTACTGGATAGAGCATGTGTGTGAAGAAGCAGGAAATAAAAAGGAACTCACCTTGTGGTATAACCGGCAAGAGAGAAAGCCTTTGAGCTCCATACTGTTTCAGAAATAATCCTTGATAATCCATGCTATGGCGTTTCATCACCGCAGAATCTGCCGGTAGCATCTCCCACATGAGCTCAGCCCCCTCCTTTTTTTTTTTATCAATTTCTTCTTTTTTTAAAGCGTTATACCCCAAATCAGCACTTTTGAAACAGGAAGTGAAATAGAGGGATATGAGGCATGGCTAGAATGGGTGATCTGTTTGGTATTTTGAGCAAAACACTTCATAGACATGTTTTTTATATATTTGTATATATCTGAGACCTTATTGCTATTGCCTAAAAATAGCGTGATAGGTCCACTTTAAGTAAATGTTTTAACACTTCTTTCGGCCACTGATGACTCGTTTGAGTTATCGTTAGAGGGTCCGTCAAACGGTCAATCGGACCCCTCAAACGATAACGGGTCCCAAGGTGGGTAGATCTGCGGACGGAACGCTCTGGGGGTTCAAACGGCTCCGTGTGTACGCCCTATACGCCATATCCCAACCGAGTGTTTCGAGCCAGGTCCCGGTATCTCGCAGGACAGTGCACCCAGCAGGAGCCTCCAGCTAGATTTGATCGATATGGACATAAACACGAGTGAAGTCTAATCGGACAGGAGAGAGAGATCAGAGATCAGCTGCTGCTGACGGAGACACGCAGGAGAGGGGGAGGAAAAGAGAGGCTCCGTGACGTGTATTATTCTTATATTATTATATAGAGTCGTTATTAATTTGTTTTAAAGCTCAATATATAACAAAGAAGACCTTTGACCGGCACTTTTCAAATTTTGTCCGGAAGATTTAAACTTTAACAGACATGTTGACCGGCGAAAAAAAATTCTAACGGAAACTCTGCCGCACGGTTCCCTCGTCCCTTGGAAGAGGCAGAGAGGTGGGTGTTTTTCCTCTGCTAGTGGACTACCGGAGAGATTTACAGCAGGAGCACACGCTTGCCTCGGGGAGGGAGAAAAAGAGAAACAGCCAGAGCCCTGCCTCTCCCCACCTCTGCTGCTAAATCCACCGCGGAGAATAAACAGAAGGGCAACCATGGCAACCATGCTCAGGAAGTCTTCTTCGCTGCTTTTGGTGTGTTTTGTGGCGGAAGTACAGCGCCACTTACAGGCCCGGCATCAGTGGCGTAACAAGGTTGTGATTGGCCCCGGTGCAAATATTGTTTTGGGGCCCCCCCCCCATCGCCCCAAACATAAGCGCACACTGATGCGCTCACACGGACATACAAAACCACTCAGAAGCGCCACATGTAAGCTATCAACAACAGCCTGCCCTGGCCTCAAACCACCACAGCCTGACAACGGCACAGTGAACTAAGAAGAGGATTACACCTGTTTCCTTGATGTCTCTGGGGAATGGGCCGGTAGGCCCACATGGACCGGTTGCTATAATCAGGGGTGCACATAACTTTTTTAGTGAGTTACTCAGATGAGTACCAGGAGACAGCGTTTGGTACTCACCCCACACGAAGCGTGGTCCCTCAGTGTCTCCTTCACTTTCCTCTATTTACACTTCTTGCATGCTAAATGATGAAGATGATGAAGATGCACCTCCCTGTCTCTTTTTAAGCCTCCGATTTGCTTTCTCCAAAACTTGTTGCCAAAACTGTGAAGTCCTTGCATTTCCTGAGGCCAAGTTGAAGGATCAAATACTAAGAAATTATCACATGACTTGAAGTCATATCTGATTTCAGATGTGGGAAGTTACTAAGTACACTTATTCAAGTACTGTACTTAAGTACAATTTTGAGATATTTGTACTTTACTTGACTTTGATGCTACTTTGTACTTCTACTCCTCTACAGTTCAGAGGTAAATGGTGTACTTTTCCTCCACTACATGTATTTATTACCTTTAGTTACTTCACAGATGGATGAATGATGTGAAATATAATCAAGTGTTAAATCAGACTTGAGTTCCACCTGGAGTAAATTCACAAGCTACCCTGCAGTATACAAAGTCATTCAAACTAGCTGCACCTTTACCAGCTTTGAGAACACTTTAATGATCAATCATTATAAAACATATCATATATATTATTCTGAAATGGACCAATCTGCACAATGACTGCTTTTACTTTTGGTACTTATATTTTGATAATACTTTTCTAATTTTACTTGAGTAATATTTTGAATGCAGGACTTTTACTGTAACAGAGTATTCCTACACAAGATCTGAGTACTTCTTCCACCTCTGTCTGATTTCAAACTCTTCCATTAACACCCTGAGTAAGTTTGCAACTGTGTGTTTCACTCCACTTTGTTGTAAATCAAACTGCAGCAGCTTGACCACAGAGCGTGAACGTTGTGATCAGCTGATTTTGCGCAGTTCTCCAGTGTGTGCGCGGGGCACAGAATGTGCACAGGGGAGTCTCCCACTGCAGCCAGTTGGCGGAGTTTTGGCACAATTCTGTTGTTCATACCGACGTTAACCCTGTCTGTGCACACGGTGAACAACTCTGTCGTCCAGTGATCTAAGCCTCTGCCTCCTGTAAAGCTTCACAGGTCCGTCGGTTATGTCCTGCGCGGCTCGCCCAGCTCCAGTTCAATCAGTCATAGAAAGTCCGAAGATTTTTTGCAGGGAGCGAAACGGCAACGTAGCTGCTTAATGTCTTTGGTTTTTTTGACGTGTCTAGTAGTTTACTCCATTGAGTGTTCACAAGAAACACGTGTAGACGAAATATGTGTTTTGTTTTGATGTTTTGAGGTACGCAAAGGCGCGTAGTGACACAAGTGACGTTACGCAATTCAGATTTGTGCCGCGCATGCGTACCTGCGTACCAGTTATGTGCACCCCTGGCTATAATATAGCTTTTGATCTTGGCGTCGGGGGGTCTCAATAGCGCCATAGAGTCCCCTATCGGTTGGGGCCCTTGGGGGAACTGTTGGACCACCGCCGGGCACAGCCAAATCCAGCCTCTCCTCCTGGCTGGCTGGAGAAGAAGGTTGCACAGCCACGGCCACGGATACAGCCTCACTTGTGGAGCTAGATGGCAATGATGGTTGTGAGGCAGGTGAGCTATCGTTAGCCTCCGGCTCCGGCTGCCGCTGCACGTCAACATTGCTAACGTTAGCGCTCGATTTCGAGGACGATGTATGACAAAAAAACTGTCTAATTTCGTCAGTTTAGCTGTTACATCTCCTTGTTCTCTCTTGTCCTTTCTCCTTTGAGCGCCGCTCTTGTGCTTTGGTTTGCTGTACATTATAAATGCAAGCTATTACATTTTTTATAATGCTGCCGAACTTGCTGCTGCTAGCTACAGTAAAGTACAGGTTGATTAAACGGTTCGCTCGTCACGCAAGGTATCACATGTCATGAAAGGGAGCAAGGTCATTGGACAGACAAATTACAAATTAATTTAGGCTGCTTGGTTACTTTGAAGACTGCATGAACCGGAAAAAATATTAAAAATTCTTTTTTTTTTTGCATGGGCCCCTGGCCGGCTCTGGGCCCCGGTGCGTTGCACCGGCTGCACCGTCGATAGTTACGCCACTGCCCGACATATGTACTACAGCGTCTCCAGCGGGTTGAGCGGTCTCGTGTGAACGGACACGTTTATTGAGCCGATTGCGTGTGAACGGAAGACTTTTTTTATATCGAATTCGGTTCATTTTCGTTTCCGTTCCCGTGTAAATCGGGCCTTAGTCTCCCTAGGTCATGACAGTGTGACAGTCAGAGATGGAGTACTTGAGTCCTGGACTCGGACTCGAGTGCCGATTTTCGGGACTCGTGACTCGACTCGGACTCGCGCGCTGATTGACGCGACTCGGACTTGGACTCGTGAATTCTCGCGCACGATGACTTGGACTCGGGCTTGGACTCGTGAATTCTCACGTACGATGACTTGGACTCGGACTTGGTGTAAAAGCGCCTATTGTAACTATTTAGTATATGTTAATTTATTCGTCATCTATCCGTCATTATACGTATGTGTGTTTACACTGCTCCGTTGTCCATTGACGTCCGGTAAAAGTTCCTTCAAAATAAGAGTCCCGATCTTATTACTATCAAAATAAAAGTACAAAACGAAAACTTTACCATAAGAAAATATTGGCATACAAATATAATCACTTCTCTAAAAGGTAACATATTGAAGGTAATTTATAATAATAATAATAATATTAATATTAGTAATAAGCTTTATATTTGTATAGCACCTATTACAAGAATTGTAGCCAAACTCGCTTCACAGCAGTTCAATGGACACATTAGTAACATGACAGGATAAAAGCAATGTAGAGGAGCAGCTACATTTCAACACATATATCCACGAAGATTAATACATGAAGACTTGTGACTCTGACTTGACTTGGACTCTTCTTGGGTGACTCTGACTTGGACTCGGACTCGAACACAGGTAATGATGACTCGGACTCGACTCGGACACTCCTTGGGTGACTCGGACTTGGACTCGGACTCGAACACAGGTAATGATGACTCGGACTCGACTCGGACACTCCTTGGGTGACTCTGACTTGGACTCGGACTCGAACACAGGTAATGATGACTCGGACTCGACTCGGACACTCCTTGGTGACTCGACTTGGACTCGGACTCGAACACAGGTAATGATGACTCGGACTCGACTCGGACACTCCTTGGGTGACTCAGACTTGGACTCGGACTCGACTACGACTCTCCCTAGGTGACTCAGACTTGGACTCGGACTCGAAGAGTGGTGACTCGAGAGTGACTTGGACTCGTGAATTGGTGACTTGACTACAGCACTGGTGACAGTAACTAGGACCCTAAAACTGAAGCAGTGAAATGGAATTCAGCCATGAATTATTGAATTATTTACACCTGTTCTTTCCAACTTACCTTTTTTAGTCCACACCATGTATATTGATCCTTTGCATGTGAAGGTTTATGTAAAGTTGGTCAAAGCTTCTTGTTGGTCTCATTTAAATGATTTAATTTTTACATCATGATTGTTTTCCTAATCATGGAATATCTGCGCTGGTTTGCGCAATTTAGGACAGTATCCTATATCATAATTATGTAGCCTAGTATCACTTCTGATTATACCAGTTTTACAACTCTAAATGTGCATTGGATCGTGTTTGGGACTTCTAAAAGATTGAAATATGAATGTACACAGCTGTAATTCTCAAAATCCAGCCGTTAAACATTAAAGTCGTTTTCAAAGGATGGTAAACATCCTCCAGTTTGTTAACAACTTGCAAGGGAACAGTGTTAAAGGTCCCATGTCATGGCCATTTCTACTGATCATAATTCCATTGTTGAGGTATACTAAAATAGATTTATATTGTGCAATTTTCCAAACTCACATTGGTTTCTCATACAGCATCTCTGTATAGTATGTGTATTCACTCTCTGTCCTAAACGGCTTGTTGGAGCTCCGGCCCCCCCCTCCCTGTGAGCCCAGTGTGCTCTGATTGGTCGGGATGTTGCGAGGCTCGCTGCTCACTGAGCTGGCTTACTGGTGTGGTTTCCGGGTTGGCGATACAGTGCGACAGCGCGAAACTCATCCTGAGCACACACAAACACTCACAGCCGAAGTAAAAACAATAAGTGTGGCTTGATATTGAGTAAGAAAAAGGTTTATAAAACGCTGTGAGAATGGGTCTGCGGAGAGCATTTCTCCGCGATCCCAACTCGTCTATTACCAACCAGGGGACTCCCTGTTAGTTGAAAATGTACGCTAAAGGTCCCCACCCCTCCTGGTGTGTGAGGAGCTCCGCGGATTGGTCCATTTTGGTTCCCGGAAGAAACAAATGGAAAAAGAGAAATCTCCAACGAGGCGTTTTGGGGCAGCATAGACAGGTCTTTTCTGTGTTTTCTGAGTTTTACTCGCTACAGGGTGTACTTTGAGGGTTTTTGACTCTGCAGACCGTTTACATGCATACAAACCTTCATAACACACAAGGGGACAGGTAATAACCAGAAAAGCATGACATGGGCCCTTTAAATATTTGACCAATAGCTTCAAAGACTCAACACTTTACTAAATTGTAATCATCTGACACCGCTGATCTCCCAAATCAGTACACCACAGTTACTGAATGAGCATAATAATGGTCCTGAACATTATGGAGAGATTAATGACTTTGGCCCGCTGGCATTTAGCGGGATGCTCCTCTGTATTCTGGAGACGTTTCCTCTTTCCTCAAGGCCTTCGGTGGCTGATATTCTGCTGGGCTCTTGATGGGTGAGGCAGCAAGCTAATACGACCATGGTAGCTTTTACTGCCACATCTATTACAGTGACTAACTATCTCATTTGTCCTCCTGACCAAACAACAATGGTGGCTGGCAGAGGATTCTACAGGCCCGGCTGTAGTCGAGGTGGACGGCAGTCACATGTACGGAGGAATGTCGGAGTACAAGCATGAGTATTTCATTGGGTCATTACTGGGTCCTATTGTCATTATTTTTGGTCACCATTAAAGGCTTATTGCCTCTTTTTTAATTAAGCAAGTTTCTTAATTAGATTTGCAGCATTCAGGCCTACAAACGGCCTGTCGAGGTAATGAAGTAAACGCCCAGGTTTATGGAGAGAGTGGATCAAACGAGTGTGTGTGCATGTGTGTGTGTGTAGGGGGATGGCGGGTTCCTGCTCTAGAGTGATGGTGATCGTGGCTTATTGTGTTGCACAGTGATAAATGCACTTGCAAGGCGATGGCCCCCGAAAAAAGCTTTACAGCGAGGCAAATAGTTTTTTCCTATTAGTCACCATTGACATCCTATTTTATTGCGGCTTGATCTAGTTAGTGATGCTGCAGTCAGACATTTGGCTGCCAAACATTAGCCTCATCTCTGCGAGGCATCACACGCCACCTCACAATGAGGACGTGCCCTGAACGGCAACAACCCGCCGTCACAAATGGAAGGACAGAACCTATCCGTTTCTGTGAGATGTTTTGTGCGCTTGCATCTTTTAGCAGGGTAATTCACGGTGCACACGTCAATACATCATAGGCCTCTCTAAATTGAGCTTTGAAACACAAAAGGAAGGGCAAACAAGATGGACACAGAAATCAATCTCCCGCCTGATAACACAGAGCGAACGCACATGCTGCCGCTCAGAGAATTGACAAGGAGTCGGCATACGGCAGTATCTGTCTATCTGCCTGTGATGTCCTCCGAAAACAATCGTCTCTGACACACCATACACGAGGCGCGAGCCAGGAAAAAGATAAGGCTATTTAGTCCTGGCCAAGCTTGAAGAATACCATACATGAATTGCCTCATAGAAATTGAAAGAAGTGAAAGAAGAAAAGACAATCGATGTGGAAATTTGGTAGAAAATACCTCACGCTCAAAACCTTCGCAGCAAATAGAAAGAGTATTCCCAGAGTGTTTTGTTTTTTTCTGCATCAACTGTGCACTTTTATTTAACATATCTTTTTAAACTCAGATTAAACAGGGGAAGTCTGAAGCACCATAACGTCCACTTGCCTTTGTCTCTGTTGGTGAGAGAGAGGAGGGATGGCATGTTGAGAGCAGTGGCCATGTTTCTCTTGCTGTAGTGCAGAGTTCATCTCAGCCCTGCCTCTGAGCCACTATTGATCTGAAGCACATTAGTTCTGCACTAGGGGACTAAACAAGGCCTACAGAGCTCTGCCACAATCACGCAGGCTAAAGATAGGCTTTTGGCCGGAGACCTCTGCAGAAAAGACTGGACTAAAAGCACAAACACATGCAGGTCTGCTTAGGTCAGGCCCGGTAGTTATGGCCAATACCAATGTTGATATTGAACACATTTTTACAGTGCAGGCATCATTCAGTTTCTTAAAACTTTCTTAACTGCAATGTTCTAAACCACATATTTGTAGCAAAACAAAAGATGATGCCACTTCTTAGCGACCGCCTTTTTAAAGATATGTACTGATGGATTTTATGTGATAAAACAACCTGTTAGAATCTCTTAAGCTTCTGTTAACCACAGGCTTAATTTCTGGCATCTAACCAAAACCCATTGAATGCAAGAGACAATAACTGGAATCTGGAAGGCAGTGCAGATGCCAAGATCCATTTAAATATTAGTTTGACGCCAAAATATTTTTATATTTCACAAAACAATGGAAAACATTTCATCGTAAAAATGAATGCAAATGTAGGTGGATTCCCTCTTAAATCCATCATCTCACGACTCTTAAGATTCAGTGTGTGACCTTTAGAGGGGTGCGACCCCCTAGGTTAGGAAACACTGGAAATCGGCTTACTGTTCATAAAGATAGCTCTACATCAAGCAGTTTTACCTGTAAAAGGTGGCATATACTTTGATGCCTCAGAATTATTAATCTTATGACATTATAAAACAATCAGGCACAGGGACCACAAAAGTACATTTTATTTTAATACTTAAAGTTTTTTGCTTTATAATACTTCTGCAAATTCCTTAAGTAAGACTGTGAAGACAGGATTTTAACTTATATTGGGCATTTTTTTATTTTTTTATTGATACTTAAGTAAATGTTCGAACACTTCTTTCGGCCACTTGCTAATTTCAAGTTTGCCATATTTAAAAAAAAGCCTGAATCCATTGATTTTGAGTTAGACTACAGTATGTGGCTTTTGCAAAACAGCAGCCTTGTTGTGAATGTTCAAATATGGTGAAAGCCTAAGTAAGAAGATTCATCCCATCATTAAACAAACACAGTTTGTTTAATGATGGGATGATATGTACTGATGGATTTTATGTTAGAATCTCTTAAGCTTGTGTTAACCACAGACTTAATTTCAGGCATCTAACCAAAAACCCATTGACTGCAAGTGACAAGAACTGGAATTACCAAAATGCTTTCTCATGACCTGGTTTAGGGATTCGTTCCTGCAGCACTCCATTGGTTGTTTTGGCCAACAAAAGGCTTTGGAAGGGTCAAAAGGCATTGGACTTCGATATTGGAGGTTAGTTGTCCTACCTATGGTTAACAATGGTTTCTTTTAACCATGATCACGATTATTCACAATACCCATGTAGTGTTTGATTCAAACAGTAACCACAGCAGTGTCCAATCAAGAAACCTTTTATGTTTCTAACAGTGATTTTGAAGATACTGACAAATGATTTTGATGAGCCAATAAGGATTTCAGAAAAGGCTTTTGTATTGTTCTCAAAGGTAGTTACTCAAGATATTGTTTTGTCTTAATTGAGGATTGTTCAGCCCGGCCAGGAGATTGAAATGTATGTAATGTTGTTGAAAGAAAACAATACAGGCTTGTGTTGATTTCGCTCTCATTTAAACAAAGCAAACAAAGCTTTGCATAAAGAAGCCATTTGAGGTGAAAAAGTTGCATCAATATTTTTTGGAGTTACGGTTGCCTCAGACTGTAGTGTATAATCATCATTCCTGCATTGACAAAAACACACAAATAAGATGTTTACTTTAGTCATATACTTGATTACGTATATTCATGCTGCTGTGCCTGGTTCACATGTCACTGTCTCCTTACTGCAGGAGACTGAATGTCACTCGTGATGTTGTGAGATGTTCACTATGTGCAGAGATTTTCCAGACTGGATGCTTGAACTCAGCCTCGGATTTTGAGAGTAGGGATGTCTTCCAGAGCCAGATTCCCTTAGTGCCCCTAGAGAGAGACCTGACAGAGAAAAGCCATAAGACAAGCTTCAAAGGACACACCAAGATTGCCTGCCTCTCCTCCACCACATCATCCTTTCTCCTCCCCCCTTCCTCATCTCCCCTCTTTCTCCTCCTGGGTACATTTGCAAACCATTCCCTTGAGGGGCTCTAAGATAGCCTCCATTTGGATGGACTGTCAGCGGCCAGGGGGCTCTCCTCCCCAGACGGCCCCAGCACTGTGCCCGCATCTCTCTGATTTGCCTCACCAGCTAAAGCCCCGGGCCTGCAACCTCGCTGTGTGCCATCTGTGCCCGGCGGAAACCCGGGCTGGAGCGCTCCCTCTCTGGGTAATCTTCCCGCCGGAGCCCCTTTGATCAGAGTCGATAAACCAGGCATGGCTACAGGGAGGCCTGCTGCACCAAGCAGCCACCCTCGAGAACCATCGAGCGGGTTAGAGTAATACAAGCTGGATTGAAATGGAGATTTTATTTAACCCATAATCGGAACAAAAGCTAAGTTAACCATGGTTTATTGGGACCTTTCGTACTGAACTTACTGCATGAAAACCTTCCTGTGAAAGTGTTTCTTCTGTGTACTTCAGGTATTTTTAAAATGCCTCATTTGAGAAAAAGCTATCATAACCTGGGACTTTATCTTTCAACCTATTACCATAACACATTTCCTGCTAGGCTACTTTGTTTTTCTTTCAACATTTTGTTGCAGGATTTCACACAGAAGTAAACAAAAGCAGGATTCGTGTTTCGACACTACAGCCGTGGACGTTGTTGAATGAAATGTGAATGCTAACATTATGTATTAGCTTTAGCTAGCTAGGGTAAGCTAATGCTATTAGACTGATGAGCTGGAACACTACAATACTTTTTAAAACATGAAGCCTTGACAAATGATAAAGCTACAGTAAGCTATCTTTATATCAACTCCATTAAAGCAGCCCTGGAGTTATATTTTAGCTTTAGTGTCCCTTGTAATAAATGATTTCTTGACTTTTCAAAGATATTGAAGATGAAGGATAAGAGGCAGAAATGTTGTATAAACCTATCCAAACCAAGTTAAGAGCAGGACAGAGCACTGACTAAATACTCCTTATTTTAAGGCATGTTACAGTGTAATTGAACAGGTGTACACATTTAGGCAAGCATGAATTGACATTTGTTTGAGTTTTTTTTCTTAAAACGATTAAGGTTTGATACCAATCCCGAGATTTCATGAAGTAATTTCTACTGCAAATTGTGATCATCAAAGAACTTCCCAGTTTGTTTCTCCTTCACATCCCTACTCTGCGACGTGGGTGGCAGCGACAGCGTCTCTCTCTCACATCAGCTTCATCCCTGCTCTCTTCCATCAACGTTTGCCATGTTGTTGGAGATGATCAGAGGACTGGAGAGGATTTGGTGAGAGGAGAGAAGGCAGTGCAGATGCCAAGATACTGCATGTGATCTGAGGGCTCACAGCTTTTTCATGCATCTTACATTTTCCCTCCAAGGAATCACAAAAAAAGGGAAAGGAGATCCAGGCTTGGGTTTGTTTTACACCCTCCCACTCAAAGGGAAATATTCATTATGTCCTTCCTCGGAAATAAAGAGGCTGAGGGGGTCGAGGAGAGTCGGGAGGCAGAAAGAGAGACAGGCAGGCAGGAGGAGAGTAAGAAGAGTTACAGTAGTTTGTCTCCATATGCGTGTGTTTATCTGCCTGAACATTCCGCAGTTACCAAACATGATCAGAGAACATCAGTATGCTGGCAAATAATGGCCATATTATGGAGCAGCTGGCAACATTAGGGCATGGTGATAATGTATTATGCTGGGTGGGTACATTAGTTTGTCAGTAAGGCACGCCTTTAGTGCTGGCAGGTTTTTCAGTGATGTACTGTAATATGAGAACCAAATGAGAGTTATAATCACTGTGCGGGCCGAAGGAGGGGAAATGCATCACCATCACTGACGGATGCCTGGGATTTCTTATCGCTCATCTGACAAATTGAAAATTATTTACAATCTACCCGCTGTTCTTTATGCAAAAGGGTCAACATGACTTATCTTCAACCAAATAGAGGGAGTGAAAGAAGATGGCATCAAAATTGTTCTTGTTTAGGTGGTTGCTTGGTGGTTCAGTGGACAAAACAATTGAGGTTAATTCTTAAAGGTTCTATATACAGCATGAAGAGCATTCATATAGAGGCAACAACTGAAAAGATTTACTGGAGTAAGAGCATCCTGAGCAGAGAATTAAGTCACTCTTCCTCAGTGTTTTGAAACTCCTCTTTGCTACCTGCGTTGTTAGCACTGTTAGCTGCTAGTCGCAGGCGTCATGACAAAAGGTTGCCCAACAAAGAAATAGTCTATTCATTCCAAAAGACCTATGGATGCAGAGAAAATACAATAATTTTTTACGTCCTTTCGCCGATAGGACATTACTTAGGTCGTATTCAGAGACAAAGAGACTACAGCTTGCTAGTGACTCTGGCTATACTTTGACCTATATGCTAACTTGTTCATGATGACATGCTAACTGTTATAATAACCTACTGATGTTTAGCAGGCATATAGGTTAAGCCTGTTGGCCATCATTGTTTAGCATGTTAGAAGGCTAATTAGCGTTAAAAACAAAATAGACTTGCACTGAGGCTGATGTGATCAGTTGTTCAGGTATTTGGTCATTAAATAAAAAATTCAAATAATGGTGCAGGTTGGAAAGTGAAGGGATTGCAGAAATGATTCCAATTTATCCAGAAGGACTATCCTGAAAATGATTGTTTGTACAAAATGTCATGGCTAAAATGTCTAATATGTTGGACTTCCCAGTTGTACTTTCTTGTGAAATAAATCTGGAAATCACAGAAAGCATAAAGTGCAAAGGCTGCAGTTTTAACAGTTAAAAAAGTGTTGCAGGATTATGTAATATGTACTTTCTTAGTTTTTCTATATTCTCTGTCTCCCGAGCAATACAACAATTTGCCTGCCTTTTATGATGGGATTTTTTTTTTTCTTCAGCATACTTCTAACCCTGAATAGAAACTAGCAAGTACATAAAATAAAAATCAATCGCTGCGCTTTTTCACATGAACAAATAGCTTTTTTTCTGGAAGTGAGTTCACCACAATAGCCAAGGACACTGGACTCTGAGTGAAGACTGACAGAACAACTTGTTTTCTTTTGAAGCCGACTATCACCTTGGAAAAATAAATCATTGACAAAGTGATTATCTTTTTCTTTCTAGTGGACAATGAGGTGGATAGACCGTCACAAACAAGTTCCTGAGACATGTTTTGAGATCAGACGAGGGAGAAAAGGGACAGCTCTCAATAAAAGAGGAAAATGTTGCCGTCTCAATGGGGAAGTTGGAAAGTCGTGACCCTCGAATGTTTTAGAAGACGGACTGGTCACCTCTGAAATCGACTGTCCTGTCCCACAGTCTCACGATGCCTTTATTGATACATTTTTAGCGATGGCCATCACCGTCAGTGCTCTAAGCTACTCCACAATCTCTCAAACGCCACCTCCGCCCCCAGCCCCCAAATCCTATCCACATCATCCTTCAATCTTCATCCTCCTGCTCCCCCGGCTTATCGATTTTCTATTTTCCCTTTTCTCCCCGTCCTCCCTTCTGTCCTCCAGCTCTCTCCATCTTCTCAAACACACTTCCAACAGTTCAGTGTGCCTCTTTGAGGTTTGTATTCGGTCTTTTCTCTCCTCTCTCTCTCTCTCACCCTCTTTCTCAATCTGGTCAGAGTTTCTCCTCTTTGACAAGGTCGAAGCCCCAGCCGTGCTCGGAGCTGCTTAAGGTTCGTAAATGGAGATGTAATGTAATAGAGTGGTCGGATAATAGAATCTATGAGGGCTGGGTCTGATCTTATTAGAGACGGACGGACTGGAATGGCTCCATCAGGGTCCTGAGCCATCAGCGGCCTGGATGGAGGCTTTGTTTAAGACTTTCATGCCAAGATATATGGAGAAACTATTTCAGGTATCACAATGTTTCATACATTTTAGTCATATGATGAAAACTGTAAAACATAGACATTGTTACAGCGGGATTATTTTATTTTGAGGGGGTTATAATAAGAGAGTACAGATAGTGTAGTATAAAAAGGACAACGCTTCGTACGAAGGTCTGCTTTTAATGACCCATGTGAAACCAATAGTTAATGTTGAATAGTTACGTGCTTAATTTTTTAAGAAATTTATTTAGTATGAAAGATGCCTATTTTTACTATTGAAAGGCATTTTGTTATAATTAAAAAGATTGCCTAAATTATCATTAAAGAATTTATTTTGTATTGTTAAGTTGTACGATGTGTGAGTCTAAGTTTATATTCTTTATTTTTATGGTGTTGTGAACTTGTTAAGACATTTCACGATCAGCTGAATGTACCGCGCTCATGTATGATATTGTGTCAATGACAATGTTGAGCTTCAATCCTTGTCTTTGCTGATCAGTTTATCAAAGCTCTCCCTTTCCTCCTCACCCCAACAATACCTGCTTGCAGACCTGTTCCTCACCCCCCCTCATCAGCTTGCCTGTGCATGTGCTTCACTCTTGCCACACTCGTGTGACCCATTCTCTAATGAGCCTTATAGTCCTGGTGGTCCAGCCGTCGTTTGCTGATCACTAAGCTGTTGCTGCACTGGCTCTGAATCCTCCTTTTATCTCTTTCTTTCTGTCTTCAGTTTGGACCCCATGACACATGAATAATGTTTCATTTAAGCTGTTAAAAGCATATTTACTCATGAACTTCTTCATAGTATCTGAACTTAGCTGCCCCTACTCCTGTTGTCAACGGTATTTTCTTTTTATGTCTCCTGGCGGTATTGCCTCTATGGAAACTACCAGTTGAAATAACAATGAGAACCTTTTAATCATTAAGTACTTCACTGTTTCATTTGTGTTGCATACCTACCTTTATTTGCTCACCTAAACTATTCATAGCAAATATTACATTTGTTTGTAATGTTGACCTGGAATTTTCAATAATTAGTTCAATTCAATGAATTAATTCTCTTTGATATGGATTTCATCTCCTTACAAAGCAAACCGAGACCGAGCAAATACAAAAACCATAAACCTGACCTTAAACTCGGAACTCAAAACACTGAGGTCTTTGAAATTGCTGACTGTAATTATGGATATTTTTATTTTTCATCAATTTCTCTGATACATTCCTATCAAATTAATTGTAACAAAAACAGGAATCCAATAAAGAAGCTGAATGCAAAAGAAAGTCTGTCGAGACAATGCAGTATTTTTCAAAAGGAATTCTGTGCCTGAAAGAAATTCTTGACATGTTGGAAAAAAAGGCTTTGGATAACTTCTTACACTGTATGTCCCAGCCCTATAGCCTTGTTAAACTAGTGTCCCGTCCCAGGATGGATCGCTGTTAGTCGCTCTATCCCATCAGGGGTGACCTTCAGCGGGATGCTGATGCAGTGGGATATCTCCCTGCTTGGCAGCACCAGACAGGCCACCGCTAAGGCAAGGACGCAACCACTGTGGATCTATCACCAAAACAAACGGCCACTTCCTGGTGAAGCGACGGTGGAATACATCAAACCCCAACACAACAGCAGGTCACTGCTGCAGGTGCTCTGCCCACCGACTCTCTTCACACAAAGGAACAAAGGTGTGGCAATCCAAAAAAAGTGTGTAATTTGCGGAAACGGGGAGGATACATTACTATACAACAATAAGCAAAAGGAAGTAAGAGGGATGGTTCTAAAACCAACTTACGTATGAAATACATTTGCAAGTAAGAAGGACGTTTGTTGTAAAACCCAATACAACTTTTTCCTAACTTTAACTCATTATCAAAATCTTTACTCACGATTACCAATGCCAAAAATGTTTTAAAAGGAATTTCTTAAAGAAAAATGACACACACAATCTTGAATTCTACTATATATGCTGGTGGCACAGCATATGATATGATAACCACAGAGTGATGGCAAATGGCAGCAGACATGGATCAACATAGTATTCAAACTTTACTTTTTTTTCGAACTATTTTTTGTCTTTTTTGCTGACAAAACATATGTATATAAAGTTTGTAGAAAATGTTTAGGATGGTCAAATATTGGCAGTGACAATGGTTCACAGATACAACTTGAGTGAAAATAAGGAATGGAGAGTCAACTCAAAAGTTTTTTACACTTCCATTACCTATTTCATTTCATTGGCCAACTGCAAGTACCCCCTGCATTTGTGTTGTATTTTCATTGTGGGACAAAAGTAGGTCCATCAACACCACACTCAAAAAACAAGAGATTGTAGCCTGCATACTGGTATTTTTAAGTGTACTTCAATTTTGTATTTGCTACTATTCATTGTTAGTGTGTGTGGTGAGCCATGATGAGCAATGCAGGTAACAATGAGGCATTAAAGACAGGTATGTACACACACAGCCAAAACAGGATTCCTGCGACCCCGATGCATGTGTTCCCTCAATTAGCCTCGCAGCCTTTTGGTTCAGCCGGCGTTTGATAAACTTCCCTTGACGCCTCGTATGATTAATGATGGTTAACAGAATTGAATTAAGGTTAAGAAAGACATGGCTGTGGAAAGAGAGGCGGTCAGAGGGGAGGGAGGGGGCAGCGCTGGGTTGAAGGTAGCAAGTGCGGTAAATAACTTCTTTAGAGGAAATATAGAGCAGCCCCTCCTCTGCGCCCTCTCCGCCATGCCAAGTAATTACTTGCCCCGGCCTCCTGTAATAATTCCTATTACAAGCAGAACGGAAGAGTCGGTAACTCAGCACGCAGGACAAGGTGAAGGCAAGGCCACGGAGCAGCGGATCAATATTTCATTTACTCACCCTGCTTCACCATCCCGGTCCTGGCTCAAATTTACCAACAAAGCGGACGGAGGTAGAGAGAGAACGAGAAAGAAGGAAGAAGAAAAGAAAAATAAACAAGGTCCATTGAAAACAACGACACAAGGCCTTTAATTTCCTCTGGGTTTTGGTAGGAGGAGGGAGGGAAACATGGGCTCTGGAGATGGTGCTTGTGGAGGTCAGATGTGTGTGTTGTTGTGTGTGCACAAATTTGATGCTACCACAAGGTCGTCAATCACAGATAAGTCATCAGAGAAAAGAATGTTGGAAATAACGGACAAAAACAAACACTTTTGTCCTTTTGCGTAAAAAGCAATTGCTTTTTTTCTAATTTGATTGACATGAAGCGTTAGAACAACCTCTTATATACGAAGTATTTACTAACTGAAGTGTATACTAGTGTAGAACTGCTGAACTGAGTGTCTGTTTGATACTCAGCTGTGTGGTCTGCATTGATTAGCCTATCACTGAGTGAGGGGTCATGTGGCATGATCAGTTTATTCAGTCAGATTAACCTGCTTTTCAAGTTGATCCCACCTCTAACCAACTGGAGCATAAAAGAAATCTTGTTGAAGTGGTTATTTCTTCTTAAGCTCCTTTAAAGCTGCAATAATCAATATTTGTATACTACAATGTTTAAAACGACTATGTATGATGTGTAAGGTGTATCTCACAGTGACACATCCTCAATGAGTTATCTCTCCTACTCTGCAGCTCGCCTCAGATCTCCAGAGCGCTTTAATGATGATCGGGTTTCACGGCTCATTTATTTTGGTGGTTCAGCTCTGATTAACCCACTGTATGCTCCCGTCAAATCTACCAGATATTGTCTATAAAGGCAATACATGTGAGATAATCTCCTAAATGAAGTATTGCTTGCATACTTTTCTTTGATTTTCTGCATGCCTAGATACGACAAGACTGAAGTATGAAAATGTGTTGTTGTATTTTACATTTCAAGACCAGACTGTCCTTGCATTAATAACAACCTATTATTATGTTCAAATGTGTTTACAGTAAGTTATTCCATCCCAAACCCTAACCCTAACCTTATATGTATCTTTTTTACCTAACCCTAACCAAACCCATGATAGATCAGAAAGGGATTTTCTTTTCTTTTTTAAACAATTTGCATGATTTGTTTGAATAATGCATTAAAGAAATCCTCAATCCTCAAAATGATCATTTGTCTATGAATTACTCTATGTGTTTTACCTTGAATTTTTAGAAATTAAAACCTTTTTTTTCTCCGCTAGCCTTGAGAAATTCCAAAAACAGAAAAGTTCAGATGAATTGAAGTAAATGGATAGTCTGAAAACTCCCACAAAACTTGTGCAGAAGAATCCAAGTCTTATTTATCAGTTGGTATGACTTACCAAACTCATTTTTGAAACGTGCAAACAGTCCTTGAATGGACGAGTAACACATCCGCACGAAGTTGAGGCTGTTTACTTCAATACAATACAAATATGTCGTTTTAAAACTATTTTGTATCTCATTAATGCATTGTTTTTATGAATCTGTTATTCTATTATGTTCATTTATTGTGTTCCTCTCTGTTGTCTTATTATTATTTGTTAATGATCATTAAAGCACTTTGAATTGCCTCTGCGTCTGAAATGTGCTATATAAATAAACGTACCTTACCTTACTTACATCAAGGTTTTTTTTTCGTTTTTGATTGTTTGGTCACAGTAAAACCATTTTCTTTCAAGAATTCAAGGTAGCGCAGGGTAAGTATTTGAGATAGAAATTGTCATCTTGGGGATGATATATATATATAAGGCAGACTTCAATTTTTATAAAATACTGCGGATGTTTGTGTCAGTATTTTGAAATCTGATCTGAGAAAATCTGAATTAGCCTTAATGCCCTGCAGGCTGACCGCAGCTGTGTGTAAAAAATATTCCATGCCGACATTGTTTCCTCGCCAAAACCAAAGCAACTCGTCTTCTGCTGCAGAGCTGACGGGGGCTTGGATCAATAAGTGAGAACACTCCTGACTTCCCTCGCTCTTCTCTCGCAATCGTTTCAGTCCTGTCCGAACCACAAAGGTCAGATTACCTGAAGAGAGGACAGCAGAGAGCGGGGCGGCTCATGCATTAAAGACTGAGGAGTTATAGGGTTTGGGGGGAGAAGAAGGTGGAGGAGTGAATTTAATAAATAACAAATTCCCCTCAGCTCCACAGAGCCATGCTTTGTGTTTAATTGCGCTGTATTGATTTTTCTCGCTCTTTTTTCTTTTCGTTCTTGGGCCGGGCATTTCTCTCAGTTTGGAACAATCAGGTGGCCAAGGTGGACCAGAGTCGAATGTCATTTATTCTCCCTCCTCCTTCCCCTTCTTCATCCCCTCACTCTCCTGTTCTTCCTCCTTTCCCCCTTCTTCCACTCACCTTCCTCCTGATGCCTTTTGTGTTTCAAGCTTTTTCGTGGCTTCTCAACTGTCAAGGTTATCTTAAAATTGCTTTTAACGCTTTCCGGCTGTTTACGAAGGATTTTGATGAATACAACAGATTGCATCAACAGCCACAAATGGTCGTTTTACTCAAGCATATTGTGTTCTTAATACTTGTGAAGATGGATGGGAAAGAGAGGTAATAAGGCATTGGCTCCACAATCTTTAGATCTAAGGAAAAGCATTTACACTGAGGCTGTATGATGGAAAAATTGGCATATTCTTTACAAATAATGAAAACCCACATTTTAATGTAACAACTTCAACATTGTAACATACGTGAGTCACCGAGACAGTCTTTAATAACATTTTATACCTACATCAGCTCATAAGCTCTCCAGGTGTTTATTATCATAATTTCTTTGTCCTTTCTCTTCTTCAGCATCAACCCTCGTGTTAATCAAAGTGTCGAAAAGTTTGTAAAATACTTCAAAGGTGACATAAAGCGCAGCGGGTGCACAGAACGCAAATAACATGAAAATCCATCATCAAAAATAATAAAACTCAGTTGATCTAACTCGGTATGTCAGCAGCCTTCACCTTTAAATAAGAGCGCGTGGTAAATTATGTGTTTCGAGCCAACTGGGGGGCAAGTAAAATGCCATGAATAAAGCTGCAGTAGCACAACCTCTGGTATGATGAATCAGGTAGAAAATCACACATGTCAACAGTGCCATCACACCTCCTCTGTGGACAGAGGTGTGTATTTTCGTCTAAAAGGAAAGCCATTTTCCAGTAATTCGCCCCTTTAAAAGCTGACTTGACATTTCTTGCCATTATGAGTACAATGTGCCCAATTATGGAATGAATGGCAATTAAGCGAATGTGAAAATGTCAGATGAATTACGGCTCACTGAGGTGAACCTGGTGACATCCGGTCACCATCTACCATTTGGATCCTCCGCCATACTAACAGCATCACCCCATCATGTCTTTCTCCTACAATCACCTGATGAGGCGAAGTCTTTAGGTTCACAATAAGACACTTTCTAGACTCAACTTTAAAAAGAATTGAAAAGAAACAAGACTGTAATGCAGAGTTCAGACCAGTTCCTTTAATTAAAGATGCCCTATTATGCTCAATTTTAGGTTAGTATTTGTATTTTGTGCCTCTACTGTGACATGTTTACATGCTTTAATGTTCAAAAAGGTTGTTTTTTTTCTCAGCACCTCTTTTCACCCTCTGTCTGAAACCAGAGCCCAGTCTGCTCTGATTGGTTAGCTGAACAGCTCTGTTGTGAGGCCTGAAACAGAGCTGTTCAGGCAGGGGGGAGTGTGTGGGAGAGAAACTCTCTCTGGAGGGAACTTTGCAATTTTAGCCTTGCAGACCATTTACATGCACAAAACCTACAGGACAGGGAACACCCCAAAAGCATAATAGGGCCCCTTTAAGTAAAATAAACAGTACTGCAATATCTCTCTAGGTCGTCCTTAGACGAGCCTTCCATCGTCGCTTCCAGTCATCCCGGTTCTCCATACATCTAGCCAGTTCATTGGTACTTTGTGCTCCTGCGTCATTCTTGAGTACGTCCACGTATGTTGGTGTGGGACGTCCTCGTGACCGATGCCCGTGAGTTGGTTCCCACAGCACCAATTTGCTGGCTGTCAGCTCTTGATGCCTTTGGCAATGTCCTGCTAGTCTCATTCTCCTGGCTGCAAATATATATATATATAAAATACTCTGATACCTAGAAATCCTCCATTCAAATTTGTACTGAAGCAAAAGTACTAATGTGTTATCAGTGCGATGTCCTTTAAGGGCCAGTAGATGACATGTTGGCTTGGACATCAATAGGCTTGTTTGAGATGAGCTGCGGCTCGCCTCGAAAGTAGACGAGAATAGCCGATTGCAGCCGGGGAAGGTCTCAAAAAGCTCGCCTGAGGTCGGACAGCTTGGAGTCGGCTTGACTCGGTTTTCAATTGCGGAAATTGCGTTGGCGTTCTTCGTTGCAGATGAAGTGGATGCAATAGAAATCCCACAATTATTATATCACTACAAATGAATGACTTGAGTGTCTCTTCATTTTAAAACAAATCAATACAAGGGGGTTGAATCCTACATGTAAAAGACAGAACCACTTATTACTTTTCAAAACTACTTCCGTCAGTGGTCTTGACCAGTTTGCATTTACACTTTGAATTGCCTTGTGTTGAAATGTGCTATATAAATAAACTTGCCTTGCCTTGCCTTGCCTTTCCTAAGGTCTGCTGCATGTTTTGTTGAATGTGTTATATTTGATGAAAACATTTAAATATTAAGAGTACATACAAAATAGGGGGAAAGTAGAAGGTCAATGATAGAAATATAGAATAGAAAATATCAA
The DNA here is from genome assembly GCA_031216635.1 of Dissostichus eleginoides. Classification (NCBI taxonomy): domain Eukaryota; kingdom Metazoa; phylum Chordata; class Actinopteri; order Perciformes; family Nototheniidae; genus Dissostichus; species Dissostichus eleginoides. Next base: position 13,944,443 of record CM062264.1, read on the forward strand.
GAAGATACTGTAAATGATCTCTACAATAAAACAATTTAGTGCCGGATGTACAAAGATATTAATAGGAGGATATGCAAAACAGACAAACTAATTAACCTTTATTAAAACATTAAATAATACTTTAGGTTAAGGTCTTCTTTTAAATACATATAAGCAAAAAGCTTTGGGGGTATCTACAGATAAATATTAAGCCTGACAAAGTACTTAAAGTCTAATATATTGAATGGTTTGTTTTGGGACTTGACAATCAACTTTCCTGCAATGTTAACTATGTTGAAGCACTTATTTTAACCGATATTATACATATTTATTATACTCTTATAAGCTGTATGTAGATAGAATAAGAAATGTGCAGAATATGACAGTTTAATGGTGGAGGTATACACACATATTGATAGATGTCTTGTAATGCACTGTTGAGGAACCTGTGACCTAAGTTTTTCATTCATTGCATAACTACACCGTAGTTGTGTATATGATATGTCAATAAACCTTTGAAAATCTTGAAATCTTGAAAGGGATGTGCAAAATAGCCATTATATACAGTTTTTAATGAACGATTAGAGAATAACGAGTAATGAATATGCTTTATAAGGATCTGCAGATACATTTTTTATCTTCTCAAGCACCCACTATCAAATATCTCGCCTGATTGTTGCACTTGACAATCACCTTCACTGAATTGTACTCAGGTGTAACTAAAGTCTGATTTAAGGGTTGTTTATATTTCACATCATTAATCCAAATCTGTAAAGTAACTAAAATAAATGTAGTGGAGTAAAAATACCAGGTTAACCTTAAAGAAAGCCCTCACAAAAGACCCCCATCACCCCAGCCACAAACTGTTCTGTCTCCTGCCGTCTGGCAGGCGGTACCGCAGCATCCGGACTAAAACTAAATCGCGAGCCCTGGATCTTGAGTCATGGCTGTGCCTGTTGCTGTGGTCCTGGATCATAAGTCCTGGATGGATATCCTCGGGGATTCATCTTCTTATTATAGACACATGCATTTCCAAACATTTGGACTACCTACGTTGTAAATGTATTATCTTCTCAATTTACACACGGCATCTATTGAACGTCTGTCCGTCCTGGGAGAGGGATCCCTCCTCTGTTGCTCTCCCTGAGGTTTCTCCCATTTTTTTCCCCTTTAAACTTTGGGGTTTTTCCTTTTTCTGGAAGTTTTTCCTTGTACGATGTGAGGGTCTAAGGACAGAGGGTGTCGTATTGTCTACTGATATTCTGTACAACTGTGAAGTCCACTGAGACAAATGTAACATTTGTGATATTGGGCTATATAAATAAACATTGATTGATTGATTGATTGAAAACCACCAGACTCAGGGACAGCTTCATCCCACTTGCCAGAAGACTATTAAACACCTGAACTTTTGAAACAACATCCACAACATTAATCTGGCTGCAATGTAAACATTATCTATCTAATATATCATATTCCAATCACTTGTATATAGACACCAATGTGTTTCCCATCCCCTAAACCTCCAGGGATGTATACAGTTTATTACTGGCAACTTCTAATTATGGGAAATACGAAAGCGTCTTTTAAAACTACAATTCCCAGTAGAGACGCGCCATAGAAATAACCAGCATGTGTAGTTCTGGGGGGGGAGTGGACTCGTTCGAATCCTGTATTGGATAGTGTGCCGTCGATGGGTTTCATTCCATTTCAAAGTGCTGTTTGACGCTTGGCGTAAACTTTGCGCACTGCCACTCCAACATCCAATCACAGAGCTTGAGGACTAATCAAGGGGTTTTTAAAGCAAAGCGGCTGGTGTAGTCCTAAATGATAGCTGAGGATTATGGGTAGTGTAGTGTCTTCTGCCATCCTAAACTCTGAAAAAATATTTGTTTCTCCGAATCGAAGGGGAAAAATACGAAAGCATTGTACACAATTTAAACCAATCAATGTTGTGTAATTAACAAGGATAAACTGGTGTTTTTGAGTTGATGAGTAGTGCAGATATCACTGTAAAATCAATCGACAGTAAGGAGAATACTTACTTCCGGGTGTAAAATTCTCCGTTATCCAATGGGAATGGACGCTCACATTGCCTTTAACTGCCACTGACATGGGGTGCGTCTCACTTCGGTTATTCTTCATTTCCTCGCTCCTCGGGCTCGGTATCACCGGAAGTTGATTTGTCTGCGCCATTTTGAGTACCGTCCCAGTGGCCTTATTTTTGCCGGAGGACCGAGGACCGAGGATCGAGGATCGAGGATCGAGGAGTGATAACGGAGGAGCGATAATCGAGGAACTACCAGACCATCCTCCGGTGAAATCCTCAGACACTCGCCCCACCCCCTTACTGTGTATCGCTCACTGATTGGACGATGCAGCGCATGCACTGATCTGGCTGCTGTCAGAAGATCAGCTGTGCGGCGTCATCACAAACGGACGTCGCTTCACGTGACGCTCCGGAGGAAACGACGTCCCATTGCTCTTAAAACTCATTTCCATGCTTCTCGTGGTTTCCTTGCGTCTCTCCATGCTTCCCTGGTGGAAGGGACTAGTCGCAGGGAAACGACGCAAGTGAGGGACGCAAGGAATCCATTTAACCGAAGTGAGATGCAGCTATGGACTGTGCGATTCTTCCCTGAGCGTCAAATACCGCCGCCGATGGGAATACATTGCAATCAGTTGAAAGCTCTTTGCGTCCGTTTATGAAGCTGAAGGAGACTCGGTGCGTACTGCACGCCAAAGGACCCTGACCAAGCGTCGCTATTGGACTATCAGGGAGTGAGACTGTGTTGGTTGATTGCACAATGTAATTGCTGCGGAATAATGACACCATGTGCGTTTAGATTGGTTTTCTGTAATCCTCACTTTGACATTCTGTCCGTCTCACAGTCGCTATCTCCCTTTCACAATAAAAGCCCTAGTCGTATAAACTGAATCACTGGTCAGAAACAACTCTGCCAATCACAGTCAAATGTCATGATGACAGCTCAGCAAATGTAAAGCTTTTACCTAACTGAATAGTATGGATCAAAGTGTCACAACATAAACACATCATTGCGAATCTGCAACCATTGACCAATAAAATTAGATTTTCCATTGGGTACCAACTATTATGACAATAAAGATGCAGGATACATGTGTAAATCTGATTACTCCTTTACTTCTATATGACCGTGTACACAAACGGCATATTTCAAGGATAACATTTTTGCGAAAGGAAAGTTGGAAAGGGGGTCATGAGCCCTGGTAAGCAGAAAAAAAGTAGAATAGGAAGTTATAACCAAGAAGTGTGATGTTTTTGTCTTTAGGGTTATGCCGTAGCCTCGGTTGTGGATAATGCACAGAACGGTGAGAACACTTTATTTGGGACTTTTTACTTTTTTTCACAGTTTACAAGAATTTAGGCAATAAAAGCACTAAAAACCTTTGTTGTACTGAGTGTTGGGACTCTCCCAATCTACAGGAGCTGTGAGAGAAATATTAGATGGACACAGACCCGGTAGTGCCGGATAAAGTTTTTCAGCCTTAGCAACAGTAACCAAGTGGAGTGGAGAAGTGAGGAATGCCAATTCATTCTGCGACTCGCTGCTGTTCGTCTGCTCACATCAGCCCTCCGCTCTCTGTTCTCTGCAGCCTCCTTTGTTCAGTACACGTTATGGCCACAGTCACATGGGTACAATCATATGAGTGTTGCCAGGGCTCTCTTTAAGGTACAAGTGCGATGTTGGTTTGCACGACAGTCAGAAAGTTATTTTAACACAGAGATCTCGAGGAGTGAAAATATCTGCCAATGTTGCACAATTTCTGAATTTAGAAAGAAAAAATGTATACTTTGGTGAAGCTGTCTCAGCCGACTTGAGCTCACAGAATTGCTGCAAATATTTGCCCAATATATAATTAAACTGCGCTGCGTTATGCAGTTTGCCTTCCAAAGGATAGCCTACTGAAAATGTATATTACAATTGTAAATTAGCTATAGCTTAGTACATATCTTAGTCACAATTCGACCATAAGCAATTGTAACAGGGGTTAAATTATTATTTTGGTTTGTTTTGTAATCCTTGTTTATCATTATCAGGCTTCAAAATCCAATCCATCGTTTGGACTATACATTTTCTCTCTGATATCTGAATCTTAATGTGGTTTAAAATGCATCTGGTTAAGCAGGGCAATCCATTTCCTGCATCTCCTGGATCACAAGGAGTTTCTAACCAGATGATCCATTCAATGTCTTTCTGGGCTAAAAATGAAACAAAAAAATGTCAATTTACATCCAGATCTATTTTACCTACAAAATAAAAATAATTATCTACTGGCCAGGTGTCAAACAGAAACGACTTTGCAATTTTATGATTGATTTTGATGACTTAAAAGCAGGACCTACTAGTAATCACAGTAATTTTATTATTTATCGTTATCTATTTAAAAATGCAAAACATTCTAATGAACAGAATATGGTATACAGTAAAACAAGAAATGAAAAGAAACTATTAAAATACTTTAGAGATCCAGACTGTTCTTACTGTACATCAGCCACTGTTAGTAAATCGTATTAGAACACAAACACACACACGTACACACAGACACACACAGACACATGCACACACACACACACACACACACACACACACACATACACACACACACACACACACACACACACACACACACACACACACACATTCACTCTATGTGCCATATCAAAATTCCTAAAAAAAAGGCAATTCCATCATCCGTGCCCTCTTACCTCATACTAACTCACTAATCTTCAACGACAGATTTCCAATGCAATCTCCCCGAGGTGACGCCTCTTTAATTATCCAAACAGGTCAGAGGTCACAGACACTTATCATGTGGCGAGGGGTCAAAGGGCAGCCAGTCGGGTCACAGAGGTCAAGGCAGTAGCAGGGCACCGGGAGAATCCGGCAGCAGATCCTGCTGCTCTCTAACCAGACGTGATTAGTGTTGGCCATCAGGGACTTGATAGCTGACTGAGGCCAGACCTGCAAGGCCTGATGGGTAATTTAAGGCAGGTGGTGGGTGTATCTGTTGAGGAGATAAAACCAAGAAAGACAAGGGGAATAACTACAAAAGGAAAAGGTTGTTTTAAACTTCTCTGGTGTACTTTTATATGTAGCAAAGAGCACTTTTCTTATTCAGATATATCAAATAATAACAGAGCTCTGAATTCAAATTTTGATTCTTCTCAAGGCTCTGTCTTGAGTTTCTGAATGGAGGCAAAGCAGTCAATCAATCAATCAATCAATGTTTATTTATATAGCCCAATATCACAAATGTTACATTTGTCTCAGTGGACTTAGTTTGTACAGAATATCAGTACACAATACGACACCCTCTGTCCTTAGACCCTCACATCGTACAAGGAAAAACTTCCAGAAAAAGGAAAAACCCCACAGTTTAAAGGGGAAAAAAATGGGAGAAACCTCAGGGAGAGCAACAGAGGAGGGATCCCTCTCCCAGGACGGACAGATGTGCAATAGATGCCGTGTGTAAATTGAAAAGATAATACATTTACAACATAGGTAGTCCAAATGTTTGGAAATGCATGTGTCTATAATAAGAAGATGAATCCACGAGGATATCCATCCAGGACTTATGATCCAGGACCACAGCAACAGGCACAGCCACGACTCAAGATCCAGGGCTCGCGATCCAGGACTCAGGACCACAGCAACAGGATCAGCCACGACTCAGGGTCCCGGCGTAGATAGACACCAAAAAGAAATTTGGGGAAGCTGGGTTATTCGGAACATGAGAGTACACAGGTACAGACAGAGAGAAGGAAGAAGTAAAGTGTCCCCCGACAAACTAAGCCTATAGCAGCTAAACTAGGGGCTGAATCTAATCAGCCCTAACTATAAGCTTTATCAAAAAGGAAGGTCTTAAGCGCACTCTTAAAAACGGATAGGGTGTCTGCCGCCCGAACACAAACTGGAAGCTGATTCCACAAATGTGGAGCTTGATAAGAAAAGGCTCTGGCTCCCATTGTACTTTTAGAGACTCTAGGAACAACCAACAACCCTGCATTCTTGGAACGCAATGCCCTAGTAGGACAGTAGGGTATAATGAGTTCTTTAAGGTAAGATGGCGCCTGCCCATTAAGGGCTTTGTAGGCGAGAAGAAGAATTTTAAATTCTATCCTATGTTCTATAGGGAGCCAGTGTAAGGCAGCCAGAACAGGAGTAATGTGGTCCCTTTTCCTAACTCTGGTTAGTACACGTGCTGCAGCATTTTGAATCAGCTGAAGCGACTTAACTGACTTCTTGGTACACCCTGATAATAGAGAGTTACAATAATCTAGCCTTGAAGTAACAAATGCATGGACTAGTTTCTCTGCATCGTTTTGAGGCAAGATATGCCTGATTTTTGCAATGTTACGTAGATGGAAGTAGGCGGTCCTTGAAATAGATTTTATGTGGGCGTTAAAGGATAAATCCTGATCAAATATAACACCAAGATTCCTTACAGTCTCACTGGAGGCCAAATTAATGCCATCCATAGTTAGTATATCTTTAGATAATTTGTTTCGTAGATTCTTTGGGCCGAGTACAATAACTTCAGTTTTGGCCGTGTTTAACATCAAAAAGTTTAAAGTCATCCACGTTTTTAAGTCCTTAAGGCAGTCTTGAATTTTATTTAGATGATTAATTTCATCAGGCTTGATTGATAAATATAGTTGAGTATCATCCGCATAACAATGAAACTGTACAGAATGATTCCTTATAATATTGCCTAACGGAAGCATATATAATGTGAACAAAATAGGTCCAAGCACTGAGCCCTGTGGCACTCCATGGCTAACTTTGGTTTGCATGGAAGATTTATCGTTGACACATACAAACTGAGAGCGTTCAGATAGATAGGACCTAAACCAGCCTAAAGCAGTTCCCTTTATGCCAACTAAGTGCTCTAGTCTTCGCAATAGGATATCATGGTCGATAGTATCAAATGCAGCACTGAGATCGAGCAAGACAAGAATAGAGACAAGTCCTTTGTCTGAGGCTATTAGAAGGTCATTTGTGACTTTAACCAGAGCTGTCTCTGTGCTATGATGTGTTCTAAAGTCAGACTGAAAATCTTCAAATAAATCATTGTTTTTTAAGTAATCACACAACTGTTTTGCGACTGCTTTCTCAATAATTTTTGAGAGGAACGGAAGATTAGAAATAGGTCTATAGTTGGCTAAAACCTCTGGATCGAGGTTGTGCTTTTTAAGAAGCAGTTTTATCACTGCTACTTTGAATGATTGTGGAACATAGCCTGATAATAAAGACATATTCATATATATTCATGTGTTAATTCATGGAAAAACTTCCTTTAACAGCTTAGTTGGAATCGGGTCTAAGATACACGTTGATGGTTTAGAAGAAAGCATCATTGAATTCAATTGTTCAAGGTTTATGGCTGAAAATGTCTTGAGTTTCTGAATGGAGGCAAAACAGTGACTGTGTCCAAGGGCTATTTTGAGAGGGTCACAAACGCACCATTTTGCAACACACACATTTAATCTCTATACTGGCATTCAAGTCTTAGTGAAGTTAGAGCACAGCATTGCTTGATAAGTCAGTAAGAAATGACATTTGCTGAAATATTAGTGTATTATTATTAGAGTAAACAGTGAAAACCTAAAATGATTCCCAGTGATGCAGCCTGTTCATCCGCTTAGCTTAACTAAATCTATTCCGCCTCTCTCTTACACACAAACACACACACACTTTTAATTGACTTTGCTGTGATTTAATTACTTTCGGTAAAAAACTGTCTCAGTTAGAATTTACACCATCCATCTCCCCATCCCAACTTAACCCCATTATATTTTCCACTTTAAAACCCACACACACACACACACACACACACACACACACACACACACGCAAGGGTTGGGGATACCTGAATGCTGACTAAAAAATACAAACACACACAGATGTCCACTGACATGCAGTGATCAAAGCAGACAGGGACAGGTAGAAGCACAGCAGCCAATCAGAGCCAAGCAACGGCAAGTGACCTTGCTGAGCTGCAGCTGATTGGTGGTGTCAGAACTGTCAGTCATGTCACGATCCCCCTGACAGGAGACAGACAAAAGGTCGGTGTGTGTGTGTGTGTGTGTGGGGGGGGGGCTACAGGTAGAACCAATACTGTGAAGAAAGATAAAGCCCTATTGTGTTGTATTATATTTTATTATTTATATTTTGCTGTATTTATTGTCACCTCAGCCATTAACCTTGTTTATCTGTTTCTCTTTCTGTCTCACACACAGAGAAACACTCACACACTGACAGACACACACACACACACACACACACCCCCCCCCACACACACACACACACACACACAAACACACACACACACAAAGAGTACAAAAATAGTGTATCTTTTAGTCTCTCATCTAAACAGTTAACAGGGCCATACAGGCCAAAATGTAAGCAGGCAATTATTAGTGTGTGTTTCTTTATTCTGGCTGCCATCAGAGAGATTATGGGAATAATCGGCTTAATGAGCTCCGAACTGAAGATGTGATTCAGATTCCCCAGGGGGGCAAGGCTATTGTACAAAGGCAACAGCCTACACATCGCTGCTATGTCAAACAGCCCCGCTGCTCAAACCCCATTTACTGCAATACCAATCACTGCAGCCCTCCTTGTTGTGTGTGTGTGTGTGTGTGTGTGTGTGTGTGTGTGTGTGTGTGTGTGTGTGTGTGTGTGTGTGTGTGTGTGTGTGTGTGTGTGTGTGTGTGTGTGTGTGTGATGGGAAGAGAGATGTTTAGTTGGTCTTTGGAGGTAAAATCCACTTCCTGTGGTTTCTACCATCATAACAGACAATAATGTTCAGCGTGGTACTGCATGGTGCTTTACCTGCACAATGGATTCAGGAAACAGTGCATGCCATGTACAGTATTGACAACAGAAGACAACATCTGATATCACTTGTCCATTCCGGTATATTGCCATAAAACACACTTGAAAACAGGACTGGAATCTCCAAGGTTAAAAGTACAAAGAAAATATATCTTATTGTTTTATTTCCTCTTCCTTTTGACAGCTGACGAACATCCCCAGAGATTATAATAATATGGGAAACCTGCAAATGTAAACTTCAATCCAATCTGTTTATTTTTAAATGAATTACTGAGCTTGTACTTTACTTCCCTTATTTAGTCAGGGGATAGCTTTGGAGACAGGGTTACATCCCACCTGCAAGCTTGGTAATTTCTCTGGAGAGGTCAGGACAAATACTTAAAGGGCACCTCAGAAATAATATTGGGGGACTACCAAGCACTGCTATTTAATCTTTTGTCATCCAGATATAATCTTAAAGCCACTGCTGCCCTATTAATGATAACATTAATACAGGTCCCCGAGTTCTGTTACAAATTAGACATACATGGAGTACTCAGGGCAGCAAACACTTCCTAAGTATCTACTCTATCTACTTTTTTTGAAACACAGAGGTAGTATAGACCTTTAAAGACATTTTAACAAGTGACAATATGAAAAGAACACACATGCAATACAATACATGATGGCTGCCTCAATTTCAGAGTCCTTGTCACTCTATCATGACTTATTGGGACACCTGGTCAAAACTGATCCATCAATAATTAAGTGATTTTCAAGAAAAAATGTCTGCTTTGAAAAAAACCTTTAGTCTAACCTGTGACCTACCAACACCATCCACCCCAAAACCCACCTCCTCTGTTTGCAAGAAGGCTAGCAAGTTCAGCTCTTCATGTCCCAAAGCACAGATGGAAATGATGAGAATTACTGGTGTTTCTGCTTCCTCTGCTGCTGTCGGTGTGATCTCCACCTCTGCTGACAGAGCTGTCAGGAGCTCAGCAGCTGCACCAGCAGCAGTACATTGACATTTTATCACTGCAACTAGGATTATAGTGGGCCATTTATTTTCTTTGATAGTGTGACAGCCTTGTGACATTTTAACTTCACAGCCGAGAGATGCCAGCATAAGCACTGAAACCTCATGGTCCCATGGGTAAAAACTGGACTTGCCAGTTATAAGAATGCACTTCCTCTGGAAGACAGGTGGATTTCCAGAAACAGATACAGTTGTTTCACTTAACTTATTCTCAGAAAGTGAGACTAGTTTTTGTCATGAAGTCCTACTATTGGAAATGTGTTAATTGTGTCATCTTTGTAGGAATATTTTGTTTGAAAAATTCTTGACCTGCTGCTTGTTGGCTAGACTGGAGGAAACTAAGACATATTTGGAGCAGTAGAGAAGGTTTAAAGGGGGTGTGGAAAGTGCATTTTATTTTTAGTCTGATAGGGAACATATGAACCCGGCTGAGGGCTGGGCTGGTCTTTTAAAGAGGTGAGAGTCTGTTTAATAGTGCAACTCTTACAGCCATGAGGTCATCATCTGGTGACAGGCAGGAAGAAGGTGGGAGCTGAACATTGGCAAGCTGATAAAATAGCCTTAGAAAGGACAGGGTATAAATCAGGCTAAAACATGATTTATTTACTAAGATATTTACATCTTTGTCAGATCAAATACGCTGCCCTTGATTTAGCATCAATAATGAACTCCTTGGCAGAGGATATGTTTTTGGCTTAGGTTATTTTTCATTTTGTCTGTCAGATTATGGAAACACTACTGGCGGATGGATACATACTTTATTTTTCACTTTTGTTAACAATGCTCAAGTGTTTGTGCTGCATTCATGTAGTGTGGAAATAGTACAAAATATTTGTTCCTAATGGGTAAAATTCTCCGGAACATCCAGTTGAATCAGAACAACTCAGAGACAGCGGCAACAACAACATAACTAAAAATGAACGGCAGCACTGATCGATGTTTACTGTAACTGTTCAACTCTTTTCAAAGTTCATTTTCCACTAACAAGTCCTAAACAATGCCAGAGCCCATACCGTGTTCCTGTTAGTGTTTATTCTTGTCTGACTTCTTCTGTTGATTTCTCTGATGTCCAACTTTTAACCTCTTTGATTTTCTCCCTTGATCCTCCTTAGCACCGGTCAATATTTTGATTAGCAGCGATGTGTCATCAAATCTTAACAGTCTTTGAAATGTCTAATTTGACCAAATCAGAATCAAGTATTCAACTAAGCCTTGTAATCATATAATTTAAACAGTTCAACATTTCATCCACACAAATGTTGTCTTGAAAAACTTCAAGGTCAATTACAATTGCTCCACATTAAATAATCTACAAAGCTAGATATTGTCATTTAAAGCATCATAATTTTACATTACATTACACAATAAAATGTATAATACACGCTATAGTTAATGGACATAAATAATGTTTTGCACTTAAAATAGTAGAATTGCAGCAGTGAGGCTCTGCAGCATAGATGAAAAAACAACAACATCAGTATTTAGTGAGACATTCATGATCTAGACTAACTAATCAATCAATTTGTCAGGGGTCAGAGGTCAGACTGATTGGAGTGGAGCTCACTTCAATAGTCGTCTCTTTACAATACACCGGAGCGTGCTGGTGATCTCATCCGACCCTCTGACCTGCTCACTGTTTTAAAGCTCTAATTAGTCATTGACCCCGTCTCCTCCCACGTCACCCCTTACACCCAGCATGACCCCGTGACCCCGCTGGTGAGGTCACATGCCTGTTGACATCAGTGATCATCACTCTGCTCTTGCACTTTTTGCATGTCTCTGAAATTGGTGAACGTCATCGATACAGTATAGGATTTCCCCCAAACTGCTGCATTGTAAGTGTCCACATCAGCATTTACTGTAACACACATGGACTTTTGTTTGACCTATGGCCTTTATCTTCTTCCTTTTCATTACTTAAAAAAATGTGTTATTAAAAGAAGAATCATACATTGTTCTGTGTGATGTCTAATCATTGATTGTTCAAATGGAAAATGCCTTTTAACAATTATTTAAAGTTATATTCTTACATTTTGAGTCTTGGTTGATTCGACAACATCTTACTGTTACCATGGTACATCAGCTGCAGTTTTTACTACTGCAAACCATGTTGAGCAGCTACTTAGACAAAGGGTCCACCTACTGTATAAACAGCCAAAAGAACTTAAGGCGTGTTAATAATAACAACCAAAAAGCTGGTAAACTCATCCAAAATCTCACTGTGTCTGTTCCTTTTTGTTACTTTACTTTTTGATATATAATTTAAGTATAGATTTCAATGAGCTCCAAATGAGAGATACAATGTGGTCCTGGCTATTTCAGAATAAAAACACCCCATGTTTGTGACATTTGACCAGTAGTACCTTAACACGGCTCTAGTGAGAGACGTATCTATGGATATTGGGCATGCAAAGGCAGTTTGATTGCACTTAAATCAAGTCACTATAAAATGTGATTTCATTTAAGGGAATAGATTACAACTATATTTTTGTTTTCCTCTTTGTTTACACAGAGATAAGGTAGAAGAAAACCGAACAAAAACAATGTCTTCTTTTATTTGGCCATTCTTCTTTGAGGGGGGTCTTTTTAAATTGGAGTCTTTGATAAAACTATCAATTCCTTTTCGGAGTCAGAAAACCCATGACATTGCCTTGACTCTTTCTGCAGGTTAATTGAATACATAATAAATCAGAGTTTTCAGTTTTTTTACTTTAATACATCTTGAAACAATAAATATCGTGAAACCAAACAGCCCAACACAGCATAAAACCTTTTCATAAGCCAAATGCCAGCACAGGGTGCGCCATCACTGTCGAGTGTTGAACATTTGTTTTTCTAGAGTCTGGGCACAGGAAGTAAGCTCCCCCCCAACCCTCCTGCAAGCCAGCAAGAAGTAACTTGACAAAGGCGAGTCTGTGTCCAGCTTGGTACTCCATCAGACAGAAAGATGGAGACAGACTGACAGTGAGTTGTGTGTATGTAAGATGATCGCCTGGTATTCAGTGAGAGGAGATGGACAGATGGGTCATCCATCCGCACCCTGACATTACAGACCCAGATACCAACAGAGGGGAAACGTTGGATTAGACTGAATTACTATTTCAGGAAATACACAATTTCTGTCTTCTCCTCAGGAGTTTTTAAGCCAAGATAGTGGCAGGGAAAGACTGTAAATCCAAAGTAATTTGCTTTGATATTAGAAAACACGACACAGGGTGAATTTTAAAGGCATTGCCCGTAACAACAGCCTTCTGTACACTGAGTGAGGCGCTGTACTGACCATATTTTTGTCTAAAGTACCTGAAAAGTCCCCATAATGAAGAAGCATAGCAACAGTTGGCTTTTAAAGCTCTAATAAAATTGTCCGATTTCAAAGTCCAAGTCCATCTGAGGTCTTCTAAACGTGGGGAAATCATTTGAATAATTCAAATCACTTTGGTCTGTTGAGTAATAAGACATGTCACCTACAATTGTGTTCTTTTTTTCTCCCCTACCACGCGAAGCAGTCACATCACCATTTCAATGCGTACAGTGCATTACGTACGTGCATCAGTTCATATTATGTTCTTTCTGTTATGATGGTAACTCTGTGTAGTCAATACAGTCTGTGCTTTCAGTTTCAGGTGTTGTCAGTAGAGGGTTCAAGGGTGGTCGACCCTATATGTAATTGTTTTGGAAATATTATCTCCAGACAGCTTTTTTTCTTGATTTTTGATGGTAAGAAACACAAGGGTAGTTTGGATAGAGAAGCCAAAACTTGTGATAATTTTTTTTATTTATTTGCTCTAAAGTGTGAATTCAGAGTTGCTGTTTGAAACACACACACAATCACACACACACGGAGGACAAGCATGCTGCTCCTCAACCTATATGTACCCTGTGACCTAAAGCCCTAGAGCGGCAAAGTTTGGGAACCATATACCACATGTGTGTGAGTGTGTGTGTGTGTGTGTGTGTGTGTGTGTGTGTGTGCGTGTGTGTGTGTGTGTGTGTGTGTGTGCATGTGTGTGTGTGTGTGTGTGTGTGTGTGGGGAGGTGAGTTGAGGGCTGAGCTACACTGTCAGGGTCACCTCTGCAGCCCCTTGTGAAAACCCCTCACAATACGCCACCTTGAGGTTACAATGACCCCATTGTTCATCCAAACAATGCTGTCTGAAGGACAGGGTTAAAGGGGCGGAGGGGAGAGGAGGGGGCAAGGAGGGGTGACAAGGGTTGAGGAGGGGTGACGAGGCAGAGGGGACAGTGGGGGGCTAGGCACCTGGTAACAGTCTATGTATGGGAGGTGGAAGTGGAGGGGTATAGTGTGGTCACAGTCCATCGGTCAGCAATGGAAGTGTTTAGGCTAAGAGGCGAAAATGCAGCACTGATGTCGGGCAGGACCACTGACCTGTGGCAGGCTTTCGCAAGCTGTAGTCTGGGAGCCTGCAGGGGTCCTGGGAGGGCGTGTTCAGTAGGTTTAAAGGAAGTCAGGAAGACAAACATGTTCAGGACTTCATATGTTTCCTTCAGTTCTCAATACCGTACAAATTTTGAAATCAGAATACCAGAACCACCATGATAGGTTTCCTCCATCAGCCACAAGGGTCATCATGGGCCATTCCAGTTTGGTGCCCCGGAATAAGGCCATTTTAACCCTCAAGTTTGGCATTTTGTCCGTCACCATCTTGTTTTTTTGGAACCAGACGCTAAACAAGAGGGGTAAGTTAGTTACAACCTCAAAATATTTTTGGGCGACCAAAATGTTTTAACTTACAAAACATCAAGAAAAGTTTCAAGACAAAAACACAGACCACCTAAACCATCAAACACCTTGTGTTATTGACTTTAGTGACCATTTTAAAACTAGCCATGCCCTAAAGCGTAAAGTATTTAAAAACCTGTCTTGACTGATATGTTTGGCCATTTGACAGCGCCGGAAACAAGTTGTAAACACAAAGTTGTAATATCTTCACCTTCTAGGTATGGGGTACTTACATTACAAGTCCAGCAGTTACAGAGACACAAGATCTAAGATCTAAGATTTAAAACTTTATGCTGAAAAAAGCTGCCTGCTGCGGCTCAAAAGCGATATGAGCGCTAAGAGTCAACCAAAACAGTAAAATTGTTGACAGGCAACAATAAGCTGAAATCGAAACTCACTGTAGAGTAGTTTGGTCACTTTGAGAGAGCTCTTTATCATTTTAACATGATTTCCATGTTGTTATTTGATACATTGTTATTACAAAAATGTCAATTGTTTTCACGTTATGACATCCATTGATGCTGTTTCCAAGATAAACAATACATAGAGATACGCACACTTGTATATGTATGTGGGTTTGCTGTGATCATTACTTTTGCCTTTGCAGAAACTTAACACTGTACAATTCAACGTATTGTATATGGCCGTCAATTGACTGCATAGCACATACCATTAAGGTCTAAACACGCCAACATGTTATGTATGTGACTCTCACAAAGACACACACACCCGTTTACAAACTCACTACCACTACTCTACACTCAGGGCCACAAAACAAATATATCCCACCATTACTGCTTGACCATAATGGGCCCATTTTTCTCCCACATAGTGATCTTTATGAATAGTGTATAAACCCATCCACGCGTTGGATCCTTGGGGGTGTGGGGGGATATGGGATGAGCTCAAACATATTTTTGCCTTTTATCCTCTCTGATAAAGGACTCCCTCTTATACAAACATAGAGAACAGCACACAGACAAACATGATGCATACACACACATGCACTCATACACTGTGTGTGTTTTTTTTAAGACACCAGAGTGCTTAAAAGCTCTGCCTAAGCACAGACCCAAGGCCAACAGTGAGTGCTGTGGTCCTGAATTGAGCTCCACCATCACTGCACTCTGCTGCCTGCATGGCAGCCGAATTATCCACAATAGCTGTTCTGTGTGCAGAGAAATAAGGGGGTTATTCACTTCCTTTGAAATAACATTAACAGCTGAATATGCCTTGAATGCAGCCCCTTATTATATTATTTTAAAAAGCACAAATTCCATCATGTTTTATTGCGCCCCACTGTTGGCCGTGGCACAGTAAGATGTATATGGTGGTGAATGTGGGGATTACTGCAGGTGTCTCTCTCTCTCATTCTCTCCTAGTCTTGTGTTGTAAAAAAGGCCTTTGTTGTGCTCTGCAGTATAAATCATTTACAGGCTTTGCATACATTTGTGTAATCTCCTTCATGGGGGCGGGGCAGCCTATCTGATTCAATGGGAGCAAGGGAAAAGAGTCCATGTTGACTGTGTGTGCCAAACATGAAACCTGAACACAGTTAGTTACAATGTAGCATGCATTACACGCAACATGTGTTCAGAGAAACACATACCATTCCTGAGCATCAAAATCCTGCCAGTACAGAGTGTGTTTCCTTATAAAATATATTCTTAAATGTCCAAATGATGTGCATGGCCAAATTGTGACTGACTATGCCTGAGATATGGATGCTTTGCATGTTTAAGAAAAAACTGTACAGTCCATTTAAAGAAAATATTTCACAGGAGCACATACCACCACAAAAGAATGAATCACAAAAGCAAGTAAGCGGGTAAGGGATTATTTAGTTATAGAACAAAGCAAAGAAATGATCAAGCAAAGTAGAAAAACGTCAAATTAATTAAACGACGAACCGAATTAGAAAAAAACGAAATAGAAAAAAAGTTGACTCTTGCATATTTACTATTTCTTGTTATTTTTGTGCATCATTTCTATATTAATTACAGTGTACTCAACAAGTTCATTAAAGAGATTGGTAAAAGCATTTTTTTTTTAAAGACCAAAAAACACGAGCAGACAGATGATTAGGTTTTAAACAAACGTCCTTGTAAACCAAGAATAATAATACAAAGGCAAAGGTAAGCTTTACCCAAGATGCATTTATCTTAATTAGCAGTCTTCCTGCTTCAACGTATATATATAAATAATTATAAATAATTGTAATTATGCTTTTTGTTGGTAATTGCAAACAACAATTCAGGGACTCCAGCATGTACAGCAATGCCTGATATGTAATAAATGTTATCGATGGTCAATAGACAGAAATCCAAATAAATATTATTGCGGAATAATTGTACAGAAAACTTTGTTCCAGTTTCACTGCAGGAATTTCCATGGTGTATTTTTTTTTCTATTCAAGATTCATCTTCTTCATAAGATGTATAATTGAAATGTGGATCCATGCCCCTCTAAGCATTTTTAACTATCTGGCAAACTAACTTTGTCTCTGGGGAAAAACATTTTGCTGGCCTATTTATTCCTGCCCATTCCCCTCTGTTCCATCCAGGTGGGTTTTATTTGAACGAAGGGGTTATTCCCAGTAAAACCACAGTGGCTGCTGTCACTGTGTCCTTGCAGTTGTTCCATTATTCACCGTCCATGGAGGAGCTCCAGGATTTTTCTGGGTCTGGATGATATCATCGCTCCAGTCTGTCTCTCTGTCCTTTAGCTTAATGCAGTCTGTTCAAATTCATTAATCATGCAATAACCAAAGGAATAACATAATTTTCTTTAATAGCATGTAATTTAATATAGCCATAAAACTGTATAAAAAGTGGTGGTTGACTTCCTTTGGCAAAAGTCTACATAGACAATAATATAGGTGTCAGTTCATTTCACTTATAGAGACACTTTTCTGAACAGATATATTCTCATATATCTCCCCCACCATCAATTTATGTTGGTGTTGTGATTCAACGGCATACACATGCACACTTCCTCTGTGCAGTGGCGAGGCTGCTGTAAGACAGTAAATCATTGAGAGGCGGAGCGCAGCGCTGAAAGCTCAGTGACAGAAGATAAAACATGCAGCAGCAGGCGGACTCTCCACACTGAGCTCCACACGCCTCCGCCAGCTCTCCCTGTCCTCCAGAAGACACTCTGACAGTCTTTGGTCTCATGAAAACACCATCCACTCCATGGAGAGACACACAGAGGGAACAGGCAGTTTCATATGCACATTAATCACCTCAAGCAAACGTCTTAAAAGAGTAGAAAGCAGAAGAATGGAGGTTCATTTAAAGTATATGAACTGGACCAAATGTGCAAATGTCTCCACCACATTCTATAAGCAAGAATTGACCTGCGACCATCTTGATGAATAGTTCACCCAAAAAAACGAATATGAGTGCAAACAGACTTCAACAGACTGCAAAAAGGTTGAAAGTATGCACACACATATGCACAACAAACAAATTCAGAAACTTTAGCAAAAATATAGTTATATTTGGATTTCCACTACTTTTTTAAAGCTTGAGTTTGGCATTTTGGCCTCAGCTTTTTTGTTTTATTGAAATGAGAAGTGAAATGGGACGGTTATCCAAACATTTTCAAAGTCATTCATAAATTGAAAACTTAATAACTTCCTTCCTCCTTTCGGATTTTAAGTTTATGGTATCTCAGCATTGGCTTCACTTTCAGACCCTAGGTGTTGCTGCTTTGCACCGAAATGCTTTCATTTTTAAACGCTGCGCACTTCTGGCCATTTTTATCTGCAGCAATTCTTTGAAAATACAGGTTTTTTCTGAATAGGTTTTCTATATTCATTACTCTTCTGTGCATTTGCATATGTTTGCTTGTGCTGCACTGACCCACAATACAACGTGGAGATAAGGGATTGACCGGAAGAAGAAGACTCCGAAAATTGACACTGAAATGAGTCACACAGCAACGATCAAATGGGTTTCGAAAGCAGTTCTGAGATAAAATGAGAGTCGCAGCGTGAGACTGCAACATCTGAGTTTTCTATCAGACTCCTTTCCTATCTCACCTGTTCAAGAATAATTGTAACATACTCAAACACACACACACACACACACACACACACACACACACACACACACACACAAATCACTTGCTAGGATCATTTCACACGTCCTCAGTGGGGAACCCCATCAACTTTCACAGCAGGTAACATTGCAATGAAACCCAGACTGTCGTACCCGACACACACACACACACACACACACACACACACACACACACACACTCATATACACTGCGGATACATTTACTCTGGGTAGTCCAACACGGTGGCCGCACTCACGGATGTATAAGAAATGCCAAATGGCTCCCTCAGGTAACACTCATTCAGATTGCCTCTGATGGCAGATACTGGATAGGCCATTGGCTTCAATGTGCTGTAAAATAAATATGCATACCACATGCTCCTCATTTTCTTGTTTATTTATTTTGTACCCATTTTCTTCTAGATAGCAATATCAAATTAAGACAATGGCTTAGGCAGTATCCTGTATAAGACCCAAATGAATGTGTGATGTTAATTGGAACTACTTTTGTGAGGAAATGCTGCTTCAGAGCCAAGTTTTTCAATCATCTCAGATAAAGTGGAGGCGCTTGTTCTCCTGATGTAGCCAGTCTAAAAAAAAGTGTGTTAATGTGTTAAATAAGCTTGAAACAGCATGACAAATCTGCAAACTACAGGTCTTTGTGGCCAACTACAGTATTGCAAGTACAAATTCTTCCTTATACAGCAGATATTTAAAAGATCACAGTGGCTTTAAATATTTTTTTTAATCGTGTTTGCTATTGCAACTCTGGGTTGCCAGAGGATATCCAGCAATCCACCATGAAGAGTGCAAGCCTTTGAAGCAAATGTTCGTAGTGTTCAAACGGTGGATACTAGAACTTCCATGTCAGTCACGTGATGCCACTGGGCCCAAAAATACTTTTCTCCATTGACTTTTAGAAAAGAGACGTCTTTGAGGCGCCCCATGCAGTCTGCATGATCTGCGTGTAGGAAGGGGCGGGCTTGGATAAACCAACCACCGAATACGAACAATTGAATAGCTCTTATTTCAATTGTTAGGCCCTAAGAGTTGTGAAATGCACTAAAACCTGAATCAGGATTATTTTCCCTCATTCATTTGACTGAGCCAAGACAGGACATGACACTTTCACGATGGAGTGGATCGGAGGCCGGGCTAAAGTAAAACACAAGTGTGCATGCTCTATGGACCAAATGGATGTGGAAGATCGACGAAGATCGGCAGAGTATCCCAGGATGAACCGGCCATTTTGGCTTCATCACCACTGAGCAATTTTCATAGGAATAATGGGGCCTCGTCTCCAACGCTTTATCCAGTTCTTTTTATACATCCATGATAGCCATGCCAAGACTTCCTCTTAAATGTGCAACAGATTGATGACAGTTTAATAACCATTGGAGCTGCTAGGAGGTTAACAGATCCCACTGCAGCTTTCATGTTTGAATGTGTGTAACTGTGAACAAAGTAGTTGTGGCATAGAAACTTTCCTAAACAAAACAATGTTTGGATGAATGCATTGGATAAAATCACTTTATTTGCCAATCTGGCACTTCTTTGAAAGGCTCTAATGTACCATAACCTTCAAACATTCCCACATTGGAATGAATAAAGCAGTCTCAAGAGAAGCTTCTATACTTTGAGTCAAACCCCCACCCTGCAATCCTTCGCCTTTGTTGGATTTAAAAAGTGACAGTTATTTGTCATGTTATTGATGTTCGTGTCCAACATCTCCAATAATCACTCTCTATAGAGCAAACCTTTGATTATGTATTGTGCAGGGAGCAGTGAATGAGTAAACATGGGAGTGATTTTAGATACAACACATAATACAGCCGTGCTCAAAAACACGACTCAAGGCTGTGTTACATTCATCTTTGGAAAAAACGGCAAAATAGAAGCCCCGTGTCTTTGTTGGTACTGACGCCAACATCTGATGTTTACTGTTGGTTTTTACTGAAGATTTTTCTGCTATTTAACACAGTGGCAGCAGAAATATACATCAACATGACATCAGATTGTTTGCTTTTCATTTATCCCTAGGAGAAACAAAACTACACCAAAAACAAAGAAATACACTGAGCATGTCCCCAATCTGATTTAACAATGTTTCTGGGTGAGTTTTCCCTTTAATCTGGCCTTTGCAGCGTGTTGTTCACATGAGTTTGCCTTTTTCTCTTCTCCTCTGAGTGTCTCCCCTCTCTGCCTGGGCTCGTAGTGGGTTCATTGTCTTTCATCCGATGTCTCTGACCTCTTTCTGTAGCTCTGCTTTCTGGGTGAGTCCCAGTGTTTGGAAGTTCAAACCTCTGTCTGACCTGCTGACATGCTTTTATCCCGTCGTTATCCTCTCCTCTTCCTCTCACTCGCTGCCTGACTACAAGGGAAACAAGTGTAATGGTGAACCAGCCATGCACACACACACTGAAACACACACAAAGGGCATATAAAATACACACAGCAGACAGCATATTGGAAACGCTTCTCAGCATTATACAGTTGAAGAATAACAACCACAACCATATCTCTTATGTACGATTACGAGGTTTTAACATTATGACTTCATTATGGTAATATTAAACATAAGGGTCCCTATAGACATCACCTTATTATTTAACCCAGATGTGAATCAAAAAATGTGCTAATTAATTAAGGTAACATAATAATTGGCAATAATACAAAAAAAGTGTCAATACACAGAACACATTCTTACCAAGGGAAAGAAAATATATTAATGTAACAAATAAACTACATCTCAAACTATATTCAGAATCAAAATGTGAACCAAATCCTTTCAGATTCTTGAGATTTAGTAATGAACTTACCAGGGGTCCAAATATAACCAGTTGCTGATATTTGTAGGAACCAGAATGAGCTGCGTTTTAATTTTAAGGGGCCCTTTTTTGGGATCCTTACCTGTAACTTGTAATATAGGATTTTTTGCATGTAAATGATCTGTAAAGGCTGAAAATTAGCATATAATGGCCCCTTGAATGACATGACAAATGGTTGGCACACCAAATCACTGTTAAGTCATAGGAGTATGAATATTAGGGGGAATAACACATTTAACCAGGCTAGTTTCTAGTCAGTCCTGCATCTGGCTGTGGCGCAGTGGTATGTGCGTTGGTGTTCGGATCAGGGGAGCACAGGTTCAAACCCCACTGCAGTCAGCATGTCGTTGTGTCCCTGGGCAAGACACTTCACCCCAAATTGCTCCTGTGGGGATTGTCCACAGTATTGAGTATGTAAGTCGCTTTGGATAAAAGCGTCTAACAAGTAACATGTAATGCATCCTCTTCACAGTTGGATTGAAAGTGCTGAATATAATATTTAAATTTAGAAAATGTATTTAAGCTGTGTTTTCTCCTGTAAAAATGCAGTTACATATAACATGATGCAGCAAATACACACTTTTCAGTATTAGTATACTGTTTTTGCAGGTACTGTAATATACAGAATAAAAAATGAACATACACTTCACAATGAAAAAAATAATTAAAATGTGTGACAACTAACAATCAACATATTTCTACTGTCATTAAAAGAAAAAACGAAATTGTTGCTCAAACTTCGTAAACAAGGTCCAATTCAATTTTATTGATAATAATAATGAATTAATAGTTTTTATGCATTGCATATTTGGACACCAGTGTCCATCAAGAGCACTCTAAAACTCAACTGAATTAAGTCTGCAAGTGTTTGTGTTTAAGGTTCCTATTGAAACTTTGTTTGTAGTATGGAATTAGGATAAAGCATATGTACTCGCAGGCTCTGAGCCATAGTTTTGCGCATGGGGGTTCTTGGCAAACACAAAGGGAGAATGTAGAAAGTTACCACAACGATGAAAGCATCGACAGTGGATTAATTGCCAGTGTAGGTGTTCAGGTCGTCACCTGTAACGAGCAGGAGCCACTTGAACAGAGCAGCTGAGGACTGAGTGCAATCTAGGATTGTCCTCTTCTGAACTTCAGCTAATCAATTAACGTGATTTAATACACCGTCACTCCACATGCAGGCCAGCGTGGCCCAGTGTTCTCCTAATTTATACTGTATCGACCGCTTCACACACACGCAGAACGAGAAGGGGAGTAAGAGAAGAACCGGAGGCAGGCAGAAAGTGTTGAATGGATGCGGGTAAATCTGGATCTCGGGGAAATTAAATGATTGTTGTATTCTTTACTGTTTCAGATTGCCAAAGTTTAAAGGGCTGGAAAGAAAGAGGCGGGAGCAAGCGAGGCCTGGAGAGACTGACTCAGAGAGTCCTCTCCTGTGAGCCTTCATCTAGCCTTTGGCATAGAAAGTGGGCCTGCATATTACTCAGTCTATCACAACACAGCAGGAGAATGGGAGGAGAATTAATACACTTGGCTTTCATGCTAGTGTGCTCTCTCTTCGCCTTTCTTCTCCCTGCCCTCCTGCTCTCGCTCTGTCTTCAAGCTCCACTGGACAAAACCACTTTGTGTGCTAATAAAATTAACTTGTATATTGCTCTGATTTTTTTTCTAGCCGATAACAACCGGGCAGTGCAAAAAAAACTCTTTGAATCTAGAGATTGTATTCAATTTTCTGTTCATTTGAAAACACGCCTGGTGCCGGCAGCAGCTCGGTCTTCAGAGTGCTGCTGAGGCTCAGGGGCAAACATTTGTGTCTGTGTGCATTTCAATGACATAAACAGTATCTAGCCTGCCATACCCTCAGCAACCATCTATTTGCATCCCATAAATCTGAATTACATTAACATTTAAAAACCCAACTCCTGCCTGTGGATGGGCCCCTCAGATAGACAGGCATCCATTTTATGTATCCACATGGCAGGCAGGGAAGATGGGCATAAATCTGTGCAGGTTAGAGCGCTGAACCGCCTCGGCCGGCAGGTTAAGTGAATATCACCCTCTGCCTCCTGAAAGAGCTCCGGTTCTATTTCCCACTCCCGTTAAATATGTGTTTCATTTCTGCCTTATTTGGATGGAAAGTAATTTCACTCTTTTATAGAAGGTCATAAAATATATAGTGTTTTTTTTTCTAACACTCTGCATAACATTTACATTTTCTATTGTATAAATGTGATGGCCGCGACACCGGGCTGAATAAAACATTCATGGCAAAAGCCATTTCTTCCTTGACATTTGGTCTCCTATCTATCATCAGTTTTCTATATGCAGCCGGGAGAACAAACGCTGGTCAAATGTTTAAATGTGGCCTCTCCACATTATATTCAAACCCTGCTTTCACATTAACACCCGCCGGCTAGTAGATGGAAAATGCTTTTTTTGCGCAGATAAGAGAAAAGTCAAATGGAAATGACTCGCCGGGCTGTTGTGGCAGTGGGGAGCGTGCTGATGGGTCCGGGAAATTGAAGCATGTCAGTAAAATTAGAAAAAGCCAGCCCTGCCTCAACTGGCAGACATGTAAATGTGGCAGAGCCCCTCAGATGAGTCCATTATGGACCGTCCCACGCAGCCTTTTCTCATCAGAAATCCCATCAGTATATTAAAAGGTATAGCCTAGGAACTGATAAATTAATTCTTCTTTTTTCTCCCTGACTGATTTGAATCATTCCTGGGCTCAGTGATGGGCAGCAATTCAACATTATCATTCATCCTTCAGCGGAAAACTGTCTTACAGGAAAATGAAAATGATTTATTGTCATACAATTGTGTTTTCTAAATCAGTGATAATAATATTTTACTGATACGATCTGACAAAATAGAGAACACTATTTGAAAATATCTGTTGTATCAGATGTAGAATAGGGCATGAATGATCTGCTACAGGAATGAACTATCTTTATGTTTCTGTTTCTCACTGCGATTCTTCTAAACACTTTTGTATACAAGCTTTTTTTCCACCAGTATTCTTTTACTTTTATTATTGGATTTCAGTTAGCCTATATTTAAGTTTAACTCCAAAACTGATTTTAGGATATATCACATTTGTTTTCCTGTTTTATCCCAAAGGAATGCATAAGGGGATATTTAATAAAAAGGTATTACTCACAATGGTAGCTCAGCAAAGTTAAAGAGCAACAGCATTTAAACTCCTCAACTCCTCATTTATTATTTAAAGTTAGTCCGTAAACAGTTAATCCAAGAGTACATTAATTTTTACAGTGAGTTATCTTTCCTGGAATCATTCCAATAAAGAACTGCAGACCAAAAAAAGACAGTTTCCCAATTGTACTTTATTACTTTCCTATAATAATTAGCACTTTGATGCTACTCTAAGATGTTACCGCACTACTCCCTTCACAATGACATGTAATGCTCTTAAAACTGTGCTCCATTTGCAGGGTTCATTGTATTGAAGGACAGAAGCTAACCAAGAGTAAAACTGAAGGTAAATGATTTAAACTGAAGCTTTGACGCTTTTTGTCACAGAGAAATAATGAAAAATGAAAGCTGGACACCATGAGTTAAAGTTGTATCATTATAAAGGTAAAGGGCACACATGTTGGCCTCTGAAGAAGCTAATTCTATCTCAGTCATCATGTGCATTCTTTAGATCAAAGTAGTTTTTATTCATTGCATATGTGATGCACATGTGGAATACTGTTGTGAATGTGCTGTAGATATGATGTGTCATTAATTACGATGACAATCATGATACCAAACATTCTGATCATTTTTGGAAGTATATGCACTGGTTTTCTTCTTAAAACCAATTCTCTTTCCCAATACGGACATTTAGTCGGGAGCCGTGGGTTCACTTCCTTTTGCCCTGGGAGCACTGTGTGTCGAACTTCACTACAGTCGCAGTCAACATGTGGTTAGCGTAGTGAATTCAAACATAACTACTTCGGTAAACATCCTAGATCATTATTGTTGAATTTCTTTACAAATGTTCAAGGCAATCCATCCAGTAGTTGTCGAGATACCGTGCCTACAATCATGGCTAAAAGTAAGGCTGTTTGCTGACTTTCTAAAATGCAACGTCAATAGCACAGTAAGGTTCCCACAAAAGAAGATCTGAAGCCGAAAGGTCTTAGCAGTAGAAAGGTCAGAAAACTAGCAAGCAACCTTTTCAGCGTATTCTGCCTTTCAGACAACTCGGAGGGCATAATTTTTTGAGTTGAAATTCCAACTTCTGACATCCAAGCCTTCCAGGTGCTCAAGGCCAATCTTAAACAAAATCCATGGCTGTGACCATGAGCAACTGATGTTTCTTTGGCAGACAATTGAACCCCAAGCAATCAGCTTTCACATTTGTAATGGCATTTTTAACATTCTCCAACTAACTTTTGTGCAGAGAACATCATTTTCGGAGATTGTGTAACCACTTATCTAATAACATTGGGAACAGGTATTGACTTCAATTGAAATGCAGATATACTGAAAAGTATACTTTACATTGTGCATAAATTCACTTCCATTGTTGTGTGATGTCAAACAACTGCTTCTTCATGA
Source organism: Dissostichus eleginoides (assembly GCA_031216635.1). Classification (NCBI taxonomy): domain Eukaryota; kingdom Metazoa; phylum Chordata; class Actinopteri; order Perciformes; family Nototheniidae; genus Dissostichus; species Dissostichus eleginoides. The sequence goes on from CM062264.1 coordinate 13,970,524, forward strand.
AGTCTGGATAAGTGGATTTGCCCTTTTTAAAAACTTTGGTTGCTCCCATTTTACTTTTTTTAGGAGGCTCGGAATTAGTATAAAGAAAAAAACTCTTTAGGTTTGTTCATTGCAGCAAATAGAATAGAATAGAATTGGGAGGGATGAAACCCTCTTTAATGGTCGAACATGCAGAGCACACAGCACACACAGTGACATTTGTTCTCTGCTTTTAACTCATCCTAGTAACAGGAGTCTAGTACTAGGAGCAGTACAGTACGGTACGTTTCAAAACTTGTGAGACAAAATATCCACACTTCATTTTTAGTTAGTGAATTGATAGTCGGGTAGATAAACCCTGATGATCAGAATGCCGTTTTTACATTCAGTCATCCAAGTTGAAGTTTTCCCAGTTTTGAAACTGTGCTTTCCCATTTGAGGTTGTGTGGAGGACTCCCACAGGTACTCATTAGCATTGTTTACTTGTGAACCCAAAGGGGCCTTGTTCTAATCATAGATTTTACAACACCGTCTACATTCTGGCATCGTTTTCCCACACATATGTGATGATCTGAAGTGTTGAATTATTCCAAGTCAACATTTGCTCTGAATTAATGTACCATATTTCAGTATGGGAATTTGTGTATTAGTTGACAGTCAAATATACTGTGAGCTCAAGTCTGCATTGTTCAGATGCACCGATTATTTCAATAAGCCCAATTTAAAAATCCCTCTAATTTATCAAGATTTCACCGTCAGTGTCCATCATTACCAAAAAAATCAATTTGTTTCAGCATGTGCTGGTTTTACAAACGAGACATTGTATGCTGAGTTCAAGGTGCAGCAACCACAATATTGAATACTGCATAAGATTTCATTGGGGAAAATCAATAACCTTCTTAATATGTCATATCATGATCCCTCACAGCCTGAAGTAAAACTACCACTAAAACCTTTCTACAGGGCAACATAAGACACTGAGGGTAAACAGTCAACAAAGGAGCCTGGTTGGATGTTTCTGGACTCATTGTCTACACAGCATGATAAAAGTAATCACACTGGTGGATGTTAAAAGGATTTTCACCACGTTTCAGAACTCAACCTGTATCCAAACACAGTCAGGCTAGTTGAAGATGTTAAGTGATTTGGTATCACTTTCTTTTTTGGCACCCTTTTATAAAGGCTATACCTTATAAGTTATAAATTAGTAAGTGAAACTTTACATTTAATAAAAGAGAAAATATGTCAACTAAATTGTAGACCTACATAATCATGTTTGCCTTATTACCATACATGAATTCTGAGTAACTTGGAGTCTCCTTCGAAAATACATTAAATAACTAATTATAAACCAAATGACTTATTAGTTATAGCTTATACATCCTCATTCATACATACTGATGGCATAGGCTGCCACCAGGTGAGGTTAGACTTTCAGTGTCTGCGTAAGAACACTTTGGTATTCTCTGGAGAAACAGAAACCTTCTGAATACTAGATGACCACTGTGCCTCGTTAAGCCTGTATATGCAATTATAAGATTGGAAAAATATGATTAAATAAGCATTTTGCTTTATTTACCCAGAGACTGTATTGCGCTGCTGTGTGTCAAGTGGATCTCAGCATACAGTTGCAATTTCCGACGGCAAGTGAATGCAGCACAGAGTCAGAGCGGGAGTGCGCGAGCGCTCTCTTCCTCCGCCTCTTCACCCCCGCCCCCCTCGCTCTCGAGCCTCGCCGCGCGTGTGCCCGCCTGTGAGGGCGCGCGCACGGGAGGTGGCGGGGGGTTGTGCTCGCTCCTGCTCTCTATGCTCTCTGACCCCAGTGGCAGCTCCGACTCACTGCACTCCCCCTCCGTCACACTTCTCTCTCTCCGCTGTCTGTCAGTGTCTCTCCTCCTCTCTCCCCTTCGCTCTCTTGTCTGGTTTCTTTCCACAGGAGCCAGCCGAGGTCTCGCCGGGTCGAAGGTTCTGCCCTATCCGCCCAGACTGCCGCAACCCCCGGACGGCAGCTCACAGCCTCCCCGCTCTCCCGCCGCTGCCGCATGGACCCGCGTCCCTCCGCCGCCGCCGCGTAGAGGGCGACCCCGACCCGACACTCTTTCTCCGGGCAGATAAAACCCGCACAAATAACCCACACGAAGGTAGAGCAACCTTTCCGCTTTGCTTTGAGAACCGAAGAGGGAGGGAAAGGGGGAGAGAGAGAGGGAGACGAGGAGAAAAAAAGAAATTCCTGACACAAAGCCGTCGGTTAAAAGGTGGCTTGTCATTTACGAGGACGAGCAAGAGGTTAGCGCGGCGGTGCCGTGACACTGACCACCTTTGGGTGCTTTTATTATCCCGGGAGCAGAGTTCAGGATTGCACGGACCTCATTTCTTTTTGTGTGCATTTCTGCAAGAGGCGCATAGCACACGTTGTGTATATGTATGGTATCAGAAAGGGTCAATTTATTCGCCTTTTACCCTCTCTCTGCTTCCCGGAGTGATTTCTACTAGTGAAGTTAGCTATATGCTGTGCGTTGAAGGGGGGGCTCTGTATGTTCAAAGACAGGACTGACAATGTGTGTGTGCAGCGCCGTTATAGCAAAGCAGCTCAGTGCGAAGCTACAGTCTGCATAATAAAAAATATCCACTGCCAGGGCAGATTTAGCAGGCTAAGCTACGGAGCTAGTTGCTGCTACTGTAGCCACAAGGTAGAGACAGACAGGCGAGTTTACACACACACACGCACACACACACACACACACACACACACACACGAATAGACACACACCGACTGCACTCGGCGAGGAGACCGTGAAGCATGCTGCTGCTGATGCTCAAATCGGCCTGCACTTGCAAAAAAAGAGCACATTTCCCAAGAAGCAGTAGTACTTTTGTATTTTGCATTGGTAGAAATTATTACTGAGGTGAAGTGTACAAGTGTGCAAGGTATCTTTTAATTAAAGTGATTTTTGAAGGCCCAAGAAGATCAGTGGAGATCAATTTATTATGCAGCAGCAACGATCAAATTGATTGGAAATATCATTTTAACTTTGCAATGTAAAGATTTTTTATTTGCAAGATTTTAGTTTAGCCTCCTTTTTGTTGGCATATATATTATGACTTAAATTCATAGCACATATCAAAGAAAGTCTAGCTGACCCAGAAAACATAATTCAGTGCTTTCGTGAAAATAGGATTTTTAAAATTTAAATTGGGGTTTTGATTGCTTTAATATCTTCAACAACTGGAGGTCACAGCCTTTTGTATTAGTTTACTCGCCACTGCATCAGAGGATTTAATAACCGTCAAATGAACTGCGGAGCTGCTGATTACCTCTCAAAAAGATACGTTTTTGAATTGAGGGCAATTTTTCTTTCTCTTTCGGGCTGCATCGGGAGGTCTGGTATAAAAAGCCTGTCAAGCCCACAGTGGCCACTTTACTGTCAGTCAGGGAGGTCAGGCAGGAGGGAAGCTCGGGGTTGCAGGAGACACAGCGAAGCCCGGTGAGTGAGCTCTGAACATGCAAACACCACACTTGTTGTGCAGTTTCTTTTAGATGCTTTTCCTTAAATAATTTAAGCTGTGAAAGTGTGCTTTATTTTACGGTTAAGCACACACTAGAGCAGTTCAGCTGCCAGGTAGACTAGTTACTTCAGGCCTGGGGGGAAAAAGCAGAAATGTATTTTTGCATGTTTTGGGGTAACGTTAAATCTGTTTTGTGCATGCATTGTAAACAACCTCTTGTTTTATTTAAGTCTTTGCTTAATATTTGATCACCAGCAGAGAGTTATACTTGCAACCTTTTTGTGCTTGGTTTAATTTCAACAGGCTAAAACCTTAGAGGCCATGCCTGCAGTGATTTTTACATGTGAATATATTAGTTTGCATTAAAACCAGCTTGCTTATGAGCAGCAGAGCCGGAGCGGTAATTAAAAACCTGCCTTCCAGATTGTAAATTGACGCCTAAACCGTCCAGTGTTTAGTTTTGGAAATACTAGAAGTCAAAATTGTTTGGAAAGGTAGAATAAATCTAAGTTTTATATTTTAGTTGGCTCGCTGCATGTTTTGTAATTTGGATTCTGTGGGGAATGCTTTGATAAACAGTTTTAGGAATTATGGTTTTTTTCAAATTCAAAAAGTGACAGCCAAAAAAAATCTGTTTCTTTTTGTGCCCTCTGAAACCAAACAAGAAAACTACTTGCATCATGGAGTATTGAGTGTGATCATACGTTTAGAGTATACACAGATCCCCTCCTCACTTCATGTGTGCTCTGTTTGTACTCATTTAAATCCACCTGTTTTTGCCTCTTTCATTTTCTGAACAGTACAAACGTGTATACTTTAAATCCTATAGGTTTTCAGTTTCTTCTTATGTGAAAGACCTGCCAATCAGATGTAGGTGATTGTGTTTAAAGCAGCTGATGTGTGTGTGTGTGTCTCTTTTCTCGTGTCGGTGCAGACTGCAGTGTGTCGTGGTCGAGTCGGTCGGCTGGGTCGCTGCTGGGACACTTCCTGGGCTTTTTGAGCGGCCCTGAAGGATGACTGCTGCACGGCTCGCTGCTGAATCCTGGTGAACGAACGGCGTCTCATGTCCAAACGGCGGAAGGATGGCTCATGGCAAAGTGACCATCACGGTGGACGAGTACAGCTCCAACCCCACACAGGCCTTCACACACTACAACATCAACCAGAGCCGCTTCCAACCTCCACATGTCCACATGTAAGTGTCACACACACGCTCACACACACACACTGGAACACCTGAAATGCAGAATAAAAAAAGATATATGAATATCTTTTCCCTGTGAATTTCTTTTTAGATATACTTTAGACTAAAATTGACAAATGTATGATCTGTGTCTTTCAAACATACATATTTCCAGACCGTTGTTTTATTTCACATTTTATGTTTTGGTAGTTAGGCTGAGTTTGTCTGACATTTTAAACATATTTTGGAAGATGTAATAACAAGACTACTGTGGACATAAAAACAGCTGACATGTAGATATTTTGAGTTGCAACAGGAAGCCAATCAGGAGCCTGTTTGATGCAGAGTCTTTGTTTATTCTTTGATTTAATTGGCTCAAGCTCAGAGTGAACGGTGGCCATCGAGGACAAACTTTGAAAACAGAAAGAGACCACAAACTGTACTCTGTTACGTTTGAGGCAATTGGATATTACTGGTTAAAAACAATCTCACACTGAAGACTTAATGCTCCTCATGGTTCACACTCAGATTTGATTTAAAGCTTTTCTGTCGTGCATTGCAGACGGCTCGCCGCTGCTCCCTGTGAGACTGTTATCATTTGTGCCATGTTGTCACTGTGGTGCATGAGCGCTTTGTCCGCATTAGGGCGCTCTTTTTATTTATTTATCAGACCAGTTACTTAGCGTGGCTCTTGTCTGATGTGGTTATGCTCTGCCTCTCATTAGTGGGTCAGAGTGCTGTGACCCGTCGGCCCTCACCACACACACGCACACACACACACACACACACACACAACAGAGCGCTGTCTGTTTCATATGTGGACAGATATAAATGCACAGCTGCGTGCAGTTTGGAGATTTTATAAAACATTTTTAAGTGACTGTTGGTTGTGGTTACATGCACAGTGTGAGCTTGAGATATTTTATGTTCTCTGAGCGTGTTGTGTAAAAAGTGAAGGTGCAGCATGGACAGGAAGTGACCTGCTGTTTTCACTGTCATGATAATAGTTTGTTGGGTTTTGGTTTGATTTAAGGCTCTTTTTTTGCACTTTTTCTTCTGGGGTAAAGCTGACATATTCCTTTTTTTTTCAAATATCTTTTTGTCATTTTGTAAATTACAGGAGCCGCATATAAGGGAGAATGAATATGATTAATATGAAACGTGTTGGTAGGCTTTTACTCCTCAAAACAACTTGACGGAAGTGTTAAGCTTTGGAATGTCAAACACTTGACATGCAATCATCTGAGAAAGGAAATCCCATGCTAACACCATGCAATAATTACATAACTGACAGATTTAACAGTTATGTAAATATATGAGCCTGACATATATTGTGATAGGTAAACAACATGTCTCAAAGCTAGTTTTCATTGTTGTCCTTTAACTTTATGTAAAAAGACAGATTGTCAAGTCTGGTTAGAAAACACATTTATAATTGATCACTGTTAAACAACCATTTGCCTTCTATTATTTGCTCTGGACATCCTTATGTCGTTCCAGAAAACATTAGCAGTTTGTAAAAATATATGTATTTATTTTACTATATTAATGGCAATCTCTGATCAGACTAAAGTTGGAATAAGCCATCAGGTAGGAGACAGTCGGTCCGTCCTTTCTCCGGGACAGGTTGCATGTGTTCTCAGATCATTGTGTTGAGGTGGAAAAGAAAGTGTCATCTAAAATAAATACAATCCAGAAGAAGACTTGGGGCAGCAGTGTAAAAACTGTGCAGACTGAAGAGCACTCTTTCACTTTTTTGGAACATCTGGAAAACAAGTTTTTTTGTTTACCTCAAAGACCCAGATTCCCACAAGTCTGTCTGATTAATCATGTTCATGTTAACAGGATTGCTTTAGGGAGGATAGTCACATTCTGGGATTTTGTAAATAGATGAATGGCACTCTTACCTCCCTCTCACGGTTGGCAGTGATTCCTCAGCTGTGAGCACGGCTGCCAGCACAGCCAGCGTTGGTGCCTTGATTGTGTAAAAGGAGACGAGGTCACCTCTCAGTTTGTGTTGCGTCAGTCCATTTTAATAGTTGAAGGAGGCGGAAATAAATCAGGCTTATTGCTTCAATATAAAAGGTTAACAGACGGCAGACAGCACAGGATTCACCAGAACAACAGCAGTTTTTATAGGCTTCCTTATTTTATTTTTTCCTCAAGATAAATAGATATTACAAACAATATGTACCCAGCTCTTAAACATAATAGGATTACCTCTGCAAGGTTTTGGTTATGACTACATTTGACATATTTTTGGATTTATAATTATATTGTTAATTTGATTGACAGATGTAGTTTCTGTTCCACGGAAAGTCTCGCTATGGTTCATCTCAGCCTTTTAGTCTACAGTGTTCTACTAGTTCCCTCACCTCTTTTATAGCATAAAAAGGGATAACGAATGTCTTTCTATGAAAAGACAGAAACCAGCAAAGTGCGAAAAGAATGAATCCACCTGAAAACATTAGTCATCCAGTCACAGTTGAGTTTTATTCTAGATGATGTCAAAGAGGAACAGATTGTGGATGATATTTTTAAAATGATAAGTAGCTGTATACTAAAAGGCAGCCGAAGTGAAAACTATATTTGTTCAGCTGGTCTGAAAAATACTGCATAGGAAAATGTCTCAGTGTAGAGGTCTGGACAGAAATGCAGTTAAAATTCCTGAAACTTGGAATAAATAATCACAAGGTTTATCCTAATAATCACTACAATCATTTTTTGTGAAGCCCTGCGGTTTTTTTCCATTTTCGCTGCGGTGGTTTTTGAAAGTGAAGGAAGGGGATGTGTTGAAGCCATGGGGCCTCTCAGCAGATATGTGTTTGGATAAATACATTAGGCTGTTTCCTGGCTTCCACAGAGCCTGCAGTGTTTTACCCTGCCATTCTTAAACTCAGACAGGGAACCCCGGATCACGTACACACACGACCATAAGCCCATCCCCCCACTATGTTTAAGTGCTTATAGAATACGCGCTCTGTTCTGGGAAAATAAAGGCTTGTTTAGATTTTGAGAGATCATGATCCGACTTGCTTAGGGGTTCTCGTTCACTGCATCCACAGTATTTGGACATAAATAAAGTTGTTGCTTCTCTGATAGCAAAGAGAGGGAGGAAAAAAAAGTGAGGGGGTTGCCCGCCATTTGAAATACAACCCCTGCTCTGATGCCCCCCCCCCCCAGACAGAATATTTAGATTTCTGGGATGGAGTACAGCAGCTTCTTTTATGTGGTGTGAAAGGTACCGCTCTCTGAACTGCATATGATAACATGCATGTGGAGCGTTTATACACACACACACACACACACACACACACACACACACACACACACACACACACACACACACACACGCAGTTGCAGACTAATGTTCAGGAACGTGACCCCTGGAGTCAAAGTGGGCTTTCTTCAGAGCATGGGACGTCTCTCTGTCTGTCACTGAGCGTCAGACTCAGTCCAGCCCTGTTTGGGTCTGGTTTATTTTTTCTGCGCCGTCTGTGTTTTTTTTCTTTCTCCCTCATCCCCCTCATCGTCGTCTCGTGAAATGAAATGCTCAGCAACTTGGAACATATGCTTCGAGTTGGGACACTAATGGTTTCAAATCCAATTTGAGCAGGATCTGGGCCAGACTGCGGGGAAGGCACGCGGCGCAGACAGACAAACGGACAAAGAGTTCAACTAAAGGAGGATTCTTTAGAGTCTAATAAAGTCTTCGTTTTAAGGACTAAAGATGTCTTGACATGTGTCCTGTGATTGGACTCCAGTCAAAGCCTAGCAGCTAATGATATTTACAATATTTTGATTCACACAGTTGAACTTAATTCCTCTTGACAATTCATTTCCTGGCCGATTCTCAAAGAAAATAGGTGATGATTTCTAAGAATTTCCCCTGAGAATGAAATCCTTGTTAGGCTGCAACTTATAATATTTTCATTATAAATTACTAATCTTACGGCCCAAAGTGGGGACTTCAAACTCAAATATATTCAATTTACAATGATTCCTAAACAGAATGAATTGGCTATTGAAACGGGGCAGGAAGGAAAGTGATCAGAACCCCAAGTAAGATGGAGGTAATCGTGTGCATTAGACGGTGCAAGGATGCTGTTGTTTGTGGTTGATCTTGATCACAGATCTATTGGCATTTCTCTCGATGATTTAAATGCATATACCATTAACACCTTAAGAGTCTTAATTAGTTTAATTCCTGGCGGACATGCGCACGATGCAGGCCAACAAAACTGCTAGTGAAGCAAGCCGGGGTCAGCAATTAGAGACACGAGGTTATAAAAAAGCAGCCTGATCACTCAGTTATTTTCTAAATGGCACAAAATGTGACTTATATTACAAACAATGTGATTTATTTTTGACAAGTCAAGGTGATTTTGCCTTTGGCTGTGTTTAGGTTTTTGCCATTTTGTCATGTGTTAAAAGAATACATTTGTTTTTGATAGATTTGTAATGCTTCAGTTTAGGTACAAACACCTCCCACCTCATATATATATATATATATATATATATATATATATATATATATATATATATAAATAAAGCCTGAATTTGAGAAATTGAAATATTTTTCATGATACAAAAGGACAAAACAGTTGCATAAAGTAGAGAGACATTTCTACCTATATTCTCTATGAGACCATCGGTTGAACTCATGTTTAGGCTAGTAGAGTTGCGTTAAGCAGGGTTTCCTGATTAAAAGCTATGTAAAACCTGTTGACTAGAACAATCCAGAATATCCAATCAAGTTTCTTTGTAAAGCCTCACACACAGTAAAGCCTCATTCTACTTTCTTTTTTAGGGCAGTTATTTGCTCTCTATAATAATAAAAATTCACACAAGACACCTGAGCTCGATGCATTCATTTTTATTTTGGGGAATAAAAAAATCTTTTAACCTTCTCACAAATGTTGGGGAAAAAAATCACATTTAACAAACGCCTTCTCCTCCAGATGCCTTGTTAATTATTACCGCCCTCTGAATAATTGAGGAGCTCGTAAGAATGAATCATTTAATGACGCCGCCGCCTGCATCCATACACGTGGATATTCTGACACAAGCTGGGGAGAAAACGGCACCAAAAGAACACGGCGTTCACACATCCGTTTTAACACCGTCCTAGTTTTATTAATGAACTCCTTGGGAATTTGTTATGCTTCTCATTCTTTGTATAGTGGAAGAGTGCTGTAAATGTGGTTGCGGAAACTGTTTAGAAATGATCATTTTTATACGATGGGTTTCAGCACAGTGAGAGGATCAGCCCCAGTTCGCCAGCTGATGCTGTTTGATGCGCACACAATAATAAACCACATTTTGCTTGCATCTCCATTGATGAGTTTGCCTATTGGAAAGAGGGAGGATGGTCAGCATGTTGTATCAAGTGACGGAGAAAGCAGCTGGAGGTGCTCAGATTCTAATTCAACGGGACATTTCCATCTCTGTATTGATAACCTTGGTTTTACAACACAAAATGGACTATCCAAGAAGGATAAACAAGTTAGACATTTGTTTGTCTCGGCAGCTGGGATGCTTAGAAGTTGAAAATATTTGGATGATTGGATATTTAATTGTGGAAAAATCTGACTTTCAAATAGAAAAAGTAGACATTTCATAACTTTATGTTGTGTAATTTACTGTTAATACATCATCCATTTTTCTCCTTCTCCTTAAGCATTAATAGTACCTAAAAATAATGTTCCTCCTTTACAAGAATATCAGTGTTGAAGCTTCATGTTTGCAGTTTGACTTTTTTTGGAGGGAATGCAATTTATTTCTCCATTTTCAACCCTACAATCCATTTTCCCATTTTGCTTCCTTTAAATATCTTGTTTGCCTTGTCTGCAGAAACGTATTGAGAACGAACATTTGTTTTTACTTTTAGTTTGCAGTGTTTTTTGAAAGTCAAAAGGTTTTCTCTGTGTTACTGTAATTATTACAATTATGTTAGTTTTCTTTTATTTCATGGCGTAGCTACAACCTGAACTGAAACTCCTTCCAGTGTCTGTTCCTGTTTGTTGTGGTCGTCTGGTAAAAAGTGTCTCCAGATGACAATTCACTTCTAGTCACTAAAACATGTTGAAGGTTTTGTCCTCTAAACGTTTGTCTGGTGACCTTTTTTTTCGGTGCTTGTGCTCAGATTTCACCCGATGCTTTATGTGAAGTCTGTTTGGGTCCCATGGTTATGATTGGTCCTTTAGAATAGAAACACTTGTTCTGGTCCTAGACAACTTTTTAATTGAATCAAAAACAACCAAGGCAGTCATCTTTTTAGACAACATCCAGTCAACGTCCTCTTTCTGCTTCAGTGCCTGCCCGCCATGCAGATGTGGATGAGATAGAAGAGCTTTTCTCCCAGTGAAAGGTCTCAAATCAACATCTTTCCTTAATCTACATAGCAAACATTGGACTGAAAATAACGTTGGGACACATAAATCAGGCCCCTCCTAAGAACAGATAACCCCTTCCTCTTTCCCAAACAAAAAGCGGCTAACATGAACACATAGTCAGCCTGAATGAGTCTTTTCAGGCTATTGATGTACCCCAATAGGACTTTTCGAGAATTAAACATGTCTCTCTGGCCTGGAATTGTTTGGTTATTAATCAAAGGGGAGAGTTTCTGATTAATAGTGCAGCCTCATGTTTACTCCTCACTTCGCCATCCATTGTTACATTTTGTCCTATCAAAGAGTTTGTGGAGGAGCAGCATTCAGTTTTCAGGTCTGCTGACAACAAAGAGCCAATCCCATTTTGTGGCCTTTTGTTTCTGTCCGCCCGCTGCTACTGGCGGCAGGAGTGGAGGGCCTTTTGTAACTGGAGAACCCTTGATTAAGTTCCCTCTCCACCCCTGACCTGCTGCTGGAGCCCGGCGGGACGGAGCTGATGCTGAAGTGTACGGTTGTGGTGGTGGGGGGGTTAAGTGACAGTTGACATAGGACAGGTCTGCGGTTTTTCAGATTGAAGCCCTTTTGATGTCTTTGAGATTTGGGCCTCTTAGCCCCCGGAGCCTGGCATCACAGGGCACGATCTCCGAATGATGTCACCTCTCTCTTGACATGAAATGGAGGAAAAGCTGCCCGAGTCTGCAACTTCTCAACGTGACAAGTTCCCCATTTGGGCCGTTTAGAGTGTGTTTAGTTTGCATTTACCTGTAATCAGTCAGCAACAGTCATTTTTATTTCTCCTAGCGTCAAGCATGAACACTAGACGCTATTTTCTTTTCTGTAAGGTTTTCAGAAATGGAACAATGCATCCTACCCTCAGATTTGAAAATAACTTGGAACAGAAGACAGAACAGTGTTTATGTTGTTGTTCTGGTCTTGGATCTCTATCTTCTGTTTCACCTGAAGCTGCATATTAGTGCTTTAATTGCTAGGTGTTACACGCATTGAATCAATTGTTTGTATGGGTGTGTACAGCGAGTTGTTACTGTCCGCTATGTGCAGCATCTAGTGCTAGAAAGTTATACGATGTGGTACGATGAAGATCTTATACACAGGCTATTTATTACAAACCATTCATCTCACAGTCTCAAGGACTATGTGTAAATCCTACTTTCAGGTATACAAACATGCTTTTCTAGAAAGCCTTTCCGTCATTAAACAAAGGAAGCCTCAAAGGTGGTTATAATACATGTTTTCATTGAAAGCATTTGTAAAGACTTCTTATTCTGACCGGACATTGTTTGTCAGCTGACATGGTTGCACTGTTTCAAGTCATTATTACTGAAACGGTATTGATTTAATACCAAATGTTACCCAGCAAAAAGTCTGTCCAAACTACCCCACTAGTTTATCTTCCCAGCAGTCTGCTGGTCGGTGTTCGGCCCCGGGGGCCACGTCTTTGCCATCTCCTCAGCCTTCCTCCCATCAGCCCTGCAGCCAGGCGGACTGTCAGCAGCACAATTAAGGGCTGTGCCGTAATGAAAGGAGCATTATCAGAAGCAATTTATTTCCCAGCGCAGTGCCGGAAGGTTTCTCCGGAGCTGATATTCCAATGCTGGCTTTGTGTGCCATTATGGGAGGGATGAGGAGGACGCTCGCTGCCTGAACAAATGTAGAGGGGGAGAGAGAGAGTGGGGGCCATAAGGCAAAGGGCCATCATTCACCATTCTTTAAAATCAATTCCCATTTGAATATTTCTTTTACTGTGCACTCATTTTCCTCTCCCTTGTGAATATCCATCGCTCTGCATCTACATTCTGTTTGTGCTTCTGCCCATTTTTCCTGTTGGGTTTTCTTGTTTGCTTGTTTCTCTCTCCCACCTTTGCCTCCTCCTACGCTCCCTTGAGCAACCCCCACCGCCGCCACCCCCCTCTCTGTTATTTCTGTGTTCATTTTGTTCCTCTGAAGTTTATTGAATTAGCGCAGACAGCTGAAATGCAGAAGATAAGAGAGGCGCTCTCTCTGCTCCTCTCCGAGAAATGGTATTGCACCGTGGATGAGTGAGTGTGTGAATGTGTGTGTGAGACTGAGTCTACAGGAGGGGGAGGGGAACCAATTCAGAGGTTATAGACAGAAGAAATGGGGAGCATTGTGTTTTGATGTTTCTCCTGAAAGAGCGATAAAGACGGTTTGAGCTAGGTGGAACAACCGGGACTATTTGGTCTCCAGTTCAGCTGTGCTTATCTTTTGAATTCACTAGTGATGTGGCATAGTGGACACACGGACATCAGATGTTGAATGAGTGCCTTTGTTGTGAAGTTCGACAAGGAGGTGGTGAATACAAAGGTGCATTTACAACCTGATGTGATTTGTTGTTCTGTTCATGGAAACTTTTTGTTTAGAAATACTATATTCATCCCCTGTTCTGTTTAAATGCGACTGGAAGAAACTTTTCCAAATGTAATTCCATGTTATACAGTGTTGTCTAAAACATTGTGATTGTGTTCCCAAAAAGCTCATGGTCCTGTTTCATATAGCCTTTTATAACCAATGGAAAGTCTCCCTGGTTGTGTTGTGTGCATGTCAACATACTGTTTGCAGTATGCGTCTGGTTGATTGGAGCTCTGTCTCTCTGATACCTTTTGAACCAGTGAGTGTACGAGTCTTGATCCTGTTTGCGTGAATGAACAGGTCAGCTTTAGTTGATAAGCAGTCACTTGCCACATTTCCCCTCTGACCTTCAGAGGGTTTAGGTGGCTGTGTCCCCACTGGGTGTCTTCATTGAGGAGAAATCATTAGCACTCCATTAACAATGAAGAAGCAGAGAGAGGGAGGAGCTGGTGGCAGCAGGTATAAAGTGGTCAGGGACCCAAGCTGAATTGACATGTATTTCTGTCCGAGACAAGTGGGCAGCTCAGAAGGTCGTTGACCCCGTTAACCCTGCAGGGAGGGGGGCGAGGGGGGGCTGCATAACTCCAGGGCATCGGCATATTTAACAAAGCTTAATATACTACACACTCCTGTCTGCACATTAGTAAACATTTACTTCTTTTTATTTAGTCAAGGATTTTTGTTCCAATTATTTCATAATGTCCCTGCGAACAAAGCATCATAAAGAAACATATTGCTGCTCGATGGACCTGAGTAGTCCTGAACACCACCCAACAGCTTTGGGATGATTTTATTTTGTTATCAAAATCAGCGTTTATTGTTTTGTGAATGACCCATAGTTTACTTGAAACCTAAAAGCATTTCTTAATATTCAGTTTCCCTTATCCTAACACATCACTATAACTTTATCAAGTTTGAACCATAAGAGCTGATAAAGATTGAAAAAGACATGGTACAACGTATGAAAGGGAAGACATTGGTCATATTTATCTCCAGCCTCAACTGCCCTAAGTCTCTGTTTTTATTTTTTACTTTCCCTTCTTTAGAATAAGATGAATATGATTTCCCAGTTGAAATCATTGAGAGGGTCTCATTTTTAAATGTGATGTATTCATGAAGTTATCTCCCGTAATGATGGATAGCGGTGTTTGACTGTAACTAACTCTAAAATGTACGATAAGAGCTGGACAGTTTTTTGGCCGCAAAGCCAACAGCCCGCTCTGTTTAGGACGCCCTGAAGTCTCGGTGAGGAAGTATTGTAATCAATCACAACGATTATGTGGCGTCCTTAAAGAGCCGGACTTGTCGGAGAGTGACACAGACCGCGACCTTCTTATCTGCTGCGAGTGAAGTGTTACGTTTGAAGGAGCAAGCCCAGGCTGAACTCTGACCCCGGTTGCTTGTGTGTTTTTCTAAAAGGCCACGGAGCCAAGTGTGTTCAGTCAAATTGAATATCCTCCTACAGACAACAGAGAGCACTCGTCTCTCCAACGCTGATTTATACCTCTCTCTGTCTTTCTCTATATGACACATGTTCCAAAAAACGGTTCAATTTCATTTTTTATAGGGCAAATCTCATCAAGCTTATTTTAACATTGATATTAAACTGATATTTTTGAAAACGTATGGAGGCTGCAGGTTTTTGTATGCTCTCACTACAGGTCCTAATCATAATTGGATGAAAGTGTTTAACTCTGGATTCACATGAAAACATATTTGTAGTAAGATATGAATATAAGGCATTATGTGATGCAGAATAATAGAACAAGCTTAGTCTAAACGAACAATTTGGCTTGATTTGAAGAGAAACATCTTTCATTCTCAAATGTGCAATCTGTCATCTGTGAATTTTGAAATTAAGAACATAACAAGAGAATGACAGTAAGAATAAAAACTGGATCGTTTCGCTGCTCTTAGCTCAAGAAATACTGCATTCAAGTTCAAACGTATGTTAGGTCTCAGAAGTGCAATACTATCATTTTCCCAAAATGGAGACTGATAAATGTTGCAGCTGTAGGTGAGGAGAAGTTAACTCGCTGAGGTTTCTCTGCCGAGGGATCACAGACGTTTCTTCATCGAGCAGATATTTCTGCAGCCACAGACCTCGGTTTTGTGTCAGCTCCAATGTCATGGCGGATTTGAGAGTGTGCTCCTGCCCTCCTCGAGCGCATTAGCATTTCTCTTTCTCCCCCACTCTTTTCCCTCCGCAGTCTTCCCTCTGATGTCACGCCGAAGCTCAGACATGTTAACACGAACCTTCATGCTAACACAGTTCAGTCTGTCACTTGAGAATATTCTTTTACCTGCTGCCGGGGCGCACAGACTTTTTCATTTTCACTGTCTCCATTTACAATAGATCAGAGGCCTTCGCTGCACTGCTGAACTCCTGAACTCCTGTATACATTACTAATGAACCTCTGGATTGTTATACAGTCATATGTTAACAGGGAAGACAGGGGCCCTCTCTCTTTGTGTGTGTGTGTGTGAGACCAACGCAGCACCATCATGAAGGTTTCTTGGCCCGGGCCTGCTCTTAATTGATAGGGGCTGCTGGTATTTACTTACATTCTCAGGGTGGATTAAATCTCAAAGGAAAGGGGAGGAGATGGAAGTTGTTTTTCTCCTGGCTTTGTTTTAATATGCATGCTTGTGCGTATATATATACATACGTGTGTGTGTGTGTGTGTGTGTGTGTGTGTGTGTGTGTGTGTGTGTGTGTGTGTGTGTGTGTGTGTGTGTGTGTGTGTGTGTGTGTGTGTGTGTGTGTGTGTGTGTGTGTGTGTGTGTGTGTGTGTGTGTGTGTGTGTGTGTGTGTGTGTGTGTGTGTGTGTGTGTGTGTGTGTGTGTGTGTGTGTGTGTGTGTGTGTGTGTGTGTGTGTGTGTGTGTGTGTGGGTGGGTGGGTGTGGTGGGGGGTGTGCTTGGTCCTCCCATGTGGTTCTGCATTCGTCCTTCCTCCATGACGGGAACTGTCGGATCCTGTAAAGCTGCACCACAGAGCACCAAATCTAATCAGAAGCTACACTGCAGTGTATGTGCTGCTCTGCTGGCTTAAGTTAATGTGTTTGTGTGTATATAGGAACACAGACTTATTTACTGCACACAGTCAATAGTAAATAGCATTATCTCTGTGGCCAGTTTTTCATTTTGTCCAGCGCGTTTAATATTAAGTTCAGGGCCTGCTCTGGTCACAGAGAAGCTCGCTCTGCTCCAGTGTCTCACTACCTAGCCGACGGCTTGATGGAGTAACGGGTGTAATGACTCAAATATTGACTGAGTGCAGGTTACAGATGAAAAAACACATAATCAGACAAGATTCACATTCTGGTAAAACAAGAACATTTGATCCAGGGATGCACTGATTGTGGTAAAAGTCGTAATAGGTTTAACTTTGTAACCGTTGCATGAGGGTGCTGCATTTTTCAGGCGCTGATGTTGTCTGTTAGCATTTCAGAATTAAGATTTAGAGGACTGTTTTCTTCCCCTCCGCTTCTTATTCACCAACTTTTGCAAGCCAGAAATACTCCGAAAGTATGCAGCTGCTGTTTTATGTAAATCAGTGAGTTTGACTGCTTTGTGGCAACATTGGATTTACATGACTTCTGCAATGGGATGAAGCACAGATAAGTTTCAGGCATTTCCTTTACCACATCGGCCAAAAACATTCACACCTGGTTGATTTTTCGGCTATAAACACCTTCCAAGTTAATTTTAAAAACATTGGCTATAAGTCAGAATATACAGGTGGGTTACAAAATCAATAACTGGATAATAAATTACCCAAACCTGTAATATTTACTATGGCCCTCACAGACACCAGATCTCAACACATCAGTACTGGAGGTTTTTAAACGGTGCTTTCCAACACAATCATCATGACACATGTCACCTAATGTTGTTTTTAAATGTGTACATCATTGAAAGGTGCATTACAGACAGTGACCAGCCTGTTCACCATAAACCTGGCCAGGCAGATGGCTGTTCAACTCACAAACAGAACAGCAGCAGATGCCAGACTGTTTGTAAACCTTTTCCATGTCTAGTATTCTTCTCAACATGCCACAGAAATGTAAAAACAGGAAGATTGCTTCCCAAATGAGACTTCCTCAAATGCAATGTTGCCTTCTCTCCCAAGTAGAATTCTCTTTGTGCCAAGGTGCCCCTTTTCTCCATCTCTGTTAATGACGTCCTCTCAGTCTGAAACCTTTTGATTTCATCTTCTTTCTGCGGCTGTTTTCATGCCATGTTCGCGCACACATGCGAGTTAACTCTGTGGGTGTGTGTGGTGCTTGTCAGGTTGGAGATTGCAGCGTTGATTATGTGTCTGATGTTTTCGACAGAGTGACATCTCTCCTAATGAAATAATGGCCTAGTGGCAGAGTGCTGGAGGATTGCACATTGCAGACTTCAATTACAGACAAGATGATTTCCCCCCCCTCTTTCATTTCAGTCAGAAGAGTACAGGTTTTCTTCCTTTTTAACAGACGTGCTTACATCGAACAAAAAGGCTGAATAAAAAGCTTTTTTTTTTCAGCCAGACTTGGGCCTAAGTGTTTTTCTTCAGATAATGGGTAGAAAGGACATGGCATGCCTTAATTCACTGTCTCTTTAGCCAATCTGATGCCACAAAACAGCCATTGCCCTCTTTGTGTGCACAAATCAACCCGAACGCTGGTTGTTTTCCAGCTCAAACTACACATCTTTTTACCGTCTTTTCTTTGAGATGCATGTTTGCTCTGCTGCATGCATTATTCTGTGAACCGTGTAATTTATTTTGCACAACAAATTATCATTTTTTTAAGGTTCCAGTTTTCAGCTGTGCCCCTTCTGCTAGCTGGTATGACATTTGCATACATTTCATAAAAATATGCTTCTGGATCTGGTACATCTATTTAAAATATCACAAAGAGGAAAAAGGGCACGTTCTTTGAATTGAAGCTCTTTCATACAGAGAATAATCTTCACAATTATTAAATAAAAACAAGGGCAGAAGTGAAAAATGTTATCATTTGCAGAATGTTTGCTTTCTGTGCTTTGGATGCTTAGTGCTTACTGAGTTGTGTACCTTTTTATAAATGGTGAATTGAGAATTTGTAGGTTATAATAACATAAAACAACAAATACTTTTCATATGGAAAGCATTATAAGAAGCTCGCTTAATGCATTTTTTATAGACCATAACATATCCGCAACATCAAGGACTGAAAATATTCACCAACTGCCGAAAAAATGATGTTCAGTTCCTGCATTTGAGCAATTTGTATGTATTGTCATTAATGAAATGTAGGTTGAGTAGAGAAATAAATTATACATTTTAACAAGTAATTCAAAAGGAGAACACCATTATTTCAGTTCATTCTGTCTACATTTTCACGGAAAATGTTTTTTCCTTTAGATATCCACATCACTCAAACATGGTTGTGTGATTGACAGATAAGAGCATACATAATATGGTAATAATATGAAAGCTGTTACTTCAACACAATAAAAGAGGTGTACACCATCAACTCACAAATAATCTTAAAAGATTGCAAAACAAAATGAATTGAGTTCAGCGAGTTGCTGAGATTACTGATATTACATTTCCTTTGCGAGCAGGGGAATGCTGAAACAAAGTTCCTATTCTGGACTGGATCCTTGCAAAAAACACCATACATTTTAACTTTGAGTAACTTCAACAGGCAACGACAAAGAACCAATTTGCCCAGAGTCCTGAACATTAGGCGCTTCAACTCCTCTGACGAAAACGTGTCATGTTATCAAATCAAAGTTTAGGGCTCATTGTCTCTCTGTGTCTCTGTCTTTCTGCAGGGTGGACCCCATTCCTTATGACACTCCCAAGCCAACAGGACACACCAGGTTTGTGTGTGTGTCTGATACACACTCGCGCACAGACGGCATCCAGATGCCCTACGGCGACGTGCTGCTGCACACGGGTGACTTCACCGAGCTGGGCCTGCCCTCCGAGGTTAAGAAGTTCAACGACTGGCTAGGTATTAAGCTGCTTAACACACACATCCGTCTGCACGCACGCAAGCATACTTCTCGTCCACACACAGAGCTGACACGCACAAGTTCTCTGTGTAGGGAGGGGGCACGAGACATGTTGCACGCATAACCAGTAACTGGACCACACAGTGACACCCCCGCCCCTCCCCTCTTGACCCCACAACTGCTGTGCTAAAGTGTCCAGTTTAACCCTTCTGACCTAACACCCTGCCTCAGTTAACCTTTGACCTCTCCCTGTGGCACCATGCTGTGGGTGGGAGTGCTGGCCCTGTGTGTGTGTAGACCTTAGAGGCGAGAGAAGAAGCATTTTTGTCCCTCTAATGTAGTCATGTTTCACACAAACATACTGACCGACAGTCCCTCTCACTAAGTGCATAAATCAATAAGAGCCACCCACCACACCAACTGTAACGTTAAAAGACATTTGAGCTATTTAGTATATATTTCAATAGTTTGTATTTACGTCAGCCCTTAGCAGGATTGGATACATTTTGGAGAAGAGTACATGAGTTGTGAATGTTTAAACTCAAAAGTAAAATGTTGCACCTCTCCATCAGCTTTCATGCTCTCATGAACATATGGAGACCAGAATAAAGAGGACACACAAGAGGACATTACAAGTAGGGCTGGAGATCCTTGTGAGTCAGAAGATGAGCTATTGAAAAAAACACACAAACACCCTTATCAAACAAAGTGTGTTCATTAAGCCAGCAAGTCACATTTGATGTCGCCCATTGGCTCAAAGGGGAGAATAAACATCCAAAGCAATCCTGGACACACCAGAGTTGTCCCTGCTATTAATCGTCCTATGCACACTGGTTGAGTATTTTTGCAACCCTTTTTAACGTAAAAACAACGTGGAGACTCAGGGGGAAGCCTGCACACCTCTGCGGTTTTCACAAAACAGTGAATGGAATGTCTAAAATGAGGATAAGAAGAGGGAAACACCACATGAAACAGGAAGTGGTTGAATATTAAAAATAGCATAGATGGAAGTGAAGCTCTGAGATTGGTTTCAGTCTTCACCTCAAAATCCAGGACAGGTAGTGACTCATGACTTACTTTAGTTAGATTTTCTAGTGACAATGCTTCTCTAACCCGTATTTTTATTTATATCTCAGTGAATAATTACAACAAAAGTTCAGAGCGTTTTTTGAAAGAGTCTGACATATTTTCACAGTTTCAAACTAAAAGTAAACTCCTCAGTTTAAAGTGGCACTGCTCTCAACATCTATGTTTTCAGTATCACACACTCGCCCCCTGCTGAGTTTAAAGGTAGCTGTCAAAGTTTGGCCTCTCAACAGTCGACAGCGGCTGCAGTCAGTCTGGATTCAGCAGTTGCACTGGATACCAACGCTGACCCAGTTTTCACAGCAAAAACAGCCGTCTGTAGAGACTTCTCAAACCTCCTCTGCAGCATATTCCACTTCTCTGCTTACCCTCAGTATGCTCTGCATGTTCAAACAGTCACATCTTTAACAGAACCTACCTTAAACATAGCTTACATCTCAATCCTCACGCACAGACTTTCACACTCACAGCCTTCTTCTTTGCTGTATATACATTTGAGGCTGTTTTCACACTAGTGCAGAAACATTGGAAAGCTCCATTTGTATAAGAGTTCCATATATATCATTGTTTTGGGGATTGTTGTCGAGACATGGTTACATTTCTTCTAACCTCCTTATGTGTAAAGTTGCTTCACCCTTTTTTGTTCCGTTGTATCCACTCTGTAGGGAATTTTGCTAAAGCTCAGTGGTGCAAAATGGCCACCTGATGTGAATTGAAGAGCCAATGCAGTCAGAAAAACATGTTTTAAAGCTTGAGCCCTGCCAAGAACTTAGTTTATTCCAAACTTTATCTGAAAGGCTTAAAGTCAATTTGAGCCGAGAACTTTTGTTACTTTAAAACCAAAACAAAACAAAAACTGCTGCATAATATTACAGGTTTGCAGTGTATTTACAAAACATTGACAAAAACTCAGCTTCCTTTTTACTTTTTTCTAGACATAACTCTCATAAGTGTACCCATTTGACCAGGCTGACTTTTACTACCAGGTGCTGTACCCTAATTCCCCTGACACACACACACATTCGCACACACTACTTTTTTCTGCTTTTCTATCAAACTCCTCCATCCATCAACACAGACAGCTACGCAAAGTGTGTGTGTGTGTTTGTACTTTGTTAAGCCTCGGTGAAAACAGATATTGGCCCTAATGGAGAATCGATGTAAGGCGAAGTGGAAAACGGCTTAGTGTATTTTGGAGCGCCCTGCCTGGTTTGTGAGTGGGTCAGAGGATGGAAAATTACCACAAACATGTTCCTGCCACTTAAATGAGGTAAAAAGGATAAGTTATAAATCTGAGTTATAATGTTATGAAAATTATTATAATATATTAAGTGCTATAATCAGAATAAAGATGGAATTTCATAATACAAACTAATAATACAACGGGAACAGTTGAGATCACATATTTTTACTGTTCAAACCAATTGCAGCTGCTGTGGCTCTATACTGACACAAATCATACTTTACCCTTTGTTTTTGTCATCTATAGTGAATGTTGGCATTAAAACACTTAATTCTAATTATTAAGAAATTATGGTCTTTTTTATTTAAATATTTGCTTTCCTAAAAAATATTTTGGCCTCAATAATGTTGTATTATGTAGTTCAAGCTGCTTAGAGGTAGTGTTATGAAGTTAAACAGGTCTCTCTCATATATATCTTATATAACTGTGAAAACATTCATTTCATTTCAAAAGTGAAAACATTTGAACACATCATGATAACAGTATAATTGACCTTTGCCCTGTGCAGATTTGTACTGAATAGAGCTTGAAAGCATCATAATGTAACTCAATGCAACCTCTGTTTACTTCAGTTGTTAACTACGTTGTGCCCACTGGCTCTGATTTCAAAACAGATGTGTTGTTCACAATATATCATCCACACAATAATCTACAAAATCTAAACAGATTCTAAATTTAAAGCTGGATGAGGTTGTTAATGTAGATTAAAAGCTGTAAACTGAGCAGTGTGTCAGTGGCCCTCCCCTCCCTCTCGGCCTCCTTTGTCTGCTCCTGGAGGAAGTCTGTAGGGGCCGTCGCCTCCCGTTTGGCCCCGTGAAGTAGATGGTTGGAGATCGATGCAGAGGAACGAGCTTTCCCTGACCCAGCCTGTGTGATGGCAGAGCACCGGCTCTGATCTGCGGCTCTGATCTGCGGCTTTAAGCTGCTCCCAGAGGCTCAGATGTGTACGTGTGTAGATGTTCCGAGGTTAAATATGTGTGTTAAACGGTGATTACTAACAGATAGATATGTGGTTCCCTTGCTGCGCTTGTGGTTTGAGATTGTTTCTGCAATTCTTCAAACATTTGTTTAAAGAGTCAATCATTTGAAATAAACATTTGTGATTATCACATCCCCATTAGAGCGCCATAATTATATATATTGACATTTATATAGTGGTTACAATTATCACGTGACCTCAGTTATTACATTTAAACTAGAATCTTTTCCATTTTCGATCTTTTGACTTATGAAAGTCTACATTTCCAGAGGTTTGAGAAAACGTAATTTTTTTTCTTAGTTTTTTCTTTCATACCTGTTTGTGGGCAAGGGATAGGAAATAAATCTATGTGTATCCCTCCAGCAGCCCTCTGTAAGATGTATCACGGTGGCAATAAAAAGCAGTAGAGATTCCCAGTAGAGTAATGGGGATGGAGTTGTTTGATGGTAATTATGTTTTCCCCAATATTTTCCCAGCCTGCTGGTCGGGAGGATGATTCGCTTGCTGTTGTGTGTGTGCGTGCGTGTGTCTGTATGTGTGTATAAATGGCTGTGTGATCCAGTTAGAGTGCTGGGGGACTGAGAGACGGGCTCTCTTATAAGGTTAGACTGGAATTTATGATCCTGAGACGCGACAAGAGCTAATTTAGAGGAGCGGGAATGAAACCTGTAGACCGGGGAACCATGATTCTTTCATTTTCAGCATTAGAGAACACACTCTCTCTCACACACACACACACACACACACACACACACACGTTAGATGGAAGCAGGGGGAATGATTTAATATATCTGCATAGAGCCAGCGTATCCTGATTGTATTTATATTCTATTCAGTTTCTTTTATCTTTATTTCCAATTGCGAACTTGACCGCTGCAGAATTGAGCAGTTCATGAGTTTACATCTTTTCTCTCACTTTCTGGCATGACTCAAAAAACTTTTTTATTCAACGTTATATTGGATTCTTTATTCAACATATTATTCAATATGCCCGCCTGGCATGCATCATAACCTTTTGCTATTACTAGGCGGAGCAATACGTAACAGAGCGAAAGGAGATATCTAATGTTTCTGAGACGAATACTTTCCTGTCAGTTAAACTCCATTTGTAGGAGGATAGGGACATCTATTCTGTAAATAATAATGCAATGGTCTG
Organism: Dissostichus eleginoides; assembly: GCA_031216635.1. Lineage (NCBI taxonomy): Eukaryota > Metazoa > Chordata > Actinopteri > Perciformes > Nototheniidae > Dissostichus > Dissostichus eleginoides. Next base: position 13,994,429 of record CM062264.1, read on the forward strand.
AACAATATCCGTGAATTGTTCTTACAAATATTTCATCTGGTAAACCTTTGCTAAATGCCAGCTATATATCTTTTTTTTCAAGTGCGAATTCCCTCTTTTGAGTATTGACTACTTGTGTTGTATTATTTCATGATCAACAAAAGATATGAGTTGAAAAACAAGCATTTGTCAGGCAAGAAAACGGATTTCTTTTTTACAATTTGCTGATATTTTGTAGCTATTAATAGATAGAATAGATCCTCTAGAACTATACACATTAATAAAGCCTGTAGATACCTATACAGAACATTCAGGCAATGCAAAAAAAGAAAGTAACAGAATCCACTGAAAGCGTAAAAAATAGAATAAAGGAGAGGGGGAAAAATCTTTAAAAATAATGGAGGGGTGATGAAAGCCAGAGCTTCGAGTGCTCAATCTGCTGGAATAAAGTAGTAAGTCTGTTTCTTGATGGCGAAGGGGAACCGGGACAAATCACCAGACAGCCGAGCGAAAAGGGCACAGCCGAAGTTGAAAGATGAGGGGATGAGAATTGTAATAGATGTTCTTCTCTATTTAGTTCAGGTTCATGCTTCCTGCAGCCGCCCGGTGTCTGCGGAGATGTACGGTGGTCTGCAGGGGTCAAGCAGAGACGTCAGCTGTGCTGTAACCTCTGACTGTCTGAGTGAGGTTTCACCACAGTCCTGATCTGTGCTCTGGGTTAGATATACAGGGAGCTCCTGAGGAGGGTGTATGCTCCATGAACAAAATACCAGGACAGCCAAGTGGAACAGTACAAGCCCTTTGTGATTTTAAAGTACTCCTCTACTTAAAGGAGGGCAGAGCTGCACAATCTGCAGTGTGCTATGAATCAGTTTCAATCTTTAATAATCAATATTCTGCAGATTTAGTGAACGCTCAATAATATCCATACTGTTAGTTCACAACAAGCAGTATGAAAAACCTGGAGAAATGTCGATTCAGAAATACTTTTATCAAGCAACACATTTGTATTATGTGCTAATCAAACCAATGTTTTCAGGAATGGGATATCACTGTATTACATGTTACTTGTTATACTGTATAAATGTATTGGTGCAGTTTTTGATAAATCACAGACAACAATCATCTTCATTCTTAAAATATTGCAACCATAATAAAAAGGCAAAAGACTACATTTGTTTTGGATGGTAGTCAATATTTACAAATGTGTTGGTTAAATATTGTTATACAGGGCTTCGTGATACAGAGTTCTGTCTCTTCAGTCAGCTTGTGCACAGAAATGTAATTATTCCTATTGGTGAAGCGATTTTCTTTCTTTTTCCTGATATGTTTAAATTCACCTGAACAGCAAATGGTTGTTTCAGGTAAGAAGTATATTAAGCAAATGTCAGCGCTATGGAAATTCTTGCCATAACGTGTGGATAAATATGTGGATTTGAGACTCCAGCTCACACCCCTCTCCCTCTGATCTCCCTCAGGTGGCCTCCCGTACGAGTTCAAGGTGGTGATCGCCGGCAACCACGAGCTGACCTTTGATAAGGACTTTATGGCCGAGCTGGTCAAGCAGGATTACTACCGATTCCCCTCCGTATCCAAACTCAAACCAGAGGACTTTGACGATGTGCAGACGCTCCTCTCAAACTGCGTGTACCTGCACGACTCGGACGTCACCATAAAGGGATTCCGGATATACGGGGCGCCCTGGTAAGAGCAGCAACCTTCCTTTTTATGCCCACCATTTAAAACTGCTCTCATTACTTTCTGCTTTTCATTCCCGCCGAGTCGTATTTCTGTGCCGTTGTGTTGCGGATCCCTGAGGTGAAGGTGTGCCTCTGTCAGTGTCTGGCTGCCTTCCAGCTGCCCTCGCTGCAGTAACTCAAAGAGGGGCCCTTCTTACACGCAGGGTGTTACTCCCAGCTCGCACATTTCTTTATGAGCTCGGGACCTTCGCCTGCTCCCCGGGCTTACGTTACACCTGTGTTTTGACGCGAGGTTAAGTGATACGCGTGGTACCGGGACACCTTGTCAATAGGCTCTCAGGTGTGGAAAAAGTGAAGAGCAGGATGGGGGGGGGGGATGTTTGGTGGAGGGACGGTGTAAGCAGCATGTATTCAACAGACAGAAGCAGGCGGGAGTGTGAAGTGTTTTTGCAGAGAAAGAGCTTGTAGTCACGATTGAAGAAAGCTCCTGAGATCACAGCTGCGCTCACTAATGTTCGGTCAAAATGTCTTTCCCTATAATGCTTATGATGCTAGAGAACGGTACTCAGTGTTAATGAATATATACTGTGTATATTTATATATACTATATACTGAATACATTTGGATTGATCAAATAAGACCTTGAATCACCTTGAATATTGAGAATCTGGGATTAGTTAATGAATAACCGATTAAAACATTCCTTGGTTGTTGCAGCCCTTCATGAAATTGCTCACGTATTCTGAGCAATATATATATATATATATATATATATATATATATATATATATATATATATATATATATATAATGAAATACAAAGCATCTCCTCAAATCAGTGAAGCAAACATTTGCATTTAATGATAAATCTAGAGCAATTGTATTTTCTCTTTATGCCTATCTAATCTATTCATTGACTCATTTCAGCATCATTTCTCTGCAGTAGAAAGTATCCAAGACAGGCGCTGATGCTTTGCTCTCTCTTTGCTCGATTCTCCAGCTTTAGTCCAGTGAAAGAATCCCTGTAGTTCAGTGTGACCCATTGTGGCCGTACAGTATTTGGAGAGTCTCTCAGTGTGCCCTCTGCCCTCGTGCTCTGCAGCTGTGTGTTCTGTAGTGTGACCGGTGGACTGTGTCACTTCCTGTCCGGCTGTGACTCCCTCTGCTCTCTGTGTACACTGGTTCCCTCACAAGTCAGCTCCAGACCTAAAATAAGTATTTAGGTCACACCTTCATCCTCCCAGTGGCTATCATTAGCAGGTCTGCAGCCGGGCTTCAGGAGTAGCAGAGGACAGCGACCCGGCATTCAGACATCACAGCAGCAGGAAGGAGAGATTACTTATTGTGTCCTCCATACTTCCTGCTTTCCATCCCTCTGTTTGAAAGAGGAAGGATGCTGCCCCCCTCTCCCTGGTGGGTGTTTAGTGTGAGGGCTGGTAAATATCTGTTGTGACAGCTTGGGGTCTCGTGAGAGGCGGAGAGGATAGCTTGGGTGCCCCCTTCCCCCCCACAATGCCTCCTCAGCTTCCTCACCTCCTTCACACCCATATGCCATGGTGGCCCGAGGTCTGGCCTGCTGGTCCAGTGTGAGGTCTCACTTAGCCCTGCAGTGACCCCTCACTTCATCAACAGCTCAGCAGCTCGCCGCCTGGGTGGGCGAGCTCCTCGGAGCCCCTCAGCGCTCTGCTGCTGCAGGACGCGCCGCGACAGCATCACTCAGGAAATGTAGCGTGTAACTACCAGCTGATAAACGCCGCAGTGGCCTCCTCTGCTGCTGCTGCTGTCCTTCCACACAGGAGACAGGAAGCAAAAAGCAGAGCAATGCTGGCCTACGTCGCTTCGAAACAAGACCTTTACCTTGGTCCTTTCTATGGCAACCTTGACCCAGTAAAGGTGCAGCACTTCAGAGCAAATAGATCCTGCGAGAGCCAGCAGAAAGACACAATAGTTTTACATTATCAAACAAGTATAAGAAAACACAACTTTAATATTCTCTCCACACCTCCTCTTATATCACGCTAAGAATATAAATTGTGTTTTGCATAACATACCAACTGGACTAATTAGTCAGTTTACTTGTACCTCCATAGCAGGAAGGACTATGACATTTTCTCTCGGGCATCATAGGAAGCAGCAGCAGGTTACAGCTGTGCACAAGATGGAGGAAACATCCCGCTCTGATTGACTGATTAGCAACCTTACACCCTTCACCCATCACTGCTCCAGCCATTCTTTTCTTATCAATCCATCATTTAAATGTCTGTTTTTAAAGGTCTTCTGCTGCAGCGCCTTTCAAACATAATCCATGTTTTATTTGCAGCAGGTTTTCTGTACAGCATATGGCCATTCACAGCAAAACCTTTTTAAATACGACTGAGGAACAGTTAATTCAGTACAATTCGTTTGGACACATCTGTGTCTGCTGTCCTTGCATCAGGCCTAAAGAAGCACACACAAATGAAACATCGATTTAGATCAAATCAGAGAAAATCTGCTCTTTCCCACGCTGATAGTTCCAACATTGTATCTTCTGAAACAGAGGAAGTAAAGCCTGTTCTCTACTCCACTCTTCAGGGACTGAGGCGGATTTGAACCAAGCTCTGTCACACACATAGCTTTTTGGTTAAATATGTGTCCAACAAGTTGCCTCAGTTAATTAATCTCACCAGAGAGTCTGAAAAATTGCCCCAGATGTTGTAAATCTTACACGGTAGAATTTATTGCTGGGGGAAATATTTAGAGTTGATATTAATAGGAAATCAGGTGACTTTAGGATAGTGATAAGAACTAGATATTTTAAATTACTTCTTTTATTATGATCATGTCAAAAGTTGAAGTGTTGATCATGTTCTTGTCTTTCTGTCTTTTTCAACTATCTCTTGTAAAAAGTGTTGATGTGCGAACAGCCTGCTCTGAGTAGTTTCTTCAGAAATCAGGTACTGAAACATGAACATAAACATCCTTAATACATTAAGCAGTAGGAAATATCTTTCCATCTTATATCAAATAAGAGGATGATTATTTTTCCAATAAATCATTTTCAAAATTACAATTCTCACCACTTCTCCAAGGTGATGTCACCTTTTTGTTTGTTTTGTCTCCCCAACACTCTGAATATGAAGGAGATTTGGTTTGAAATGAAACGCATCAAATACAGAAACAGCAGCAAATCATCACAATTGAGTGAAACCAGCTTTATTCAAAATATTTGCTTTAAAAAATGGGTTTCTGTACAACTTTGACCTGAAGGACAAACCCATTTTGTTAGAGATATTCATTTTCCAATCTTTTCTTTATGAACAAATCTACCTTTTATAATCCTGTTAGCGGACTCTATACATTTCTATACAGAACTCTCTTCTGACCCTTTTCACTTCTGCTTGGAGTGAAAGCAGTGTAGCCTGAAAGACACACAACACACACCGTTTAATGACAGATGCTTCACAGACCGAATACTTAAACCTCCTCTTCTCTCACACACACACACACACACACACACACACACACACACAATATTTCAGGCTTCTGCACCTTGTCAGTCAAGCCTCTCTTAAAAGTAGCTGAAGGTTTTATTCACGTCGTTAACTCTTTCTGCTCCAGGCAACACAATTGTGGAGGAAAGTAAAACTCTTGAGTCCTTTTCTCTGAACTTGAAACCCATTTAATTTATTTACGAATCTTCTTTTTAATCTTCCGTCTTTGATCCACTGCTTTAATGCAAGATGTGAATTTCAGTTTGTTGCCCTTTTGTAAATGCTAAAAAGTTGAGTGGCGTTCCAGTGGATCAGTACAGCGTGTGCAAAACACGTCAGGTCTAAAAGTTTAGCTGTTTTTAAAAAGTGACCAGGTCTCTACACATTATACACTCTACACACTAAATGGGAATGTATGGTATTGTATCAATATCGTTTTTATTATATATTCCTAAGAAATTGTTGGTTGGAAAAAGATGACTTAGAGGTAAATATTTTATCCCAGTTTGTCATTTGTTGTTGTCTTCTTTAGTGGCCATTTCCATAAAACAACACACATTACATTATTTTATTTAAATATTTTCTCTGATATAAAAAATAATCCTAGCATTTCTAGTTTGTAATTGTTTGTTATAAGCTGCTTAAAGCTAGTGTTAGAACGTAAAACAGGACAAATTCATAACCTGTTTTACGCCGAAAACAAAATGTTACTTTATTGCAATTGAACACATTATGAAACCTTTGCCAAATAATAATTCTTACACATTAGAGCTTGAACTAATTATAGTGTATGCTTTTGAGTGTTTTTTTTCTTCGCCATAGCGCTGTTCCCAAACACGATACAGACTGCGCGTGTTATGTCTTTGTTCACACGCAACTATCGCAAAGCATCCATATTCACGGAGATGATTGTAAAATATTGGAAAACTTGGCACCAGTTTTCAATACCCATCCCTAACACTAAGGCAGAATAACTAATTAGCCATCCCAAATATTCCCAAAAATGTGCCCTGTCTAACTTTGTTCTGCTTATTTTTCTTTTCAATTATTGTAAACCAAGTAACATTTGATATTGGCTTTCAAGATCACACTAAATATGCAGGCCTAAAGACATCATTTTCAGTTATGCGAATCTGGAATGAGCATCGGTCTTTATTTCATAGACTAAATTACAAATCAATTCAAATAAATCATGGAAGTTAATCATCAAATAATCTCACACACAGACATCAATAATAGAGGGAGTGACCGGTCAGGCGGCTCACAGATATCCGAGGAATCCTGCTGGTGTTGCCGTCTCCGATAAGCTCTGCTGACTGAAACAGAACAGAGCAGTAGGAGCAGAGAGGAAAGGCGGTCTGTGGGGATTAACACGTTTTGTGATTCTTGACTTGACCGCAACTTAACTCCCTGGTCCAAGGTCAAACTGTTGCTGCTGCCTCCCCTGATCCTCCCTGCTCTCCTCTCTTTTCCTCTGCGGCGTCCACTGGGGAGTCTCTTCCTTTCCTGTCATATCAACTCTTTTAATTCTGCTTTGAGATTCTCTCCTATTCCATTGACTCAATACTATTCTCCTTGCTCCTCATTTCTGGTCATATTTGTATTCTTCTCCTCTTCTCTTTCCTCACAGTAATCACTTTTGTTCCTGTTAGCAAATTAAATGACAATCAATGTTTGGTTGGTCTGTTTAATAGCAAATCAGTCCGCTGGCTTGCCTTTGTGTGCACGTATGTGTGTATTTGTGTGTGTGCATTCCCGAGGCGGCAGATTAAATCCAACTGCCCTCATTTGACTCTCTGAAACTCGCCCCAAGGGAAACCTGGAGGGCCAAATGCAGATTTGTCATTTGCAGATTTTAGTTTTATTCATGTATTCCTTTCTCACTGTAAAGGTCAGCTGTGTGTGTATGTGAGCGAGCGTGTGTGTGAGACGGAGAGGAAGCGAGAGGGAGCTAAGCACAGCGGTGGTGTATGAATATCAGGCAGAAATCTGTGAGGTTTGTTTTCCTCTGGAATAATTTCCCCTCCTCCATCTATTCGTCTCTCTGTCTTCACTTCGTGGCCAAAAGTACATGATGGTTTACTTTGGGAAAAATAATACAAAAATATTCACATGTTTAATCACTCTTTTCTCTTGTCGGACAATAACTAATTATGTCCTTGTTATAAACTACATAACAAAACTGCAGATTAAAATCCAAGGTATTCACTTTATTTGGACGTATTGATGTGATATTCCTCACATCTCCACAGCGAACTCTAACGTTTCTGTCTCCTTCATCTCTAACTGTAAATAACAAATATTCAAAGAACTGATGAACACTTCCATTCAAAGAGTTACCTTTCCCTGAAAATCAGGCCACAGGTCTACTCACCTTTTTAAGGTTATTTAAAATTATTTTAAAGGTTTTTCTCTTTGTTGAAATTAGCTTTTTTCTTTTTTTAAATATAGTTGCTGAAGGCCAAAGTCATGGACTTTCAAATCATTACTTGGGCGACTGTGGCTGCGAGGGAGTGCGGTCGTCTCTCAACCAGAAGGTTGTGGGTTCGATCCCAGCCCATGCAGTCAACATGTCGATGTATCCATGGGCAAGATACTTAACCCTGAGTTGCTCCCGATGGCATGGCCAACGGTGTGTGAATGTGTGTGAATGTTAGGTCCTAGAGTAAGGTACACTGCTCTGTGTGAATGGGTGAATGACATGTAGTATGTAAAGCGCTTTGAGGGGTCTTAAAGACTGGATAAAGCACTATATAAGTACAGTCCATTTACCATTTACCATTATGTGAATAATCTTTATTTGTAAAAGATAACTAATATATTCACATCATTGTATTTATTATGTTTATACAGCTCTATACGTGAAAGAGAACACACAAGCATAGTGAATGTTCTGTAGTGTCTGTGTGAGATCTGACATTAGTGTCGGCTGCTTTTAGCTTAATCACCCCTAACTTAAGTCACCTCTTTGCCGGCGCCATCCGCTGTCAGTTTGTGTTGGCAGTCTGCCCACCAGACACACACACACACACACACACACTGAGTGAGACAAACTGTTTTCTCTCTCATAGTGGGAGCACATGGCAGCGTTACCTCGATGAGGCAATGGGTCCTGACAAATGTCCGTCACCAAGAAGTCAAGGGCTTATTTCACTCTGCAGAAAGTTAAAGTCAAACTTTCTGAGCTTCTGACATGCCAACTATGGTTGGGAAAAAAACATGTAGTGGATAAAAATAGTTTGTATTTTGCCACCCAAGACAAATGCCTTTATTTCCTGCAGGGAAATTTGTATTTATTAATTAAAATCCAGTGTTGGATGTACAATTGTAATAGACAGAGATTATTATTTAGTGCTATAGAAAAACACTGTCAGCGCCTAATTCCCTCTGAAATTCAGGCAGGCGGTAATTGTTTGTCTTAAATATTGATTCAGGAGTTATGTAGATAAGAAATAACATTACAGTTTTGTAGCTGAATCAATATGTACTTCTTTATCCCTTGCGGACGTTTACAAGGTTTAACAAGCTTTGGTTCCAAAGGAAACTAAAATAAAAAATGGTTGTCGAGCTACAAAAAAAAGCCTTTTTATTTTTTCGTTATGGGAAATGAAATCGACAGTCGACAGCCATGTCACATTAATTACAGCAATGTTTCAAGATTAATGAGATATTGATTTATTGATGTTAAAATGTGACACCTTTACTTAATGGAGCATAAAATAGAGATCGTCAAGCATCTGTTACCGTGGCCGGATCATTGTGGACACTGCTGTGTATGTGTGTGTGGTTTTTAATGTGTGTATTTCTGCTGTTGTTGTTGGCCCTGCTTGCTGCACCCATGGGTGCTGCTGCAGCTGCAGGTGGGCGGCTGGGCGCTCAGGTTAAAGATGCGGGATGTTCAGACTGTTTGGAGCCTCCTGCAGCTGCTGATGAAGGCTCGAGGAGGAGGAGGAGGAGGAGGAGGAGGTGTGTGTGTGTGTGCGTTGGCGGTTTTGTTCTCGCAGGCTGTCAAGGTCTGCAGGTGTAGCTGTGTGTGTTGATTGTATATGTGCGTGTAGCATTTTTCAGTGTGTGTCAAAGGATTGAATGAGAGGGTTAAGTGATGGATTTGTCATCGCACGCTCGCTCTGCAGTATGTCGACTCACAGCGTTCCCTGCTAAATGACTCACACACAGAGACAGTCACATACACAGAGACAGAGAGACAGTCACACACAAAGAGACAGTCACACACACAGAGACAGTCACACACACAGAGACAGAGAGACAGTCACACACACAGAGACAGTCACACACACAGAGACAGTCACACACACAGAGACAGAGAGACAGTCACATACACAGAGACAGTGAGACAGTCACACACACAGAGACAGTCACATACACAGAGACAGAGAGACAGTCACACACACACAGAGACAGTCACACACACAGAGACAGTCACACACACAGAGACAGTCACACACACAGAGACAGAGAGACAGTCACACACACAGAGACAGAGAGACAGTCACACACAGAGACAGAGAGACAGTCACACACACAGAGACAGTCACACACACAGAGACAGAGAAACAGTCACATACACAGAGACAGAGAGACAGTCACACAGACGGAGAGACAGTCACACACACAGAGACAGTCACATACACAGAGACAGAGAGACAGTCACACACACAGAGACAGTCACACACACAGAGACAGTCACATACACAGAGACAGAGAGACAGTCACACACACAGAGACTTAACAAAGGTGTGTTCATACAAATGGATTAAATGTTTCACATCTCCCTTGACTCCTCCTTCCCCCCCGTCGCCTCCCACCCCAAGGTGAGCCCCCAATGTGTCAGAGGGAGAGTGATGGCTCCTCGTCGTCGTTTAATAAAGCTCTCCTCCGCGGCCTGGTGTGCATCAGTCACCGGCCGGGCAGCCAGAGGTCTGCCTCACGACGGGTCGCAGCTCCATCACACTCTGTCAGGCCTCGAAAAGGCTGACACAGCCAAAAGATCCAGGCCACAACACGAGACTCTCCGGAAAAAAGTCATTTAGTCTGGTGTTCACATTTGCTCTTTTTTTTTTGTTGAAATGCAGCCCTTGTCCAGTTTTGGTTTGGTCGATGTGTCTTTCTCGTGATGCAGAAGGAGTGAATCCATTCGTCATGACTTCTGACAGTGTGGAATCAGATCACTCAGTTTGGAGGCTTGCTGTGTTTGCAAGCCTCCAAGAAATAGTCCTTTTAGTAAAATGTCCAGATTATTTTCTTACACAGGAAAACTTAAAGAAACTCCCAGCAGTAAGAAAACGTCCTTTGCTTTGTTGCACTATATTTACAATCCCTTTTTCCTAATTAAAAAAAACTTTACACAAACAAGGACTTTGTGGACATTTTCTTGACACCTTTGATCCAATAGTAGAATTATATAAATATAATAATAACAAATCATTTAGTTTGTCATCAACATCTCAGGATTTTGGACTGTTGATTTATAGTTTAGATTGGAAGGGTGAACCTTCTTTTGAGGCCATTTGTCTGCTCGGCTTATACAAATCCTCTGTAGTTAATTTGACATCCTGCTCTGCTTGTCTCTGTGTTGAGTTTTTGTTGGTCTTCAGTCTGAATCAGCAACAGTCTCCTGTGAGGGTTTCCCACCTTTTTGTGTGTTTTTGTGCCAAAAACTGAGCGCTCAGAGACTGAGAGAGACAGCTGTGTTCAGACGCGGGTTTGTTTCTGCTCTCTAGATGTGTAGCAGAGTGTTGGCTGCTCTGAGGTCAGATCGTGTTTGTCCCTGACAGTGTGGACAGACTGTGGTTACAATACACATAAGGCCCCCGGCTGGGAGGTAATCACTCCTGTGGCTTTGCGCTTGTGTGTGTATGAGTGTGTGTGTTTGAGTGTGATAGGCTCAGTTGACGCTCTGCGATTCGAGGCTCCATGTCCCTTTGATGGGGACACATTGAGACAGACATAAAGAGCTGTCTCTCTTCTTATTCTACATGTGTGACCAAACCTACAGAAACTAATGGATAAAAAGCTGCTTGAGTGCATCTTTTTCTTTGTCTGTTGTGAGGTAAATGTATAGATCTGGCTCTCTCTTTTCACCTAATGTGGTTTATATCTTTTATCTTGAAGCTTGCAATTGTTTTCTTCAAGTATGAGACACATCCATCCATCCCCACCGAGACACGCCAGGCTAAAAGGAAATGCAACCCACCTTCAGCTATTTTTGGTTCCAGCGTGAAAGTGTAGACGTGTTTCTTGCTTGGATATTCAGATATAAGCTCCAAGTCTTTTGTCTTTTTTATGAGCTTTCACAGAAATGAGGTATTCTGCAAGATTTTAGCTGCATATTGTGCAAACATACTTTTGGTACCTACAAAAAGAACTGTCATGTTTATTATTCTTTTATCAGATAAGCAGATTTATATCTTTTCTGCAAGAATCTTGTTTTTACATAATGTGTAGTACAAGAGATTTTGGCTTCTTTTATAACAAATGATTAAATGAGATCATCATATTTTTCTCAAATCATACCCGGCCCCAAATAACAATAACAAGACCTGTAGATTTTAGGTGTCTTTTTTTCTATTTACTAATTTCTACTTCCTAAATGGTATTCTCTATATTGATGCTGATACAAAAGCCCCGCTAGGGATGGTTGTTTCCAATTTTCAAAATCATCACATCTGTTACAATCCATTGCAATTGTGTAATCAGTGTGTCAGTTTGTATTTGTTTGGTCCATATCAAATAAACCACAAGAAAAGAGACTGGCAGTGCAGATTGTTTGGAGTGGGCATGTAACCCCAATCAACTCCTGGAAGCGACCTCAAAGCGTGAGTGTTTCTAGGCAGCGGGAAAGAGAGGTGGATGCTGACATCTGACAGCCAGCAGTTCCTCGTGTTCAGAAGGCTGAGCAGCACAGAAACAGACTGAAAACGCTGCAGATAAGGCTGCAGTGACCAGGCTGTTGACTCCCCTCCTCTGCAGTGTCTGACCTCCTGACGTGCTGCTATAACCCTGGCTGTAAACAAGAGACCTCTGAGTCCATGTGACTCTGGTTAACTTGTACTTGACCAAATACAACAAGGACTCTTTACTCTATGGGTGAGACCTTTTTCCTTTTTTTTTCATCATGATGAATGGCTTTCTTCAGCGCTTCTGATCCCTCAGCCAGCACCAGCTTTTTTTCTTAACAGGAAAACACACGAGGTCCGGTTCCACTTTGCTTTAAAAGAATGGACAGTCAAAGGTCAACTGCATGCTTTTGTTTCGGTGAACAGACCATTGGATCATTCATACGAGGGTTATACAGCAAAGTTACCTCTCATACTATTTATTTGTCTCGTGACTTGTTTGGCCTTCCGATGCCGGCCTTGCACCCTTGCAGCGAGGTCCTCGCTCTTTCATTGCGCTGAAAGGGCTCTGAAGTGCAAGCTTCCTATATGCTGAAAAGCCTTTCCTCTTCCTCCCCTCCCTCATTCCTACTTTTCTATTCGGCCTCTATTCTTCTTCTCCCATGTCAGTCAGTGGATAAATGTGTGCAGGCGGGTGTTTTTTCTTCACGGAGAGAAGAGGTAGAGGAAGAAAAGAAGTAGCAGAGACCAGTGGGGGAGGAGGACAGGTTAAGGAGGAGGGGAGGCTGTCGGTGGTGGCTGCTTGCCTTTCAGCCTGTTTCACATTGGCTGGCTACCTGCTTGCTGTTGCCTGGTGACCTTTGACCCGGGGGCTGGCGGGCTTCAGTGGCAGCGTCAGCTTTAATTAGAGAGCCACACGACTCGACGCTCTGCAGAGCCTCTGATCCTCCACTGCAAACGTTCAGACTCAGGGCACAGGGGGCGACAGATGCATGTAATGACAGACACACAGGGTGAGATCATCCAGTTCCCACAGAGAGTAACACTTCAATATATCAATGTCGGTTCTGATCTTCAATTCTGGTTTCAGTCGGGGTCTTTGTCCAAGAAACCGAATGATGTTGGATAAGAAACACAAGAAACCATTAGCTCCTAGATAGACTATAAGGTTAATACCTTATCTACTTTTTGTTTTTATAATTTTATTTAGCCTTTACTGAAATAAATATACCAGGAAGACTGACAGAAAATCACCAACAAGGAAATATTTCCTCTGCGTGTCAATGCTGTTGGTTTCCTCCAGCGGCTGTAAAGTCGGCCTTCAAAGTGCGCTACATTTCCAAGAGGATTAATTAGATTAAACAAAGTGTTTGCTCGCTCCTTAAAAACTTTGTTTTCTCCGGCAGGACTGTGTGGCAGTGGGGGGGGGGGTTGTAAAGAGAATAATCAGTCCCATTAAGGCATAATGAAGGCATTGGTGGGCGGTTTGAGCCTGTGGGACCAGTCTGCTGTTTGTGGTTGCAACGTGAATTCACGCAGTGTTTATTTGTGTGTGTGCATGTTAAACCCCCACCTTGTCTCCACATTAAATCTTCCCCCCCCTACGTCAGGAAGTCTGTGTTTTGAGATGGGTAAAATCAATGTTTGTCTGCTGAAGCACCTGATGAAACGGGTTTAGAGAGACAAGTGGAGTATAAAAACAGACAAAGAGAAAGAGAAGAAATAATAACCAAAACAGAAAATAATCTGCCTGTATCATGAACTTATTTATTTATGTTTCCCTTTTAGCTTATACAAGTTCCTCTGGTCTTCCGGTCTTGTCATTTCAGTGAAATCCTTATAAAAACCCCTAATTAGTTTTCCTATTGTGTGTCTTTGTCTATCCTTGTGACCTCTAGTCTAGGTTAGCTTGGTGACTTTGGTTTGTTTACAGTGGAAGAGGAATCACCAGCCGTTAAGCCGGAGCAGAGATCAGCTTCCTCTCGCTAGCTTCGCCCACCAAGGTGAAACTGGCAGAACTGGCCTCACAGCAGTCGTTCTTCCACCTGTGAGAGCTGTAGCTGCTGCACAGAGAGTGCAGCAGCTACAGCTCTCACAGGTGGAATAACGACAATTGTGAAGGGTGTAGATTTTCAAGAACATTTGTTTCACACTAGAATATTTCTAAAGGTTTGTTTTGAATTAAACTGTTTGCCTGTGAGAGGTGGTAAAATAATGAAGTTGGAGGAAGACTGGTGGAATCCTTTTAATTAAACCCGGAAAAGATTGTTGTCAAGAAATTGTACTGAGATGTGAGAGAGGGAGAATAAGCAAGGGATGAAAAGAAAGCAGTGTGAGGAATACAGCGGGGGATTAAAGACAGTGAGCGAGTGTTACAGACCCCTGGCCAGTTTGCTGCTGTAATGAACATTAGGGCTGCGGCATAAATTTAATGACCTGTGAAACAAACAGCATGGCTGAGACCGGTGCCTCTGAATGCTAAGTGGCTCTATTATTAATACCAGCTCAGAGATGCCACTGTGTAAACACACTGTGAGACTCTTTCCCCTATGAGGCCCGTTAAACACACAGCGGCAGGGTGTTGGCGGTGCACCGCAGCTCTCTGAAACAGGGTCACGTTTTCCCTTGTACCTGCACAATTAATGGCACGTCGCCTGTTAACAGCCTACCTGCACTAACTAACAAGAAATGAATAGCAAGGAATACTTTAGTGATGGGGTATGAGCAAGCGGTAATAAATAGGTTCCATGTTTCTGAGAATTGAACAGGCAAATGAGCACAAATGAGTTGCAGGTTGCTGTTTTCAGTTGCCTTACGTCTCGCCTAAGCTTCCTATTTGAAGATACAGTATGTCCACGTTGTTTGGCGACATTACTTTTGTCATCACTAATAACGTGTTTCTTTAATTGAAATACATTTACATAAATTGTCTGTTATGATAATTTCCATGTTCGTATTTTGTGCCTCTACTGTGATATGTTTACATGCTATAACGTTCAAAAAGCTCTTTATTTTTGCCTGCCTAGCACCTCTTTTCACCCTGTGTCTGAAACCAAAGCCCAGTCTGCTCTGATTGGTTAGCTGGCCGGCTTTGTTGTGATTGTCAACCAATTAGAGATGTCCCGCCCCTTAGTCTATCATGTACAATGTGTTGGAGCTCTAACCAATAGAAGCCCGACTGTTGCATAGTGAGATTACTATGTTACTGAAGTAAACAAAGGAGTCCAATGGAGGTGTTTCAGGCAGGGTGGGAGTGTGTGGGAGAGGACTTTGGGATTTTAGCCTTTGCAGACCATGTACATGCCCAAAAACCTATATAGCTCCCTAGAGGAAAGGGAAAACCCCTAAAAGCATAATAGTGTCTCTTGGCAGTGAGGGAGTAGTAGGTATATTGGAAGGTAGGAGCTCTGAGTATGATTAGGAGCAATGCAGATTTAATCAAACGATTCAGCACAGCAGGGAGCACAGGGGGGACTTGAAGAGCCCAGAGCTAAGCAGATGCCTGCGACATGAGGACGGATACATGACACGAGGAGGCTCCTTGAGGCTATAAAATGCAATCACAATCCCCTGGATTGGTGCCCAAGATGGCTCAGCAACCAGCCGGGG
Source organism: Dissostichus eleginoides (assembly GCA_031216635.1). Classification (NCBI taxonomy): domain Eukaryota; kingdom Metazoa; phylum Chordata; class Actinopteri; order Perciformes; family Nototheniidae; genus Dissostichus; species Dissostichus eleginoides. Next base: position 14,010,047 of record CM062264.1, read on the forward strand.
AGTGAGGGCGAACTGTCAGCAGACGGTCCCCTGCTCCGGTCCTGAACCCCACCTCAGGCTACCTGCTCAGTCCAGAGATAAGATTCTAGAGACCCAAGGCTGCTATAAGAGCAGCCTTGGGTTTCCATCATTATCAACACTTTGGTCTTGGTTACAACCGGGGCGCGTGTATGTCTCTGACATCTGAATCTTTTTTTTTCTTTGCTGTGTTTGTCGTGGTATGTATGAGTGTGTACACTGGCAGGTCCTGGACCCAGCAGGACTCAGTCTTGTTTTCCGTCCCATGCGGTGTCTCACGCTATGAGGGGATAAATATTTGAAAAGCAGAGGAAGCCCTGTGTCCCCAGCTGCTGTGGCCTGAGGTGTAGCGGCTCTGCATTAACTGCACCTTTTACCTCACTATGTAACAGCCAGCACCTTTTACCACGCTGGCTCTTGTTCTTTCTTTCTACCTACACATACAGTAGATGTCAGCTCAAAGTGTACCTGACTATCTTGGCCATTATTTTCTGCAGAGTTCAGTGTGAAAGGTCACCAACCTAAGTGCAGGCGCAGCCGAAGCTTGGATGAATAAGTAATACCATCAGTGACAAAAAGTCTGGATACAACAGGAGAGATGCTAAGTGCCGGAAGGTCTTTGATAGGAAGGAAAGAAGTGCAAGCTCCACTGTGTTTTATGGCAAGTTTTAAAAGGAAGACATATTAATAATTTTAAATGGAGTTAAATCAGACTATATAAGGTGTTATTTTTTGCAGTTTAGTTATCCTCTAAAAGCAGTCCACACTTGAAGCTTGGTCCTCTGTAAACAGTGTACTATTGCTGCGTTAGGAATACAGTATAAACACACTGAAGACCACTAGAAAGTGTGGGCACCCCTGTCCATGTGTACTCTGGGACTTTGCTGCATGGTTTGAGATGGATAGTTCCAGTGAAAAGAGCCACAGCGCACAATGACAGTTTGGGGAAGGCCCTTTTCTCTTTTAACACAACAATGTCACTCTGTGCAAAACCAACTCCATCAAGAAATAGTTTGAGTTTGCTTCAGAGGAAGGACTGGTCTGCACAGAGCCCTGACCTCCGCCCCATTCAACATGTTTTGGATGAACTAAAACTAGTCAGACAGTATCACCTCATCACTTGGTGTTATCGTGGCTGAATGGGAGAAAGTTCCTGCAGCCAAGGTAAATAGATTATAGAGAGGCTTCCCAGGAGAGTGTACGCTGCTGTAGCATCAAATGAATGCCCCTGGATTTTGAATGAGATTTTCAAGACTGTTTGCAGAAACTGTTCATGTGTTTTGTTGCAAACCGACAACTGACCTAAAGAATAACCTTGTGTTTGTAGCCCTTGAGGTAAAGCAGCGTATTGAAGAAGTTGATGAACGTGCATCATTTTTGCACTTGGGTTGTGCCAACAGGTTTAAATGCATTTATAATGAGTCGCTTTTGATAAGAGTTTCAAAGATCACACATCAAATATAGCTGTCGTGTTCTGGGTCCATAAACATTATCTTTTACCACGTTGCCTTCATTTTTTTAATTACCTAAACTTGAACTTCATAGTTTCATAGTTTGGCTAATTTCAGTTATTTAATCTGACATTTTATAACAACAACATAATGCAATTTGACAATTCAAGATCACCTGCCTTGAAACTGACAACAACATTTAAGGACATAGGAGGCATGATAAAAAGTTGATTTAAATAAATGGATCATGAGATTTTACAGTGTAGGACTAAATCATGGATTAAACATTCACCACAGCTGGAACTGTTTTTCCCAGTATTCTCTTTTCCCAGTGTTCCACACACAAACGCTCTCACACACTTCAGTTTCTCCCACTCCGTCTCCCACCGCACTCTGTGGCCCGTGAGGGAGATGTGGATTGTCTGTAGCGAGCCATCAATCACGGCGGCAACGACAGCTCTATAAACAGAAGGGCAGCCTACCGACTGGCTGCTGCTCGCCGGTGATAGCATTCACATCGTCCTGCAGCACTTCCCTTCCTTCCGGCTGACCTCTGCACAGCTTCAGCGGCAAGGACGACACTCTGCTTATCTCTACTCGCTGGATTTAGACACCCGATGTGGGTGGTAGGAACCCCCAGGTGTCTGCAGGGCTGAAGTGTCGTAAATAAAAAACGTGGGCAAACTAGGACCTCCATTCAGTGATCAGGCAAACAACCAACAATGGAAGCAAAAGTCAGTTGTATTCAGGACATTTATTTTAAGGAATATGCCAAATGAATGGCAAAAGGGCATGATCTTTTAGACAGATTGATATCTGTAGATCCGCGACTGAAATTATTTTTCCACCATTCTCCCCTAAAACAACTGCATTTAAATGAACTTTTAGTGTGTTTTTATGGTTTATATTTTATGGGTACCTCTGTCCAACTCCTGAGTCTGACAGACTGCCCGTTTCAGCCTTGTGTGTTTTTGTTTTGTCTGTATTCCGGCTCTGTGTATACAAACCCATGAGGTTGACAATGCCAGTTTGTGTGCTTTCCTGTGCCTATTGTTGCCAATGCGTCTCCGTGCCCCGGTGAGCATCCACTCGTTGTAAGGTCCACACAATAACCGCGAACAGAGTGCCATGTATCTGCACTGGATCGACCCCCTGGCTCTTCCTGTTGCCTTTAACACCTCGTCCTCCCCCCCTTGACCTTTGACTTCTCCAGCAAATACTGGTCGGTCTGTCATGTCAGGACAAGGCAGGTTGTGCTCCCGGCTTTTTGACAGCAATATGTGCAGGGTGTCCGCGGGGTCTTAAAAAGTATTAAAAGTTGATAAATCAATTTAGTGAAAATGAAGGCTATTAAAAAGTATTAAAAAGTATTAAACGGCATTTTCCAAGGTATTACATTTTGTAGCTTGTTTTCAATAAGTATATCAATTGTCCAAAGAGGTTGTATTCTAAAGTCTGCCTGAATGTAATCATTGCGTAGGTGTGTAGTGTGATTCTGTGTAGTTTATTTATGGCATCCCGTTGGATTTGACGTCATCTGAACAGGACATCGCACGCTCACTGCTTGATAGCGCGCGAAGGTCCGTTTACGCCGGTTGTTAAACAACATCGTTATGGGGAAATGCAAGTTTGCGTCCAAATGGTTTGAAGATAAGGAGGAAGGACAATCAATACTGTATATAGTAAATGTGAGGTAAAGTGTGTCGCCAATGTAACCGGTTAAAACTCAAAGTGGCGATGAGGTCTTAAAATGTATGGAAAGGGTCTTAAAAAAGGTCTTAAAAGGTATTACATTTGACTTCAGGATTCCTGCATATACCCTGTTGTGAGAAGCTGCTGCTTTCTTTTACTATTCCTCAGAAGGAGAGTTGTTCCACAGTTACAAATACTAAAAAGATCAATCATCTGCATCAAGAAAAGCCCATTGTGTAAGCCAGAGCACCTTTAATATACATCTTTAATGTCTGTTAAATAGAATTAGGAAATATGAAGTTTATATATAGGGTGTAATCATTATAACTTCAAAAGGTCTCACATATCAAAGGTTAGCTTGATCAATCCCTTCATGATGGCAGAGGGTTTTTTGAAAACATGACATTTTGGCCATAGACATTCATTACACATCAGAGAATCTTGTAAATAAAAAGATGGACAATAGAGTGAGGTAATGTAATGATGAAGTTGATGCAATATGCTCTATTTAAGAAAAGAAAAAAACTCAGCATCCTTAAAGTTATAGATTTGGATGTCAACAACCAGTTTATGCAGGTTTTGAATTTATGTAAATTAGGATTTGTTAAAATGCTTTAATGTTTGCATCGACAACACCAGATATGCATGTAACGGGTCACATGTGTGGCAGACAGGACATGGGGCTTAAAAGTGCAGGTCGAAGCTACATCAGCAGAGACCATAACCTGAACCTCCAGCTGAACTGTTGGTTCAATTTGGGGGGAGGCTGTGTATCCATAGCGTTTTTGGATCATCAACAGTGGCAACACCAGCACATTTCTGAAAGATCAGAGAGTTTCAACCAGCAGTACACACAAAACATGCTCCCTCCTCATTGGGAACAATTGAAATGGTTGCGGGCACTCAGAAAAATGCTATATGGACTCCAAGCCTAATAAGCAACAAAGAAGAAGATTGTGTGGAATACAAAAAACAATATCTCTGATTCTTTTTAACCAATGTTTGATTTCTTTAACTGTCCAACAATGTTAGTGCAGGGGAGGGAGGCTAGCATGGAACAGCAAGTTCAACTTCGATAACACAAACACAGAGTGGGAAAGAGGAATAATAGAAAATGTATTGAAGAGTGAATGATTTTGGTGTTTCAAAATCCGGCTTAACAAGATTTGAAGTCTGAATGTCCCAACTTCTTATGTCCCCCTCTGGGCTATTTTGTTCAAAGAATTCCATTATGAGTTTTTTCTCCTCTGGTAAAATTCAGTTCAAGGCTATAGAGCCGCAGACCTTCAGCATTCGGCCTGCATTTTCACAAGGACTAGCAAAGGCCAGATCACACAATAGTCCTTTTTTAAATAATTTTGTTTCATCTCCTTTCTGCTCCCAGTATTGTATGTCATAAAGGAAAGTTTGAAATGTTCAAGCTTTTTCAATTAACTTGCAGACCTGGAGCTGCAGTCTTTGTGCTCAGAAAGAAAGGCAGAAAGAAAGGGTTCAGCTTTGAAATGTCCTGAAAGACACACCTGTGTAATGGAGTGCGTTCTTTCGATTCACCTTCAACTTTCCCTGTTTGAAACCCGTAGGAAAAGGTTTCCGCCCCGGTCCTTGGAGCAGAGCTGGGAAATGAAACCTTGTCCAGCAGTTATTGTCACTGAGGAAAGCTCGATTATTTCCCAGAGATATTATCCTCAGCCCTGCCTCCCTTCACTCCCCCTTCCCCTATTCCACCCTTCCCCCTCTTACATTGTTCCCCAGGATCAAGTTCACAGAGGTCGAGGCTGGAGCAGGGTAATGGGACCCTTGTCCCTGTGTCTCAGGGCAGGTTGAATGGGCTGCGGCCCCTGCCCCCATACAGGTTCTCAGAAAAGCCCCCCCCTCGTTATTACTTTGGTCTCCAGTTTCTTCAGACATGCCCAGCTTCCTGACAGTCCATATCCACATTTCAAAGTATTTGTATTCCATGTTGGACATGTGGATACATCTGTGTTCCCATAACACTAATGGCTCCTCCCAAACCCCACCTGCCACATCCACAGCTCTGCACCTGCATGTCTTGAATGTCTTTGGGAAATAGTTGTGTTGTAGTATGAAGGGTGTTTATTTCAAACCAGTTTCTGACAAATCAGAACAAATACCAGGAAAAACCCAAAACAATTCAGGTACTGCGAGTTCTTCTCCACCACCTGTGGTTCTTGCTAATTTTGTCATGTGTTTTATCTCAGTAACAAAGTGTTCCCAAGGCAGCATTGTTAGTTTGAATCACTTTTGTGGGACCTTATTCACTAGTATCCTATTTTGACAAACTTGGTGCAGCCTATATAACGCTGTCAGGCACGTTTACTAAATGGTGTCAGACCGGAGCCCTGTAAAGCAAATGTAACCTGTCAGATGCAATGGCGTCATCCCTTGAGGGGGTAAATGTTATTGGGTTTAAATTGTTTTTACACTCTGTCAATATTAATTGTTGCACTTTTACTGCCTCCAGCTTTTACTCCACGTTTTTATCCTTAGCTTTTAAATGTGAATTGGGCACGTATTTAATTGTATGCTTTATACATCTCATTTATCCACGGCACAAATGAAGTTCCTCATGGAAAATAAAGTAAATTGAATTGAGTCACACTTCCAGACAGTTTCAGTTTCTGTAGTTTTTGATTGCTTTGATGTTTGTGCTGATCCGGAGAGAGTATGAGTGTGTGTTGAAGGGAGAGGGGGATGTAAGAGGATGTCTTGTAGATGTAATGAGGGCAGGGGATACACTCTGACCATCTCTTCGCTCATTTGATTTCCTGCTACAATGTTGGGCTCTTGCCCTTTTCTTCTCTCTTCCTCTCTTCCTCTCTCTGTGCTGCTCTCAGACCTGCATGTAGTGATGGCTGGAAGCTGCCGGCACAGTTGTGTGTGCTGCGGAGCGTCTGCTGGCTGATGCAGCGGTTGTTTTACATTAGGGCCTGCAGGTCAAACTGCAGCTGGCTGTATCTCAGCGTGGAGAGACACCCTGGGGAGAAAGAGTGTGTGAATGTGTGTGTAAGTGTGTGAGTTTGAACCAACTCGTCCCTGTGGTTGTAGCCTTTCCTAAGCGGGCCAAGTCCGGTTGGTAACCCTTAGCGCCTCTGCGTTTGGCAGCATGTCTGCAGCGAGATTAATCCATTGCACACTCCATCAGTCACTAGGCACAGGTTATTAGTGCTGGAGCACACAAACACACACACACACTCCTACATACACGGCCCCTTCACCCTTGTGACTTCGCCTTCTACCTCGTCCCCAAAGTTTGCAAAGGTGGCCTTGGTGTTGAGAGGCCATTTGTCAAAACCCAGCCAGAGTCTCCACTTGGCTCCTTTTAATAAGGCTAGCTGTGCTGTGGGATTACACAAACACACACACGCACACATACACACACACACACACACACACACACACACACACACACACACACACACACACAGTACATGCACTGCATGCTTTGCACATACTCATACAGCTCTGAGTGTCAGGTGGTGTGTCCCGCGGGGCTTATAAAAGTCCCATTAACATGGCCCTCCTCATTGGTTCTGACAGGTTGATCAATTAGACCCCTCCCCCCGCTGACCCCGGGGCCGCTCTGACTCAGAGGTCAGACAGGATGGATCGCTGGACCTGTACACACACTCTCTCAACTCTCCTTCTATTCTCCCTCTCTCTGCTGATATCTCTGGGCTGGCCACGGTAGGGCTTGTTCCTGATATCCCAGGGTGCAACTGTTCTGTGGCTTTTAGGTGGAGGTTCATACTCTACCTGAGACATGCTTCGATCTTATCGCTGCTGTCAACACGACCAAAACACAGACACCGCGCTCCGTCTCGCCGTGCAGGGACATGTATCTGTGTGCATGTGTGTTGTTCCCTTCAAACTTCTTTGGATTTAAATAATTTTCCTCGATAATTTGTTTTTTTGGGGGGGGGTTTTCACTTGTACACAGGAAGTTTTTAGGCTGCAGAAATGAATACAGTCAGGGTCTTTACAGCTGTAATGGTACAAACAGTCAGACAGTATTTGCCTCCTCTTTCCAGAATGTGTGTTGGGGGGTCTGTTCTCCTGGGTCTCAGGTCTGTGTTGAATGAGACACACCAGAGGTGGCCGAGAGTCTGCACCCTGTTTGGTAAACAGTCTGCCTGCACAGGGTAAATGAAAGAACCTGTGTGTGTTTGTGTAGTTCAGGAACAGGGTACAAGAGAGGTTGACCTGCATGTGTGGTGCACATAGAGGGAGAAAGCCAGGCAGTAAAGAAACAGCAGGTTAGAAAGGGTAAAAATTAAAATATTGAGAATATGTAACTCAGAGATTTTCAGCAAAATGATCAGTGGTTTGGGATCATAGTGTTTTATTAATTTATCAGGACGTTATTGATAAAAGAGTCGGGGTTTTACCTGTATTGTTTTTAAATCCAATTCATTTGAATAACATCATTCATTAAAATAGTACCGCCTTATGATGATGATCAGTACAATACACTTTCATTACAAGACCATAGCACCCAGCACGTCATTTCTGGGTCACTGACACAAAAACGTCAAAGACACTTCAGTGAGGTGTAAGACAATTGTTAAAATGATCCATCAAGTGGGGGAGGAGTCGGATTAAATAGGCGTAATGAGAGGAACAAAGCATTTTTGTGCGTGTGTGTATTATTAGGGGTATCATATTCTGTCTAGGGACCTAGAGAGAGTAGGTTGGGGGGGGGGGGGGTTGTGTGTAAGGGGTTAAGAGCGGTGTCACGCCCAGAGAGACGCTGCCCCGCCGTCCTAATGATGTCCACCGGCCTAATTGAATATTGACGTTCTGCACAAGAGGGCTAAATGGCTTCTGTCTGCTTCACCTCCGCTGCCGGCCCAGGCTGCACATTTGAACCTGTTTCCACTGTTTGACTCCCAGGGGGGGAGTGGGGGAGGAATCGTTAAATTTCCCAGTTACCATGGTTACGGGCTTCACGTCCTTTTGAAGCTGCATTTTTGTATTTAAAAAATATTTCCTAAAGTAAGTTTTATTTTTGTATTTCTTGAAACCATCGTCTGGTGTGGTACCACATGACCACATGACTACGTCTTACCTCGTTCTTTACACCTCTTCTTATTCTTTCTTGCTTCTCTTACTTCTACTTCTATTTCCGTGATCTGTGTTTTACTGCCCACTGTGCCTGCCTCCAGACGCTTCTCCTTTGTTGCCACAGCGACGCGCTCCAGATGGCGAGTGTCAAGGAAAGACTGCTTCGAATGTAGTCGCAAACACAAACACACACACACACACACACATACAAGCTGATCTACATATACACACTCTGAGAACAGACTGAGACACTGGCATTGTACATTCTGTTCAACACTTCATCCTACTCGGATGCTGGTGGACTTCCACTCTGCCCACTACACTCACACACACACACCACACACACACACACACACACTCTGCAGTAGAGTATAATAAAACCTGTGTCACAGCCACACAGGAAACAATCTCTCCTTTATGTGACCGGGATGTCATTAATCTTGGCGGAGGTTAACAAATGCACTTGCATGGAAGGTATATTTCATAGGCAGACAGCCGACAATGGGGCCATTGTGGCGTGGAGCTGCAGCGGTCCTCGGTCTGCAAGCAGTCAGGACCTTTTTGGCTAGCTGCGGATCCTCGGCTCATGTCAGGGGTTATGTTTCATCTCCCTGATGAATGTGTTTATGCAGGGGAAAACATGTGAAACACGGAGCAAATTCAACGTTGCAGGTATTTATTTATTTGTGCTGCCTGAAACCACAATTTGTTTCTCTGAATGGGGGGTAATAAATGCGTTTGCCATTTTTCAAAGTATGGCCTTGTTGCGATTAGTCAAAACTAGCGCCTGCCCGTGTGCAGCCGGCAGACCTGGCCAGCTCGGCTCTGATTCACCACTCTCCGAGTTCCTCCACAGCAGCGCTAGATCCATCCTTGAAGTGGCGAGCCTTCCCAGTAATCCATTAGACTTCCATTAGCTCCGATTTGTGTGATTAGTTCTAATTAATCAGTTCAGTCTGTGGCCTTCACTCCCCTGTGCACTCCTCACATTTCATTTCTAACCTAATTTCTCAGCTCTCCACCAAGCGAGAGAACGAGGCAACGACTGAGCGAGCAAATCAAAGACAGAGCTTCAGGTCCGCCGCCATCACCTCATTTTTTTGTGAAGCGCGCAAACACTCAATATTGTTCAAGCACCAGACCCAAACTGGCTGAGGCGGTTCTTAGAATGCTCTTTTCGCTCACCACGCTGAATTTTTTTGTGTGTTTTATTTTGAGCTGAGAGTTTGCTAGGGTTTTAAAAACCAGGAGGGGTCGAGATGTTTTACACATCTAGAGTGTGCTGGGGCTGTGCTGAGGCTGGCCCTCCTGTGGAACAGTGAGTATTGATTAGCACCAGAGCAGCTATCCCTCACTGTAACAAAGCCTATTGATGTTTGTGGAGCCCTGATTTCCCCTCGGTCAAATAGCATCCGCAGCACCGTCGCTAAGTGACCGGAAAGTTCTCCGAGCTCAGCGTTCTGTCCCGAAGTAACCTGGGAATTAAAGAGTGGAAATCATCTTTTCATCAGCGCCTCTTCTGCTGCAAAACTAGAATTAAAGGATTCCTTTCTGGGCTTTTTGCAGTAGGTCAGCTTATATACTGAGGAATGAGGTGCTGCTAATCTATCTTCCTTTCCTCTCTTGTCAGCCTTCTTCTGCCATTACAACTATTGTGATAAATGAAGGCTCAATTTATCAACCAGCCTCCACTCGATTTATTTTTCTCCCCTCGGAATCCCCCGCCCCCGCTCCTGTATCCAACCTCCACGCGGCACGCTTTATTTCTTCATCCGTTTTTCACCCCCCCTGCATCCATCCATCCATCCCTCATTCCCACTCAGCCACATCGGGCTCTCTTTGTGTCTGCTGGGGAGGCTGAGACGCTGCCTGTCACCCCCGAGCTGCAGACTCCCATCCAGGCTGCCGGAGGTGGCCCGGCTGCTGTCAATCAATCTGCAGCCTGAGTAGCAGTGGGGATGGGGGATGACACATGATGTGGCTCCCTGCTGCTTAGAAATTCACTACTTTACTTTTTTCTAGAAGGCCTGGGCAGTCAGTCGTATATTTCTGGCTTCTTAAATGAATTAAACGTGATCATGCCTCTTTGAATTGAAAGCTTCTTTTAACCAATAGGGTGCGTCAAACCAAACGCTCCCTATTCAAGGCAACAGTCCGACCATTCAAAGGTGCTTGTTTCAAATGTAACCCTCGTGTATTTTCACTTCCTGCTTTAAGTGTAAAGGGTGTTTCCTGCTGGTGAATTCATGCTTATGTTGCTCTGTCTCTTGTGGATGTGTGAATTATAAACTCTTTGCTAAAACAATGTTTAGGGTGACAATATGTCAAGTTTCTGTTTACATCTGGTTGTACTGTCCACAGCTAACCAATCAAATGTGTTACCGAACCAAAGCTGTTAGGTTCAATGTCACACACCGAAATGCATTGAGTGTATCCCTGAGTGTTACGTTTGCATTGTTTACATTGCATACAATGTCTTAAATTGACAGTATTTATTTACCATTTATTTATAAATGTTACCTATTTAAATGTATTGTTCTTAAAAACTCGGAAAAACCTAGCACAAAAAAACTTAAACCTGAACATGCATCAACGTCTCAAGAAGTGAATGGATGAAGTACATCTAGTTAATAAGGACACAAAACATAACAGTAAGCATTTAAAACAAGAGTTGCTTGCCGCTTTTAAGAAATAGCAAGATGAAAGGGAAATGCATAAATTCAGAAATACATTTTGCTCCCAGATATCAATTTATCTCTGTGCCGTAATCATGGTGGAGTCTCAGTGTTAATGTGATCCCTCTCCCTCCGTCTCTGCAGGACTCCGTGGTTCAACGGCTGGGGGTTCAACCTGCCTCGGGGTCAGTCTCTGCTGGATAAATGGAACCTCGTCCCTGAAGGCATCGACATCCTGATGACCCACGGACCTCCGCTCGGTGAGTCCAATTAACCAATCACAGCCCCCTCATCACCATATCTAATGAGGTTGTGCCTCATTATTCCAAATCTGTATGGAGTCACTGGAGGCGTCTCAGCAGGCGGTGTGTGTAGATGTGTGTGCGCTAAAGTCAACACTGTTTTCATTTAAATCCAGCAGTATCTAGAGTCCGATTTAATATTTGTGTTTGACTTGATCAAATACAAATACATATTGTTTTGTTTTCACTTCACGCTGATTCAGTTTTCCTTCTAGTTGTTTGGGCCCCAGTTTATTTTTTTTGCTGTTGCGCTCTCCATCTGGCTTTATTGAGTGATTTCCTTTCCTCTCGCCTACGAAGGGTTGCTGCTGCGGCCGCCGCTGTGGCGGTTTGATTGCATGGAAACTCGATTTTGCAGCAGTGTGACAGACGCTGCAAACGATTGGAGAGAGACCATGGGAGAGGAGAGAGAGCTGCGGGGAGGGGGATGTTGAAGATGTAGGAGGGCTTTCCAAATCTAGAAGACAAAACAAATTGAATAAAAAATAAGGGTTGCACAAGAGACGAAGAAATCTGAAGAACGAGTTGCATCAGCAAGAATGTGTTTGACTGGGAAACTCAGGAAAAGGGGAAAAGGCTGTACATAAACAGTAGTGAGGTGTGAGAAAGTCCAATATGACAAAGCATTTCCAGCAGGAGAGACTTTGAGCATGTATGTAGCAAGAGATAAGAGAATATCTGTTTCTTAATTATTACTTTATAACAAAAACGTAGGCATTTAGGACAAGTGATAGCATATTGAAGCCTAAATAAAGATGATTTTTGTAACAATAAAAATGATAAAGTACATTTCTAATGTCACGTACAATAGGAATCAGAGCCAGGAATGAATAACAACCAGATTCAGAAAAAGAAATTGGAATCCCTTAAAACTCGAAGAACAGCTCACAAAGTGTTCGGCCTCATTAAAGTTCAGCTCACCTAAATAACTCATTTTAAGGGCAAAAAAAAGGTTCTTGCTCGTCACTGTTTTACTTTATTGATGGTCAGATATCTGCTGCTTTATTTGAAACCCACCTAGTTAAGGTCACGTGTTGCATTCCCATACATCGAGCAGTCTGTGGAACTGAGACGTCCTGACCTCCTAACATGTCTGTGTGTGTAGGTTTCCGAGACTGGGTTCCTAAGGAGCTGCAGCGGGTCGGCTGTGTGGAGCTGCTCAACACGGTGCAGAAGAGGGTGCGGCCCAAACTTCATGCCTTCGGAGGCATACACGAAGGTACTGAGAATAAAGATAACCCTAAACGAGAAAATGTAAAAAAAAAAGCAGATGAATGAACACTTGATATTTCTTAGGAAAATATTGAAATTCAAGAGTACATTTAAGTAAAATAAATATATTTAGCACAAAAATTACAGATTTGGTGGAATGATTTTATCAGAATTGTCCTCCCTGAGTGTATAGTGTTGCATGTTTCCTGTTGCTGACGTCTGTCTCCTCCCCCCCCCTCAGGCTACGGGATCATGACGGACGGCTTCACGACGTTCGTCAACTCATCGACCTGCACCGTCAGCTTCCAGCCCACCAACCCCCCCATCGTGTTCGACCTGCCCAACCCCTCCAGCTCCTGAGACCAGAGGAGGGGGCGGGGAGGGGCCAGGGCACCATAAACTCCTTTTTTTTCTATAAATATGTCAAGTTAAAAAAAAAAAATTCTAAGTGTTTCTTTGCAAACTTTTTGGTCTTCTCCAAGCTGTTGTTGAGATTGAGAAGATGTGGAGATGTGGGGCGGGGGTTGGGGGGGTTTGTCGGGGAGGGTCAAAGGAGAATCCCGGTGTTTTTGTTTCCAAACGTGCCAACAATACTTGTTTCCTGCACCAATTTCCAGTCAGCGTGGTGGCAGATATCAGGGTTTGTTCTTCTCCAGAGGAACAACAACGTTATTTCATCTCATTCATTCTGAGAAATGCATCATGCAAGTTAGCATTTTCAGTATCTCCGGGTTTCTTGTAATCACTTTACAGCTACAAGTAAAAGTGACAACTTCATCCAGGAAATTATCTGAGGAGAGCAATGATTTTAGGAAACATTTTTCTCTGATTAAGGTTTCATAAAGTTATTTTCTACAAAACAAGCTTATTTTTTCACACATTATTTCTTTGACAAATTAATATTTTTGTTGGGGGTTTTAACTCATGTTTACGTTTCTGACATAAGCTGTTAGATTGTCACAAAAAAGTAAATGTTATAATGACAGGCGAATCATGAGGCATATCAACATGAGTGTCCCCTCCGTACCCTAGTACCATCAATTCTGCATGTCTTTGTTAATTTGGAAAAATCATATTTTTAAAAAAAAAAAAAAAAAAAAGTGACAAAGTCTACATGTATGCAATGTCAAATTAATTGGGTTGAATGTGAAACAGAGCTGCAAGCAACACCGGTATTCTCCTTTTCTGGGGGATTTTGTGGTTAAACAATCTTGCTCTTGATAAATATTGGTCAGATCTGTAAGATAAATGATGCTTTGTGAATTTGTACAATTTCTTTGTTTGGTTTGCATTGGCCGGACAATGGATGCCATTGTTATGTTGTATCATCTGATATTTTGTGTTTAGATCTATTTTTTTTTCTCTCGTCAGATCCTCTTTTCTTATTGGCTGACAGGGACGCTGCCTTAAACTAGCTTTAATGTTTCAGCTAGAGCCCCACTCTCTGCGAGCTCAGAGAAAAGTCCTTATTTATTACCCGCAAAACAACACCTGACCAACGCAGGGACAGAAAGCTATCAAATTACAGCCCTTAAAATTAACTTTGTAACATCCCATTATGGATTTCTGATCTAATTTGGAAAATGTATGTATAAAATATATATAAATATATATTATATATTCATGTTGTAAAACATCTGTACTAAAAGTAGTGTTTGACAAAAAAAATGAAAATCTGGTGCATTTTCTTCTGTATGCTCCAGTATAATTCACTTGTTTCTTTAATGCTCCCATCAGACGCTCTTTCTTTAATGTTTTTTGTATGGACTCTGCCAGTAGGGTAGACTTTCATTTTGGATGAGAGAGGAACATTTGTCAGTCACAATCCAACAGGTGCTGGTTGCTCCCAACAACACACCTGCCTAAACCTGGTAAAGCTGTCCTTTTAAAGTGTACATCTGATAGTATTTGTGTTTTATTGCTTTTCTTTTTTCTAATTTTGCACTGTGTGTAAATGCAATCTTGCTAGCACAAAAAAAATGTTGCCAATAGTTGTCTCAACTTTGCCGCTGTAAATGCTCTTTCCGTGCTCTGTTCCTCTCTCGCTCTTTCTCTGATTGTATCCCTCTTCATGGAAATGTTAGTTCTCTCTTTCAGTTCATTGTGATATATTTAGCTGCCTTTATATGCAAATAAAATTGCAAGATTTTTACTTATCAACCTTCGTCTTCGTTTTGAATCCTAATCTTAAAGGGGCCCTATTATGCTCATTCCAGGTTCATATTTGTATGTTGTGTCTCTACTGTGTACATACACAGTAGAGACACAACATACATGTTTACATGCTTTAATGTTCAACAAGCTCTTTATTTTTCTCATACTGCCTGTGCTGCAGCACCTCTTTTCACCCTCTATCTGAAACCAGAGCCCAGTCTGTGATAAGCAGCGGGACGCCCCTTAGCTTATCACGTACAATGTGTTGGAGCGATAGCCAATAGCAGCGCGGGGGGTTACACTGTTATGTTACAATGTTATGAAAGGAGTCCAATGGAGTCATTTCAGGCAGAGGGAAGAGTGTGTCTACATTTGCAGGTTTACTTCTGAATGTTGTATCAAACGTTGACTAGTAGAGTTTAGATCATATCAAAATACGACATTTATTTTTTGTATTAGTATTCAGAAATGTTGTGTGTTTTAGATTATGGAAAAAGAAAGGTTTTCGAGAGGTGGGAAAAAGTCATATTTTTTTTAGTATCCACGTGTTGATTGGCTGCTGTAAGATAAGAATATCCTTTGTAGGGTAAAGGGATACTTTACTCACTGAGTTGATTTGTTGAAATAATTTCATGTTATGGGCTCAGAGGCCTGTACTACGAAGCCGGATTTTCGCTTAGCGAGCTAACGTCAGGGAAAACTCTGGGTTTCCGGTCCTACGACGCTGGTTCTCTTGTTACCGGGCTAGATCTCCATGGTAACTTATGCTGAACGGCTAACCTGATCCAGCGCATACGGCTCTGACCTGATCAACTCAGTGAAAGCACCGCCTGCTGACCAATCAGAGCTCCGTGTGCGGAGTTTAAAGCGATCAAGTCATATTACATGATAAAGGAAATACAGAAAAACTGCCGTTGCAGGAAAGACGGCCGGTGTTGTGCACACCCGGCAAAAATCAACTGACTGTGAACGTGAAAATTAATAGAATATCACCTCCCATCTTCAGAGCAATCTGACTAATATAACATTAGCGTTAAGAAAGCTTACTTAAATGTCTGCCACAACATAAGTAACCGGATCAAAGTAACATTACGTACAGTCTGCGCCGTGGCACTGTGTCTGTGAGTGCAGACTTCGATGTGTCCCATTATCATTCATAATCATATCACATCATAATGTATCATATATTTCCTTATCTGTGTCAGCTTCTTGAGCCGTATCTGGCCGTGCAACACTTACAGTGTCACATAGGCTACTGTATGCAGAAGTATTATTTAAAGCAACACATTAAGTTGACGAAACGCTCGAGTCAAATGTAATTAAAGTCAGATCCACTCGTGTCTTAGACGGGGCAGTGATATCATAACCAGGGCCGGTTTTTGGCATAGGCGACATAGGCGGTCGCCTAGGGCGCCAGATCTAGGGGAGCGCTGCGCTGGTAGTTCTGGGAGGGAAAAAAACATTTTTGACTGTTTGGCTCATCCTAATTTTCAGCCTTGATGTAACAACATTCATAATTAAGTCACGGTAACACCCTTTTCACCCCGGTTACACTTTTCATTTGCCCTGTACGATGGGCGCTGTAAGTGGCCGCAGCTCACAGCCAAAGTGCGAGCGAGCCTCCGAGCGAGCAAGAGAGAGAGAGAGAGGGCGCGCATCGGAAGCGCGGATTGTTGTTGGATTGAGGCTGATAACTACAGCTCAGTGAGGTAAAGGACTCTTGAGTGTTTAGATAGTTCACTTTAGTCTAAGTTATCTCAGTGGGTCTCAAACGGTTTGGTCACAATTTATGTAAACACATATTTCCAAGGCACTCCTTTATAATTATTGGGATAAACAGGTTTTGAAATAATTTCAATGTATACTATAGGACATACGTTTAAAACTGGAGATATTAAAAAATATGCATAAATAAATGAATGTTAACTAGGTAAAATAAGATATAAATGAACAACAAAAATAAAATGCGTTACATTTATTTGTTATTGGCTATGGTAGGTTATTGGTTATGTTCACATATTTATTTGGTTATTTAAATGTAAACCGATCATGCCCCCGAACCACCCTAGAGGATGTGACGTCCAACCCCCAAATCAAACATGTTCATACAATACTGAATACATTTGAAACCTTCTTTATGTATATTACCTATGTCAGCGGTTTTCAAAGTGTGAGGCGAGAGAGCTTCAGGGGAGGAGCAGCGTGAGAAAAAAAATAACGAGAAAAAGACGAGTAAAGTGTCACTTGCACACTTTTGGCTGTCTGTGGAGACCGAGTTTCCCCACCTCGCCAAAAAGGCTGTAAAAGTGCTCATTCCCTTCACCTCCACCCAGGGGCAGACTGGCCATCTGTGTGTTCTGGAGAATCACTTGACGGCCGGCTCGGTTCGCTGACGGCCGGTGTTGTGCCCTTTCTTTTTTATGTTTTTAAACAGCATCATGTAAGTTGCGCTGACAGGCGACAGAGGTCCGTTCAGCAGGCCCAGGGCCGGTCCTTGGCATAGGCAGTATAGGCAAATGCTAAGGGCGCATCAATCTATGGGGGGCGCCGAAAATTTAATTTTTTTTTTAGAAATTTAAAAAATATTTTTTATTTTATTTCATAACACAATTTCCCGATTTTGGATCAACAAAGTACATCTTATTATCTTATACTAACAGAACTACGCCTATATTGCGTACAGCGCCCATAAACTATGGCGCACCCCCCCCCCCAAAATCAAGTTGAACTGCCCCAGCCCCAGTAAAAACCAGAGGTTTATGTGAAATAGTTTTTTTTTTGAAATAATGGTTTTAGTGCAATTATAGGTTTTCATTTTGTATTTGTGTTTTTTGTCAAATAAATCAAACTCCCAAAAAACGTATACAGCTTTTATTGACATTGGAATTTACTGTGTAAGCGGCCGCGGGGGGGAGAGCTTTATGGCGCGTTTCCACTACAGCGCGGAGCCCGGTTTAAGAGGGCTGTGACGTCAGCGGCCCGACTTTGGTTGCGTTTCCACTTGGCCTAGTACCGGCCGGCGGTTCCTAATTCACAGTTTTTCTGGCCTCATAAAATCGTGGTTCTAGGGCCAGGAACAACCAGGCTGAGTTGTGACGTCAACACTCTCGACTGCTGATTGGTCAGAGAGAATCGTCACAATCGGCGCGCGAGATAATCCCTGGCGTCGCATATATATATATATATAGCGAAGCTTGCAGCATTTTTATAAACAGCATTTTTGTCAACAGAGGAGCTAAAATGGCAAAGAAAAGCACGCCGTGGTTGGTCGAGGAAGTGACGACTTTCCTCAGTACATTGCAGATGATAAGATCCAGCGGGAGCTCGACGGGACAACTCACAATATTAAAGTATTTCAGGAGGTCTCTACACAGATGTCCACAAGCGGCTACTCGAGGACTGTCGTGCAGTGTAGGGAAAAACTCAAAAAGATGAAGAGTGAATATCGCTTGGTCAAAGATAATAACAACACGAGTGGTGCCAGTAGGAAAAACTGGAAGTGGTTTGAGCTAATGGACACCATTTACGGCCATAGACCGGCTAGCGTTGGGAGGGATGGAGGCCTGGACTCTGCAACGGCGTTACTGGAGTCTCTGCATGGTACGTTTTTTCTAACGCTCTGTTATTTGCTTGAAAGCGTTGTGTCCCTATCTGTTCTAAAGCTCACTTCTAACAAATAAGTCTATTTTATCCTTACATTTATGTTCGCATTGAAGATGGCGTCACGGCAGTTTTAAGCAGCGTTACCTCCGCCCACCAAAAAGCCGATCGCTCCGCCTACACTGCGTTACTATAGTTACTGCCCCAGTTCCTAAACTGTAATGGAAACGCGCCATCAAGTGAGCTGGTCCTAACAAGGCCTAACGAGGCCGAGCGAGGCCGAGCGAGGCCGGGCTCCGCGCTGTAGTGGAAACGCGCCATTAGAGAGCTCTCTACTGAAAGACTGAGAGGCTCTGATAACCTCAGCTCAGTGAGGTAAAGGCACACCTTTATATGATCATTATAGTTATACAAAAATAAGAGAATAGATTTTCATCTATTCTCTTATAGTATAAAATACTATATGACAGTAAAAAAAAGTTGTTATTAATAAACAAGAATACAGTTTAAAAGGGGAGTGATTTGTAAAATATCCATAAAGAAAAAGAAATCTGCTTACAGTTCTGTTTCATATTGATGTTGAGAGATGTATCCATAGATCTCTTCATGTTGCTCAACTTCAACATTTAAAAAAAAATCTTCCCGGGGGAGAATGCCCCCGGACCCCCCTAGAGGAGGTTAGGTCCCCCCCCCACTTACATCATGTTCATGGATAGGATACTAAATACATTTGCACACATCTTGTGTCCATATCTTTCTGTTTTGGTGGTCATGCCACAACCGTGCACATGCATGCATGCGCGAGTCATAGTGAGTTTCTGCATTTTGGGGGGGGGGGCGCCAGCTAAAATCTTGCCTAGGGCAGCAAATTGGTCAGGGCCGGCCCTGAGCGGGCCGTTTCCACGCAGCGAGGCTCCCAGAAAGTGAGGTTAACATTGCTATACTGTTCATTTCGATGTAGGAAAGTACATTCATTACTGTTGTCAATTACACACCACAACATTTCTTAAGAGCATGGATGGAGGACATTTTGAACCACACAGTACTTGGCCAATCAAGTAATAATGACTATAGCTGGAGATGTAAAGAACCTCTGACAGATCACAAACAAAACTCTCGTCAACAGAAGACTCAACAGGCTTCACTCAGCGGGAGAGAATACAAATGTGGCCTATGTTTCTCTCCATTCTTGTTATCTGCGTATTCACAACGTGAATCTTCAGATCTGCATCATTTCCCATTGGTTTCATCAGGTTTCTTTCATTTTCAACAGAGGCCAGCAAAGATCCTTCATAGGCCAAAAATAAAATGGGCTTGAGTTGTTCGGCGCCTTTGCAGCCTTTCCCACCGTCCCCCTTCTCTCATCACCACAACATCAAAGCAACCCAACCAATTAACTATTCCCCGAAACGAGAGCAGCAAGGCATCGCCCCGCACCCACCAGATCCCCCTGCACATTAACATAATCCAGTCTAATCATATTAACATAGTCCGCAGATGAGCAGGAGGAAACACGGCTGCTCAGGCTGCGCTCAGTTCCTTCAACCTCTTAGCGTGGGTGTGAATGTGTAGGGGCACTTCAACGCTGCACATGTTGTGTCTCTGCAGTCCTCTTACAGGCACTAATATACTGTAAATCCTTTAACATAGCCCTATACTCCCTAATATGCTAGATGCTAAACATCTCCCGGTTAGCTTACTAACGGTACATATGTAAACCTGATAGAATGTCAACATTACATGCTAATCATTGTAATGCTAATTAGCGGCACATGCTAGTTAGCATGGTAATGTGATTCAAGCTGCTAACAAGCTAATATTATAAATGCTACATCCTAAACTAAATGTCAGGATCTTGACATGTTCTAAATTGCTTGCTTAATGTTTGCATATCAGCATACTAATTGAACATCTTTACATTAGCATGTCAGTTAGTTACAGGGATGGAACATATTACAGTACATTTACTCCAGTGTACTACAGTTTTTGTAATTATTTCAGTATTTCCATTTTATACTTTTTACTCCTAGAAATATTTGGTAAAACATTTCTGACTTAACCGATACACAGTAGTAACACAACATTTAAATATACTAGTAACTAGCTTCAACCTGAATACACAGCACACATTTATATGTCAAAAATTGAAATCCAGGGATATACCATACGTTATTTGAAACTAGCTATTTTCCTTAATAAATAATTTTCCTTTTGGTACTTTTAGTTTATTACAGTATAATGCTTTAACTTACTGTGTGTCTTTTTACTTACATGTTATGTAAGTACATAATATGTTATGTAAGTACAGCAGCTTAGTTATTAATAAAGTAGTACAATTACTTTTTCTATGAGTATTTCAATACGTTCAATGGATAATTGATTGGTTAGTTAGTTACATAACCTAAAAACGTACCAAAATACTTGATTAATATGTTAAACATTGCACAGTAAACTTTAGAATTGTAATGTGCTTAACGTTGAATACTAAATGTATGCAACATTCCGAAACACTAAACTGAAAGAATGTTAACCTACTAACAAACTAAATGTATGAATGTCAACACCTTGATTCAGGTGAGCATTTATGTTATGGCTGTCACTTTGGTCAGTGGCTCCAAATACCATTAGCTTCTGTCCATGTTATCATAAAGAAGAAGCCGGTCAGTTAAACGTTTCTTAAAGGTCCCATGCCATGCTTTTCCGGTTATTACCCGTCCCCTTATGTGTTATGAAGGTTTTTGCGGGTGCTAGTGGAGCCTCGCAGATGGGGGTGCTGCAGCCCCCTCAGCATCCCCCCCTTCCCGCGTCCATTCGCGATGTCTCGCTGTCTCGCAGACTCCACGCAGCAAGCAGGAAATGAACCCAGCTCACACTGTCCGCTCCTCGCAGCAGCGAGCCGCGCAACGTCCCGCCAACACGGCACCCTGACCCCACGCAGCATTCTCATCTGTTTGTCATTACTGGTGTAATTTTCTGGTTGCTAACGCCATTGTAACACATAATCACTGATGTTCCGCTGTAACGGTTGAAGTTTTTCCCGGGTCGCCGAGGGTGCTGGCGTTGTTTGTTCGCCGCTCCTCCGCCCCAAATCTTGTTCTTTAGTCCAGATCAGAACCTCTCCTGTCTGGCTCTATACTTTTTCACAAAAACTCACCTCTTCAATCTGGCTTTTAATGTGTGATTGTTTTTGAATTATTTGACTTTAACTTTAACTATATATATTTATTTGTTGTTATTTTCTTTTCACTATATCTGTAAAGCGTCTTTGAGCACCTGTAAAAGCGCTAACAAAATTAATCTATTATTATTATTATTATTAACGGTAGTGGACTCATCAGAACAGAGCGGGCGAGCTGACCAATCAGAGCACAGTGGGCTCATAGGGAGGGGGGGGCAGGAGCTCCAACAAGCCGTTTAGGACAGAGAGTGAATACACATACTATACAGAGATGCTGTATGAGAAACCAATGTGAGTTTGGAAAATTGAACAATGTAAATCTATTCTAGTAGACCTCAACAATGGAATTATGATCAGTAGAAATGGCCATGACATGGGACCTTTAACATTGTTGTCTATGTCTCGTACCGATGATTGAACCAGGAGTCCATAGACCAGCTTTGGAAATCTGTGCAGAAAATCAACAGAACATCTTTGAGTAGATTTTTCCATTAACAGAACAATTAAGTTGTCTGTATTAGCGTCTGTGTATTGGTGCTTCTCTCTCCTGCCCTCTCTGTTCGTGAAAACCTCTCGACCAGTCACCCTTTCATGTCTCAGCGTAAAGACGTTTATAGCTCTGCCAAATTGCTGGCTGTATTAATTATCCATCCAGCTGCTGGTGGTGTTTGTCAGGTTAGCCTTCGTCTGCTGCTGATGGATGCGGAGCAAGACACAGTGAAGGCTGATGGAGCCCCAGCACCACATCAACCTGTGTGTGTTCAAGTGTGTGTGTTTGTGTCTGTGTGTGTGGCTTACTCCGGTGCCAGCACTCTGCATGCAGTGTTTATATGGACTTAATTGCCCACCAGTGGTATTATTGTAATCTGGAGCTCATTTGGCACGAGTGGAGTTGGTATGAAATAATTCTCTAAATCGGAGTCATGCTTTCCATGCGCTCATCGTTCCCATTTGGCCTTACTTAACATCTCTTTAGAGTAAGTATTTTATTATTACGGTGAACACTGTTTGGGGTTTATTTGAGGACAACATTTGGAAATGGAGTAAATAAGCTCCTGAAAACTTTGTTTAACATCAAAATTGAACAATGGAATCAGAAATGTGAATATACTGCGAATATACAGTATGCAAATCATGCAGGCATTGTTCCAGTTTAAATTCAGTCATTTCCAAATGTAAAACTTGATCAAATTAAATTGAAAGTTTATTTCCCCAGCAGAGTGGATTGGTGCGGTCATGTCTCTTTACGTTCGGAGTTTGAAAGGAATCTCTAAAGAGCTGATTAAACTGGAAGAGAAGTGACCCTCCGACCCCGGTAACAATACATGATTATCACAAGTGGATCGGCTGAATGACGGGAGATGATTACTACCTCCGCTGTTTCTTTACATCTCCGCAGAGACAAAAGCTACATTTGTCTAATGGTATATAATTTACCTCCTTCCTGATTTTCGCACTCCTGTCCCTCTCTATCCTAGCCGTCGCTTTGGAAGCGCCTTATTGATTAGTTTGTGTAGAGTTTAGAAAATTACAGGTAATTACAGTTGTTGGGCACCATTCTTCTATTATTCACTAATCAAGAACATTGCTCAACGGACAATCAGAATCCTTCATAATCAAATACGTCAGTGTAGCTTTTCCTCTGATTGGAAAATCTCCACATTAACAAATTAAAATATACCATGCACCATTAATATGTTAATCCGTTTTGACACTGCTGGAAGGTAATTGATGTGAACACAGGTTTTTTATTGTTGCCTCCAACACGAAGGTTTTGTTTTTGGTACGCCTTGTCCGTCTGTTTGTCTGTCAGCAGGAATACTGAAAAACAGGGGGTTACGTATTATAACCCTAGTTATATAAGCACAGGCGGAGCCCACTGGACTCTATGGGTACTACTCTCAACCATGCTATGCGAGCATTCACCTACTGAGTTACATAAACGTAGCCGGCCAATCGGGGCGAGCCTACCTGAATGCGTGCGCAGGCCCACAGTATATTGAGAGGCCAAGTGGAATGAGCAAGCCCCCTGTCCACCAGTATCTGTAAATAGGACAGAATAGAGCCCAATGTACATGATAGAGGCTCTAGAGGCTCCTTTCTTCACACCACCGCTGGAATCCCAACCACTTCGTCCTGTAACAGGCTGTGGTGGATCCTGCCCTTGCTGCCTGGATAGTCTGAATAACTTTGTCAGACAGTCCCTCCCGTCTCAACCTGTCCCTCTCAGGAGCCAAGCCTGGAGAGGTTGGCCCAGAGTGGGTAACGCCCCTATTGCACCTGCGGTGGAAAGGCGTAGAGCAGCTATCTTGGCCATGGCTCGTGTGCAAACCTGTCCACCCCCCACGGTGGATTGTCCTGCTGAGCCAGGGAGAACCACCATTCGTCTGGCAGGGGCCCGCCTCTTGACATGAGGCCGGCCACCCTGTTCTCCAGTCCCGGAATGTGGGGGGCCTTCAGAGATAAAAATATTCTCTGAGGCCCACAACCACAGGTTCTCCGCTGCGCTAAACAAGGCGGCGGAGCTGACTCCGTCCTGCCTGTTGATGTAAGCCACTGTGGTGCGGTTGCCGCTCCTCACCAGCACATGTTTGCCCTGTAGTAAGGGTTTGCAGTGCTGTAGGAGCAGTACTACTGCCCGTAGCTCTAGAACAGGGGTACTCAAACTTTTTTGTTAAAGGTCCACTTGTGAATTTATACAAGGTCAAAGGTCCGGATCAATGCCAGTAAAGTCCCGTCCCCCCCCATCCCGGAGCTGAGCAACGAAACTGAAATTAAGAAGCCGTTTCGGCGCGCTATGCATGGGGCCCCCTTGAGGGGGTTTCCCGACATGTCGTTGCAGTAAATTAAAGGGTGTTTCATGTTGTCGTTGCTGTGGACCTTCTTAATCTTTTTTTTATGTTTTTTTTTTTTTTTAAAACATTTAAATTTTGAAATTGTTACGTTTATTCTGGTTTGTATCTTTTATTTTAAATTAATTAATTAATTTTATGTTTTGTGAGCTGAGCTGTGTGATTTTATACTTTATGTATCTCTCTGTACAGCACTTTGGTCTGGAGGTTTTAAAGTGCTATATAAATAAAGTTGGATTGGATTAATCTACTTTATTTAATTTATCTTTTAAAAACAGGGGTACAACGAGCGGATACAGATTTGCTGCCGATCTGACGTAAAATCGGCAGCGGACCCACAGAAAATTGCTATCAGAAACAATGCCTGACGTGTTTTGGACGTAATCTCGTCTTTGTTTACATTAGCAAGCCTCGCTAACACTCAGAGCTAACCTGTACTGTAGAGCACATGTGTTTAAAAAGCAGGAAATAAAAAAAAGGAACTCACCTTGTGATAAACCCGCAAGAGAAAAAGCATTTGAGCTCCATACTGTTTCAGAAATAATCTTTGATGTGGTTTAGAACAGGATGGCGATTTATCACAGCAGAATTGAACTTTATCTCCGGTAGAATTCTGATCAGGCATTAGCTCCGCCTCCTCTTTTTTTTTTTTTCAAGCTAAGGACCCAAAATCCGCATTTCTCTAACAGGGCTGCAAAAGAGGGGTATGAGCAGTATGAGGCATGGCTACAATGGGGGATCTGTTTGGTATTTTAAGCAAAAGACTTCACAGACATGTTTTGTATAGGTATGGCCCTACAATATATGTTTCCAATATAGCATGATAGGTCCACTTTAATTTACATCAGAATCAGAATTTTCCTTTTTTTAAATTTTTTTTATAATGGGACACAGGGTTCGGTCCGGATTGAGTTGCAGTTCGGTCCGGATCCGGACCTTGGTCCGGAGTTTGAGAAGCCCTGCTCTAGAAGGTTGATGTGCCGCGTTTCTGTCAGAGGCCAGCCACCACCTATAGCTCTCTCTAGGCAGGTCCCCCCCATCCTGTCACGGATGCATCTTGAACACCGTGACATAGGAGGTCACCCGCCCCAGCGGAGTTCCCCATCCGCAGATGCTTTGGGGACCCCCAGTATCGGAGGTTGCCCTCCATTGAGGGGGGGGGGATGGTCACCAGACATCGTTTGTGCCTCTTGGGATCTAAACGAAGGCCGGCAAACCACCTCTGCAGGCGAGTAAGTAACCCCAGCGGTACCATGAGGTGAGCAGCCGCCATGAGACCCAGAGTCTGCATGATGGTCAAAGCTGTCACCGTTGCCCCCTGTCGCAGTCTGCAAACTGCCTGAAGCAGGGATGCCTGTCTGCTCTCTGACAGGGTGGCACGTAGTCTGCCTGCATCAAGCTAAATCCCCAGATACACCACCTGCTGGTGAGGTTTGGGACTGCTCTTCTTCCAATTGACCGCAATCCACTTGGATCAATTGGGCTGTGTTGGCCTCTTCCCTGGACCTGGCCATGACTATGAGGTCGTATTACAAAACCCTCATGCCATGGTCGCGAAGCGGCTGAAGCGCTGTGGCTACACATTTGCTGAACGTGCGTGGGGATAGGGAGTAGCCAAACGGTAGTCTGTTGTACTCGTAGGCTACCCCCTGGAAGGCAAAATGCAAATACTTTCTGTGCTTTGGAGCCATTTTCGACATGAAAGTAAGCGTCCGTCAGGTCGATGGTTTTGAACCAATCGCCCGGCTGCCCTAGTTCCAGTAATTGGTTTACATATGGAACTTTTTGCAGGCAATGTGCTGATTCAGGCTGCGAAGATCCAGAATGGGTCTGAATTCTCCTGTCTTCTTGGGAACCAGGAAGTACATGGAGTAAAGCCCCTTTGTCTCTCCTGAGAGTGCACAACAGACACCGCCTGTTTTTGCAACAGGGCCTGAATCTCTGTTGAAAGGAAACCTATCTCCTCCTGGGATGATAGATTTGCCTCTCTTATGCCCCTGAATGGAGGAGGGACGCTGCAAAACTGGAGTGAGTACCCCCGTTTCAGTGTCCTGTCCATCCATT
This sequence comes from Dissostichus eleginoides, assembly GCA_031216635.1. NCBI lineage: Eukaryota > Metazoa > Chordata > Actinopteri > Perciformes > Nototheniidae > Dissostichus > Dissostichus eleginoides. The sequence continues at coordinate 14,036,327 of CM062264.1, forward strand.
CTGTCAGTACACAGCTGAGTGGTGGCCCACTTCGCCGCCAAACCTTCCATAAAAGGAAGATTGGCTCATGGGGGCTGACACAGAAAGGGACGATTTTCTACTGAGGTCCATACGCTCTCGTGGGGCGGCGGCTCCGTCATAATGCCGTCTCTTTGAAACGGACATTATGGGGAAATGGAATTTTGGAGAGAGATGACTCTTACTCTGGGATAAATGCAATCGTTTTTACCGAATGCATTTTTCACACACACACATCACTCTAGAACTAGGGTTACAATACGTAACCCACCGTTCTTCTGCGGAGGTCCTTGAACGCACCGCGGCCACTCTCACGGGGGCCGCGCGCGTTCGTATTAACGCTGTGTTTCACATTCAACGGTGAAACGCATTAATCGGAGCTATTATACCAGGCAAGGTGTGTTTTCTGACAACAGCACGGCGGCAATAGCGTCTCTTGAACCCGCACAGTGCTTTGACAGCACTTTCTGCGGTTTATTCCACTCACGTGCGCGCGCCCACCTGCTGCTTCCTTTACTGGAGTTACATCGGGGCGGCGAGTGTGGGAGAGTGTTCTGTCCCACACTCAACTTTCAACTTTGTCTGTCCATGAGCAAGAAGCAGCATACGCCAAGCTGCGACTACTCCTCATCCACGTGAGACGGGGGCTCCCAGGAGATCATCACGGTCTTTTTGGCGTGATCCCCCAGGGACATCACACGGCAAGCAGCGGCGGCCACACCGTAGACAAGCTATTAATTCGGCCGATGCTGCGGCCAAATAATCGCTCTGATCCGGTGAGGTGGGGGCATATTGCAGAAGAGCAATGAGCGAGACGCCCAACACACCCGTGTTTCTTTGCAGCCGCCCTGTCACGCGGCAGACGGGGCAGAGGCTCTCTGCCCAGCCTGCTGCCTGCTGGGAGAAGATGGGCTGCCACGCTCCACCGCCCTGGTCATCACCAGGGGAAATACAGACCTGGGCGGTGAACTTCCATGGACACCGGACCCGGCAGTGCCCGACAACGAGTATTCCTCGTCATCCTCCTCCCCGGCAAACGGAGCCATCCGCCCCGCTGGAATGGCGAACGTGAATGGCACCGCCTCGGCCATATCCTGGTCCCCCAAACACTCGAAGCAGAGGTGGTGCTTCGTGCCCTGGCTATTAAGCCAGGGCACGAAGGACAGGCCTGGGTCTCTAGAAGTGGCGACTCCATGAAGGTATGATAACTTCTTTCTTCTTCTTTCAAACGTTCTACTTTCTCTGTCAGGTGTTGTCCTACTCGCTGAGGAGAAAAGGATGACAGTCAGGAGGCGTGGCCGCCTTATATACTGTGGGCCTGCGCGCGCATTCAGGTAGGCTTGCCCCGATTGGCCGGCTACGTTTATGTATCTCAGTAGGTGAATGCTCGCATAGCATGGTTGAGAGTGTACCCATAGTCCAGTAGAGGGCGGAGCCTGTGTAAGATATAACTACGGGCCTGATTTTCATGAAATTTGAAATCCAACGGGACGAAAACACAAAATATGCTTCACTTTCATTAACATGCGAGATTCATTTGAAGACGGAATTACTCAGAAACAGCTGTCAAACATTTTTTGTAAATGCTTTGAGGCCTTGCCTTGCCTTGCCTTGCCTTGCCTTGCCTTGCCTTGCCTTGCCTTGCCTTGCCTTGCCTTGCCTTGCCTTGCCTTGCCTTGCCTTGCCTTGGATCAAGGAAATACAACACATCTTTTTCTAGCGTCCATGTTGGTTTGACATTACGAATCAAAGCTCATGAACACCACAAAGTCAGAATAACTACTTCCCTACTCTGGACAGGGACCATTTGCAGAGTCGGTGAATGCACCATTGGTCTTGGCAGAGGTCTGAGTGCCATTCTACAGTAGTTTTACATATAAGTTTAGTAATAAAACAGTAGGAGAACTAAGAAGCTTTCTCTGAGCTGTCAACACATGACAGTGTTTCCCATTATGTATGAAGTGATATAAATACATAAAAGTACATAAAAGTTCTTCTAATACATAGAAGAAAGATCATACAGTTTAGTTTTTATGAAATCTAATCACTGCTTAATCACTATGTTGAAAGTTAAACACCACTGAATCAACAACAACATTCTGCATCTTGCTCCCTCCCTCCTCTACCTATGCCCCGTTCATTGCAATTTCCTTACCTGCCCATCATAATGCCCTCCAAGTCACATGACTGCCACATGCAGCCCCTCCCTCCTGCCCTTGTAACCCTGTCTCCTGTCATTCCCATCACCTGATCCTCCCTGCCCACCTGTTCTCCATGTTCCCTCATTAGCCCTGTCACTACAGATATCCGCTCTTTTTCCTCAGTTAGTTGCCAGGTTGTCTTTGTTGTGTCGAGCCTCTGATACGGTGGTAGCCTGTAACCTGCATCTGCCTTCATGCACACCTCTGCGACTTCAGTTCCCACTTGCTACCCGTGCCGTTAATCATTTTTATTTTTCAACTTTGTCTGAATTTAGAACCTTTCCTGCCTCCATGGGTTATCTGCATTTCGGTGTTTCCCTGATGTCTCTTTGAAAACATTAAAATATTTTACCTTAATAAGGACTAACTACTAATTCGACATATGTATTTAACAAATTCAGAAAGACAAAGGTCAAAGGCTTTTGAATGCATCATCTGAACAGCTGACTGATGTTCAACTGATCATTTTTAATCTTGAACTTTGTTTTGATTTCATTTTTATAATTTTTATTTCAGCATTTGTTTTTGATCCGAAGATTCAAAGACCTCATGCTCTTCGACACATTTTTTATATATTTTTTCCTTTCCACCTGAAAATATGTATGAATAATCTTAGTTATACAAAAGCACATAATAACAAAATGTTGACTGTTGGAGGCTGCACAGAAACGTGCACCGCATTCCACAAAAAATAAATCTTAACTAAATTTGCTAGTACTTCTAAAGCTTTTTACTGCTATTCATGTTAGAGAAAAGCTCAAGAAAAAAACTTGGGGCCTTGTTTTGTCAACCAACCATAACTAAGAATTGAAATGTCATGCCCAACATATTCACCATGTTTGACATTGAATCCAAATATTGGATTGTCCAACTTAGAATTTCTGTTACTTCTTCTAGTGCTTTGTTTGCTTCCTGAGAGACATAGTACTCTGCAGCAGCTTCAGCTTTCATGTCAGTTTAGTAAAAATCAGGAAATAATCAATGAAATACCTTCCAAGAAACGGAGCAGCAGTTCTATTCGGCTCTAGACTTAAACAGGCAGGCAGACACCGTGAACAGCAGTGCGGTGCAGAGGTCAATACTTCATTAATGTCTGATTAATGTCTTCAAGCTGATTAATTCAATTGAGCCCTTTATTACACTGTGTGTATTAATAGGAGTGAAGGAGTCCCTCAGCAGGAGATGCTGTCTGCCATATGGGGGAGCATTATGGCAGCCAGAGCCGAGGATGCCAACAACAGCACGGGCTGGGTCAAGAGGGCACAGAGAGGTTTGCCCAAAACTTGATATAAAAACAACAAACAAGTGTTCCCAGCATGCACCAGGACCTGGCTCAACAGCTGAGGCAGCTCACCCCAAGAATAAACCATGGAGGACTGAGGTACATTTAGTCTTTTTTGTGTGGTCTAGAACAAGTAAATGTAATCATAACTGGCTTTGCTATGCTGAAAATGTGTTAATGGATAATGTTAGGTAATAAAAGATAGTCACTAAAAGACACCATCTTTCTTGTTCCTTAAAAGTAATGAAAACAAAATGAAAACCTTCCCATTGCTGGATTACATTTTATTGGGTTGTTTTAAATCCAAATGTCTCCTTACTAATTAAATGAAATATAGATAAATTCCATGTTTGTTTTTTTAAATATATGTATGGTGTTGTTTGTTTAAATTATAGAAATATTGATTATCCGTCAAAATGGAAACACAAAGTCCAATTTCTAAATCAGAAGCAGGAAATAGACCAGAATGCAATGCAACAGGCCGAGATTTAGCTAACTCCTACCTTGTGTATGATTTAAAATGCAATCTCAATACTTCCACCACTCATCAATACAAAAGACCAATTGTAATATGTATTGGGTCACCACAGATCCCAGAATTATAATCGTTGCCAACTCATCCTTGTTGTTGAGTTAGTTATTTGTGAGCCATGTAGAAAAACGTAATCTTGGAGCAATCGAAAAAGAAAATCCAGTATTAAATCTAGAGTAATACTGCAGCAATTCAATCAGACAAAAACAAGGTAAACACAACCTCATTTCTGGCTCGCACAGCATTTCTCTGCTGCAAACACAATCAAACATTGATGGGATCTAACAGTGTAAGAGTATCTGAGGAGGATTTCTCCTTTAATCCTGAGGAATTTCTCCTTCTGTCTCTGTGGAACAGTCCGTTGGCGCCAGTGTTGCTTCTTTCCGCGATGACGCAAACCCCTGGCCCTAACATACACACACACACACCACACACACACACTCAGGCTCTCTCAGACGCACTACGGCTGTTATAGTTGGCACACAGTGTCAATTGTGTTTGCCCTGGGAGTTAACAGCAGCCACTCGACATGAGGAGCCACCTCGCCCTCGGCCCCTCTACCTTCACATGACAAAAGATCTGTTTCTATCCGGGCGATGGCGGCTTAATTGAGTATGATAACCTCTGTGTCACAGTTGTTTACCGAGCCGCGCTCCTTTCTCCACCACTCAGTACATTTCAAGACATTTGACCAGAGAATGTGAAATGTTGGAATTCTCTATTAAACGGGTTATGTAGTTTTTCTTCAGTAGCTCTTTCCTTTAAAGTGTAAATGCTGCAAACCATGACTTGAATAAAACAGGATCTGAAAAAAACATAGGCTGAGTCCAAAACCTTGTTACCTGCAGAAAATGTTATGTTTAATTTTATGGCAAAGCAGATGCTTTAACACAGGTTAGGCTGATTTGCTGCTGCAGCTAGCTGAAGGTGTCTTTCCGGAGCAGAGGAGGTTGTATCTTGCAAGACATTTTTCTTATTTCTGTCACTTAAGATTTGATCAAAAACACTTTCAAAGGGTAGCATTCAGCCCACCATTAGACAGAAACGCAGACATGGCTAACGTAGGCTAAAGGCTGCCACCACACATAACAAATGATAAGATAGCACTGTTTTTTTTAATGACCAGCTGTCAGACTTTCAGCAGTTTGGCTTGCTGTTTGTTTAGCTGCATGGCTCTGTTGTGATTGGTCAACTGCTTAGAGATGTCCCGCCCCTTAACCTATCACGGACAATGTGTTTGAGAGATAGCCAATAGAAGTGTGAGTGTTACGTAGTGATGTCACTATGTCGCAAATAAACCTTGATAACACACTACAGGAAAGGGAAAACCCTAAAATGATCAATAGGGCCCCTTTAAACAGGATTAAACTGTCAATTTTAATTCATATTCCAGTAGTATCAACCCAGACTAGACTTCTATTTCTAACCTGCTATAAGTTTTCTAAAGCGGCACGTTGCCTGTTCCAGCTTTCTTCTCTTTTAATTGAACTCAGAGGTATATTTCACTCTTTTTGACTGCTTGAACTTTTGCCCAGCATTTTGAAATGTTCAACTGAGACCATGCTCAAATCAAACCATTTTTACAAAATAACATGTATTTGTAAAGAAGACCTTCTACAACCTTTGAGCATAAAGTCCATTCAGAGTATTACTCTTAAACATCTGACTTACACAGCCCTAGCTTTTGTTGCAGGTGGTTACACACTTTTCACTGGTAGTGTAAAGTATATTATCCTATTATCTCGATGGTATTCATCCACCAGCAGCTTTAACCCTTTTGAATATGCCTTATGATGTTGGTGGCCTCAAACTAATGGCACTTTTTTCGAATAACGACGAGTCTGAATTGCTGTTTATGTGCGTTTTGTCTCACGGGTGCATTCAGCTGAAGGTTGGCTCTCACCCGGAGCGTCACCTTCCTTTAAGTCTCGGTAATGTGGCCTCGAGTCCAGGTTTGAATCAATTAATTATCCATGATTTATTTTTTTACTTTTATTATTTTTTGCGACGGCAATGTAGGTGCATTGAATTAATGAATGTATTTATTAATTGTTTGATTAAATGGCCTTCTGTGTAATTACTGTCTTTGTTTGCACAAGGCAGATAGCAAGAACACCTTTGTCTGCTCTGCTCTGGCTTGAACATAGTAAACTTAAGAGTCAGTTTGTATCAAGGTATCTGACATCTGGGTTTATGAATTCTTTTTAATTCAAATGTTTAATTGTATATGCACGTGTGTAAAGCTAAAGCCATACACCACAGCATTTGTAGCCTAAGCTAATTTGCAATGCCACCTAGATGGGTCTTAAAAATACAAAAACCTCATCAACAAATACACAAGAGACAGAACAAAACACCGTCTCCACGAGAAGTGTGTACTTTATACTAATTGTAAAATATGTTAATTCGTTTTGACACTGCTGTTGTTGTGACACATGCAGGTTTTTAAATCCAATCTCCAACACAGATGGAGGTTTTTGGCTCACTTTGTTTGTCTGTCAGCAGAATTACGAAACAACTACTGGCTGGATTTATGAAACTTGAAAACACATTACATTTTGGAGAGGATCTATGTTTCACTCAAGGAAATACAACACATATTCTTTGTAGCATCCATGTTGTCCAACATAATGGCTTAAAGCTCATAAACAAAAGCAAGTCAGAAGTCGACTTAAAACAAAAAACTCAACAAAACCAGAAGCAGTGCATCATGACTACATGACTTATCCCTCTTTAAAAACGGTTTCAGTTTGAGTCCTGTAGTTAGGGAATTTTTCGTCTGTTTGTCAAAATGAAGATTTACGTAACTGCACCTTACTACAAGGAAGGAACCACAAGGCCGCCGAGCACCTGGGGAGCCTGGTTATGTTTGCATTTATAGATACGTTTAACATTAGCAAATTCAATTCAATTGAACTAGATGGGAACATGGCAATGATGTGAACTTGCATTGTTTGTGTTATCATAAGAGGCTTGGTTATTGTAGATGCTGCTTGTGACCGACAGGTTACACAATCATTTAATATAAATGTAATCATAATGCATGAAATGTAATGATAGGCAGTCACTAATAAGTCTATATGTTTGTGAATGGCATTACAAATCTAGTTTTATCTGAGGGAAAACACGCTGGTGGGAAATGTTAAGCTTCTGCTTCCTGTCTGTATGATACACAACTATCCTGAACCTGCAGAGAAGGTCAAGTTGCCTTTGTTCCCAGACTAATTAAATCTCCAGTAATTATGGCGCTGCAGAGGAAGTCCAAAATAAAATAGATGGAGTGAGAATCAGGAGCAGGGTGGATCTGTATGAATCCAGACAGCATTCATCACATATTTCATAGAGCTATAGGGTTACGGGGAGACAGACGGAGTAATGACCGTCATGGGGGCTGTGATTTCATCCGAGGGGTTTTTATCCTGAGGTTCACCAGCAACCGAAAGAGCATGAGCTCCAAGGGCTGTTCTGGTTGCTATGCAACTCACTAATTAGCCTTAGCTGGCTAACCTGATCACACAAAGGGGATCAGGTTATTAAAGTAAAAATAGATAAGAGAAGTGAAGTATTTGCTCATGTTGCTCGTGGAGAAGAGCTCTATCTGACCCCAAAGGACAAGTCTCAAGTTATTGTTTGTCCTCCAGAAAATGTGATTTTGCCACCAATGCACAAGATGTGTTTTCTGTTTATTTTCCATTGCAGTCTAAGACATAAGCTTGGCAGGGGACACGTCAATCTCATTATTTAGAACATGGGATGTGCAGACATTTTGCTGAAACACATGAGCTACTGAAGTCCAGCGGTTTACATTTGTATTAACAGTATTGATTGTATTGTATTTGTGTAGATGAGTGCAACGCAAACAATTAAAACAGTTACTTCTCCAATACAGAAGAGAAAGACAGAGTAAATCATGTGAGATGATTCAGAAGGGATAACAACATGAGATAAGTTGATCTGCAGTAGAATACATATTACTAAGCAATACAGAATTCCTAATAACCCTATCCCCATGTCCATTATATGCTAACATTTTTAATTGTCACCTGGTAGATAGGTAATAGAGATTGTTCCACCACAATTGGCCAGAATGCAGGAAATGAATTGTTTGCTGCTCAAAATCTCCTAGGAGAGAGCCCTATCCCCATGTCCTCCCTGAGATAACAGCTCTCCTTTTTGCTTAATCTTTCTACTTTTTTATTTTCCTTTCTGCTATCCCTCATATTAGAGTGTACAACAAATGTTGGTCTTTCAGAAAGCGTTTTTTTCTGTCGCAGTATTCAGACTTTAAAGCTCACCTATTATGCTATATTTGAACAATACTATAGGGCCATATCTATACAAAACGTGTCTCGGAAGTGTTTTACTCAAAACAGATCACCCATTGTAGCCATGCCTCATATCCCTCTATTTCAGCCCTGTTACTAAAAGGCTGATTCTGGGTCCGTAGCTTGAAATGTTACCGAGCTGCTGCTGGCCACGCCCCTTTGGAGAACATGCTAGCAGTGAGCTTTGTGAAGAGAAGAGTGTCTGCTCTACGGCAGAAACTCAGCTAAACGCTGCCGTGATTAAACGCCATATTAAGTTCCAAACCATATCAAGGATTATTTCTGAAACAGTATGGAGCTCAAACGCTTTCTCTCGCGGGTTCACCACAAGGTGAGTACCTTTTTATATCCTGATTCTTTACACATATTCTCTCCAGTACAGCTTAGCTCTGAGTGTTAGCGATGCTTGCTAATGTAAACACAGACCATATTACTTCCAAAACATGCCGCGCATTGTTTTTGATACAGCACATAGCTTGACACGTTCTTTATTCAGTGTTTACCACTACAGTGCCATTGTATGTATTATATATATATATATATATAACAACATTACTCAAAATCCCGTAGACATGCTGCTGAATACACAGACACACAGCTGCGGGAGGGGATTCAGCTAGCCGAGTGTATATGGGGACGATAGGTTGGGCCAATATATTACAGATCACCCATTGTAGCCATGCCTCATATCCCTCTATTTCAGCAAATAGAGGGATATGAGGCCTGAGTGCATTTTGCATAATAGGTGACCTTTAAAGAGTTAAAGTTCCCTCTCGTGGTGAGGAAACGACAAACTCGAAAAGCTTCAAACTTTACAGCGTTACACTGCTGACAGATTATATTGATTTATCACATTGACTTCATAATGACAAATATTGTTCAGCTATAAGACGTGGGCTCCATTTATCTTCATCTACTAACCTAATTTGCAGTTTAAACCTCTTAGGGCTACAGCCCCATGATGCCGCTGATAAATGAACATTATGATAGAGAACTTGGGACAGGCAGCTCTTCACTTCATGTCTTCGTATATAACAGACGGATACCTTAGTTAACTCCTGCTACTCTGCATTTACTGCACCTACACTCTCTGCACACTCCGCGGTCGATTTGTATATGTATAAAACACTCAAATGATCTCCCTCTCGTCAGCAGTGGTCTTCTCTCTCTGTTCTACTGGATCAGTGTAATCGTAAAGACACTCTCACAGACAGCCACATATATTTCACTGCAGGATCTCCTAAATATATACGCACATAAAATGTCAAATTCCTTGGCTTAATATGACAACCCATAAACCCAGAGAGAAGATATCGAGTTCATAATCCTTTTAGAAGAGCAGTTCCGGATCATCAGACAATTTTCTACCTCATTTTCCTTTCTTTTTTCTAAGTATACATGCCTAAAGAAGAAGTGCATTAAAACACTGCTTAGGTTGCCCATAAACAACCAAATCTAAGCTTCCACTAATATGCACGTTGCAAATACAAACTGGCAAATATGGCAAGCTTTGATGCTTCAAATGTCAGTCCATAAACGAATGGGTGATGTTGCAGTCACTACGTCCATTTCATATAAACATTGTATCTTTGAAAGACTGATCATTTCCTTTTATCTCTTTCCAACAGAATATTGGGATTTACAGAATTTATCTCAGTTGTTTCTACTATTATTTATTTTACTTCAGCCTTTTCTCACATCCACAAGCTCCTGCATTGCCATTCTCCATCCATCCACCCGATGTCCTCAGACTTTCCCACCTGTCCTAGTCACCTGACTCTCATTTACCTGCTCACCTATTTCCACTTTCCTTCATCAGCCCTGCAGTATAAAACCATCCCATTTCCAATCGTTCCCTGCTGGATTTTCAATGTCGGCTGTTCCCTGCTTCCTCTAACTTTATATTATCAATGAATCTCCAACATGTTTCAGTCTGCCTTGACTACCTGCGGTTGGGTCTGCCTCACACCCATGCCTTTTATTCACTTTCTGCCAGGAGTTCAATGAGAAGATCGAGTAAATATGAAGTAACCTCAAGTTGGTTAACTTAGCTTAGCACAAAGAGTAGAAACAGGGAAGCAGCTGGTTTTGCCAAAAAGAACTGCTGATGCTTCTTATATACTGTGAACAATGGTATCAATCTTGTCATCTGATTCTCAGGAAGAAAATATATTTAAGAGCATATATTCCTGAATGTTTAAGCTATTCTGTCAATTTCAAGTTTGCCTGTTAACCAACATGGATAACACTACAGAAATGGTAGAAACCACGAGTGGTGGCTTTGGTTTGAGCGAACTTTCTTGGTATGGCAAAACCAAAAAGTTAGCTAGCTGCTAACCAGAACAAACAGACAGCTAGTCCAAAACAAATCTAGAAGATGATGTAGTAGATCACTTCAAAGTGAGTTACACATGATTTTTGCATGTGGAGAGTTATCACCAGCTAACCAAAAATCCATTTCAGGCTTTCTTGTGCCTTTTAGAATGAGGCTCACATACCCAAGGCCACTCAGCCCGAGCTCTGATTGGTTGCTGGTCTTTGTTACCCGCAGCGGTCCTTTCCAAGGGCACAAAGGTCATGCTTGAAAGCTCTCATCGGAAGACAAAAAAGAACTGAAATGATGAAAGAAAGGCAACAGGGAGAGGCTTCAGATTGATGGTCTCCAGTAAGCAGGCAGAAAAGAGGAATCGTGTCCTCGGGGAGAAAGAGACAAATGTTGAAAGAGTTGATTTTTGCACTGATTGAAAGGATTGTGGAGTTGACAGAACATTCGGTGCACATGGTCTGCTTGCTGCTTCTGCTGCCTGCAACTGGTTAGCCGCTTTAATGTGTCCTTCCTGTGTGTATTGATTGAAATGATGTGCAAACACACAAATATGCAAGCACGTTGGCAAACACAGACACACAAAGATACACGCTGCAGCTCTTCTCCATGAATTTGACATGTGTTTTTATTAATGTAAGCAGCTGCTCGATAGTGCTGAGGAGTAATGGGGATTGACTCTGGCATAATTATACATCCCCTGCATGAATTTGGTCAAAATGAAAGCTGAACACTTAACCCAGACTAAATGCAGAAGGGCAGATCAATGCTGAGGGCCTTTTTTTCCCACACTTGAGCAGCAGCCAGCTCTCTCCAAAACAGGACATTTACATATGCAATGCATCTCCTTTAAGGTAATCACGGGAGGCAAGAGCTGTGCGCCTCGGGACCAGTCAGGTTGGTAATACCTTACACGGCTTTAAAAAATGAAGATGCATGTCTGAAAAAAACCCTTGTGAGGGCAATATACTCAGGCGTGCATTCATTCTCAGAAACATGCAAACACACGCTCTTGAATGCATTAGCAGAGCCCATTTTAGGCTATTTCTATGGTAAAGACACTGTGAACCAATTGAAGTCACACATCAAGAGGCCAGAAGCACAACATCCCATCATGTTTAAGGTGCAGGGACGCAGCTCACTACGCCCACCTCAATCTACAACCAGCAATCAATATCTTTAATCTTTGATCCACACTACCCATCTGGTGCTCCAGGTAAAATGGATGTTCTGTTTTTTTATTGTGCATGCTGCGAATGTAGCACTTATTTGATCTTATTTCTTAAACCTTCTCCAAATAATGTCCTTGGAGTCTCTGGTTTTATGCTGTGGCTGTAGTTTTGACATGTGGAGGGCTGAACACAAACATAATCACATGCCGTCTCTTATGGTGAGTTATACTAGAAGGGAGATGGTACCCCAAATGTCCCAAAATATAATACAAAAATTACCACTCAATGAAAACAATGAAAATGATTACTGACTGGCTTCCCACTTAAAACACTTATCGCTCATTTCCACCGCAGGCCTCACTCGACTTAGTACGGTTTTGTTAGGCCTTGTTAGGCCCGGCTCACTTTAATGCTGCGCTTCCATTACAGTTTAGGAACTGGGGTAGTATCTATAGTAACGCAGTCTCGGCGGAGCCGTGACGTCATCTTCAGAAAAACAACATCAGCCGTTAGCTGTTAGCACTCAAGCTCACAGCTCCTCATATCTGTTCAGAAACTAAAAAAAAGTTAAACAAGTACAAACCACAGACTGTCTGTGTCATGGTGAATACAGTCGCTGGTTTATTTATGTCTGTATAGGCCGTTGTTGTGAGTGTGGATGGTCGGAGCATATAGTGCGTTAGCTTAGCCGATCTCCATTTAGACAACACGCATTTTAAAAGGTTTTTCGCCTGCCGTCTGTCTGCAGACTTGTCAAAGCATTAATTCATGGTTTTTACTAACCGGTATCAGTATGTTGTTACTTCGGCATCATTTTGAAACGTGTATTACAATTAAATCACGGTCAAATATGTTCATCTTGTTGTAGTTGTAGCCCCCTTGCCAGCGATTCTCTCACTAGTTTAGCATATTCAGCCCGGTTGTTGGCCCGCTTGTTGGCCCCAATAGAACCACGATTTTGTCGGGCCAGAAAAAAGGTGAAAAAGTAGCCCCGGGCCGGAACTAGGCCTAGTGGAAACGCAACCAAAAACGGGCCCGGCACGACACGGCACGCTTAAACTGCGCTCCGTGCCATGGTGGAAATGCGCCATTATTCACATCCACGCAACCTGCAGCAATCTTGGAACCTTGGTCTAAGTTTAACATTTCTGGTTAACATTACGTTGTAGCAAACATCAGATATCCCGGCCTAGCCTCAGTTTCTGTGTGAGGCTCATTGTTTACAGACCAATAAGCAACTTGAGACCTGAGATACAAAGTCTTCAATCAGATTGTTTCACAGGTAGCTAGTTTACAAGCTAATAAATAACCAATTACATACTGTATCAGTGTCAATAGTAGCTAATTGGTGCTTGCTCTGCACACAGACGTTTGTAGGGAAGGAATTGTTTTACAGGGTATTAAACTTGTGACAGTACGATTTTACAAGAACAAATATTAGTGGATGATGCTCAGAGCGTTAATGTTGGGTGTCTTTCCACACGGAGCTCTATCCTCCGCATATAGCTTCATCGTGTTGTCAGTATATGTCTGACACTTTTGTCTGTCTTTTGACTAGAATTGTAAACACTTCTTACTAATGTTTTGTATTTGTTGAACGTGGGCATGAATATGAAAAGGAACTAAATCGGTTTTACTTAATCATTTACGAAAAAGGGGGGCTAGTCTGGCTTCAAACCTAGCTTACTTTCTTACCTACACTGCGTAAAAGGGTTGTTAATGTTAAACATAATGTTTCATAAAGTGACATAAATGGTGTACCACATGATTGATGTTTGACATATTATACATTTTGCAACTACACAAATTGTAAAGTGCGTATTCATCCGGAAAATGAGGATGATACTTTACTTTAGGCAAAGTGGGGCCAGTTTGTGAAATAATAATTCATTTAATAATGAAGATATGCAGCACACAAAGCCTCTCCGTTACTGCAGAAGCCACAAATTCAGTGTTACAGCCACTGTGTTAAGGACACAGGAGCGGGCACACTCTGCCTCTCTTTTGTCTGGCCCATTGACATGTAAATGTCCTCCTGCTATAAGGCATCAGCAGAGAGCAGTGAGAGGGGGAAAAAACCAGACTGAATTGAAATGTCAATAGTAATTTTTGGCATGCGAGGGACATCTGAGAGTCAAGGGCGGCCTCCCGAGAGAAATGTAAAAAGGAAGAGTGAGGGAAGTACTGAGAATGTGGAGGGAGGATGGTGACCGTGTGTGTGTGTGTGTGTGTGTGTGTGTGGTGTGTGTGTGTGTGGTGTGTGTGTGTGTGTGTGTGAGAGAGATGGAAGATGGAAGGTGGAAGATGTAATAGAGGGGGCAGATAAAGTGGAAGACGGTGTGATGGAGGAGAGGAAGAAGGGGGAGTAATAGCAGTCAGAAGGTGAGCTGTCAGAGGAGAAGCAGGGCAGGGACGTCCGAGGGGGAGGAGGGGGAGGAAAAAGAAGGAGGAAGGACGGCCGGGGCCCGGTCCTCCTCTGGGAATCTCTCCCCATCCTCCTCAGTGATGGACAGGCTGAAATACCACAGGAGCCACCTCCCGTAATGACTTGATGAATGAGCTTCTCCTACCGGCCCCCTTACCCCCACCCCCTCATCCACAATACCACCTTCACACACCCCCCCTTTCACACTTTGCACTCTCTCCATCCCCCATCACAACATCACACAGCAGCATCTGCATTTACACTACAACATATTTACATACAGCGCTCAGCATGAAGAGTTGCACCTGTGATTCTGTACCTGGTTTATTCACACATATGTAATGATGCCCTGCCCAAACTGATACCTTATATATGTTTTAATTTTCTTTATTTTAAATGCATGTATTGACATTGAAAGTCACTCAAAGCAAAGTCTGTTAGCTTTTGTCTGATTTGAGTCCTCTTGTGATTCTGCAGCAATAACACCATGTACTGTGGTGGGCAAAGTCATTAATAGTGGATTTTCTAATCAATGCCTCTGGCTCTGTCTTCTTGTTTGTCAAATCAATGTCGTGCTCTGATGCTGCTTTTATTTTATCTAACTTGTCCCTCTCTGTCCCCTGCTCTACTTTTCTCCTCAGACCAAGATTTTTCTGATTTTCACCGCAAATACTGACATTATGTCATTAGCAGAAAGGGACGACGTGTGTTCCAAACACTTTTAAATCCAATCATAAAATCTGGCTGTATAATTAAAGCTTACATGTGTTGTTGCCCTATCATCTGAATTAAGGAAAGAACAATCTGTGAATCCTTATGGCTGTTGTTTGTGTCAAGATGACTTAAAATATAGAATTTTTCTGATTCTAAGGTGTCATCAAACAGAAAAAATGAATATCTTGAAACTCTAATCTCCCAAATGATATTGTCCCTAATATCTGAGTTAAAAATATTGGCAAAACGGGGAAGTTTCTAAAGTCCAAGCTCTTAGAGATATTGAAATGCTGCCAATCTGCTCTTTAAAAGACGAGACAGTGCAACATGAGGTGAATCCAGGTAAAAGCATATTGATGTATCTTCTTTAATCTACACTGAACACAAAGAAGGAGAAAAAGCAGTGAGAGAAAAATATTTTATTCAGTTTTGAGAAAAGCATTTATGGGTAACTGTGCCAAAAGGGGACTGCTGCCTTACATCAGGAGGAAGTCGTGACACTTCGGGATATTTCTTGGAAAAAGCACTTGATGGTAAATGTGGCTGCAGCTCAGCAGGAATTATTATGGCTGCCATGTTTGGCTTGTTGTTGCTGCCTCTCTTGAATGAGAAGGAGACCAGAGAACGGCGTTGTTTACCTGATTACTACATGATCAAATTCAACCCATGCTGCAGGACGGCTCTGTGACAATTTATGTGGATATTCTCAGTGAGTGAGATTTTTTTTCTTGTTTGTTCTGTTATTTATTGTTGCACTGCAGTATTGTTTTACAAATGAAAGACAGAAGGAGGCATGGATAAAGCAAAGGATCTTAGTTATTAAGTTAAAAGCAATACACTCCAAGCATGTTGTGTTGCAGTAATGTCCAAGGACACAAACTTGTTGATGCTTTGTTTACAAATTCCAGGTACTATAAAACAAATTCCTGTTTTCAGAATATAAGGTCATTATCTTTGTGTTTTATGTTTCCTGTTTGATTTTTGAAATGTATTTTCTCTTTATGTCTGTTCTGGTTTGACTTTCTCTTTTGGTTTTTCCCGCCTGTGTGATTGTATGATTGTGTTTCTGCCTGCCCTCTCCACCTGTGTCTTGTCTTTGTGATTCGTCTTGTGTGTATTTAGGCCTGTCTTCCCTTGTGTTCTTTGTCGGTTCGACGTCTACATCCCTGTGTTTCCTCGAGGTCCTGCCTGTGTTCCCGCTCTTGTTCCTCGTCCCATTCGGTCTGTACTACTCAGTTTTTCTTGATATTTTGTGCTCTTGGTTTGCTTTCCCGTTTTTGTATCAGCTTTATATTATTACAAATATTTTTTGTTTTGTTTTGACTTTACTTGCCTTCCCTTCATTCTGAGTTTGGGCCCTGGTTTTCTTACCTCGTGACATATAAGTAGCATTAGCTTAGCTTGCTAGCCAACATGATACAGCTACTTTTACAAGAGTTACAGTATACAGATGTTAGTTTTAGGATGAAAATATTGTGTTTAACCATTGTTTCTAGTTGAGCTAGCCTGCCACACACTCGTCTTCCAGTGATGTTTGACACACATACACACACTCACCCTTGACAAGTCACTGCTCTCGACACACACTGGCACGCCAATCTCATTATCATAAAAGCATTAGGGAAATTGGATATGTTGCTTGGGAGAAATAGGGAACATATAAAGATTAAATGTGCTCAAAGACCAAGAATGGAAAAAAGGAGATACAAATAAACTAGTGAATATAAATATAGTGTTAACAAATCTGTATTGAATGAATGAAGATAAATGAAAAGTATATTCAAATATTGTTTTTCACTGTGTTATTATTTGTAAATGGGTTTTGGATTGTGAAAATAAACAGGATACACAAAGAAAAAATGAAAAAAAACCCTTAGACTGTTTTTATTTGTCTAGAAATAATCATGTTTCACTCAGTGAGTTGAACAACAGCAGGTAGCTTCCTCTGAGGCATTTATCTGGATGACCTCAGGGCAAACACACACACAGACACACACACAAACAAACACACGACCCATGGGGTAATCAGTCTAATCCCAGAGGCTGCACCCTGATAGAGGGCAGGGTAATCTCCAGGACAGGAGCACACACATTAACCAAGCAGACGACGTCAGTGAGGAGCAGCTGGAGCTCAGCCAGGTTGAGAAAACGCTGCAGAAATAAGAGAAAGAGAGTAGAGAGAAACGCATACGAGAGTATGCAGTTGGGATGGAGTGGAAGCGCGCATGAGGGAATTACAGAAATAGATATGAATGAAGAAGAGCGGTGGGGAGGCAGGGAAAGGTAAAGAAAAGGGGAATGTGAGTGAGAGGGGCTGTGTGAGCGTATGCACGGTGTTATCTCCTGGTAGAGCAGATGTGCTTTATCTGCCAGGAAACAGGAGCTGCTTCTACAAAAGCCTCTTTTCACAGGTGAAGACCGAGTCTTTACTTACAAGACTCTTACTGCCAGTTTGGCCTTTTTGAGATTGAACCTGAAACGGAGATTTGACACACACATACGCACATACAAGTCCTCTGTAAGGCATGCCAGGGAAATCAGGCCTCTTTCCACAACCAGACACCGTGTCCACTCTGGTTATTTTTGCACGCCGTCCCTGCAGGCTGTTGTTGGCAAGACACACTCTCAGTGATGCAGGGCTGGAAATTTGTCATTTTAAAACCTGGGTCAAACGGCCTCTCCAGCTATTGATTGGCTTGTCCTCCTCTATTACTCCTGTGTTATGTATTGCACCCTTTATCAGAGCTGCGACAGCCACAAACACATTAAACTTGAGCAGCTTCGATCCGCCATAAAGTGCCACAGCGTGCCACTCGGTGTGCCTCGCTGGGAGGAGATGAGCTACCGATCAAGGACACGGGTGCAATGTTCTCGCTGCTCTGTTTTCTGGAGTTACGACCCAAAGTCACAGAGTCGTGGCCAGAGTGAGAATCTACAGCTCCCCTGACTCCGCGCTGCCTCACCTTATCAGAAAAGGTCAGCCACTTCTCTTGGAGGAGAGAAAAACGGCCGGGCTGAGGTTCGGCAGTCGATACTTTTACAGAGTTTCTGCAGGAATACATGAAACTAGAATGAGTCAACAAGTAAACAGGACACAGCTGCTTTTTTTTTTAGCATTAGGCTAACGTGAATAAAACAACAACAGCCATACTGGTGGAGAGACGTTCTCATTATCAAGAGTTGACTAACGGAGGAAAGTAGTCAGTTTTGCATCATCCTACTAGTAACATGTAGATAACATAATTTAAGGGTGAAGGAATCAATTATTTTTCAAATTAGAATGAGCTCAAATGTTGAGCACACGAACATACGCGTTCGTGTGTGTTGGAGGATGGGCTCTGTAAGGAAGTCTGAAGGAAGGGGCAGATTTTTTTCGGTTGCGTACTTTCAAATTCTAGCGCACTCGAGCTGGTTTCTCCATTCTTACCTACCCTACCTTTAAGTAATAATATATACATTTTAAGAAACACTAACTACAACTTATAAGACTAACGAATATTACAAGTAAACTTAGTCTGGTAAAATAATAAGACTAAGTTATATACCGTATCATATATTCTGCATCTTTATCCCATTGGTACGTGGCCTTGCTTTTTGATTATGATATTGAATTGGACAATTTAAGGCTCATATGATCTATTCAATTGAATGGACATGTATATACTGTACAAACATTCAAAGAAACACCCTTAATTAGTTATTAAGGTAATTCAAGTATTGCAAGTATTGTGGACACTTGTTGTGGATGATTTTCCTCTTCCTCAATGACTTTTCTTTTGATAAAGATAGCCTATGGGATCGTACTATCAAAGACTCATGTGATCTATTAATTTCCAGATATACCATATACATTTATTTAAGTAAATGGAAGCAAAGCAAGTACACTTTAACCTTAAAGATCACCTATTATGCTAAATCCACTTTTTCATGTCTTTTATACATAAATATGTGTCCCCTCTGTGTTAAGAGATTCGTAAGGTTCAGGAAAAAATAGTCTTTCTCTTTTTCTCCTGATCCATCTATATAAAATCCTGTCTGAAAAATGAACTAATCAGATTTTGGCCACTTTGTGATGTCACAATGTTTTTTGGGGCTGTGCAACCATTAGCCAATAACCAACCAAGGTAACACCCGCCCACCTTATCACCTGAATCTCCTTCTAGAGCACCATTGTGTTTTTTAAAACCAATCATCTCTCAGAGGGGCGTGGCCTGCAGCAGCTCATTAGTATTTAAAGCTACAGACACAGAATCAGCACTTTTGAAACTGGGCTGAAACAGAGTGGTTTATGGGATGCTTGAATGCATGATCTGTTTGGTATTTAGAGCCAAACACTTAAGAGACATGTTTTGTATATATCACAGACCTATAATATATTGTTGAAAATAGTATAATAGGGGACCTTTAAAAGCACTTCAAAGCTCCACCTTAACCTGACTGGGTCTACAGTGTCTCATTCTATACACATTTACCATTTCATGTGCTTCCTCATAATCGTCAGAAGAAAGGCTCTTATTCACAAAAGCTTGTGCTTTCTCTGCATAGCAATCTCAATGCTATGTTCAAATAGAACGTGTTGGGCCAGTTCTCCTTTAGTCGCCAAAATAAAAGCTTCCATGTTTGTGTGGGCGAGGCAATCTCACAAATACAGAGAGCATCCACTTGTTTTCCATGAAATAACTGGTTTTGATGTGAGACATTTAAATAATTCACAGAACTGCAATGGTGCACAGCCTTTGTGGCTGTGAGCAGATGGCCGCGGCAACGGAGTTCACACGAGCAGATTAACCACGAATTGAATGGCGTCCAGTGAAGACAGTTGCCAACCCTTCACTCAGATCCCTCAGCTAAAAATTCCTTTATCTCACAGAAGGCGCCCAAAGCCCTCCTCGAGTTAAGCACACCTCAAACTGCTCACAGTCAGCAGTGCAGAAGAGAAATGTGTTTTTATTAGAGTAGTCGTGCAGATAAGCAAACAGTAGAAAGTTCATCTGGGTGCTTCACCAGTTAATGGGACTCATTACTTCTCTGAGTGTGGTCATGTCCTTTGGGCTTATTACCAGCTATTTATCAACACTGTAATGGGACATTTGTCCTGTTGGTCTAGAAGTTGAGTTTACTGTCAGATATTCTGACACCATTAAAGAATTTCAAGACTAATGTAAATGCATTTTAATATATTATATTAATACGTTAGACCGGCCGCTCTCCCCCATGTGACGTCACACGCGGGAGGTCACATGGGGAGGCTTTTATTATGCGGAAGTAAAAATGTCTTACAAAAACGACGCCAGATGTCACTGTAGTGTATATTTATGTATATTTTTTTGAAAATCTAGTGTATACATCATTTTCCTACACATTTATTCACTGGTGTCTCTAACCTGCAAGTTGCTCTTTAAATGTTTTTATTTATTTCAAATGTGAAATTTTACCAATATACTCACGGACCACTAGGAGGCGCTCACGGACCACCAGTGGTCCGCAGACCACACTTTGAGAAGCACTGAATAACCTGTAGCTGCTCCGTCCACACTCACAACAACGTCATACAGACATAAATAAAGCAGCGACTGTATTCTCCATGACACAGACAGTCTGTGTTTTGTACATGTTTAACTTTGGTCCAGTTTCTGAACAGATATGAGGAGCTGTGAGCTCTGTGTGCTAACAGCTAACGGCTGATGTTTTGGGACATGTTGATGTGGTGATGGGTTGACAGCATGTCGAGGATAACATCATATGTATATCCTTTGTTAAAAAATTCCCTTAAGATTTCCATCTCTTCTTCCATTCTTTCCAACTCAGTTTAAAATTCGTGCAGAAACAGCTGAATAGTACCAAAGAGGAAATAGGTGGTGCTGTCGGCCGGGTGCTGACCAATCACGAAGCGTCATTTCTTGACTGGCAGCAAAAACAACGAATCGCAGCAGTGCTTCTCTGGCTGGCTCTGTCCAATCACAAACAAGAAGTGTTCTCTCTAAAGCAGGGGTAGGGAACCTTTTTCCTCTCAAGGGCCATTTCAATTTTTTCAACATCCTCCGAGGGCCGTACAAATTATTGACCTCTGCTTAAAAAGACTAAAATCACAGCCCATTCATTTGGCCTTTCTTTCATGCTGTGCAAAGAAAAAGCAACCTCCAGATATCTTACCATGACTCGCGCATGCATTCACGTGCACGGTTGTGGCATGACCACCCAAACAGAAAGATATGGACACAAGATGTGTGCAAATGTATTTAGTTTCCTATCCATGTGAACATGATTTAAGTGGGGGGGGACCTAACCTCCTCTAAGGGGGTCCGGGGGCATGCTCCCCCGGGAAGATTATTTTTTAAATGTTGAAGTTAAAAGCATCAATCTGGTGCACTTTGAGAGCAACATTAGGAGATCTATGGATACATCTCTCAACATCAATATGAAACAGAACTGTAAGCAGATTTTATTTTCTTTATGGATATTTTACAAATCACTCCCCTTTCAAACTGTATTCTTGTTTATTAATAACAACTTTTTATTTACTGTCATATAGTATTTTATACCTGTTTACTTTATTCTCTTATTTTTTATAACTATAATGATCATATAAAGATGTGCCTTTACCTCACTGGTTGTAGAAAAAGCTTCTTATATTCGTTAGCATAGCTAGCTAACCAGATGCTAATAACAACAAAGTTATTGACTGTATGATCAGTATGACAGATGAACAGATCGCCACTGGGCTTTCAACTAAAGACACAGCCACGCAAAAACTGCGGCATGTGTTCAGCTCCTTATGGGTACTGCAATGTTCCGTCAGAACTGCACCCCTGTCTGACGAGACATATACCACGTGATGACACGTTAGGCTCGTGTTGTGTTCAAGGACCCTGACCGTGGCCAGGAAAAACAGGCCATCGCTTGTTTAATGTTTTTGCGGTCTAGATTTCTTTAATTTTTTTCTTTTTGCTTGTGTTTATAAATTACCTCGAGGGCCGTATCAAATGGTCTCGCGGGCCGTATATGGCCCGGGGGCCGGAGGTTCCCCACCCTTGCCCTAAAGGAATACCCTTTCCATAAAAGTTGAAATGTTGAAGTGTTTTGTGAAATGCTGTGGTGTTTTGTGAAATGGTGTAGTGTTTTCTGAAATGCTATAGCGTTTTGTGAAATGTTGAAGTGTTTTGTGAAATGTAGTGTTTTGTGAAAGCAACTCATACCTGAAAGCTGGATCTGAACCTGAAACTGTCTCATCCGGCTTGCACCATTCTCCTGTCGGTGATCCTATTAAGCTGGTTTACTTCTGTTTGGACTTTTTCTGCAATACCAATATCCTCATGAACCTCTGTCTTTGTAATTTAATCCATATCATTTTCCTATATATATTTGAATCCTCATTTTTGGGGTGCTGGTTGTCCCCAGAACCCTAAAAACAACATCATGGAGTCAGCGTTTAGGGGTAATGGTTCCCAGGGATGCCGCTTGCCAACAGGCAAGGCAGGCAACTGCTTGGGGCCCCGGACCAATAGGGGCCCCCAAAGAAGGTTGATTACATTGGTCCACAGCCATGTGGAAGACACTGCAATGACATATCGGGGGGCCCATGCTAGTAGCACGCTGTCAAAAGCTTCATAATTTCAGCTTCGTAATTTCAGTTCTGTGTGTGTTGAGGAGGGGGGGGGGTGCAGGTCTCTTCTGCTGGGGCCCGCAGAGTGTCTTGAGATGCCCCTGATGGTTCCTGCCTTTCCATGAGAATAGGATGTCTGCAGGTAAAGCTAGACGGGCATCAAGATTCGAGCGAATGGATCAATAGTTCTTCAAACTGGACTACAGCCTCTTCCCTGTCTGACCCCAGTCTGCGAGCCTTTACTGTCAAGAGAGCGAGGGGCCGTTACATAATGCATGACGCCCAGCGACACGGTGGGCCGGGCTCTGCTGAATCAGCGGCAGAAGAACGCTGCCGCTGCTGCTCTGAGAGAGCGCAGGGCCCAGAGCAGCCTGTACTGCCCCCCCCCCCCCCTCCCCTGAAAAGAGCACTTGATCACCCAAGTAACCTTTTGCATGAGTGCACTCAATCTGCCACTCACCAGAGAGCCACTGCAGACATGGGGTAGACAGGGGGCATTAGGTGGGATTATCACCCCCGCTGCCCTTTGTTGTTTTGATGTCCGTCCCTCGCCAACTCCCCCCTCCTCCCTTCTCTCCGGCAACCCCTCCCTCCCCTCTGTCCGGCCCTGGCACTGCTACAGAGGGGCTGTCCACTGGCAGGCTGGAAACAGAAAGCTGCCCCTCAGTAGCCCACTTTCACAGCCGCAGACACAAGCAGACACACTGTCACGCAAATCAAACCAAACACACAGACACACAGCCACTGTACAGAAGGGCATGATGAGGGGAGAGCCATTATCGCCCATTGATTTTCATTACCAAATCAGAAATGGAACCACAGAAGTGAGATGTTCATAAAGGGAGGCACAGAAGAGTTTTTTAAGATCTCGGGCGAGTGTAGGAAAAAACATTTTAGATAGGATGACTCACAGATTGGCTTGGTTCCTAAAAAGTCGGGAGATTGAATGCTTCCGACAACAAGCATTATATTTATTAACAATATTTTACTAATTGAAAGTATTTGCATTTGACAACCGTCTTAGGGTGAAGCAGTATATGTGTATTTTTGTTAAATCTATCCACCTTGAGGAAAATCAGTCCAATCACTTACATTGTTGGAATAAATTGCACGTTAAGATATGCAGGAGTCCTCTCAGGAGTTGCAATCAACTCTCTAAGTTACTTTCATAATCACAGCAGAAATTACCGGTCCGAAATTCAAATCTGTTGTTATTTGGCAGGGAAGCTAAAAGGCCGGCAAAATATCCTGAAAATGCAGATTTTTGTAACGGTTCAAAGCCGTCTCATTAGTGGGGCAGAAAGTTAGTAAGTTCTAGACAAGTTCACAAGTATTTTGTGTTTTCTTTTGTTTGTTTTATCTCCAGATTTTTCACAGATGGCTTAAATATCAGCAAATATCTTTTTGGAATGCAAATATTTTTTTTTTGGGAAAGCTGCAAAAGTCGTTGGTGAAGAAAACAGTCTCTCCACCGGGTCTTTTTAGCAGCTGTTGTGATTATATCACATGATCTTCCTCAGCAGATGGGAGTTTGCTCCTTCCAATATGGAAAAGAAATAGAAATATCTACAATTCCCATGCCAATACCAAATGACGAAAATTTAACTTGGTGATTTGGCTTGTTTAATTTCTTTCAGAAGTCAATCATTACTTTTTAGCCTTAGTTAAAACGATCTTTATAGTATTTTACATCAGTCAGTTTTCAAATTGAGGATCAACAGCCTGTTAAACTGGATATCTTCATGCACTTTTCTTTTCATTTGTTCAATCATATTAACCTCTGCCAATATGCTGGTTATGTATTGGATTTAAGTGCCCAATCCTTTGTCTAAATGCGGCCTCCAGCCTCTATTGAACGCCACTCCCTGACCCATCCTATCTCATCGCACCGTGGTATAATGTAGCTGCTTGTCCCTGAACTCAGAGAGCGAAGCAGCAAAACAAAGCTCTCGCATACCCTGAACTTTGACCGACACCCTGAATGTCTTTCACCCGGTGTCAGGCTTAAGTGTCTACATTTTCTGCCTTCATTCATCGACTGTAGCCTTGTAAATATTCCACTGTGCGCAGACATAACTGCCCATATTCACACTGATTTACTTCTGCGTGTGTCTGTAACTGTCTTTTGAAACAGACTCATCTCAAACGCTCCCTCCAGCTCTCTATCAGAAGGACCGTTCATGGTGCTGTCGAGGTCAAGCAGGCTTTAAGATTGCGACCCTCGCTCTTATAGTCGGTGGTGTTCAGGGCCAACCTTTGACCCTGAATTCCAGTGGTCCCTCTCGGGTTCAAATGCAGACCGTGACCCAGACATTGACCTCCTGGAGGGGGGAGTGATAGCGGGAGAGAGGAATACACTACAGTAACTACTGCTTCTGGGTATGACATATTACTCTGATTATTAACGCATGTGAAGATTTTGTCCTAATTCTGTGTGCGAGATATTTGATAAATATTTTGTGTGTCAGCGATTTTTAGCCAGAAAATAGAGATTTGTGCAGTATGAACTTACTTCCTCAGTAAAAACCAGTGTTTCTCTCAGTGGCTGACATTTAAAGTACCCACCCCCCCATCCTTTAAAATGGCAAGACACTAATCATCAGTATATTCTGTTGAATCCCAGGAGTTAGTCAGTCATGAAATTATGTGATCTATTTTATTTGATTAGCTAATTTATTTCCGTCGTACCTTTCTTCATTTCTCTTCCTTATGTTGACAACCAAAAGCGTTCTTTTAGCGCCAATTGTGAAGTGGACTATCCTTTTGAGGGTCAAGGTTTTAAGCTTTTTAAATCTTTCACCATCTCATGCTTTTAAACAACAGAATAACTCGCCCACATTAAGACTTGTTCTTCCTTTGTTCCATGAAGCAAACAGCATTCCAACAGACAGAGATGCAATGCTCAGTCCCGCCGGCCACCACACACTTTATTACAATAATTAACTTCCATCGTTCGGGGTCTTCTCACTTTCATATCTGTGAGGATCTCTGGAGAGTCTGAGCAAAGCTCTGTGTGAACACCCAGCAGGTTGCTCAGCATATTAATGGTTTATTTGTTCTCATTACGATAAAACTGTTGTTTTCGGGATGAGATATGTTCTTATGTAAAGCTGATCCTTCCTCCAAAGGGAAACAACACCGAGGTTTGTCTTCTTAAACCGGCATTAATCAGTATTTTTATATTAAAAGTGAATCTAATCACTGTGTGTTATATGGAAGGGGTCACTCGGGACAAACTCATAGAGAATTATCTCTCCACCCACTCACATTTCAGTCATTTTATTACACTTTCATTTCCAGCAGCAAGCAGCTGTTTTCAAAATAAAATGTGAAACTCTGATTAACGCACTGTTCATCATCTGCCCATCGTTTAATAAAATGTTAGCCATAACAGCTTAGACATTCTGTTTTCTAACTCAAGTGTGAAAAAGTGGTCCAATCCTTGACTCAAAGCTTGATTTTAACTTGTGTATAGTTTTGTGAATCTATCTATTTTAAATATAGAATTTAGTATTTAATATTTGTAAGGTTACCAGTGTGAGTTGGTAGTGGTCCGGCTATTAGACCCCTATATATGCACATGTTAGTAATTTGATAATTGATGCAGACTCAACTATGAAACTGAAGAATGCTGACATCTTGATTTTCTCCCTTGTCCAGAATTGTTTAATTGAAAATTAATTATTATTGTTTTGAATAGCAAACCCTTTTTTGGACTTGCTGCACAGACAAAGGCCCCAATATAAATATCTGCAGCTTTAAGACAATTACATGTAAAAAAATTAAGTTTAGTCATATATGTGTTGATCTTTCCCTAACTCCAGGAAGCGTGTTAATGTGAACATATATCCTAAAGTGCAACTCTAAAATGTGAGTGGAAGAAAAGCTTAGTTGTGTTCATTAATTGTCTTAAACGGTTTCAAAGGCTTAATCAAAGCTTGCCAAAAACAGTACAAATACCCCAAATTGGAGGAATAAAAGCATTATTTCATTCCAAAAAGGCTTTAATGGGAGCAAAGTCCGCTCATACAGCTCCGCTCTGCTCTATCAGCTGTGAAACACACATCCTCTACATGTTTTCGTTGGACGGCCCTGCTTCCTGAATCACTCTGTTTTCAATGACCCCAGTGTCTGCTCGCTGAAGAGTCGGCCCTCGATAAGGGTCGTCTATGTGTTGAGGTGCAAATATGCAATCCTTTTTCCTTTCATAAAATACTGTTATTCATTTTCATTTTGCTTTTACTCTTACATCTCGCATGCAAAAGTAATCTTGACCCTTAGTCCTCTTCGCTGTTATGACTTCCTCCTGACAGCTCAATTACTCATACATGCACTCAATATACTCTCTGGTCCCTTTTTCATGTGTTTTAGTTGAAATTAAATAAAAACAAATTACCTTTCTTGACCTTAAAAAACCTTCAAAAGGAATTACGTTTGGAAAAAAAACTTTGAATCAGAGTGGAACCATCAAAAGGAAAATGTTTTGTAAGTGTCAAAATCTGACTCATTCCTTCAAAAGGAAACAAGTCAATTAACACTTGGCAGATGATCTATTACATTTTTGGAATCGGAGTGTACTGTAATTAAAAATTGAGTACTTATTTTATCAGGGTAAGTCTCCGAAGACTTTAAGGCAAAGGTGAAAAGATACGTTTTAATTAAGTAAGAAATGTTGCACAAGCAAACAGCGCATAACAAGAAGTGTGTGTGTGTGTGTGTGTGTGTGTGTGTGTGTGTGTGTGTGTGTTTGTGTTTGTGGGGAGGGTTATCAAGTACAAGCAAAGGCCCTCTGATATCACAAGGAAGATTATTTATTTATTATATAGATTTTTGTACAAGTATCTGATCTACACCAATAACAATACTAAGGATTATTTACTCCACAACTTTTTCGAATATGTAGTTCAATTTGTTGAGTGGATTGTGAAAAAAGATGTGAGTGTTGCATACTGATTTCATGAATAAATTATTTAAGTTTTTTCATTTAGTGTTCATTTAACCAGGGTAGAATAAATCTCTCGTGGATATGTTTTTACTGTGTTTTCCATGTTTTACTTCAAAGCTTACCACTGTTTTAGTAGGTTTATGTTTAACCAGGTAGATGTTAGTTTTAGCAACAATAACACATTTTTGAGGGCAGTCTGAATCAGATTTGATGTTCACTGAGATATATTATCCATGTCAAGCTTTTCTGAAGATTTTGTTTGTTACTATAATAACTTAATAAAGTTGTATATGATCCATCTGTGAGGAGATAGTCCAAAATGTTTGTGCATTGACAAAACAACAGATGGTTCTTCTGATCACAGACTGAACAATGGCGCCATCTCCAGCTTTTCACCAGGAAGTGCAAAACCTCGCTTAATTTGATTTCTATTCCATTTTAGTTTATTTGGGAAGTAAGCTGTATGATACCCACTTTGTTTAGTTTTTTCAATTGTATATTGTCAATATAAATAATATAACACATTTTATAATATTTTTTTCAAACATGGTGTTTCAATTTTGTAAAATAACACAATATTGGGTTTAGGTTTACCTGTCAGTTCAGTTGAAGCCCCAAATATTTCAGATTGATAAAGGGAAATCAAGTTTTAAAATGATTGTGCTGTTGAAATTGAGCATATTTTTTTGTTTGGTCTCATCACTTACCATTTGAAGTCAGATACTATGCATCAAACAATTGTCACGAAGAGTACATTTCTTTTTTTGTGACCAACTTTTATTGTTTTCTTTCTTTTCTTTTTTGCCCTCACAGAGGGACTTATATACACAGATACAAATTATATAGACAATAATACAAAAAGACAAAGAAAAGACAAAGAAAAAATATAGGGAATCCCTTTCCCATGCCACCCCGTCCCTCCCCCTTCCCACCCATCTTGCCATTTCAAAGAAAATCCTACCTGATGTTTGTTAGCAATCGTCTGAGTTCATCTATCTATTATATTATATATATTATTTATATTATAGCATAACAATTTATCCACATCAAATACATTCATACCTTTTTTTTCCACATAACATGTCATCTTTCTAAGCTGAATTGAGATTGACTCCTAATAATCTACAAATGCACCAAGGTGTGCATATGTATACAATCATAATTTACATTAATGATATTACCAGATCAGCAGCTCTTTGAATAGCCTCTAATGTTTCCCCCTTAGCCTTATTAGCAGAAGCGATTGACAGCTCTGAGATTAGTAGGTCATGGAAGGATGATATCCATTGCTTAATAAATAAAGTATGTGGGGGTTTCCATCGTATTACAATTCTTTTTTGGCTGCTGTTAGACCGGCGAAAAGCACCCTTTTCTGATGGTTCTGTAGGTCAAGAGAAGAATCGTCATTCAACAATACAATATTTGGGAGACAGGGTATGTGAACTCCAATAATCTCAGATACAATGTCAATAACTTGTTTCCAGAACGTTCTTACTGCAGTACATTCATAAACCATGTGTACATATGTGCCAATAGTCTTTTGGTTACAGAGAAGGCATATGGGGCTTGGAATCATCCTTAATTGACAGCATTTTCTGGTTGACAGGTAATATCTGTGTATTATTTTATACTGTATCAATTGGTGATTGTGGTTACGCGATGTTAAGGAGATATTATTCCATATTCTCTTCCAATTAATAGTCTGCGTGTAATTTTTTAGATCTGCGTTCCATACTGCAGAGATGCCAATATATCCGGTTAATTTATCTTGCAGCTTTTTAATATATATATATGAAGTAGTGCCGCTCACACTGTTTGAACTTAATATGACTTTAACTAATTGATGTGTTGGCAGAGGTTGATTCCAAGGAACTCCACATGTGCGCATGGCAGTACGTAGTTGCAAATAGAAAAAGAAAGAAGAGCCAGGCACATTATACGTGTCTTTCAATTCTTGGAAGGACATCAAGCCGTTGTCGTTGGTTATGTCAGAAAGATAATGTATTCCTCGGGTTTGCCATTGTGGGAATTGGATTGCTTTTTTTCCAATACGTAGTAACAGGTTATGAAAAATGTGTGTGTTACTATGCCAATCTACAGACCAATTGCACAATTTCTCTACATGTTTCCACACTTTCACAGCTTGGCCAATAATTGGTCCAAATGTTTGCATACAGTCATATGGCGACATGGCAGAAAATAAGACATCACCAAGTTTAAGGGGATAGACTATACTTCTTTCAATTTTAATCCAAGGTACATTGGTGCTTTCATCAATCCAGTTTTTCAAGGCTCGAAGCGTGAAGGAATAATAATAAAGCTCGAGATTGGGAACATTAAGGCCTCCATTGTTTTTGTCATATTGTAGAACTTTGTATCTGATTCTTGGGTATTGGTTTTTCACAATATATTGTGAAATCCTATTCTGAAGTTTGTCCCAAAAACCGTCTGTGGAGATTAAGGTAACATACTAGCTAAGAAATTGACTCTTGGTAGAATATTCATCTTTATGATTGAAATTCGTCCTGCTAAAGAAATTGTTATATTAATCCACTTTTTTAGGTCATCTTTAATTGTTGTGTACATTCTTTTGTAGTTCTTTGCTACTATTGTGTCTAATGAGGCATATATATCGATTTCCAAATACTTAAAGTGTTGGACGATCTGCAATTCTGTATTTAGGTTTAGTTCAACCATGGCACTATTGAGGGGTAAAAGACATGATTTATTCAAATTGATGTTGTAACCAGATATTATAACTAAATTGGATAAAGATATTTAACAGCTTAGGAAGCGTAGTTGGTACCTCGTCCAAGTACAGTAGTAGATCATCCGTATATAATGAAATGTTGTGGTCTGTCTCTTTTACAACTATCTGTTTTACTTCTTTGGATAGTCTTATTTTCTGTGCAAGCGGTTCTAGAGAAATTGCAAACAGAAGCGTGGAGACAGGGCAACCTTGCCGTGTGCCACGTAGAATTGGAAATGTAGGTGACCACTGATTGCCTGTCAGAACCATAGCACTTGGATTATTATATAGGATCTTCAACATAATCATAAATGTTGCCCCAAAACCCATTATTTGCATTGTATGCCACAAAAATGGCCATTCTAGCCAGTCAAAAGCTTTTTCAGCATCAACTGATAATACGGCGCAAGGCGATGTTATGTCTGCTGCAAAATGAATAACATAGTAGTCTCCTGATATTATCTGATGATAATCGTTTTTTCATAAAGCCTGTACGAAGCAGGGACGTGCAGAGACATTTGGAGGGGCTATTGCTCTAAACTAGAAAAAGGGCCTCCCCCCCCACCCCCCGAAAACGTAAGAACTTTTTTTTATAAAAAAAAAAAAATTAAAAGCAGGTCAGCCAAAAAGTTCAAAAGGGCCGTTGCCCGGGCAACATTAGCCCGTACCTGTGCACGTCCCTGGTACGAAGAGTACATTTTATAAATAAACACACAGCAATTGTCCACTTGTCCCCATAAGATGAATCTGTATTAAGTACACTGGAAGAGACAGACTTGCTGTAGCACTAAATGAGTAACATGTAAGAAAGAAAACAAAATGGGCCTGAACCTCAGTTGCTTCATTGCTGACGATGTCAATATAAACTAAACCAAACCAAAGTGTCTTCTTGACATCGATTTTACACAAGGACTCTGATTTTGAATAAAAACAACCATTTTTATTTGGCCAGTGATTAAATTTCAGCAAAATTATATTACTAATGTGTGTGTTTATTTGACATCACTCTAGACTGGTTTACTTAATTTTTTCCATTTTCCATTTTTGATACTGAAAACAAATATTGTTTTCAAATATTTCATCCATCTTTGTTTTCCTGCTCAGGTTAGCATGCCTCAGAGTCAAAGTAAAGACCTCAGCCTAATGGTGAATCTGTTCCATACAATCAAAACACTGAACAGCAGAATGTGTGAAATGTGAGCATTTAGTTATAACTATAATGTCTAAAAACAGAAACTGCGACGGATTTTGACTTGATACAACAGCATAAGACATATATTTAAAGAAAGCCATTTAGCAGACAGGTTTGTTTTTAAAACCAACTTGCCTCTGGTTCATTTATAATAACCATATAAAGCCTATTTTAATATGCATGTGGTTTTTTTTCGAACTGAAGCAAACCTTTATTTTCTGTGCTGTCCCATTGGGATACTGAAGCATTAAATAATAATTTCACTGTTGAATAATGCAGACAGCAGCAGGAAAGGCCTGTAGGCAGCAGTTAAACAATATACCAATGAAAGTGAGCATTTCCAGGAAGAAGGACAGGGTGAATAAAAATGCATCAAGGCAATGCAACTGATAAGAAAGGTTTCCGGTTTAACGTCCTCGCCTTCAAAATAAGATGCAAACGTTTAGAAATCAGAACTTAATAATTTAACTGAATTAAGATAATTTAGTAGTTAAAGTTATGCACTGTCAAAGCAAACTGTCCGTTGACAGGATGCCAGCATTCAAGTATGTCATATTTAAAATATATATATTTCCACGTCTACAATGAGACAATTGTTGTGTCAGTTTTGATTGTTAAATCTTCCTGAATTATTTTGTTTTATCAAATGAGGACATGAAGAAAGAATGAAGGGGTTTCATCAGGACATTTTTGCCCTGAGGCCCCCATAGCAGTTTAATATGTTCATGTCTGCACAATATAGAATAAGCCTTTATCGATACAGGAGGGAATTATGTTAATAAATGATAGAAATATGAAAAGAAAGAAAGTAAAAAATGTTTTAAATAAGATTGGAAGTAAACATCAAAAACTATTCAGAAGCAATTCAATACAAAAATAATGCTGTTGCAGCATTCCCAGGTCAACACTTCTTCTGTCAATAGAGAAAGCCGCTCAATTGCCAACATCACATCTGCAAGCAGCATTGAGAGGGTTTCAGTCTTTAGAAACTCTATTTTTGTTTTGATAATGTACAAACGCAGCAAGAAGACCAATCAACAAACAACTATCTCCCACGTTAGGCTACATACTTATTTAATATGTATAAAACACATATTGGATCAGTCAGTGCATTAGGCAGGCATCTCCATGTCTTCTTTAACTGTCATTGCGACTCTTGTTTTGAAAATCAAAGAGCGGAAGTTGCACGTTGATCGCGGTCAGTCCAGCAGCAGGAACTTTCTCTACGTTCCTTCATAACAACATGGACTGGAATGAGGGCGATAATGTGAGTCGGTTTATGTTTCTTTCGCTGTTTCTGATGCTTGTATTGTTTCTGTTTTACCTGGTGGAGAACAACCTAAGGTAGTGTACCCTAAACACATCACTAGTATCGGGTTGTTAGCATTTCCTAGCTAGCTTTTTGTAATTCTTCCTGGTCGGTAAGTTGCTGTGAGGCGGACTAACCTGTCCTCAGTGATACTCATCGGCTCAGAGGAAGCTGCTGTCAGTCTGCTAGCTTCTGTGGGCGTAGTTAGCATGCTGCTAGTTACCTGGCGGTTAACAGCAGCTAGCTAGCTAATCTCTCCTACACTCCAAATATCACATTAAGCTTGCTTTCTTCGTGTAAAGGCATCCACTTCAGGGAATGTGTGTTTAATTTCTCTGGATGTCATGATGATGCATTGACAGCCAAGGCGTGTTTTTAACAAATTATCTGCGTTAGTTACCTTTCTGTTCTTCTCCTATTGTTATGAAACAGTAATCCTCTCTCACAGTTTAATTCCGGGCTGTTTCTGACTATCGCTAGCTGCTGTTGTTCATCCAAATCCACATGTGTTTATACTATTACAGCTAGACAGAGGTTAGCCTAGGGTTGCATATCGTTGACTTTTTACGATACCGATACCACTGAACGATACCGATACTCAACCGATACATATCGTGATACTTTCATGTTGCATAAGGGAAACATTGAATCATCCCGCAATTACTCCCATGAAGTGCTTTATGATGTAGTTAACATGTCAAATGAATATTAAATTAAATTGTGGGACTTGTATCTTTTAGTACTGAACAAACAATGAAAAACACGTTATCTATGAAGAAAACAGATTCTGCGATATCATTTATAACAACCATCAGGCGTAAATAGTACATCTTGTCAATGCAAAAATAAAATAGCACCAGTATAATCAATATTGGTTGGAGGTTGGATGTGTTGCCACCTTTCCCAGAAATAAACTTCTTGCAGTGGTTACAGACCCCACCATTCAGACTGGCAGTCATATGCAGCCACACTTTAGATTTTCTAAAGTGACTTGTTTGCGGGATTTCACGGCGAAATTGTCATCGTCATTTCGACGGTTTGGGCGCAAGTTTAAGGATATTACACCTCACTTTTATAAAAAAGCCAGTAACCGGTATTTCGGTAATACCGGGTACCGGTATGCACCCCTAGGTTAGCCTTTGCCGTATGTTAAGTTTTAACCATCTGTCTGGATCATGGCAGCAGCAGCAGCAGCGGCAGTCTGTCAGAATATGACATCAACATGCAGACAAAGATAGCTTCCTGCAGATCCATCCCAGAGTAGAGATCAGCCTGGATTCACCACATTTAAACTGTTTTACATCCATGGCAGTTACTATTATCGATGACCAAAATATTTTCTGAATAGATTTCTATCTGACCTATACAGCACTTTATTCTATATCACTATATCAAAGCATAATTATATTAAAAGTTTGTTGAGCATGAGTTTTTTGCCATACAAGACAGATGTCTGTTTCACCCAATTCAGAAATGTAAATATCTTATCAAATCTTGTTACTTGAATGATTCATCAGTTGTATTTAACATCCAATATGTGAAAACAACAACATGATCACTTATTTTACACAGTGACACCTTACAAAATGCATCTTCCACCTTTGAGTAGTTGGGTGACCAGTGGAGGGCCCCCAGGAGTCTGATTGTGTAACTGGCTAAATCAATAACCCTTATTATAAATGTCAGTTTAAGATTGCCATGCAGACCACTTTGGACCTTATATGTGTGTTTTCTTTGTGTATGTGTTGCAGGGTCACGGCAACATGCATGACAACTGTAACCACGGAAATACAGGTCATTCTCACAGTCATGGGCCCAGAGCGCCGCACCCCTTCATGACGCCTTTTCAAGGACAGTTCGCTAATAAAGCTGATCAGGCGTTGGACATCAGCCAGCAGCCGAAGAGACGCTCACACATGGACGACAGCGCCAGCTTGGACATAGTGAAGGCAACACAGTGAGTGGAGGGACATCTCTGTCAACTGGTGGACACTCATGAAGTGATGGAATGAATTCATGCAGCTTTCTTTGAAATAAGTTTGGCTAAATTGTCGTTTTATATCCAATTTTATAATTGTATTCAACAAGACCAAATGCCAGATTTTCTATCAACCACACACTATCTGCTTTTTGAAGGATGCAGATGCTCCTGTCAAACCTTTTTCTGTAATGTCAGTATTCAGGATGACATGTTTTATTTTGCAATAGATATTTCATTTGAACAATATCACCATAAAAAACAACATATGGGAAATAATTTGAAACCTTCCTTTGAATGGTTTATGACTGAAAATATGAAAACCAGAAAGGAAACGATGTCACATCTTGATTAGTGGTGTTGGTGTTTGGTTGTACAACTCTTGTGCAACTCTTCAACCAATCTCTGTAAATCATACCATAATGTGGAACTATGCAAACTTATAACCAAATATTGAAACCATATAACAGATTGGTGGAGGAAACATCAGGGGGTATATTTTCTGTTCATTCTCATGTTAAATGTTTTACTAGGAATGTTTTTAAAATGAGGCATGTTTTGTGTACAACAGTAAGACAGTTCCGTTTTTATTATAATGATATGATAAACCTATGAAAGAACATAGGAAGGAGAAGTAGACACACAACTGACAGTGCCATTGTGAATGTATGGCACTGACAACTATTTGAACAATGTATTTACACAGGAGTTGTGACACAAAGATTAAGAGCATTAGAGCTCTGTGTTTATTAAAAGTCAAATATGATGAGGGTTTTTATCCGGTAGATACAACTATAGTACAAGCTGCTCAAAGCTGTCAGTGTGCTTTAGGTGAGATTAGAAACTCGGCAGTGCTTGCAGGAAAATGAAATATGAATTTCTTTTTCCAACTGATCAGTGCGTTGAGGTGCAGCAGAACAAAGGTCACACTTATTGTCAAAACAAATAATAATCTGCAGAGCCGCTCCTACCTGTCTTTTCATCTCACTACAGTAAATATATTGGTAACTATGAGTACACATACTGCAGATTTATTTTACACAGCCTAAAGCTATGAATAAATACATGTTTGACGGTTGACAACTACCGTCAATAAAGTGACTGTGACTCAAATGTTTTTATAGCTATAGCAGTAGTTTATTATGTTTAGGCTTCTGTATTTTGTCGATTTTTGTTTTGTTTTGGAGCACTGTGCAAACTAAAGCATTCGATGGGGAGTTACTATTAATAGTTTATTATTCTGTGTGTGATCCTCTCAGGTTCGGTATCCTTGAGCGCTGTAAGGAGCTGGTGGATGCAGGATATGACGTCAGGCTGCCGGACAAAGAGAACGTCACTCTGCTGCACTGGGCGGCCATCAACAACCGCGCAGAGCTGGTCAAGTAAGACCAACTGTTCTGTTTGAGCAGTTACAAACGGCTGAGCCAACTGAAATACAACACGCCTCAAACAGGAAATGTTTTAATTTCCTCTCTTTTTTTCTTCCTTGACAGGTTTTATATTTCTAAAGGGTCATTAGTTGATCAGCTTGGAGGTGACCTGAACTCCTCTCCTCTTCACTGGGCCATAAGGTAATCTTTCCTCTTTTCTATTCCATATTGTTTTTAAATCCCGTTCAATTGTTGACATATGATTTATCCGTCAAAAGGAATGTTTTAAGGGTCACCTATTATGCAAAATCCACTTTTTCATGTCTTCTATACAGAAATACGTGTCCCCTGAGATTCTGAAAGTTTCAGGAAAAAAGATTCACTCACTTTTTGTCCTGATCCATTAATATAAAAACCTGTCTGAAAATGAGCTGATCAGATTTTGGCCACTTTATGATGTCATAACGATTTTTTGGGTTGTGTACTACACCCCCCCCCCCCTTATCACCTGAATCTCCTCCTAGAGCACCATTGTGTTCTTTTTAACCAAATCTCTCAGAGGGGCGTGGGGAGTGGCTCCTTATTTTCATCTAAAGTAAAAGACAGAGAATCAGCACTTTTGAAACAGGGCTGAAACAGAGGGGATTATGGGATGCTACAATGATCTGTTTGGTGTTTGGAGCCAAACACTTCAGAGCCATGTTTTGTATATATCTGAGACCTATAATAAATTGATGAAAAACAGTAGGGGACCTTTAAAATAAAAAATCCTGTAGTAAAAAGATTTCCATAAGTTCATCACAACCGCACCAAAACACAAATGAGGCATTTTGTTTCTGAGTAGTGCTTTCTGCATGTTGACTTGTATTTAGGTCAGGTCATTTTCCTCCCATAAATCTGTGTGTGTGTGTGTGTGTGTGTGTGTGTGTGTGTGTGTGTGTGTGTGTGTGTGTGTGTGTGTGTGTGTGTGTGTGTGTGTGTGTGTGTGTGTGTGTGTGTGTGGTGTGTGTGTGTGTGTGTGTGTGTGTGTGTGTGTGTGTGTGTGTGTGTGTGTGTGTGTGTGTGTGTGTGTGTGAGATCAGGCAGGGCCACCTCCCCATGGTGATCCAGCTGATGAGGTACGGAGCAGATTCCTCCATCGCTGACGGAGAAGGTTACCGCGCACTCCACCTCTCCATCCTCTTCCAGCACATGGGGATAGCAGCTTATCTCATGGCTAAGGGACAGGTCAGACTCCACACTCACACTCCGGAACACCTTTATTTGTTTTAAACCTTTGTAGGAATCATTGTACCATCCTGGAGCTTGATATTTGTTTTTCTTTTAATTTGTTTGTATGGTAATTCTCTCATTTGCATCCAGGAAGTCGATGGGCCTGACTGCAACGGACAGACGCCGCTGATGTTAGCAGCACAGAAGATTATTGGGTGAGCATCCGTTACTAAAAACCCATTAGTTTCAAGGAAATAGTTAATACCTAAATATTATTGGTTAGTGACACCGTGAATAAAGGTAATGTCAATGATAAACTTTAACATTTGCAATAGGAATCTGACTTTATCTGATGACATGTTGTCTGCCCTCATTCAAGATTCAAAGGTTTTATTTTCATATGCACAGAGCTACAGTGTAGAAATGGCAATGAAATTCTTCTGACCTGAGCCCCTCCAACAATGCAACATATATAATAAAATACAAAAATACAAAATAAGAAGAAGTGCAAAAAGACTATATACATATAGAATATTGGATATTGGATATGTACAAGAACAGAATATGAAATTAAATAATGTAAATTAAGACAAAATTAAATACGGTTTATTGCGGTGATAACTATTTATATAAATGAGTATATTGCAAGATGACAACAGGAATCACATATTTGACTTGAATCACTGTGAACTAATAAACTGAGGTGAACAGAGAATACAGTCTTTAGTTTTTTTCTGGGAATGCGTCTAAATTTAAGAAAAATATTTTCAAATTAAAAGCCTTTGAAAAAGCCTTTGTATTTATTAAAAACAAAAAGTAACTCAGATAGTTAAGTATGTAAGACAAAGTTGATGTTAATTCATGACATTAGTATCTAGAGAGGTTGATTAAAAAATGAACAGCACATGTTTTTCTGTCCTAGGCCTGAACCAACAAATTTCTTAATAAAAAATAACGCCTCAGTGAATGCGGTGGACAAAGTGAACAGGAACACTCCGCTCCATTGCGCCGTGCTGGCAGGAAACGTGGACGCCGCCCACATCCTGTTGGAGGCTGGGGCCAGCGTGGATGCGGAAAACCTCAATGTAAGTCTGACTCAGACTGAGAGCAACACGTATCTCTGTCAGCGCTAAGTGTGAAAAGTGAGAACTAAAGGCTTCAATGTAACCCTCTGGCATCAACAGTGAATCTATTCTGCACTTTGTTACGAGTGCAACAGTTTGAAGACATTACAAGGACTCTTAAAGAGCAACTTGCAGGTTAGAGACCCCAGTGAAGAAATGTGTAGGAAAATGATGTATACACTAGATTTAAAAATATACAGAAATATACTCTACAGTGGCATCTGGCGTCGTTTTTGTAAGACATTTTTACTTCTGCATAAAAAAAGACCACCCGCGTGTGACGTCACATGAGGGAGAGCGGCCGGTCTAACGTGTTAATACACATGGATCACAATGCTAGTTTTGACACAAGAGGTTGAAAATGTATATTCGAAATAACGGCCATCGGAGAGAAATGAGCTGTGGTGTGAGGAGAACCAGTGGAGAACAGGGCAGCTGTCTTGGTGAGTGACCGGCGTTAGCTACAGTTAATGTTAGCTAACGTCGGTCACATCACAACATTGTAAAGTTAGCTATCATATATCAGGCTATAACTAAAGTAGTATTGATCATATAGTAACGTTACTGGCAGGACTGTTGATACTGATCCATAACAGAAACTAATGCGCAAGTATCAGCCGTATCCCGCAACCTGCACAAACAAGCTCACCATGATTACAAATGGTGAAATGCAATGTAAAATTACCGAAAAAATACCAGCTCACTAAATCACAACCGCTCAAACCAACTACAAACTACTACTGTGAATTGGGCAGAGAAGGAGTCCGAGAAAGTTGCTCCCCCATGTGACGTAATATGAGTATGGCGTTAAAAAAAAACTGTTTTTAGTAGCAGAGCTCAAAACGGCTCCTTTCCCCTCTGAATTCCTGCCCTTATGTCTCAAAAAACATATGAAATCCTGCATTAACTTTTTTAATTGTAATTTTCAGGCAAGGTTAAGCATAAATGTAGTAAAAAAAACAACCTGCAAGTTGCTCTTTAAGGCCCTGACACACCAAGCCGATTTCGGCCGCCGATAGATGTCTGGCCGTCGATGAGCGTCCTGTCGCCTTACTCAGATTGGTGTGTCCCGCACCGTCGTATCTTTTCGGCCGTGCCGACACCTTCCGCTCCCGATTGAACATGTTGAATCGGGAGTCTATCGGCAAAAGGCTGTCGGCATAATACATCACTCTGATTGGCTGTTCAGCTTAGCGAATCAGTGCATGAGAAGCGAGGTACGCAAACGATTAAGAAGTCACACACAGACAGCTATTATTTTTCATTTTCATCTATCTGCTTCCACAAGCAACAGTCCAAGGGCTGATACCGCCAGTACTGCAGTGCGTACGTGCTACTTGGCCGTCGGCTGAAGTCTTTGCGGTGTGTTCCAGTGCGACTTTTTGGCCAAGACGTGAGGCGACACAACAGTCGGGTCCGTCGGGACGTGTTCTTTGGTGTCAGTTTGGTGTGTCAGGGCCTTTAGTTTCATTTCTAATACTTACTTGAATAATTATGTCACAAGCATTGGTTTTATTTTACAGACAAGAGAGGTTAAAGCCCAAAGAGTCGGATACATAGTTAGATACAGATAAAACCCCCCACTGCACATACACTGAAAGCAATACTATCTGTTATTTCCAATTGAATGAATGGTGAAGCATTTCTTCTTCTGTGTTTTCCACTTTAGGGTCACACCCCCATCGACTTGGCCCACCAGGTGCACAGCCCCCTGCTCATCCACATGCTCAACCACGTCAAACAGGAGAGGATTCGCTCCAACTCGCGCTGCCTGCGGATCGTCAACAGATACAGGGTAAACACACACTAAAGACCACCCCCATAACATCTTAAATTACAAATGTTAAACATTTTGATGAAAATAAATCTCTAGTATCTTTGTAGAGAACTATCCTAAGCTGTAACACCTTCCTGTATTTCCAGGTCTTTCTACAGTTTCTGCTCTGCACAGCCGTTTTTGGCAGTGTGGGTGCCATAGTGGATATGAACTCTGAGTCCTGGCTGCTCAAAGGGGTCCTGCTGGCCTGCGTGATCGGGGTGGTCAATTTGGCTGCAAGGTAAGGACACTTTTCTACTGAGCTTCATGTAAAAGAAGAAAGGATTTATAACAGCTTAAAAATACATTCTGCAGTGTCCCACCCATTCATTCACAGTGGTTGACGGGCGTTATGTCCTGCTTGAAAAGATCAGATATTCACTTCTGTTACGTCCCGGCTCGTGGAAAGTAGAAAGTAACATGTAACCAGTTGAAATTGGTCAATTGGAAGTTGTTTCATGAAAGCGTGCACTAAAA
This sequence comes from Dissostichus eleginoides, assembly GCA_031216635.1. Lineage (NCBI taxonomy): Eukaryota > Metazoa > Chordata > Actinopteri > Perciformes > Nototheniidae > Dissostichus > Dissostichus eleginoides. Next base: position 14,077,094 of record CM062264.1, read on the forward strand.
TTGGCAACAAACAGCCACAATCAAAACAAAAGGCCACAAAGGCACCGGTTTAAATAACAAACAAAAGGAACTAAGGTAGACTCTGTAAATAAGAGCTTTCACAACTTAATACCTAAACTAAACAAAAACTAACAAACACATAAACAAAAGAAAACCTCACTTCTAAAGTGGAAAAAGGAATCGGCTAACAAAAATAGGCAGTAACAAAACACAGCCTGTGTACAAGGTGACCACAGTTAACGTTGTACTTAAAGACAAACAGATTTATAGACATAAGCACACATATACACACAACCTAGTTAACCACTGTTAACAGAACTAACACAGAATGTACGGAGCGAATGCCGAGAGACGTCTGACACAGATTCAGACCTCTCCCGACTGATCGTTGTCCACAGGCTTTGTAGTCGTCTCCGGAAGGTGTGCGCTGGGATTGGAGCGTGTCGGGCCCGGCATGCTCCAGTCACAATCTTCGGGGGCGGGCCAGGAGATGAGCAGCCTAGGGCATCAGGGCAACCGCACAGCTCATTTACATAGAACACATTCAAAGCAGAATTGACAGGACCGGGGAGGCGGCGGCGTAACAACTTCTATACTCAAACAGGACATTTCGGGACTTCTACCTTTTTTGAATGCATTCCAAACTTCAATCTGATATTGATATAGCTTTTCTGCAGCATATGTATGTATGTGTGTATGTATACAGTAGATGTGTACTATGAGTATATGTATTTGTTGCCTGTATGTATATGCATATGTATTACATGCATATATATTCATTTAACAATGTTTCTGGTAATCAATGGTGTGTATGAGGCTCACTGGCAGTGAATGTAGGGGATTACTTTAGTCGTTATTATTGTTTGTTTTATGTTTTTCTTGGTACATACAATCAGTACAAACCACTGTCTCATTTGTATGCATATATGTTGCTTTCCATTTCTAAATGACAAAAACCGGTTATGCATTGTCGTAACGCAATAAAACGATTTTGATCTAAAAATAAACATCAGGTCACGTTTGCCTGCTGCTAACAGGTTGTATGTTGTTTAATAAGAAATGTTTTTTTTCTGAACAGGAACTTCCCAAGTCCTGGCTTCCAGACCCTCCTCCCTGCCACAGCTCTCATGGCCTCAGTGTTCTGGATGATCGTCACCTGGTGCCTCTGGTTCCTGCCAGATATCCTTTTTTGGAAGTAAACATAAAACAGTTATGAGACAGCGATCATGTGATGTTTCCTGCAAATAAGGGTTTGTTTCGCATTTCTGTTACCTCTGCTGTTTGCTGTTTTATTCTTTTGATCAAGCCCATGAATGGAGAGTTTCTTAACCTTTGACCCCACATGGGCCCAGTGCCACGGCTCAGGCTTTGTTCACTGTGAATGCCACCGCTCTGCTCTACTTTTACCTCCGCACCTGCAGGACCGACCCAGGCTCCATCAAGGCAACTGAAGAAGAGAAGAAAATGGTGAGAGGGACATTATATGTTGACTGCATAAAATTATCTTTATAAAACATTTTCTGACAAATTAGCCGGGTTTTGTTTGTTTGTGCCGTCAGAATGTGTTGGTGTTGGCTGAAGCCGGCGGCCTGGAACCCAGGATATTCTGCACGTCCTGCATGGTGAGGATCTGAACACAAACACTTTATACAACTCTGGTCTATCAACGCAAGCAGTGCAGCTTATTGTGTTTGTTTTCACAGATTAAGAAACCGATGAGAACGAACCACTGCTTTAACTGTGACGCCTGTGTGGCCAAGCAGGACCACCACTCCGTCTGGACCAACGGCTGCATCGGTACGAATACCAGGCATGAGAGAAGATAAATTAATGACGTGTTTTGTTACATGAACATCATCTTCAGAAAGTGTTATTTTAGAAAAATGTGATTATATTTACCCGTGTAGGTAAATAAAAAACGAATCAAATAAATATTACCGTAATAAAACAGCAATAGCAGCAAATAAAAGAATTGGAACTTAAAATTAAATTAAACATTTACACACTTGAGAATAATGTTATAAATATAAAAATATGTTAAATATTTGTTTCTCTAATAGTGGAGGTGCTTTATTTAGGGCCTGAAAAAGTTTAATTTGCATCAAAATTCACACTGGTAAAACTGGACCATTGACATGTACTCTATCTGTGTCAAAAAGATTAGTGTCATATAGGTAGTGTAAGGATGATCTTAAAAAAGGCTGCTTATATAACTAATTTGTGCCCAAAGAAAATCTTTGATATAATAAGAAAAAAATCAGCTTTCTGCTTTGTCTTCCAGGTGCGAGGAACCACCACTACTTCATCCTCTTCCTGTTCTCCCTCATGCTGATGGGGGCCTGGATGTTCTACGGTTGCCTCAAATGTTAGTACTTTTGCATTTGGTGTAATAACAGACTCTGACGCAGAATACACTCCTCTTGATACACATGCCTGTGCTGTGTGTGTTTTCCAGACTGGGCGACTCACTGTGTGCTGCATTACGAGGAGCAGGGCCTGTGGGGGGTGGTCTCGGTGCTGGTCACCTGCTCCCCCTGGCTGCTCAGCGTCTTCCTGCTCGCCTTCTACCACACCTGCTGGTCCGGCCTCATGCTGCTGCTGCAGCTCTACCAGGTGACCGCAAAGATCCTATCAGGAGTGTCCTACAATCCAGACTCAAACTGAAGAGAGACCTCCGAATGAGTGTGTTATTTAGGTTTTTGTGCATGTAAATGGTCTGGATAGGCTAAAATCCCAAAGTTCCCTCCAGACGGAGTTTTGTCTCCAACACAATCCCCCCCCCCCCTCCATTGGACACCTTTGTTTACTTCTGTAACATAGAGACATCGCTATGTGACACTCACACTTCTATTGGATAGCTTTTAAACACATTGTACGTGCTGGTCTAAGGGGCGGGACATCTCTAAGCAGTTGACCAATCACAACATAGCCGACCAGCTAACCAATCAGAGGAGACAGGGCTCTGGTTTCAGACAGAGGGTGAAAAGAGGTTCTGCAGCACAGGCAGTATGAGACAAATAAAGACCTTTTTGAACATTAAAGATGTAATGATCACTGTCTTTTCATCCCTGAAATGTTCAAATATTGCATATAAAACCATTTAGAATTCGATTGGAAATGTCTCCTCAGTGTTTGATGTTTTCTTTGTGCCGGAGCAGATTGCCTTCCTGGGACTGACCACAGCAGAGCGGACCAGCCTGACGATGCACCAGAGGAAACAGCGACAGCCCGTCCCCCTCAAACAGAATCCATACAAGTGAGTTCATATTACTGACGCCACTTTGTCATCACAATCCTTTAAAACGATTTTACTGAGCGCTGCTCTTTGATGCCAATGATTTATTTCTGGTGGAAAACACTTTAAATCTATATGTGACTTCAGAGGTTACATGTCTTTAGTTAATGACTGATTTTTATTAGGATGCAGGGGGATCTTTATGTGTTTTTAGTCAAGGTATTTTGTATTAATGCATGTCTTCTTGCACATTACCCCTGATTCATTATTAAACACACAGTGCCAAACAGTCTATTCAGTATCTATGGAACTACAAGCGGCAATACTAAGTGGCTTACCTGAAAAAGTGTGACAATCAGTTACAGTGAGCCAATAATAATAAGATGGAATGATAGAGCTTGAATAAGCTTGGTAATTGTTTGTTGGGCCTTGAACAGATGGAGCTCTGCTTTGGAAGTTAACTTTAAATGATTTTTATAAAAGTCCAGTGATTTGTTAAATAAGAAGAAGACAGAGTTATTATATCAAATGGACATGGACATCATTGAAAGCTTGCAATGCTGGACTTGATTTCTGAGGAAAGAATACTACTAGGTTAAAGGATGGCACATTCATATTAAGGTTTTATAAACACGAATCAATCTTTTTCATACTCTTTCAGCACCATCAGTTCAAAACATACTTTATATTTCCCTAAAGATGCAAGTTTCAGGAAACACATACAATTCAAAAAATATGAATGAGTACAGAAAAACACATTTTAAATATCATTGGTAGACATGAACCGTGTGAACAATATTGCACACCATGACGGCATTTTATATCAAAAACATATTTTATTTAGTCACCACTCACCGATCCCCCTCTCCTGATTGGTGTGTCTGCAGTTTGGGCGTGATGAGGAACCTGGCGTCGTTCTTCCAGCTGCGCTGCTGCGGCCTCTTCAAACCGGCCATCATCGACTGGACGCAGCAGTTCCCCCCCGGCCGCGACCAGCACGGGTTCGGACACACCGACTTGGTCTGACCCCTCCCTGCCACCCCACTCTCAGGGTCAAGGGTCGGACTCTCACAGTGGTTCTGGACCAAAAGCACAAAGTGTATTTATTTATTTTTCTAAAGGGTTGGCTCCATGTGAAGAGAGAAGTCGGGAAACACAAGGCATCGTGTAGATATCGTTTGTTCCGGTTGCTCTTTGTAAAGACTGCTGCTGCCTTATACTTGACCAATGTAAGTGAAATCACACAAATGTGTTAATTTTGGTGAGGTTCAAAAACCTTTAAAGGCCTAAATTGTAATTGAAGTTAGGAGATGTTTTTATAAACACATCAAGCCTATTTTGTATCATGTTCTGATGGAAAAAAGGATCTTTGTACGTGTAAACAGTTGGTTTTATGACTTTTGTAAGAGTTGCATGTTTGATAACGAATACCACTATTCAATAAAGCAATGTTGTGCCTGTCTTCTTAACTGGCTCTGTGTGGACTATCAGGCCTTTACATATAGGGGTGGACAATATAATAGAAACACTGTAAATCAGTAAATATCTATGTGTCGAGGCTCATAAATGTCAAGCTTTTGCAGATTGTTTAACCCTGGTCATTTTTCAACCCGGATTTTGAAGACTTCCTAACCAGAAAGAACCTATTCTTGACTTTTTTGCAGCATGACGTGTCACCATCAACCGGCCTGACAGTCACAATTTTGTCTTCAAAAGTCTATTTACTTATATTTTGTATTAAAATTGAGACACATGTCTTTGTTTCATATGAAATGAGTCTGTTAAGGTAGCCACTAAAGGCACACTCGTTGCTCTGTGAATGTTTTCCCTCCATGTTCTCATCACTGCTAATTTGATAGTGCCAGATAACGGCTCTAATTTTAGCTTGACAAAAACATCTAATCCCGTTACGCTCTGCACGGCTGCTCACTCATAATTGTTTGGGAAAACTAACACGTTCCATTGGTTAATCACTTGTTGCCCTGATAAATGTAATTAAATATGGCAAATAATTATTTATGAATGCCAAAACAATTTGATAAATAATTAACTTTAACAAAATGAGACACTGCTAATTTTCTTCTCAGCGGTAAGGAAATCATTTCATTGACTAATAGGCAGGGTTGGGCAAGTTGTAATCATCAAAACTATGGAAAAAGGATTATCTAATTATTTTAATGAGTGGTTCCTATTCTTTTCTGCGTGTGAGGTACACATGGACCACAGACTGTATTTCAATTCTTTCTTCACTTTAATAAAGAATAAATCAATTCAGGATACATTTTAGTGTAACAAAATCATTTTATTGTGTACTCACAATGAACATAAGTATTATTAGTTCATCTCTAATAGTGACCTTAAATATGCCTCGACTCAGCTGTTATTTGACCCGCCCAGGTGCTTCAATCATTATTACAAATATCATCCAGTGTATGGCTCCATTGAAACAGCTGCCGTGTGACAGTGATGTGAACTTTAAACCAGAATGGTTCACTGCTGTTACTCCAACATGGCAGCGTTCCCCAGTCCAAATCCTTTAGGGCCGAAGTTTTTGGCGTAACAAACTGAAGAGAATTTTGAAAAACAAGAATAAGTTCAAGTTATACCACAAATAAAAATGCTTCCTGTGCTATAAAAAAGTTGTAGGGTTGTAACTGCCATTTTTATTTCTGAAAAACTAGCCAATTTCCAGTGTATGTAGGAATATGTGTGTGTGTGTGTGTACCTTTACAGTACAGCTCTCCCTCCTTGTCTGTCACTGTGGTCGAATCCAGACTTTTAGCACACAGAGCGCAGCGGAAACAGGTTTTATGCCAGGGCTACGCACACGCACACACACACACACACACACACACACACACACACAATTATTATACAAGTATTGAGTATTATGTACATAATAACAGGAAATTTACAATTTAAGTTGTCCAATTTTAAATGAATTGAAAGTTTAGTCATACTGGAAAGGTAATGTGAACAAATCCTCAGAGGAAAGGTCATATGGTCATTAAGGTCACAAGGATTTATGTTATTGGGTCCTTAATGATCTGCAGTTGATTTCATTAAATATTAGGGCCTACAATTCTGTTTTAATTGTCTAACAGTCAGGTTGGTTGTTTTTTAGACATTTTCTAGCTTGTGTGTGTGCAATAATGTATTTTGGGGCCAGAATGTTTCTGTTACTGTTAGAGTACGAATGCATCATGATTGCACATAACCAATTGTCCCATTAGTATAGACTTCTCGTGCTGGCTGTTACAAATCCCTGAACTGAGTCCCAGCTCCGTTAGCATCTCGTTACCCCATCATGGCTGACAGTGTCTGCAGCTGTCTGCACTCACTCAGCCTTTCTCAATCAGATCGTCAGTCTCTGTTTGAGTGCAATGACTTTGCCACAGAGTTTCTGCTAGAGTTTAATGATTTTTGCTGTGGTTTTGGTTCCTGCCTGCAACTGCCCAGTAAGTAGAACTTTAGTTAGAAGAGCTACTCCTTATTCTCTGCTCTTGTTTCACCTCTTGTTTGGGCTCCTTGGTAGTTTTATGGACAACAATGAAAACACTTTTTAAAGAAGCATCCTGTCTGTCTGGTAGTGCCACAGGACAGTAACAACAACAATGAAGTATAATCCGTAGAAAAAGGTTGTATAAATACAATTACAACAGACATAGTACTGCTTACCTTCCCTGCTCCCATCACCTTCTCTGCTGCGTAGACGGCTTTAGAGCAGCGAGGGCAGCGGTCTGAACATCCAAACTTCTGGGAGGATTTATTCTCACTAGAATTTGAAGAAGCTGGTCGTGGTTTAGTCCTAGAAAAAAATAATTTAAAACAAAAACATTTGTAATGATCTCTGGTCACTAGAGTTCGACTTTCGTACTTGCAGTTTGATTATTGTGGGTTTTTGATATGTTATATACACCATTACTTTTATATATTCACAATCATATTCAATAGTTTTTCACTCATGTCAGAGTGGAACTTTCTCTGAAAGAGTAGTAAGACATCATGGTAGCTACACTAAAGCTTTATTTACTTGTTTTTTCCTTAAATGTAGAAGATAAACAACATTAAGTTTAAGACTAAAATAGACACTTTTCTGCAGCTGTGTTTAGAACGGAACCTTCTTCATACTGGACAATGATACATTTAACTGGTTTGACTTTCAATCATTTAAGGTTTAGTTCTCCAAAAATGATGATGGTGCAGGTTGAAATGTTACGGGTGGATATCTTAAATAATGTGCCCGTAAAAACACCTATGTGGCTCAACACCATTCACTCTAGATGTGGGTGGAAACCCAGGCTCCTGTTTCTAACCGCAGTGAACACATACTCTTGAGGCTGCAGGCCGGCATATCGAGGAGGGTCTGAGCTCAGAGCTCCAGCTCCCTGCCCGTATCCATAGCCTTTTGGCCCATATTTCTTGCCATAGCAGGACTTGCAGTAAATCTCAGACTCATGTGCTGCAACCGTGGTGCTGTCCAGCCCTTTTCTGCAGCTCACTGTGTGAAAGAAACACAAACATACTAGACATTTGCATCATTTGTTGTCTGACCACAAGGCTAGGGAGAATGGATTCAGTTTGCCTAGCGGGGAGTGTCATGGTGGAGTCATGGAGGGTAAATACAGCTCCCACTTAGCTGGTTTTATCAGTCAACAGTGACATTACACAAAGACAGATGTCTTGTGTTTCTATTTGTAGGAAGAGGAGAGGGTGTGAGGTGACTGTTTGAGAAAAGATGAACACTTAGCATGATGGTTGAACTAATAGCAGGCTTTTAGAGCTCCCACTGGAGCAATCCAGCAGTCACACAGACTCACATGTTACCAGCTGGTGGGGGTTTGAAGAACGCAATAAGAACATGAGGTGTGCCTTGATTAGACAACTGCAGCTGGTGAGGGACAAAGGAGTAAGAACCTAAACTGTATCACAGCAGGAGAAATTCAAGTCATTACAGAAGGTCAAACCAAAGGATAGGAGGGGGAACTCCACCGTCCAAGTCCAAGAAAGGCTATTCAATAACTAGAACAGATTGGATGAGGAAAAGGAAATGTCTATAGAGTAAATGTAATCAATGAGAGAATATGGCCAGTGCTTGTTTAACTGTGAAAAGAAAAGAGCAGCAATAGGAGGTTGAAATGTAAAAAGAGTGAGATTATTTTATTAAAATATACAGATGAGGGAAAAGAGGAGATGAAGTAAGAAAAACGATGGGGGGAAGGGAAAGAAATAGCATTAACAAAGCCAGGAGAAAAGAAAGGTAGTAGGCAGATTAAAAATACATAGATCTTTGAAAGAAACACAAAAGAGAAAAAAGAGACAAAAGAAGAGGAAGAAAAGAGACGGATTTGAACACAATTTGAATGGAACAAATAACATTAAAAATGCGAACAAATAAAACTAAAAGCGGATTTACTGAAGAAGAAAGTGATTCAGATAGAGGCTCATGTGCTGCTGTGTCTTCTGACAGTTCAGAAGCAGATGGCCCCTTGATGTGTCAATAAGAGCAAATGGGACTAACTGAAACAATGTTACACAGCTCTTTACTCTGCTGATCTACCATGACACACTACACACTGGTCCAGCAAAGAGAGGGGCTCACTGCAGATGAAGCAGGTCTTATGGAAGCTCCGGCCGTTACACTGGACCTCCTCTGCATGGTACGCTGTCTTCTCACACGCCGCACACTTAGCTCCACCTCCCAAGTTTGGCATCTTAGAAAAACAAAATAAAACAAGCTTAGAGCTGCAAATAATTACTAATTTCATTGAAGATTACTGACTCTCTCAAATGTGAAATAGTCTAATAGGGCCTGACCAACCAATAATGGTCATTAAAGATTACTCTTGTTTTTTGAGTAAATCATTTAATCAAGTGAAGTATGCCCATAATATTTCATCATAATGTATCTTAGTGTCTTCAAATCCCTTATTATGCCTGACCAACCAACACAAAACTCAAAGACATTCAGTTTATGATTATATGAAACAGCAGAAAAACTGATTTTCTTTGACATTTCAGAAGCTGAATTGAGAGTGTTAGGCATACTTGCTTATAAACATTTTTTTGAAGATTTATCATAATGTTTTAAGTACATTTTATAAAGTAATTGTTCCATCTCCAAAATAAGAGATCTGCACCACCAGGATTGTGGGTTCAAAATGATTCTAGCCAAAAGAAGGCTTTCAGAGTTACAATTGAAATCAAAAATATTTAAAAGTCTCTTACAAAGCGCGACTTGTATTTCCCCATCAGTTTTAAAGCTTCTCATCTCAATTTGACTCTATAGTCAGCCGACATTCCAGTTCCTGCTCATATCAGAGGCTACCCATCACCTCACAGGACTGGAATGTGATATTTTGGGAGCAGAGGCTTGAATGGGACCTCAGATAGAGAAGACACTCCATCAAATACTACTGGAAATTATTCTACTCCAGACAAATCTGCAATATCACACTTGCCCATTGTTTCAATTCATGCAAAATAGGCAATGTACGATCAAATAAATGTAATTACATCTATGAAAACTAAAAATAAAGAAACATTAATTAGCCCTAAGTTGTACCCTAACTGAACTACGAACAGGACATTTTACTACAAAAATAAATGGGTCCTTACCTTGAATCACGGCCTGTGTTCTTCAGTGGCAGTGAATGCATCCCAGGCGGTTTATATACTGCCTGTCTCGCCATCACCATAGTCCACTGGTGACGCTAAAATGACAATATCCTCCTAAAATAACTTGTGACAGAGCAGAGCCCTCTGACCCTTCGTCACTGAAAGAGGTCTGAACATCAGCCAGGCTAACATTTGTTCTGGACTCGCAGGCAGACACCGGAAACTCTAAACAAAACTCTGAAGACAGCTGGGAGCAGGGAGTTATCCACATGGTTATGGGATTATGTATGACGGGAAAGCAACTGCATATCTGACTGTGATTACATCTCTTTAGATACATGAGTGACCATGTGATGCTCATTACACACCAGAAGGCAAAATAGCTTCTTGGTTAAATGAAAACTGTAGTTTGTTGTGGGTTAAATGTTAAGGTTTCTCCAGAAGAGAGCCAGTGTTGACACCTAAATCAAAATGGTTAACCTGTATGGTGTCCATTTTCAAAGTTGTCACATCCAAATTATGTTTTACTAGGGGTTTAACAATCCATCGATCTGTATTGATTCAATGACAATGACTCATACTCCTAAAAAAACTCTGATACATATCAACTCTAGGACATTTCTATATATTATTTTCATCAAAAATCAAAGTCAAATCACATTTTAGTTATTTTTGATTAAATATAAATGTAACATCTTGTCTCAAATTAATACCAGCCCGCTGAATTAAATTGAATCAAATTTGCATCTTGGTACTTTTCTAGTTTCACAAAGAATTGACATATTGCATCGTGAAGAGACTTGTGATTTACACGCCTAAATTGTAAAGAAATATTTTAGCCATGCGTGTAAAACATCCTGTTTCGTGACCTCTGAATCACCTCCCACATCCATTTGTTCAGCTATTCAAATAAAAGGAAAACACAATGCAAAATGTGTAATCGGGTGAGGAAATAAACAGCTTTAGTCGTATTTATGGTTCAAAGTGAGATGCAGCGACTTTCTGACGCATCTACCTTTAAAGATTTAAATAATACTTACAACTCCCACTTACACTCAAGAGTTTAAATTCAAGACTTTTTACAAAAAACTGTTTTTAATGACAATTTGCTGCTTATTTGCATTTGATGATTGTAAAAGGGGTCAACCTGTTTAGTCAAAATCATGCAATGTAACCTAGAGCACTGGGAATTAGGGATCACTATTTTAAATTGTATAATCAAACAATCGTAGTAAAAATAATAAACAGTTTCATCTTCAATGATAATATTGGTTTGTAGCATGTACTGATTCCAATCCCATAATATTGTATCACCGTAGAGACGAAAACGGAGACCAACTTCACATGATGTTCATAGAAAAATGTATTACAATTCAATTAACATTTTACATTTAACAAGACAACAGATACAGAAGGTAATTTCCTTATAAATTAAACTTTTTAAAAAGTCTGATTAGTCTTACAATCACAAATATTCTCATATTCTTACCAGGGACATGTCCATATGTGCAACAGTCTTTGCATTAGGTTTCACTTAGAGGCAAAAGGATCATAAAACAATGGTTCCCAATCATACTTGTCTTTCAGTCAAACGTCCATCTGACTTAAGTGTGTTGCCCTTTTATAGCATTGATTTTTTTTTTACTACTCTTGGTAATTTGAAGAAAATGAATTGGTAATCACATCACCAACTTTAGGAGAAATAACTCAAATAAACAAACAACAAAAACCAAGAAAATTCAATCTATCAAGTTATGCAGAATAAAGTTGGGGCAAAACCAGAATTACCATAATGTCCATGAGCTTCTGGTGAACTTTGTTTCAAAGGTAAAAACAGTAAGGCTGCTGTGAAATGTTCGGAGGTAATGAATACTGTGAAATGCTAACCAGACAGAAGATAAAAGGTCACCCAACACAAACACCACCCACACACACTCAAAGTACACACTCATCAGAGGGTTTCAGTCTGGGCTCTCAGGACTCCTCAGTGGCGACGTCCAGCTTCCTCTGAGGGATGTAAACTGTGTTGGGGGCCAGTTGTCCACCTGGGGTTACCATGGCAGCCAGAGGGGAGAGGTGGACCGGCGTGTGGAAGAAGCTGTGCTGGGGGAGAGCCGTCCCTTTGGGGGTGGTCATCAGGGGCTGCGGGACAGATAGTGATCGGTGAGGGTTTCATCTTAAAGGGTGAGTTCAAGAGAAAATGTCCCTGCTCCAATGCTCAGATCTCAATGCAATCAGTTTCCATAGGAACTAACTTCTCCTAAATAAACGTCTGCAATGAAGTCTGAAGACCAAAACTATCCCCATTGCTGCACTGGCTCCCACGCCTTTGTTGTTGTGGTATGTGCAAACTGAACCTTAAACAATACCAGCAGATGGGATTTTATGTTGTTTCAAGGGCAAACGGCCAAATATTTATCTCTCAACAGCTATTTGCCAAGTATTTCAAAATGTGTGATCTGTAAAGTAACATGTTCAGAACTTCCTATCTTCACCTTGAGAAGATAATATAAAGTTGATTCCCTTTCGTAAAGTTTGTTCAGTTGGGAGAGACAGATTGTCCCTAGTGTCAAAATGGTTGTCTCGTGTGTCGCAGACTGGGGTAAAAACCCATTTGAACAACATATTCTGAATGCTTTTCGATATAAGGCCACATTTGTTATGTTTAAAAGAAATATGTTATGGAATATGGTTATACTCCAGATGTTATCCAAACACAAGCATTAGTTGTTACCTGTTGTAGACTGAACAGGGTCATGGGCTGCCCCGACAGAGACTGCTGCACCGGCACAGGGGACACAGGTTTGATGAACACCATGCCTCTCTGCTGCAGAGCCAGAGGGCTGGCCATGCTGCTGACACCCTCTGGGGTCTGGGGGGCCGCAAAGGGGCTGGACCCTGAGATCAGGCCCAGGTTCTGCAGGGTGAAGTTGAGGATGGCGGGGCTGGGGCTGTGGAGGCGGTGCGCCTGCTGGGTGGTGAGGGGCGAGGCGGCGGTTGGTTTGTGAAGACGGAGGCTGGTGGGGGTCGTCTCCTGGGCTAGGGCCTGTCTGGAGCCTGCGGACAAAAACAAATGTGTGAACAATTAATATAGACCCTTCATTTAATCTACAGTTATTAGCAGGTTCAATTTGAGCAATACAATAAAGAATCTTAGATGCATTTCACAACAAAAGAAAGCTCTAAAAGTAGGGAAGAAGGATGGTCTATGCTAAGAAGATAAGTGTAAATATAGAACATTCACTATTTGGATGAATTCATTGTGATTTAACAATCTCCGGTTAAGGCTGATTAAATTCTGTAAGATCTTTTATTTCTTACGCATTTGGACGATTGGTTGAACGAAAAAATGGACTCATATCAAGAGTAGTCTAAAATCCACCTTTCATGACATGTTTACCTGCAGTGGGTGTTTGGTAGATGTAAGCGGGAGTTAAGGCCTTGTTGCTTTCTCTCCCTGCATCTTGGGCTTCCCTGTAGCTGATGAGGGACTGCTGGGAGATTGGGATCAGGTATCCGGCCGGTATTAAAGTCTTGACAAGCAGAAAAAAAAGTCAAACTTTGTGCCGTTGAATTGACAAAAGCAACACATCTCAGTCTCTCTGTGTATTTTACCTCTGTGTGGAGCTGTCCCGGCGTTAAGGGTACGACCCTGACTGGTGTTAACCCCGCCTCGCTGTCTGAGTATGCTGTCCTGTCCTCTTTGTCCAGGAAGGTCTCCAAGCTTTGTTCTAATGTCTGATTGGCTACAGCACCACCGGGGGTGTTGACAAACTCCGGGTCAAGGTGGAGGGCACGAGGCGAGGGCCGGTTTAAAGGCTGAGTGCCGCGCCGGGGCTTCAGACGGGCCTGCAGGATCTCACACCGCTTTGGAGACGTGTCCTAAAGGAGGTCAAAGGGAAACAGAGAGGCGGGGGAATAATCTGAATTAGGGCTGCAACAATAATCACAATTCGATCAATATCACAATATGGACTTCCTCTAATATCCAAAATCGCATGGAGCAGAATGTGTAAAAAATGTGTTAAGTATTGTGGCCTAATATAGCAGCCTAATAATTGTATTCTACAATCATCAGAAAAACATCTTTATTTGGTTATGATCCCCTTAAGTACCACACCATGATTATTTGAATATAAACTGTAAGGAGAATTTGAATATTCTTGCAATAATGAGAATTCTCTACAATGTCAGGAATCATATCGCAATAAGAAATCTCAGCCAAAATATTGCAATTAGATCATTTAAATGGAGCAGTGCTAGCCCCTCTAGTTTTTTATATTTTGCAGAAGTCTTGCCATTTTCCACAATTCCTCAACATCAGAGTGTTGTACAAATGCACCGTTTCGATGGATTGTATTGGTATTTACCTTAAAGTTGGGGTCTGTCCTCTTGGCTTTGGATGGGCTGCCGTCTGAGGCTGAATCTGAGCGCAGCCGTTTGAGCACTAAGGGGCTGACGTCTGACGCCCTGAAGGCCGGCAGACTCTTAGCGGTGCCCTGGCCCGTCGGACTCTGCCCTGTTTTATCCTCAAAGGTCATGGAGCGCACGGCCAGGCTGGTGGGCTGCGGCCGGACCAGAGGGTTGGGCCTCGGGGACGAAGAGTGCAGGTACACAGCGTATGGCATGCCCCCCCGCTGCTGGGGCAACAGGACGGGGATGAGGGGGGAACACTGCGCTTGGATGTAGGCGAGGGAGCCTGTGGGCAGGGCTGTCAGAGGCGTGTGGGGGGTGAGGTGGACGGTAGTGTTGACTGTAGTCTCCTGGGTTGGAGTTTGAAACGGTGCCTGAGGCGGCTCCATTGAAACAGAGGAGGGGTCCAGCCTCACAGCAGCAAAAGGCTTTGGATCATCAGCTCCAGTCCTGGAACACAAGCAGGACTCTCATTTAACACTTAATTCATTTAAAATGATACAAATGAAAGGCTGGATGGTAACTTTTAAATTAGCCACTGCTTTATACATTCATCGATAATGACCTAATAGTTGTTCAAATGAATCATAGGCTGCAGGAAGTCATGTAAATAGAGATGCCTCAACAATAAAGCCAGGCGGTGTCCATGATGCATTCAATCACATGTTGGAATCAATGTTTGTCTGAATGGGTTACAAGTTTTTCTTTTATGCGTCTTCAGTGGTCTTTTATAAACTGTGACAACAACACTCTAATAGAGGAATTTCAACTACCTCTTAAACAGTTTAGTCTAAATGGAACCAAACTTACGATGACTCCTGGTTGAGCTCAATTTGACAAATAGCAGCAAGTTGGGCCATTTTGTTTGGGAGTTCAGTGTTTGATGAATCACCTGAGGACAGAAGAGGATAAGACCGTCATCACACCACTCACAAATATATGTCACAATAGTAGCCTGGTCTGAAGGAACATGTTCTGCACTCACTGAAGTCGCCTTTGAAAGGACTGTTGGGGGCGGAGTTGATCTTTCTGCGGTCGTCCTGAATGCTCTTGGCTAGCTTTATGAGTGAGGGGTGTCGGGTGAAGCCGCGCTTGGCTCCGGGAGATGAGAACAGGTTTTTGGCACAGTTTTCTAGAGCACGGGGCTCCAGTACACTTTTTTTCTTGGTTGCGCATTCGGATGTGGAGCTCTCCAAATCTGAAACAAGAGTTTACTGTTTAGTCCGTGAAGATCTGAGATACTAATTTAACTTACCATTAGCAGCACTGGCAATCATTATTCAACAAACTGAGAGTCCTGAAATATATTTCACAGGAGTCTAAGTCCTTTTAATTAAGGACCAAAATATAAAGAATAAAAAGGGAGAAGAGGTCAGATGATACCTTCAACTTGTGGGAATTCTTCGGGGCCGACCCATTCAAAGGCGGGCTTCCTCCCCCTCTCTTCGGTCACATGGACTTTCTCAATGAGCTTCAGGCTCCGCAGCACATTAGCTATGTCGTACAGCCGACGTACTTTGGCTGCAAACACATGAAACAAACAGAACGATTATATACTAAACATACAGAGACACAGAACCTACTGTTACAGAAATACAAAGAAACCCGCATCTAAAGTGGTCCAATGTCTATTCCTTCTCACTGCATTCAAAGTTTTACAATTGCACATACATTCTAAGATTGGGAAATATGAACAGCATGGAGTAGATGTTTTCAACTCTCTAAAAGATTTCTATAGATTTACGATGCAAGAAGGTCTCTATTACACATTAGGAAGACGGTGAGTTGGCAAACTTGCTGAAATATCAGTTTTACCAACCCTGCCTATAACTGAGAGACAGGTGTTATACTCACTCTTGAACTTGTTCTTGTCTTGATCCACGCACTGGTCCTCTCCGATCAGGATCTTGGCGGCCACGTCCAAACTGACCACACGAGGATTAGACACCAGGAAGAGCATGACAAACTTCTGGCTCATCACCCTCAGAGATTTATCCTTCCTACTGTTCACAGAGGCTGGACAGGACATACAAAATCGGATTTAAATCAGATTAGTGTGTCACATACCCAAGAAAAGTCAAATATTTTACAGAACTCCAGCCTTTTTGTTCAATTTAAGGGTTTTTCAAGGATTGCTTCTCACCTGCTTTGAACTCTACTCCTGGAAGCTCCACAAAGAAGAGCTCCTTCTGTCCCTGCTCCCCGCTCTCAAGCTCCACCACCTCCTCGTTCTCTTTCTCCTCCCCGTCAAAGTCAAACTCCTTGTCCCGGAGACGCTGCCGGATGTGCAGCATCTGCTGGCCGTACCTTTGCTCCTCGCCCACCTGCTTCAGAACGGCCAGAGTCTGGGCCAGTTTCGTCCGGCCGTGCCACGTGTAGCGGTTCTTGGCCGAGCGGCTCACCATGTGCAGACTCTCCAGCACGTTCATGATGTCGTAGATGCGCCGCCGTTCTACACCTGGGTAGAGAGAAAAGAATGTGTTTCAAGTTAAAAACTGATTTAGGTATCACAGATAGTTTAAGAAACTGCAGAAATTATTACTTTAAATGGGAGGAAAACACAATTTCAAACCTACTACAACTATGTGTACACTGTGTCCAATTACAACAAACTTCAATGCTTCTGTAAATCAGAATATACCAGACATCACAATTACAGTCAATGTGGAAAATGTAATTAGTTAGCATTGTAATAACTCGTGAATTCAGATATCATGGCATCTATGTCGTAGCCATAATTGTATTATTGCTGCTGTTATAACAGTATTATTATGATCTTTAAATAAAATTGACCCCTTTAACTACATTGAAACCGAATTGCCACATCTACTACAAAGAGTTATTGAAAGCAATGATAAGCTGTTGCGCTCATAAAGCATTTATTTTGATATTAATACCTAATCCTCTACATCAAATATTTGCAAGAGAACACATACTGAGCTCAGTAGCCACATCGTCCAGGCAGATGTCGTTGTTGAGGGCAGGGTTGGGGTGATCCGGGTATCGGGCGAGAAATTTGTGACAGAGCAAACCCAGGCTCTTCTCTTTCCTGCTGATCATTTTCCAGTCTCCGTTTTCCGATTCCTACGGGAAGACAAAAAATAATACAAGAGATTTTTGTAATGCCTTGACTCATCAGAAAGAGTTGTGTGGTAATGTGAGGAGATTTATTGTACCTGTGAAGGATCAAGACCTTCCCGTCCGTCGTTGTCAACGCACAGCTCCTTCTCTCGGTTCCTGATTTCAGGACTAGCAGCACTGATGAGCATTTTCAGGTTGGAGGTGGGCGTCCAGGGGTCAACAGAACGTACTTCCATTCCCTTTTTAGGTGTAGTGAGGGGACCCATGGTCAGCTGGTTGTCCACGGAGACTGCACACTGACCAAATGATTTATTTGGAGTATTTATTGTAACCTTTGGTGCTACAAAGCCTTCATCCTAGTCAGCAAAAAGAGAAATCGAAAGACAATGATTAAGATACAAATCCATCGTGGCCTATTGATATCATAAAAAAAACAAAATGATATCCGAGACACACTCAGATTCCTATGTACTCACTGACCTTAGAATGAGCTTTCTGGGTCAGGGATTGAGATTCAAGCGCCATACTTGACATTTTCCACCTTAACATAAGAATTGAATAAGTATTATATTAGCTACAGTAAACTAGGCATTAATAAAAGGATGCAATCGTAAAGTGATAGTATAAAACAATGATGGAAAAATGTGCTCTTAACACGTTTTGGATATAGAGACATAGGTAAAAAATCATAATGGTGTTCAGCCGTATTAACTATGATTAATTTAGCCAACTAACATTAATACGTTCCACATTAACTTCAACAATACTGCTATTTAAGTGTTTACATATTATCAGAACGACATCCTTACCGCTTTTTCACTGAAATATATTTGTCGAGTACCAACATTGTTAAAGCAGCGGGAGAAAAGAGAGCGAAACTATGAACCGGTGATTTCATTCGATTTTTTTCAATTCATCAACTAGTAAGAATAAATAAAAATATTTTTAAATCTAATCAAAACACCAGATTTATATTGGCGGTAACTGACGTGCATTCCATCGAATCGCGGGACCAAACGGACGCAGAAGGGCCGCCCTTTTAGCTGAAAGCAGCCAATGGCAGCGTAGAGGAAGTGGATGACTGTCCCGCGCAGGTACACTGTTTTTTGAAATCCTTGGCGCGGAACGTCTGTACGGTATCAGCGGCGGCTCGCTTTAAACTTTGATACCTACAGGGCTAAAGTCTGAATCATTACTATAAGTTCATTTGCATTTACAGGGTGACTTGTTTAAAAAGTGTAAGGCTTCCCCAACGTAAGATAATGTTTGTGTGTCATGTAGCTGGCGAACGCCCGCTGTCTGATATCCTTATAGCTAAAAGTTAACAAAACGTTGTAAAACCGGTATACCCAGAAGCTTCATCCATTCAGTGCTTTGTTTTAAAACACACAGCAGCAACATTCGCTAATATGTCTATCGAGTTAAGCAGTTTATAAGGAGGAGGCGGCAACTTAACCTAGCTTAACCTTAAACTAAAGCATTGGATAAATAAAACGTCTTGGGGCAAGGTACACACGTTTGCATTATCAAGCAGACATTACGCTATGTTCAAACGTACCCCAAATTCATGAAATAAGCCTTGCTCAGAGCAGGAAACGTCCCATCTTCACAGCAACGTTAATGTTTTGTCGATACCAGTAGAGTGTTTCCAAAATATAAATCCGGGTCCTTAATGTAGATTTTAACAGAACTCCATACGTTTCCGCGCTAATATAACCATTAAAAAAACACCCAAAGTGGAATAGTACACTATGTGCGAAGCTCTTATTTTTCTTTTCCCTCCTGCTAGTAAGCAGTAGCCTCTTGGTCAACTTTACTACAGATGTGAAAAGTTTTGGTGACCAGAAGCATTTGGCCCGCCCCAGAGCCCTAGAGGAGCATCGCGCCGACGTCAGACCATGCACTTCCGCCTGTGTCAGAGCGGAAGAGGAAACACTGTACACGTAGCTCTAATCTGCAGTGTGTCAATGCCTTGTTTACATATTGTAAATTGCTTTGGATAAAAGCGTTAGCTAAATGAATTGCAATGTTATATAATCTATTTTCAAAAAAAATTAAATATATAACACAAAGAATTATAGCATTAATAAAGTGTCCTGGTGATAGGAGGTGATATAGTTCACGTTTTAACCCTATTTAGGCCTACCTGTTGCGTCTTCCTTGAGTATTCATCACCAAAAGCTCAATTCATTTAACATTTTATTCCTATTGGCTCAGTTGTATTTAATGTATCGCTGTTGACAGTATTTTCTGATTTCTGGAGGGATACAAAAATATATCCAAATTCCCCTCGGACAAAAACCTTTGACCCTCATATGTCAACACAATTATATAAACAATTTAAAACTGGCTTTATCAATTTTTCAGATTTCTTATCTTGAAAATTAATACAAATTAACTTTTATTTAATAAAAAAATGCCAAATGTTCTCATTTAAATAACATTATTATAAAAATCAACAAGTTCATGGTCAAAAACGTTACACTATCCACCTGTTGTCTCGCCTTTACCAAGCGGGACCTGTGCAACATTGGCTTAGGCCCCCGTTGACCAAATGGCAGATGTGAAAAAAGTAATTAAATGTCACATGTATACCAACAGCATCATAAACAATACAGCTATTAGGCCCATACTTTACTTGACCTGTAATTGCTAAATCAGGTTCTGTGCTCTCTGTCAACACGTGACGGCTGTGGAAGATTAAGGCAATGCAAGGCAAGGCAAGTTTATTTATATAGACGTGTGGCACAGTGGATAGAGCCTTGGTGTTGGGATCAGGGGGTCACAGGTTCAAACCCCACTGCAGTCAGCATGTCGTTGTGTCCCTGGGCAAGACACTTCACCCCAAATTGCTCCTGTGGGGATTGTCCACAGTATTGAGTATGTAAGTTGTCCAAAGCGTCTAACAAGTAACATGTAATGTAATATAGCACCTTTCAACACAAGGCAATTCATAGTGTTTAACAAAAATGAAAGACATTAAGAGCATTAAGGAACAGTGCAGCAGAAACATATTATAAAATGACATTTTAAAAGACTAATTTAAAAGCAAAGATAATAAAACATGAATAACACAGGTACATGAATACAAGTTACAGTGCAGTGTGAGATATGAATATATCAATTAAAAGCAGCGGCAAAAACAAAAGTCTTCAGCCTGGATTTAAAAGTAGTAAGAGTTGCAGCGGACCTGCAGGTTTCTGGTAGTTTGTTCCAGATATTTGGAGCATAATAACTGAACGCTGCTTCACCATGTTTACTTCTGACTCTGGGAACAGAAAGGAGACACGTCCTGAAAGATCTGGATGGTAAATCGTTTAGCAGTAGATCAGAAAATCGTTTTTTATTTAAGGAAACATTTAAACGCATAACTTTATTTGTTCTGTTTAAAAAAGCCATGTTGATTTATACATGCATATTTTATCGAAAGCCATTTTAGTTGCCATAACCCAACAATTACACTATCTTTTGTTTAGAGCCTTGAATTTCTGTTTGCAGTAAAGTCGGGTTTGATTAGATTACTTATAGAGTTAATATCTGTAAAGATGATTGGCTGTTTGCAGGAAACATTTTTATAGCAATACAATAATAGTAGATGAGAAAATGGAGGGGTGCTTATTTAAAGTTGAATAAGCAAGGTAAGCAACAACCCTGCCCGAGGTTCCTCCAAATGTATACAGAACTGCATGCCAATGATTTTTGTCCATTACACTAGTAATGTGGCCTGTTATTGAAGATGATAACCACCCTTTGTAGGCTAAGAATGCTGGTTGTTAAAGGGTCTCAGTGTGGGTACAATGAAACTGCCACATCTCTTATGTGTTCACTGTGGCAGTAAAGGCTCCACAATGCTTTAAATCATTTCACTGAAAGAGCTGGAACAAGCCCATATATTGCATCTTTAATAACAAAAAATACTAAAACGATTTAATTATAAATGTAGTTTGCAATTGTTATTTTCTGTCAATCAATTAATTGTTTTCAGCTCTAAATAAATCTAATTTCCCCATGCTGTTTTTGCAGAGACAGACTGCTTCCAATTAAACAATCAATCAAATCAAATCAAATGAATGTTAAATGATTGAACAAAAATGAATCAAAGCATGTTACGGCTTAATTGGATCTCAGTGTGAATTGGATAATCATTACACATTTGTTAGAGCTAGGGCCTTGATGAATAATCCAATTTTAATTGATTTTAAGTGCTGTAGTGGCTTGTTTAAAAGTGAAATGTGTCTTTTAGCCAGAAGATGGCGGTAGATCCCTCCTGACGGTGAGGAGTCGCCATGGAAACCGACAGGCTCCTTCAAGGATGCTGGGAGAGTCTGGAGAAGCCAGTGACGTAATGTTACGGATGTGAGAGAGAGAGCGAGTGGGACCCTGAGGCTGCCTTCAGTTTCTCCTCGTAAATCATACTACCCACTCCGACTGGGTGAGAACAGCGTTTTATTGGGTTTTGATAAAAAAGAGATACACAAAAAATAGAAATGGACCTAGTCTGTGTGCGTAATGGCAGAAAATAAATGTTTAATGTATCACAATGGCCAACACATCTGGCTTGGGCCAAGGAATATATATGTTGGTTAAAGAATCAGTTTAGAATAACAATAATATATAGCTTAAATGTACTTTTACTGTTGTTTATTGCACAGCTGTTTACATTGTGTCACAATATATTCCTTTTTATATCAACCAAAGCCTATTTTGGTTTTTCAATTATTGCACTAATATATTTTCTAAAGCATTACATGTTTGTACCTGATATTGTATCTTATTCTGTACAGCTTTTTATTTGTTTTTTGCGCCTTATGTTAATCCGTTCTTTCTTGTTTTATAATTTACCATACTGCACTGTATACAGATGGATATAAAACAATATATATTGGATTTTCCCATATCTTATTGAAGGAGGTTTACATTTCTATGCTTTATACTTCAGGCTTAGAAGTTACAGATCATGTACAGGTACATCCTATATTAACAACGTTTTTTTTGCAGCTCGTTTCAAATACGGCACAAAGTGCTTTACAAAATACAAAGCTCTAAAATAGCCTCATTAAAAGAGACCACAAAGTGAAAACTTAAAACAAAAACAAAACAAGTCACAAAAAGGGGTGCATAGGAGAAACCCATTGTAATGCAAGTGACAACGCGATTTTTCCGACAGCGCCTGAACGCAGCAGCTGGCTGCTCCGCTGCTCGCAGCCAGAGGAAAGGACAGCACTGTGCACGAGGCAGGGACCATCTCCACCGGGAAGGTGAGGAACAGAGAAGTACGGGGTGAGCATCATCTTCTGACCACAGATACTCCTCTCTAATGGGCATTTCTCCTCGCAGTTTATTTGTTGTTCTTTAATTTAGACAACAGAGTTTCCATAAAGCTCAGCGCAGCAGCCTATGAGGGCTCGCAGAGTCTGCTGTAGGGAAGGGATGCTGCAGTAGCTGAAACCTTCGGCAAGCAATATTTCCCCAGGTTATAACTCCAGTTAATGTTTGTCTGTCGTCAAATGCATGTCGAGTAGCCGTGTTTGATACAATGTACAATTGCGTAGCAGATAGCAAGTTTGTGACCACGCAAAAAGTTAGCTAGTGATTAGCGTTAGATATTTGTCACGGTGCACACCTGCAGCAATTAGCTGGCGGTCAGTTCGTCATTAGGCTACTGCCACGAAGGAACTATTTCCTACACGCAATAAATTCAACTTGTACCTCACAGCATTTGGACAGACCTTCTTTGCAAGTCAGGAGGAACTTTAAAACAATGAAAATATGTTTATCAGAGTTGGTTCATAGAGTCAGTGTGTAGTCTCTTTGCCTGCATTTGGGATGTCTGTATGAAACTGAATTTGTCTCTTTGACACCAATGCTTCAATTAACTCTGTTTTTTCCCTCAACAAACGCACCTGTTTGCTGTCAGGATACAACAATTGACCTTTGAGCTTTGAGTTACACCAGCTTTTACAAATCTGCCTTCTCTGGGCATTCTTTCTGCTTTTTTCTATATTGGTAGTATGCATCTGCTGGAAAACTGAACTCTTTTTGCTGCACTGAAACTGAAACCTGCCCACACTTTCTCCCCCAGTGGCAGACAGATCCAATCTCGGGCAGGAGACATTCATGATGATCACATCCTCCAACAAGATCAGGTCTCCACGGCAGCAGTGATGGTTTTTGGAGAGAGATCCATTCTGGTTATCTCCGGTTCCGGTTCTCTGCCCTGATGCACCATCAGGCCAGCCCCTCGGGACCAAGAAAGAGAAACCATCAAGGAACAATATGAATGAGAGCAGGAGTGTAGCTGAGGTTGGATCCTCCCAGAGATTGGGTGTCCGTTTTTTAAGGAAGCAAAGTTGATGGACAGACAGTTTTTCCTATTTTTTTTGAGCAGGTTGCCCGTTGTTCAAGTTGGATATTTTATCTGTGTGGAGAGCCTGAACAGTCACTCACTTATGGGAAGATGGAGGCAGGAGCAGAGGCTAGTCCACCACAGCAGCAGAGGAGGAAACCTGTGCAGCACGGCTTGGAGGACCAGAAAAGGGTAAGTGAATGATCCTATTTTTCTTCCAAATCTACCTGTCTGCTCACTGCTGTGGGATTGCTACCACTTTGGTGAGGCGGACAAGCATTTTTCAGATGAAACGTTTTTGAATGTTGACCGGTGAAGATGGATAGGTTGGTGCATTGGTGATCAATCGGTAAAACAAAACTAATTCTACTTAACTTGATGAAAAGTGGATGTTGAAATACTCTTTCCTGGTACATATAAATATGTTTTTGATGTTTTTAAAACATATCCTGACTAAATGGTCCACAAGAAAAGATCAAAACTATTTGTCTCATTGCAAAAAGAAAAGCACCCTTTTACTTTATAATTTCTCAAAGTCTTGGATGACATTGCATTGTGACCTAGTCTGACCTTCATTAGGAAAACCAACCCTGGTGTCAAAGGATGCATAACTGTATCGATTCATAGTCAGAGAATCAGAGAAAGCGTTAAGGCATCTGTGAAGTCTTCTTTGATGCTTTGTGGTTGTGTAGAATAACTTCAGCAGTCTGTGTTGAGATTGATGGGGTACTTGATAGATACCGTGACTCATTTTCCCTGTTTCAGCTTCGCTCTGCATTTTCCACATGATGTTGATGTAGTGCTTTTATTCTATGCAAACTTCATTGCTCTTGTTCCCCTGATTTGTGTTCATGGTTTGACTTCAGATGAAGGAACAAATGGTTGTAAATTGGATACAAACTGACAGCTCTTTGGGAGTGTGAACCCTTCAGGTACATTCATAAACCTGGCGTCCTGTTTTGCAGTAGTTCTGAATGAGCACACTTGGGAAATACAAGGTTTCTACACACTGAGACACACCCAGAGGAACATTGAACAGCCTTAAAACATTTCTCTGTTGATTGAGAGCACATTAGTCTTCATTTTAATTCAGAGGCGGAATGTATTTCCTCTTGACGCCTTCAGTGAACGCTGATTCACCCGCTAACGCTGATTACTACTTCCATGCTACATTAATTGCTCTGTTTACTGTGCATTTTAAAGCTAAGGCAGCAAAACATGGGGATCCTCAAATCCTCTGGGTTTATAGGGTCAGGGCTCTAGCTCAGCTGTAGTTTGGACAACTGATGGCATACAAGGTCACAGCATGCATGTTGAACTTTAGTTACTAAGTCTGGTTCTGTTTTGGGGATTTATTGGACTTTACTCCCTTTGCTATACTGTAGGCATGCCAGAGATCAGATTTTGTAATAAGCTTGATAACTTTTTCTCGTTTCTTTTTTTTCTTCCCTATTCTCCTCCTCCCGTAAATAATTGATTTGATCAGGTGTGTTAAATTAGTCACTTGGGATTACGTTGAACATGAATATGAATTGATGTGGCCAAAGCCCCAGCTGCTGTTTTCCAATTCTCCAGACTGTAGAGCTGCTCTCTCTCTCAACACTAACCCCCAGTTTCCACCGGGTCCGTCTGCGGCGCGTTACGGCTGCGCGTTACGGCTGCGCGTTACGGCTGCGCGTTACGGCTGCGCGTTACGGCTGCGCGTTACGGCTGCGCGTTACGGCTGCGCTGCGGTGTTCGCAGCGATCGCGGCCACTCTAGTCAATGGGTGCTATTCCACCACACGCGCCGCGTTACGGCTCAGAAGCGTCCCAGAAGCGTCTCGGCGCAGGGCTCCCCTAAAATTAGGATGAATCCTATTTTTGACGCGACGCAGCCATAACGTAATGTCGGGCAGGCAGGAAGTGGAACGTTCAGAGCATATATAGCATATATATATATATATATATACACACACACACACACACAAACTAATTTTGCAGACCCTATCCCTCCGTAGTCTTTCAAGTAGGAGGAGAAATGCCAGCGTTCTCCTCCGGTTTACAGGCACTGTGTAAATTATATATATAGAATAATTATGATGATGAATGCATTTTTTTACCACTAAAATACAGCAACACATCTTTGATTCATGTCGTTTATAACTGGAATATTACAATTATTATTAACTTTGTCTGTACAAAGTAGCTTGTCCAGGAAATATGCTCAAATCAACAAAAACTGCGGGCCGGCAGGCAAGACGCTCCGCTTCTGAAATGCTTCTGGAACGCTTCTGGAACGCGCCGGTGGGTTATGATGCTAGAGGAGGTCGGACCAAAACCGCGGCGCAGCCGTAACGCGCCGCAGACGGACCCGGTGGAAACTGGGGGTAAGTGACACACTGAGCAGCAAATTACTTTAAGGATTTATGCCTTGTGTTTGAATTCAGAATTCGGCATTAAACTCAATATTTATGAAATCCCACCCACAACCTTTTTTTTTGGGTCTGCGTTACTACTACGGTAACCGGGGCTGATACAGTTCGTGAAGGGAGTTGTTGCCCTTTGCATGCTCGAAGAGTTATCAGTGGTGACATGTCTCGATTTCATTAGAGTCCTCAGTTGCATCTGCAAACGTGGTGACGTTCATCCATCGGAGACCAGACGAGGCCAGACGCTCGCCGCACTCTGGGGAAGAGAGGTTGTGCCAGACTGAGCCAACACTCACACACCCACCTTCCATCTTAATGGACATCAGACGACTTAAATAAATTGGAAGCACTGAGGTAGTAATGTGGACACACGGGTCTTCTATTGTTGGAGAATTACCTCAGTCATCCATGCAGCAAGGTTCAGTGTCCCCCGACAGTTACCTTGGCTGCGTGAGTTCAAGATCCGATAGTCGCCGCAGTAGGACGTAATTGGATTTTGTTCCCTTTGTAGATTTACTCCTCACATGTCGCCAGTTCTATATATGAATGTTCATTGAGTAACAATCATGGACCTACGTGTGAAAGCCGAGAGCGTTTGAGGATCATCAGAAATGTATTGTATTGCGGCGAATGTCGGCTGAGTGTTTGATGGAGCAGAACTGCAACCTCTCCGCCGTCCAGAAATCTGCCAATTTGTAGTCATTTGATATTCATTGAACTAGGATTCCATGAGATTGGATCTTCAGTGTTATGAATTGTCCAGCCGGAGACAAGAAAAGATAAAGGATGTACATTATGTACCTTCTTTTAGCTCTAATTGAAAGATGAGTATCACATGGGATGTAACCTTTTCAGAACGCGTTAGAAGCCTTCACCAACACACAATAAATCATTAAACTGAGGAGGAGGGGTATTTACTTTTTTGTGATAGATGGTATATACTTCTGCATCCATGGAATAACAGCGTCAGAAGTTGAACGATTTGACCATTTGGTTCTAAAGAGTTATACTGGATGGAAAGGACTTTTTTGGAATCATAATGAAAAACAATCTTTTATTACTTTGAAGTAGAAGAACAAACAGGCAGGATTCAAGACCTTTTCTCCTTTCAACATTACAGTAGGGTATTGTGTTAACCTCAAGAACAGAATGTTGTACATTTAAAAAAAGGTTGCCTTTTGAATTTGCTAAAAGATTGTATTTCATGACAATGGAACTACATCATGTTCATCGTTTTTGATTAATGCATTTCGCCTTCTCTAAATCACAGGTTTCTGTGAGCCCACGTATAACTATGTTGGAAATGTAAAAAGCCTGAGAACTCCAGGACTAGACAGGCATGCTGAAGGTATTGGAGTTCAGTCCAATAAAAGGATCTGTGAGCTGATCTTTGATTACCGGTGCCTGAACAGCATGTTGGACATATCCCTGCCTCCCATACAGCAGGTTTCTTTTAGCACACACTAATGAAACACTGAATACGTTTTTGATTGAGCTGCTGTTTGATTTATATCCTGACCTCACACTGAGTTGTTGGGGATACAGTACAGATTTACAACACCAATGTTAAACACAGGGCAGACAGTGTTGACCTAACCGTATGTTTCTCTTTAAAGCTACATATGTGTTTTTTGAGTAAGCAGTGCTCACAATATTTTATTATCCACACTGTCAGAACTTAAACAAGTCTTTGTAATGCTGAGAAAATGCAAAGAACTCAAACAGCCAATCAAGCCTGACTGAAAATATAAGTAAACACTGAGTTTGAAAGCAGATCTCAACCCTCTTCCCAATAGCGTCTGCTGGAGATGACGAAGGGCATTCTCAAGGTGAGAGAGAGCATTCTGTCAGGTCTCTATTATTGATTCAGCCCTTTGAAGATGAAAGGGAATATGACACTAATTGCTCAATCAGAACCATTGGAAATTATGTATTTATTTTCTCTGGTCAATTCTGACTGCTCATTAAGAAGCGTCCGATATGCTTGGTTGGGGTTCTGTAGGATAATGAGGTGTTTACAGTGGGAACGTGTGCTGCTGACTGCTCTGCTGCAGTCATTCTCTAACAGCTTCATAATTAGCACACTTGAGTGGAAAATCCTACATGGCTTTGTTTGTTTCCTTCACAAGATGGACTTAATCCTGGACCTCTGGATACAGTTCATTCGGCTTTCCTTCACTTGGCTGCCAGGCTCTAGAGACTTCCAACCGTGGAATGGTCAGATGAGACATGATGGGTCACTGGCTTGTCAAACTTGTACTGAAAAAGAGCTTTGTTTGTTTAATTTTAATTGTTTATTGAATCAATGGACACGTGCACGTCACATACAAATGAAATCCAGGGGGGAGTTTAACTTGGAGAAATGTTTGCTTTGTTAGGGACTCCCTGATCACGTTCACACCTGGAAGCTCTCCAGCACAACCACAGTCTGATCGGCCGGCCCCTGAGCAGCTCCCACTGGAGCTGTTGGGTTAAGTGCCTTGCTCAATGGTGCCACAGTGGTGTTAATGAGAGAGGGGCAATACCCCAGTTGGCAGCAGGCTTAGCCTAGGCAGTAGCCCAGTCACCCATTTCCTTTGCTTCTTCCTTTGGCTCCTCCTGGGGGACTCCATTTGGATACGTTATCCCTCCAGCAGCAACATTTGGCTGGGATCCCCCCCCTCTGTTGGACCAGAGTGGAATATCTCCACAGGGAAGCGTAAAGGAGGCATCCTTAACCATGCTTAACCACCTTCATTGGCTTCTTCCACTGCAAAGTCGCAGCGTCTCTACTCGGGATGCACCAATGTAAAATGTCTTTGCCGATAAGAATAACACGCTTCAAGTTAGACCGGTCACACTTAGGTATTTTATCTACCTCTGAAACTACCTAAGCTAGTTATAAATATGTTTATTCTTTACTGTCGGGTCATTCATTACGATCAGCGAGCTGCATGAGACTGAAACA
Organism: Dissostichus eleginoides; assembly: GCA_031216635.1. Taxonomy (NCBI): domain Eukaryota; kingdom Metazoa; phylum Chordata; class Actinopteri; order Perciformes; family Nototheniidae; genus Dissostichus; species Dissostichus eleginoides. The sequence goes on from CM062264.1 coordinate 14,106,144, forward strand.
GACAGGCTGTCAGGAGAGAGGAAAAGAGGGCGCTCCGTTTATTATTCCCGTTTTATTATCCGATTATTATGTAAACTTTTGAATAATGTAGTTGATCTACTATTAGTAGTTTGTGTAAATGTATTCATTATGATGTTTTTTGTTTGAAGAAGCGCACCATTTACTGATTTGTTGTTAAATGAATCTGAACTTCGTTGTGCTTTCCTTTCCTCCGTTTTGTATCCGCTTTTAGGTAATCGTTGCACTGTCTACTTTTCAAATGCCATGTGATGTGTTGAAAGACTTGACTACTTTAGATCCTCTTGAAATGTCAGAGGAACACTTTTTTGCAAACCGCAAATCGTGGATCTCTGGGCCTAACAGTGAGACACTCCCACACTGCCAACATTTAGTTTTTTTGTTTTCTTTAGTCACTGTTTTTTTTTTTTATATAAACAAACTAAGGGTGCCCGCAGAGGTTATGGCAGGTCATGGCAGAACAAAACCATTGGCAACTGCCATCGGTGAATGTCACCTCATTTGCTGATGTGCCGATGGCAGTAAATAGGGCGAACATTGGCCGATGGCGATCTCTGGCCAATGTATCGGTGCATCCCTAGGTCTCTATTCTATTCTTCATTTGGTTGTGTCCACAGTCTTTGACTTGTAGTTCACAAAACTTGTCCCTTTCTCGAAGTAGGACATTTTACTTGCTAGTTTAAAAAAGTGCAGTTGCTTTAATTACCTTTTTTTTATATGGATTTTCTTTCTACTGGACTGAAATGTTTTGGTAACTTTAGGTTAATGCATCTTGTGTCTTCTAAAAGGTGTTATTTAAACAAAACATATTTGTCTAAGGCAATCTTTCAGCCAAGAAAAGGATCGGGGCAGTGATATAGATCCTTCTTTTTCAGACAATCTCTTAACGCTGAAACGTATATCTCTGTTGTATCAAATAACTATTGTGCTCGTAAAAATAGAAAAGCATTTCCTTTTTTTTTTTTAATACAGACTCTCCTCTCCATTTAGCCAAACATATGGTAGAGGTCATTGTGGCCGTGCCCTCCCTAGGCTGCCAACCTGTTCAATAGGACTACAACATCTGTGCTAACCAGCACTCAAGATTGCTGCAGTCGGTGCCCGCTTTACTGTATTCTCTTAAACAAGCTAACAAATAGTACCTTTTTGACCACTTGCCATGATCATTTGTTGCAGAATTGATTTGAATAATGTCCCATCCCTTTGCTCTCAGAGAGAACTAATGCTGGATTATAACCCCACGCTGAGACAATCATTAGACCTGGTGTTTCCTGCCCCAAAATCATCTGTTATGTTGATCTGTTTCCTAGAAGATGAGTGACTGGAGGGGTGATTTTGTCATTGACAGTTTGATTGATTGCGCGTGCCAGCCGCCCTGCACCGCTGGTAACTGAAACTAATTGGATGTAATATCAGAGAGATAGGACGTCGTAATGACAAATGAGCAACCTTGTGAGATTATTTACAACCTATTGCAGACTTTATCCCCCTTAACAGTTGCTCCTCTCCAGCCCCTGACTGAATCCCTGTGATAAGCGATTACCATCTTTGGTGTTCATAGAGCCTCGCTCTTAATATCTGATTTAACTCAGGAACTCTGTAGCTGAAGCAGACATAAACCATTTACCTTTTCAAGAGAGTTTCAGTTAACCAATAAAGAATCAGAACGAGGAGCAGGTTCTGGCCCTTTGTGATAGTGAACATCTTAATATCATGATTTGTGTTTTGCAAGTAGAGATGAGGGCTCTTCTAGGGACCGGCTAAGCTTTTCTCAAAATCCAGGCAGCTGCAGAGGAGAGACCAGGGATTTGTTTTGGTGAAGGACTGTGTTTTCCCACTCATGCAGCACTGACGAGTGCTGGGGCTCAGGGGTTTGGATTGGGGAAAGGGAGGAGGGGTCAGTGAGTGGAGGTGGGACCAGGCATAGCTCTGAGGTTGGGGGTGGGGAGGATGCTGCACTCAGGATGCTGCTTGGCCCTCAAGAGCCATCTGGTCTTCACCCTCTCCCCGCGCCTTCAGGGAGGATGAAGGACAGGTGGCAGGGGCTGGTGGGATGGACTGGACTTTGGCTATGGGGGCATATGATTGGCTAGATGGGCCCCCTGAAATATGGACCCCTCACATACCAAATGCCTGCTCAGCTTCGTGTCAGGAAGGACATCCTTTATGACCCTGGAAGGAAATCTTTTTCCTTCAATCTGAATTTTAGGATAATTTTTGGTCTTTCGTCAGACAAATTACAGGATTTTGATGTGGTTCAATTTAGTTTGTACCAAACATGGTGTCATAGTTAAGGAAATGAAAGATATTTACATAAAGAATTATAACTTCAAACCACATAAGCTGATATGAAAAGAAAAAATAGCTTAATCTTTGCAAAGTAAGAAGTCACCAATTGCAATGACATATGCATTTCTCAAAAAACTTCAGCATGACCTCAGCTTAATTCATCTAACAAAGATAAAGAACCATATTTTCAGAAGGGGTATATTTTTGTCTATGTGTGACAGCTCGAGTCTATAATGCCGATGACATTCTGTGGTCAGTTTCACACCCAGCAGGGTGTGTGATGGTCCGGCTGTCCTGACTCGCACAGCTTTGTAATCCCTGTCTGGGGGGTCAGTGGGCAGGATCCGGTTCAGTCCGGTTCAGGGGAGGTGCTCAGCTGAAGAACAGGTGCTTCAGCTCACTCCTGTGGCGATAGGATTTCCTCTCTGATTTGGCCATTATATCAATATTCACATAGAGAAACACGAACACATTTTTATCATTAATCAATCCAGCATGTTGCTCTGAATTGGGAACAGTCTTTGGTTTAATTTGAGTGAATAATGAATTTGTAATTACAGCTGAAAACCAGCGTTTCTCATATCTGGGGAGAGTTGAAATGTAATACTGTCTACCTCCTATCAGACATAAACTCTGCTATCACTTTTACTGTTTAATTATTTTCCCTCTTAGCAGTTATTTTTTATGGGTTCTTGCCAGTGGATATATTTCATATATCGCTCCTTTTGCCTCATTGGCTTAATGAGAGTCCACTTTGGCCTTTGTTCTAGAAAGACTGGGATAGATAGGATGGAGAGGGTTTGGGCGTGTGTTTAAGAGTGGTTGCCTCAGCTTCTCTACCTTGTGTATCTTCAATCCCTTGCCCTGGTATTAATTTTACACATCAGGAATTTTCCAAGTGATAAGGAGGGATGAAGGGTACAAAAGGTGCTGTATTTCATCTGTAGCTGTCACACACACATAAGAGCACACACTTGGAGTGGACTTGTAGGAGAAGGCTGTGGACAAAAGGAAAGTGGATGAGAGGGAGCATGGACAAGCTTCCTCTATCAACCTCCTTTGTTAGAAGAAATAGAGATTTCTGCCATGTGTGTTGTTCATTGAAATATTCCTGGACGGTGTTTGCCTGCAGGCTATGAGAAACACAATTGGCACTGTGACGCTGAACAATGGTTCCGAGGGAATATGGGGCCTGTTTTTTCCAGAAGGGAAATTGTGTTTTTCTTCTAGGTGTTGCTCAAAAATGTATATACTTTCATAATTTATTTTTTCTGTGGCCATGTTTTTAATATCTGTTTCATATCAGACCAAGACTAAGGTTTGCCTGTGTGAATTAGGGCTGAACGATTAATCGATTTTAAATCGAAATCGCGATTTGAAATGATGCGATTATCAAATCGCAAAGCCTGCGATTTTTCTTTACATTTTTTTTTTTTTTTTTTTTTTGTGTTCTTCTTGTGTGTCAGTCATCCACACCAATCAGAAGTGCTGTGCTCCACATGTACCAGCCATTGTTAACCAATCAGAAGTGGCCCATGATAGAAGGTGATAGACAGATTGATCCAATCACCTGCCAAGTATTTTTGAAAGTGCCTGCCCTTTCCAAATGGCTTCCAATGGAGCTTTCCTAGATGGTTTGGTGAAACAAACCATCTGAGTCAGGTTAGTAATGCTCCATCACATGTTTCTATTACAGGGTGAATCTTAAACTGAAGCTTGACTTTAAAGCAACCCAACGGAAGTTTCATGTAAGTTTAGTTCTTTCACTCGTAGCTCGGGCTGCGGGGGTGCTAGAGACGGGAGCACGTTGATACGACCTTCCTAGCCGGAGATATGGCCGCATTTTACAATAAACTTCCGTTGGTTCGCTTAAAAACAAATATCGCAAATTGAATTGCAATCGCAATATTTGTCAGAAAAATCGCAATTAGATTTTTTCCCAAAATCGTGCAGCCCTAGTGTGAATGCAATCCGAACCTTCTGAAAAATGAAAGTATGTAACAAACTTGCGTCTGCGCACGAATGAAGCGGACCATTAGGTGTGAATGCGACCTTAGAGTCCGAAGGTATACACAGTAGGGCTGCTCGATTATGGCAAAAATCATAATCTCGATTATTTGGGTCAATAATTGATATCACGATTATTAAAAACGATTATCCATTTACTTTGAAAACATCAATTTATTGAAAAAAAAATGTGAACAGTATGTTCTTAACAGTTGATTACCCTGAACTTTAAGTATAATTCAAACTGACAAACCAATACAAAATAAAAAAAATTAGATTATGTTGTTTTCATAATCGTTGCAAGCCAAAATCGTAATTGCGATTAAAATACGATTTAATTGAGCAGCCCTAATATACAGATACGATATGTACTCGCAAGTGTTAATTGGATTTGTCTTTCAGAATTCTAAGCCATTCCTTTGTAGTCACTGTGTTGGTATGTAGCTTCCATGAGGGGATTTGTGAGATGATTTATTTGCGATCCCATGGGGGATTAGAGCTCAATTGTTCTTTTATCTTTCTGAATTAAAAAGTCCTGTGTTTTAATTCATGGCACATTTTTTTTCCACCACATTTTCAACCAGTTTTCATCTCAGTGGGTTACCCGCTGAGATGAAGTGATGAATCAGACAATGATTTCCTGTCTCCAATACCTTCCCCCAGCCTCTCTCCACCTTCTCAGACTCCACTGTTGCTTCTGCATCTTAATGCACTCTCCAGGAAATGTGCAAGCGAGTCAGTGGTGTTGATCTGAAGAATAAATAACTTCTACACTATGCAGGTGGGAAGGAACTAATTATGGCTGCTTGTGTCTGTACTCGTGGAATGATGCTTGCTTGTTTAATTTGAGATAATCGTATCTCTTAAACAGTTTGATATTTGGATCCATTTTCAGCTGCTTGAGATGTGTAGTGCTGGATTATTCATTCTTTAGGCAACCAGCTGATTTGCAAATGGTGAGTGTTGTTTTGTTTCAGGCTGTTGCACCCAGTGTTTATATGCAGTTGTACGTGTAGTGGTTCATTAGTGGGGATACTAAAGAGATATCATATTTGTATCACAGTGGGCCAGGATGTGTTGAGGAAATGGAGTTTCTGCCCCCAGGGGACCATGTTAGGTCCCCCTGAAGGCTGCTGGGTGCTGCCTCAGCACTTCTTTGTAGGGCAGTGCTGCAGACATGGGGCTTCAGTAATTGAGCTATTTAATTCCTGGGAGAGCACTAACCCTGGCGTCAGAACAGATGTTTTTCATGTGACTGTCTATAGCAAAGACAAAATCAATGTTAATAAAGGGCAGCTGGGATGACAGGCGGGTCAGGGGTCTATTTGGAAAGGAAGGGGGTCCTCGGTAGTTCATTATGTCTATGGTACAAGAAAATGTATGATCAACATTTGTTGTATTTTATTGTTAACATTGTGTGTTTTCAAGTATTTAGGCCCTATTCCATCTAATATCTACAGAAAAAGGATATTCAATTGGATTACATTTTGCAACTGTTGCACATTATGCGGGCTCAGGCTGTTGTGAATAAATCCCCATATTGCTGGTTATATTTTAGGTTTTTTTGCATCAAGTTAAATGCACTGAATGCTTAGAAGGAAGAAATATCCAAGAAGTTAATCAACAAACCCTAAAAAAATCAAGAAATAAGGGTTCCATGTCTTCTTTTTCGAGCACATTACATATGTAATATAATTAGAGCTATTATTTTAAATGGTTTCTAAGTGAAACATATATTTTTTGTTTTTGCACAAATGAATCGATGTTAAATAGTTTTAGGAACTTTGACATTAGTGGATTTCGTGCACTCTTTGGGTTGAAAAACTCCAACATTACCTAAATATCCTCACATCTTATTTATAATGGACACCCTAGTACCTACAATGTGAACTGTTTTCAGGTTGCAGCTTGTATTTTCAAAAATCCAATGTAACAACCATGTTGAGTATAAATAATCAAAGAACCTTTTAGGGGGTTGGTACCTTTGAGCCCACAGGTTTAAGATTTTGTAAGATGATCCTCGTTGCTGCCTTTTCATGGATCATCCCATCCTTGATCAACAGCTTGACAGATGAGACCAGCACAGTTCTTCATTCAGGCCTCAATCTTGCATCGTGATGTATGCGGCTCACAATCGATAACAACTCTCAAGACACAGTGAAGATAATCCAGAATGTCAAAACTGGTGTGGGTTGTGATGCTAATTAGTCGAAGGTCCTGTTTGAGGTGAAGTGAGACAAGGCGGTTGCAAGGGTCAGTCCAGGACAAAGGGGGGACATATGGAAGCCTTGGAATCCAGGGGTCAACCTTTATTGAATAATACCACATATCTGGCCACACATTTTAGACATTCTGCCCTCTGACAGACCAGGGCATGTGAAAGAATAGGTACACCCAATAGCAACGCGCACATGCAGATGCACATGCACACGCACACGCACACGCAGACGCACACGCACACGCACACACCAACTTACCAGGGTCACCACAAGGCTGTATCCCTGTTCCAGACCACCACCCTCCCTCCTCCTCCCCCTTTCTAGTATCACTTACAAACATAATCAATACAGGCTCTCTGCTGTTATTGATCCAGGTACGGTGTATACACAGCTGCTGAGCCCAGACTGTGGCCTCCTGCCTGGAATCAAGGACCCAGAAAAGGACACTTGATCACCCGCACCTGGTTCTCCCAAGCCATCTCTAAGATGTGTTGAGACAGACATCAAGCACCTGATTTATACAAGGACAATGACTCTATTACTCTCATTTACAACATAATGAAGTGTGCGCTTAAATGATAACACCATAGATTACTGACCTTTACTTAGCCATCCCAACATTTAAATGGCAGCATTTCTCTTGCTTGATAGGGGATACATTGTGTCCATTGGTAAAGCCTGATTAAGCCTGATTGTGATGCCATAGACCCTGGATAGTTGTGCGTAAAGTTGCGATGCAAAACATGAGCTGAGACGTTTTTTGAGTGTTGGTGGTTCCAACGTCTTCCCTTTTTAGGTGGGAATATTCTAAAAGATAAATAAATAAGGAATGCCTTTTTAAATGTTCCTCTGCCAAGAACACGGTTACTTTGGAGTGAGGAATGTTAATGCAATTCGAACCATTTACAAGAAAAAGTATAGATTAATTGGTATAATTGGATGGATGTCGACTTCCAATGCTCAATTGCTTCCCACTTTCAGTCTTATTTGTTCTTAATTGGCATTAACACCGAAGAAGATAAAGTCCATCCTGCACGACAGGAGCGGTTAGTCAAATTAATGAGCTGCTGAAATGGAGTTTTGTGCAAGTGCCAAATATATAAAATAATGTAGGGTTCCACACTTTAATGAAGGGCCACCTACTTAACTTAACTATTTTGTATATTACAATTCAGTACAATAACACATTCATCAATGCCAGTTTATAACATGAATGTGTTGCCTTGATGAAAGGCAGTATGCTACGCTACCGAATCTGACATTAGTGGTTAGTAGTCGGCTCAGTATATCTGTGTGTAAATTGAGCATCCAGTTACAGGTTAAACTGAAATGAGTGTTCTACACAGATTGCTGTCTTTGTTTAGCACAACACAATACAAGTATACATACAAGAAAAGCCTGTTGAACAATGTAGAGAAAACGGTGAATAGCAGTGGTCATTCTGCTATGCTACAGCCCCATATTTGCTTGTATTTAGGGACATATGCGACATAAAAAGAAAAAATGCTGCAAAGTAAACTTTTTTTAATAAGGTTTGGTCTAAATAAATCAAACTGTAGGCGGGATCACTCTGTGTCTGATGGTTGCCTGAAGGTTCTTGCGTAGGATTGAATATTGCCCGGAGGATCTGAAAGCAGATTTGCCGGTAATGACAGCAGACCGTAAACGCATCCTGGGAATGAAATTACCTTTAATTTTACCCTCCTCGCCTGGGCATATTCCCCTCTGTCAGAACCAATCAGTATAATCAAATGAAATCATATATGATGCGGTTTCCTCTGATTGATTCACGCATGGATTGGGCTGGTTGCCTTGGCGTAATTAAATTGTTGCAATGACCTGCAAAACTGTGAATTGTCAGTATTTGAGATGGGGTATTGATATTCATTTGTTTAGGGGACCTGAGGTGATGAGCTATTGTAGGAGAGTTATGCTTTTGACAGATCAGAACTGAAACCAGGATTATTGGAAATGATTGGGTCATGTAGGGGTTCGGTAGGGATTAATGGTGACAGGATGCATGTTATAAAATTGTGTTTGAGGTGTTGCAGGGGAAGGATACATCACTGGCTCCAATCCACACAGGGTAACCCCGGAGACTTGGAGTTAAATCTGTACATCAGCAGATGGGGCATTTCTTTGCGTTTCTAAAACGTATATATTTTTTAAATGTTGCAAATCCAAAAACAACAAAGTGAAACGGGGAAAAGAGCCACAAAAAGACTAAGTAACACTTGTGCTTTTGTTGGCTAGCGCTCCAACACATTGTACATGATAGGCGAAGGTTCCGGTCAATTGTTAGTCGTTGACCAATCACAACAGAGCCGGCCAGTTGTACCAACATCAATGCAGTCCCTTCCTTGCCTTTTTTCGTTTAAAAGCTGAGTGTCACTGTGGAGCCGTTTCAGGCTTTATTTGATTTTTCCTGTCGTGTCAGGTCAGATTATGTGTTTCACCTCGCATCACAATGTTATTATAGTGGTATGATCGGATTAAAGTGGCAAACGAGACAAAAAGTGTTTCCCATTCAAAGCCCCACATACACACACACATCTGTGTTAGGGTGGTAGTTCCCATCCTTTTTGAAGGCAGAGGTGCTACAGCACTACAGCAGGGGTCACCCAACATTGGGCCCAAGGACGTCTCAGTAATGTAATCTCAGCCGTTAATAGTACTCTGAGGGGGAGTGTAATAGCCCAAGAGTGGGAAAGCACTGTAACCCGATAGTGGCTACTTATATACACCACAGGGCATTTGTGGTACACAAACACACACCCTGAAACACATCTTTTCCTTTATCTATGTTGTCAGTGCTTTACACAACTGCTCTTTGAACAACCTTACAATCATCTCATTAGAAAACACTTTAGTGAAGGAAGATGCTTTAAGCCTTTAACCTTTCATTCTGATTTGACATTCAGAGGTACCAGGAGTGTGAGTGTGTTCATCTAAACAGTGATCACAGTCAGTAGGGATCGATAAGGAGCGGATAAAGGCTCTAATCAATACCCATCAGAGTTCCGCTGATCAAATATTTATCCTGGAAGAGAGAGGGGAATAGACTCCCTGTCTGTCTGCCTGTTGATAGTTTTCTTCTCCAGGTCTGTCTGCACCAATCTGTCTTTGTAATAGGAGTCAACCTCAGGGCCCTTAATGCCAGTTCACACTGAGATGCTTCACTCAGGAGAAATGCGTTTTTAACTGTTTGTCCTGTTAGTTTGTTAGAGACTGTGACTCATGTGGCACTCGTGTTGAGTTGGGGCAGAGCAGCACTGTGATTTTATGTGCCTGTGCCAGAGGTGACAAAAGTTGAAAATATTTAATCTTTTGAGAAGATGCGTCCTGAATTGCCTGCCCAAACTGCCGCAGGAAACCAATGAGTGACAGATTCTGGAAAAACAATCAGTTCTCCTGTCTTTCTTTTTCAATGTGGTCGCTCGTAACTGTCGTCTCGCTCAGTTTTCCACTCTGTCTTAGCAGGGGTGTGGATGTGCTCAGACATTTGATCAGTCTGAAAGTGGAATGAGTCTTTCAGAAGATCAGATATGGAGGTCTGCAGGTGCATATATACTAGGGCTGCAACAAACGACTAATTTGATAATCGATTAATCTATCGATTAATGAAACGATTAATCGATTATTCGGATCGTTAAGGTTTTAACTGTACTACTACTTTTATCGATACTGCTTATCGATCCGGTCCTTTAACGATAGTCTTATCGGTTCTTTTGAAAATAAATAAGGTAAATTAACTAAACAAATTGTGAACAAAATTAACATTGCTTTTTATTTAAATAAAATAAATAATATTTCACATCAAAAGAAACAACATTGTTTTAACAAATCATATTAAATAATCTGATGACAGAATTGTAAACAGAATAGCTGAAACTTTAACAAAATAAATAACTCAGTTACCTCTAATCATTAACCCATGTTTGAATCATTGAGTTAACTCTGTGTGTTGCTGCTAGCATACATAACACCTGACGTAGAAACGTTACTCGTGGATGGGGCTACAGAGCTACTAGAAAGACAGTCGAACCCGGTGCATTTCTCCGTCTGGATGTGGTGCACTTTTGCTAAATGTTTAGACAAAATGCTCGTGTTACCGCCCTTACATGCTAAACTCTTATTGCACTTTTGGTAACGAGCATTGTCCACATCGAGACGGATAAAGTTTAACCACACCTTGGAGCGCTTCTCTCCGCCATCTCCTCCGTGTGTGTGTGTGTTGCATGCATGTAGCAGCTGCGTGTGTGTAAACTGCCCCGCCCCCTCGCACACAGACGGGGGAGAGAGAGAGATCTCTCGTCTGGATTGGAAAGATCGAAAATACATCACAGACGCATTTTGTAGTCTTATTGCATATTAGAAACGGAGTTGGCGACACTAAGACTGCGATATAATGTTTATGTAGCAATAATACATATGACATATATGTTTTAAATGTCTCCTTTACCGATAAAAAGACCGATAACGTTGGAGCTGAACTGCCTGTGAAACACACGTGATGACGTCACCAACGAATCGACGACTGAATTAGTTGGCAACTAATTTGGTCATCGATTTTAATCGATTAAGTCGATTAGTTGTTGCACCCCTAATATATACAGGTGTCAAAATGGGCAGAGCAAACTCTTTTTTCCACCATCTTCAAAAGACAACAATCACTTAATGTACAGAACAGGCTGACACCAAAAGGCTTTGTGTGTTTTCGTAGGAGAGACTCTGATCACCCCAATTCAATTTGTGTAGCTGTTACCAGCAGCTTTAAAGGTTGTTTGGTTGTTCCACAAAAACAATCCCCACTCTTTGGCACCCTAAAAGGCTGACATTTGAAATGAAGATCAAGTGAAGGTGTACGTTTGTTTTCATGAAAAGTAGCAAAAAGGGCTGTGAGAGTGGACGGTAACCAAAAGGCACATCTAAACGGATTCACATACAATGGCTGAGTAGTTTATCTCAGACATGCACTGCATTGTGTGTGAAAGCAATATTTGTGGATTATCCTAAGTGAAAGGGACTTTGTTTCTGGGAAGAGATTATACTGCTTTGTCATTTTTAAGTGTAGTATTTAAAGCTGTGACCACCACTAACAAAACATATTTGCATCATAGTAAAATATGAATCTCAAGCATGTCTCCACCTTAAATCGAATTCATTTGTATGAACTACTTCCCTATATAAAGCTTCTCTGTTCTCATGCACAGCCATCTACAGCTCTGAGCTGTCAGGCGGAGACGAACACATTAGCAGCTCCTCCTCAAACAAGATCAATCCAAAACACACAGGAATACGGCATGTCAAAACATGTTAATTTATTGGCTGTTGGGCGCCTTGTCTCCCCATCTCTCTTGTCTCCCCATCTCTCTTGTCTCCCCATCTCTCTTGTCTCCCCATCTCTCTTGTCTCCCCATCTCTCTTGTCTCCCCAACTCTCTTGTCTCCTTCGCTGGGGGGAAAAGGATTACTCGAAAATCTGAGGCTGGGAATGTGGGTGGAGGTGATTACAGGACTGCCCCGTTACCCTGATTGCGTTAACAGTGAATGTTTATCTGTGTTTTTCTGCCCACTCTTCCAGCATCTCTAGCAGGTTTAATGCTGTTTGAGTTGTCTGGTTCAGGGGGTTAATTTGCTGCCTGTGTTCTCTCTCCCATTGAGCTGCTGCTTCCAGCTGTTTCGGCTATTGGCACACAGCTCTTAACGCTCTTACACCGGCCATCCCTGGCTCGCTGAACTGTGGAGATTGCAGAATGTAGTGGTGAGGGGAAGGGGTGCTGCAGGAGAGCAGGAGGCGGTGCCAGTTGGCTGAAGCAGCGAGAAAGTGAGGGTTTTTCACTAAGGAGACCCCCTGTAGCTGCAGTGATAACAGAGTGATAGTGTGTGCCTCGGAGGCAGAGGAGCCGGTACCTTGATGCAGTGTTGAGCAGCAGATAAGATGCACACTCCGACACATAAAAGCAGCATGTTTGGAGATGTGTGTGTGTGTGTGTGTGTTTGAAGTGGTTGAGTAGTTCGACAGCAGAAGTGTGGAACATACAGACTGTGTGTGTGTGTGTGTGTGTGTGTGTTCCATTGAACAGTAAAAGCAACATCCCTGCTGATTTTAATAAATAATTTTCCACTCTTCATTTACCGTGCCTCGTGTGTCCACCCATCTTCTTTTACTACAAGCTAATAAATTGCCTCCATCTAAAATAATCCAATATGCATAAGCAGTTTTTGATAAGTATGTATTATTAAACAATTGGCTTATATAGTATATCTGCATTAGAAGCTGGAGAAAAGGTACCATATTGTACTAATTGGATTGTTTTATGTGCATCTATCTGTGTTGCAGTGTTATAGATGACTCTCTCAGAAAAGGCCTTCCTTAAATCTTCTGCCCTTCTATTCCTGCTGCTTCCTCTCCAACATCTGCTCTGCCTCAGTGGTTTTAACTGCAGAGCTGAATCCTGCTGGTAACTCTGTAACAAAACACAATCAGTCTCTCTCTACGTCCCTCACTTTCTCTCCCTCTTTCTCTCACTCTGGAAATCTTTCAGTTCAAAGTGGAGGCTTGCATCCATCACAGTGAGGTATAACGGTTGTTTATGATGGAGGCTTAATTTGTATTTCAAGTTGACACAGGTTGTTGTGTTAGGCCGTAAAGTAAGGATGTTCTTAAGAGCTCAAATTGATTTGTTTGAATGTCTAGCTGTATTAGGTTTTTGGTATCTCTTTCAATTCAAGATACGACATGATATCACAGGAAACCAAACCATTGCTAACTAAGGACCTATTATTGCTTCAGAGATTACACCTTGTGCTGTTATTAACATAAGAACAGATCATATGTCACGTGTGACATTATTCTCTGTGGGTAATTTTGTATTGTCTCAGCCTGGAAATTACATTTTTCTAGCTGCGAAGGTGCAGATTATTTTTAACTTGGCCAATTAGGCTAAGCTTATTTTCCGTGTGTCTGCTGTGTTAAACCACATAAGCAAAGTATATTTGTTTCTATCGTAACTGCAGTAGCACACAGGAAGAATCTTTAAGTTGCAGAGATTCATGGGGTACCTACTGAGTACCCACAGATTGTGTTTCTGTTTGGATCCTTAAATCAAGGTCAGCCCGGGCTCCGCACCTGCCAAAACTGTTGCCTCATCCAGAATGCAAATGAGGCTGTTTGGTTGTTGCATATCTTAATTTAGACTACTGTAAGCACTTTTGATTAAAGGTTAACTTGGATATAGGACCCAAGCCTGCAGCTATTTCTGCAGTTTTTAAATGATGCAGTATTCACAGCAGAGGACTTTACTTTAACTGTTTGTGTGTATGTTTATATGCATGCATGTATGCATGTACGAGCTTCTGTGTGTGCATGCATTTGTACAGTATATGATCGGTTGATGTGACATAAAAGAAAAAGCCCATTTATCACAACATGCTCTGGAACCTTCAAGGGTCAGCCCGCCTGTCCACGTCTTCTCTAATGAAGAACACAGTTGGGCCAATCAGAGCTCACTTCCAATGAGGCGGCCCCAACTGCCAGCCAATGAATTGCACGAGGTTCAGCGGAGCGACGGGCAAAATTGATGAGAGGAGTAAGTCCTAGTGAAGGATCACCATAAGCTGCCTGAGATAACACTACGCGGGAGCCGAGAAACACTCAGCTCCATGGAAATGCAATAAAGCCTGCACCATATCTCACTGTTGGGCGATGGATGATAACAGTCCTATAGTGGAGCATGGGAAATAGCCCATTGAAATGCAATGTGAAATGCAGTGTGAAATACAGCGCCTCCAGAGCTATACATGTAGACCAATGGAAATGTGAGGATGTGTGAATACAAGTGTTTTTGCAATAATACCTTTTGGTCCTCACTATTCTTTAAAAGGACAAAGAATGAGCTGCTGAGACCATTTGTAAAATTGCGGCTGTAAAGGTGCTATTGTGTTGCTGCTACTGTGAGCAGAATACAAATGACAGTTTAGCTCCACAGTTCACTCCGAGGGCACATTGACACTCACTCACTGTGTTTTTAGAAACCGTTTATCCACCAAGTCCTTCTCCAGTAGAGCTTTGACACAGTTGGCAATCTCTTATTTAAAACCAGTTACAGAAAACACTGGTTGTTTTAATGATAGTCTGCTTCTCTTCTTCATTTCTTTATATCTTTGGTATTTGTAGTTTTTGGTTTTATACAGTATTTCTGTTCTGATACTCTGCACTTCTCCTTTACCTCCATTTACTGTAGACTCTGTACATGCGCCACACATGGATTTACAAATTGAAAGGAGTTTTTTCTGGCGGTAAAAGTCCCAGACATTTTCTGCATAGACAATGATAGGTGACCTAGAGTGGGAGCCCTTTTAATGTTTACATGGGCATGAAATGAAATGATCCTGGTTGAATCACCAATGAAAAGGTTGTGCAACTGTTTGAAAATAGCTGGTTCTTAAATTAAAAACGGGTGCAGAACAGAAGCATTTTGATGAGAAACCTCAATTTTCCAAGCCGTTTAGGAAAACGTTGATATCATCGACAAAGAAGAAAACAAGTCTATTCAGTCTGCAAGAGTAAGCCCCCACTCTGCTTCGATTTTCCCGGTTTTTGTACGTGTTATTTTCCCTTTAAAAATCTACAGTACAATTATTAGAGGACGTTTTACGTTGTACAGATTTTACAGCCCAAGATTCTGATCATCATTTTTTTAAATCTCAATCTCTACATGTATGGCAGCCATTCCATTCCAGTGTCTGTCGAATTCCAACGCAGAGAAATGTTGTCACTAGTTTATAGAATAACAATAAAAAAACATTAACTTTACTCAAACACACACCTATAAATAGTAAAACCAGAGAAACTGATAATGTTGCAGTGGTCTCTTAATTGTCTCCAGAGCTGTAGATATGCTTGACTTAAAACATGAAAACATCTAAAATTCATGTTTACGAGGAGGATGATCTCGACATCTGGAAGCTAGGAGTTCTTCATGCTCTGTAAGCGTAACAAAATTAAGATAAATCCATTGTCCTTAAATTACAATGACTGGGGCTCAATTGGTTTTGACTGCCAAGCATTTTCAGGTTTGCTTTGACATGATTAATGACTGCTGGTTTGTGGGCTTTGACCATGATAATTCAAGCGTTGCATCTCTTATCTAATCAACCCACCAAGATGCTAGTCTGGACAAAGGTGTCAGTCACAGAAAGAACATCTCAAAGTCTTTTGTTTGTTGACTGCTAGAAGTGTGTCAGGAGAGCAAACTCCAGTAACTGTTTCCTCACAGAAACTTGTCCTCATTTTACAAGGGCTTTCTAGATGAAGGCTTAACAGGCATTTCAAATGAGACCTGGATAGACCAGTCTCTCTGCCCCATTTGTTTTACTTTTGGTAGTCCTGGTTTTATGCCCCGCGAGAAATTCTCTTATTGGAGAAAGTGGTTGAACGCTTTTTATTTTTCTAACAAGGAACCCACTTAAAGTTGATCTTGTTATGGGGGAAGTACCAAACCAGCAGACTGGATTACTTTGCCATGTTGTGATCCTGGCCGAATAAAAAGTGGTTTAACGTTGCTTTGCACTAGAGACAAATGTGCCTCCCTTGTGTTGTTACATTCCCTTATACCGGGACTGTTTTGTAACGTATGTATGAGATACTTGAAGGAAGAAAAATGGCCATGGAACTCAGATGATATCGACTGGAGTCCAGAGGTGCTGTCGCCTGCTGATGATGTATGAGGCGAGGAGAAGCGTTCATCAGCGAGCGCGAAGATTACTCCTCCATCCCGAGACACCTCTCTCTCTTTTTCTCTTCCTCCCTCGCTGCCTCTGTCACCTCCCCAAGTGAGGATCCATCACCCTCTCTACACCCCCGCCTCCTCTACAGATCACAGTGGCTCCTCTCAGACACTTTTCACTATATGTGCTCCTTCTGGAAGTTTATCGATCCTGTGTTTTCCTCTTCTCCTCTTTGATCATGAGCTTAGGGGTTATTGGCATGCTGTTACTTCCAGTTTCAGCAGATGTATAACCATCTTGAATCAGAGATGACCAAGGTTACTCAATTATGTGTGTCACAAGTTAGTTTCCTTATCACAGCGGTATCTGCAGGTATTGAATAGTCTTAAATAAGCTTGAAGTTCTCATGTTTCACCAAAAAGGCTTTTGAATATGATATAAGGTATAAAATGTATCTTTTAAAACTGATACATTATTTCTCATTCCTGTCAATGTTGGTTATCAAAGGCTTTTGTATCAGATTGCCCACACAGTTGGACCCAAACTTAAAGTTGGATTATTCATCAGACCTGTAGCAAACCTTTCACTACTGCTACAGTCCCACGATCAAGTCCCTCCATAAAGATATGCATACCATATAAACATTTGTATGCAAGCTTACTCTGCTTAACAGCGGAGGTTTTTGTCCCTGAATCTGACAGATGCTTACCTGTCAAGAGTGTGAGATGTAAAGCTGTTAAAGCTATCAGACAGACATCCAATGAGACTGCGAGAAACACCTACCTCAGCGCAGTCTGTCACACATAAACACAAAACACATCAGCATTTCTGTCATCTGGACCCCTGAGGGTAAAGGTCAGCAGAATTGTGGGTCATCAACACATAATCCTCGTCCTCACCAATGTTGAACTGCATATCTTTTATCTTTCTGAGCATGAGAAGCCTGCAGTGTGCACCATTTCATTTGTCACTAATCATGGGAATTACAGCTGCGGGGCGGCTGTACTCAACACAAATCTCTCCCTGATGATGCAATCCCAGGCCAAGCCGTAGCAAGAGAGACCTCATTTCAACCCCAAAGACCTTGAATTACTCTCTCAAACAACGCTGAGTCTTTGAAACCGGTAAAGATAAAGCTAGAATTCAACACTAGCACTATCAATTGGCAAAATTGGCCTTGGAATTCAACTCAGGTCAAGTTACAACTTTTTCTACCATTTGACAGACTAGCATCTCGCTCCCTCTTGCTGTTTGTCATTCACACTTCTGCCCAGGAATAGGTTTTTTCAAAGATGTCCATATTAATATAACATACATGGATTTTGAGAAACTGAAGTAGAGGTATGAGAGGAAGAGTGAAGAACCAAAAGCTAAATGACCACACTTATATACTTCAAAATACCTCTTGAACCAAATTCAACATGAGAGGCTTGATGATGTCTGAGGGTCCAAGTGTCTCTAATTTCCCCCTAAAAGTGGCTCCATAAGAGCTCGAACACCAGTGACATGAGGTCAGCTCTGTTGCATGCAGATACATACTGCTGCAGTTCATTGTGTCATCAGCAATATTTGAAGCTATAATGACATGGCTTTAGCAACAACCATGTCACTGAATCTCTCAGCTGTGCATGTCTAAAAATAACAATTGTAGCTTTGAACTTTTCATTTATTCTATAGTTGTGTGCTATGAGTTTAAATAGACACTCGAGCCACACAGGGTCATTAACCTGACTGTACAGGTTTAGTTTTTGTAGGCAGTTACAAGATGCAACCATTTATTGCTGAACTTGTCCGATGGTCATAGTGTCACCACAGCAACCACAAGAGCAATGATTTTATTGGCATCTGAATCCCTATTATCATTATGTTGCAAACAATTCTGTGTATTGAAGGTCTACAAAATATTTACAAAGTGATGTGTCTATTTGACAACTTGACTTCGGAATCAAAATGTTGTGAAAATTCAAATTTTGCTGGTCAAGGTGTACAACAAAACTGCGCACGTACACAAACTCTTTATGTCTGAGTTTCTCCAGTATGGAGTTAGATCAGGAAGGAGGATTGAGATTCTGATGGTTTCCTCTCCAACCAAACACAAAAGACTTTGATTTCTCCTTCAGCCAAGTGAGAATGAGCTAATCAGTGAAATCAGCTGGTATAGATTGTGGATGTAAGAGCCTCTCGGCCCCCGCTGCCATATAATGACTCTCCCTGAGACGGACATACAGGTTGGCTTTCTGCCTTCATGTAGCCTGTGTAATATTACCTCTGGGAACTGTTTTTTTCTTAAATCAATTGTGCTGTAATTCTCTTCTTAGCGATTTGTCTCAGTCCGACCATGTGAAACCAGCGTCTCTGAATATTAATGAGCTTTTTGGAATTCCATATATCCAGTCCAGTTGCCTGCAAGACCTCACCAAAGATAAATGAATACATGGATATGTAAATAAGTGGAGGTGAGGTATATAGAGTCTGGGATGGAAGAGGCATGAATCGTGCTAGTTCCAATTGATTTCCGCTTCCCTGCACTTTAACTCATTTACTCAGCTCAGGGAATACCTTATGAACTCATGGAAATCTGTTTTTGTGTGTGCTTAGGTGCATTCACATGTGTTTGTCTTGAGTTAATAATAATATCCCTAGGCCTTAAGCGCAGGACTACTGATGAGGATTGGGCCTTGAGAACCACTTCCTTATTGTAACTGGTTACACATCTATAAGCCCATTTTCCTATATACCACATTTTAGATTCTAGCTTTTTTATTCCTGAAAGCACAATTTGGACCTTGTTATTGTTGGTTCTGTGTGGTAACAGTACTGATACTGTACAATTTGAAATATCACTTCATTCTGTGAGAAAATGTAATAAGCATTTTCTGCAACATGGTATAAAAATGCAGCGCTGTATCATTTGTGATGCATATTTTTACTTTTGTTTCATACATGTCTGAGCAGTTGTTTTGCGTCTTTTAACATTACCTGCACAGTTTGCAGTCATTGTGTCGCCTTTAAAGCAATTTTGCCTCTTCTCACCACATGAATGCATCACTGAAAGCCAGTAAGGTGCTGCACATTGAAAGCAACTGGTGCGTTTCACCCAGAATTGGTTTTCTGGTGGGGTAGGTAATACATGAAAAAGTGTTGGTGAGTAGTATTTGAATGTGTAACTGTAGGATACCTTTCTACTTGACTGCTCCACATGATATTATTGATGTCTTTGTCGTGTACCTCCAACCTTTCTCCTCTTTCATATCCATCACATATTTGATTTCCCCATTTCCACCCTATTTTATGATTGAAGAATCCTTAGCAGATGAAATCGATAAAATATAACTTTCATCTTGAATATTCATCCCTATCCTCGCCTCTTGGTTTTATGTGAAAACAGGTGGCTTGGATATTGTCTGGACATTTTGCATACCTGATGCAGATCTGCACCATCAAGCATTTCTTGTATTACCTTGCACCGTGATTCAAAAAGAGACACCAGGGACTCCTCACGCTGAGTAAAGATGTTTGTGAGCACTAGTTGGTACAAGGGGGAAAAAGGTTGAATGGGAAGCAGTACAAAAATAGGTTTCCAAATAAAGGAGAAATTCCATTGCACCTCTGCCCAAAAGGTTCTGCTTTCATCCTTTTTCCACTGAATGTCAGTTTATCAGCAATATGATATCTAAAAACGTAGATTAGAAAATTATACCGGGCCAAATAATTCTAAATTGAGTAGTGTTGGGCATCAAGAATTTCCGCTATTAGTCAATAAAAAATGTTGGGCATTGCAATAAAAACTAGCAGAGTAAGAAAGAATATTCCTATTTCTTAAGAGATATTTTCATTGATATGGAATCAAGCGCAAATGTAAGCTTGCTTTACAACTATTTGAAGAAAAACATACATCATTGGCAAACGCTTTTCCCCCTAGTTACATCTGTTGTATGTTTTTCTCACGCATTTCTTTCTTGTGATTGAGAATAATTCCTTGTGGTGTCCCACTGTGGGCAGGCAGATGTGTTACTGAGGACCTCTCACTGTGCTGCCTTCTGGTAATTGGGGGTTAGGGGATGTGCATGTGATGTAAAGAAGAAGCATCCAGCAGTGGGTGTTGTTAAGGCCTCTACACACCGGCCCGACTTTGGGAGTCAGAGGCCGTCCGAAGCCGTCAGAGGCAGTCGGGCATTCGCGTCGCACTACTCAGGTTGGTGTGTCGTCTCTTTACGGCACATTTTCAACCCTCCCGCCTCCTCCCGCCGCCGATTCAACATGTTGAATCGGTGGCGGGAGGCCGCGGGAGGCCAAAGAACGTCGGGACAAATCAATCACTCTGATTGGCTGTTCAGCTTAGCGAATCAGTGCATCAGAAGTGAAGCGGAAGTGAGGGACCAAAACAAACGATAAGAAGGCACACACAGACGGCTAATCTTCCTCATTTTCATCTCACCCGGACGCAAGAGTTTCTTTTTTATCATGACGGCATGGAATGAAGAAAGTGAAGACCAACTGATCAGGCTGTGTTTGTTTGTTTATATTACTAAGTCTGTTCTTCTTCTCTCGGTGTATAAAACGCAGTCTGTCTTCCGGTTGTTGCCTCTTTTGAATGACGAATACACACTACCGCCGCCTGCTGGTAAGGAGAGTTATTGCCACTCGTCGGCTGAAGTATTTGCGGTGTGTTCGTAGGCGGGCGGCTTTATCCGACGAAGCCAACGAAGCCTGACGTAGCTGACGTAAAAGTCGGGACGCCTTCGGTACGCGTTCTTTGGTCTCAGGTTGGTGTGTAGAGACCTTTAAGGCAGAACAACATGCAGCTGACTGACAAGGTGTGTGCTTTTGATTTATCTAGTAGCATTCTCCTCTTTCCCCGTATCTCTTATTCCCTGCATTTATCTGGCTGTTCACTGGGAGATCGTTATTGAGTGAATACATGCTAATGAATGGAAATGCTCCATGGTGTGTGTGTAGTTTTGTGTGTGTGTGTGTGTGTGTGTGTGTGTGTGTGTGTGTTGTGTGTGTGTGTGTGTGGTGTGTGTGTGTGTTGGTGTGTGTGTGTGGTGTGTGTGTGTGTGTGTGTGTGTGTGTGTGTGTGTGTGTGTGTGTGTGTGTGTGTGTGTGTGTGTGTGTGTGTGTGTGTGTGTGTGTGTGTGTGTGTGTGTGTGTGTGTGTGTGTGTGTGTGCGTGCTGCAGTGCTGAGAGAGATATCTGGCTGTTAATAAAGCAGCACAAAGCACATCTGTGTCTCCGATGTTTTCAATTATTTGTCCTTGTTTTTTTTATCTGTTCTGCCTTGTTGGATGCTACCAGCAAATTAGAAAAAGTAATGTCTGCCTTTTGATTTAAATGTTTAATGGACTCTTGGTGATATCCAGCCACACCTTTTACAAGTAAATGGATATTTAAATAATCTATAGTGCTCAGATGGGATACTTTTTTTTTCATCTCCACAACACAGTCAGGTTTTTGTAATTTCCGTATGGTGGAAATGACATTACTTTAAATTTACAATCCACAATCCATTCAAATGTATGTATAACGCACAACAGCTGACTATTAAGCTGTAAACCACGTTACAAAATAAGGTATTTTGCATACTTCCAACTGGGAGGAGACCCGGGGGCCAACCCAGAACACTCATCTGGTGTGGAAACACCTCAGGGTCCCCCAGGAAGAGCCTGAGGATGTGGCTAGGGAGAGGGATGTCAGGGCTACTCTGCTCTGCCCACTGCATCTGAGACCCAGACCCAGATAAGTGGCAGAACATTGATCCATGCATGGATGAAGTGGAATATAATCAGGCTAGTTCATTAGAGCTGAGATACACCAGAATGGTAAAATAGTCATCCTTTGGGTTAACATTTTCTTTTTTTAAAGATTGGTTTTTCTAAACCATTCACTTTCAGAATCCATGAGTCAGCTCCTGGTAATGCTCGCAGATAAATCATTGTTTTGTGCTATGGTGTCTTATTTATTAATTGTTTTCACTGCCCTTTCCAAGTTTGCCAGTGTTGTATCAGTTGCTGTGTTTTCATAGAGTTGCTAAAACTCTGATGTTAAATGACTTGTATTTAATTTACATTAACATTCCTATTGCAGTTTTCCTTTGGGATAAAAGCACCCATCTGGAAACAAATCATCTGGGTCACTGGTGTGGTCAGCTGCAGGGTTTTGTAACTGAGCAACGCTGTTTATATTTGGCTCATATTGTTTTGTGTGTGTATTCATATGGAACTTCTTGGTCATCCCAGCCCATCCATCATGTCACTACTTTCTTCCCGGTGGAAAAGAGATCTACCTTAACCTTCCCATCTCCATACCTCTTCTCCCATCTCCATACCTCTTCTCCCATCTCCCTATTCTCTTCCCTTTTTGTCATTTCCTCCTCTCTTTTATGTTTTTCTTTTTTCCCCTCCATGTCGTTGCTCTGCAGTCTCTCTTTCGCCAGAGGCCGTTTGGGTTTCTGAAGGGCTTTCCCTCTCCCATTGATTTCCTGCGAGCCCCTCACTGTGAACGAAACACTCCAGGCCCCTCACCCCACTGTGCTGATTTACTCAGGCTGTAATAGCATAATGTTTTTCAGAAACAGCCCCCTTCAAACACACACACAGGCACAACCCTCCCAGTTCTTCTGGCTCATGTCGCAGACTGCTCGCGGCATGCTAGCAGGAGATAGCGGACACCTGGCTGAGGTATTAACATCAATATGAACCAGCCATGCTGGCCATGCTGGCTTCGAAGGTGCGAAGTGGCACGGCAATCAGGAATCAAGTAATGTCAGTATTTACAGTTTGCAGATGCACCAGTAAGCAGAGCTGCACGATTACTATTTTTTACAGATTAATGCAGCAAAATCACTGACCAGTCAGCTCTTAATATGTAAACAAGCTCTAGCTCAGCAGGAAGAAACAGCCTGCCTCTTAGTATCCCTGAATGCACAGTTCGATTTATTAGCTAAACACACATTTAAATGCACAATAATGCAATAAACATTTTAAACCAAATGTCACCGTCTGCAGACAAAGGAAGTACTAAATGAACTGCCTGGCCATCTTGGTGTCTTGTAGGAGGCTTTTTGCATGATCTAACTGGACAAACTTGCTTCTGTTTCAGAATTGAGACATTAAGATAAACAATCTTGTATAGTTATCTTTCTAAAGATGCTCTAAGGGACACTGTAACATGCAACATGTTACCTCCTAGGCATAGTCATTTTCTCTAATGTAACACACATTTAAACGGCAGTCTTATGTGGAATCTTTGGGAGTTTGCATTGCGCAGATCCCATCCATTTTTTACTTCCTAAATGTTTTTACCGTGCACTTGTGAAGTTTTTAGCGCTTCACAAAAGTGGTGTGCTTGTCTGTGAAGTGGCTCTGCGGCTGCATGTGTCGCTGTGAAGGAGGAAGGGAGGCCACAGTGGACCAAACCTCCGTCCTTGTCTCCACACTGAGAGAAGTCCTTGAAAGGTCTCCATTCATCCTCTGCTATCTCTGACTATAGTGAAGGACCTGAAACTGCACAGAATCTCTCGGCTTTGTTCTGAGTCAGAAAAATACTCTAGAGAGCTCAGAAAATGAAACCGTCACACTCCTGAATACACAATGGACTCACTGTGTTAACCCTAACACACATTTCTACCTCACTTTCCTTCCTCTCCTTTCTTCTCAACCCTTTATGTTGTCTTTCCTCCCCCCCTGGGTAAATGTGGCGACCCAGACACTGCAACCTCTGCAGAATATCAACGCACTCTTAATGCCATCCCACTCTGATTCTCCAAAGAGGAGAGGAGCTGGAGCTGGAAGAAGATCTAAATGTTGATAGTGTTGTTTGGAGAAACGACTTAGTGGATTCAGAACAAATTCAAGTGTACGCGCGCCGCATTTTGACCATAAATATATTGAAATTGTATTGTATTTCCTATCTCATTTTGCATTCTTTTGTTGCTCTATAAGGCATCTACAGTTTGCCTCTGTTCTCTGCATTTCTGGAATAATTCTGCTGAATGTTCAGATTTGTGAAAGGAAAGTCAGGATTTCAGTTCTTTTGAAATCACTTAGCTATTAGACGTTTCTTTCCAAAAACCAAATCCCCCCCTCTTACTTTCTTTTTACATTAATTATTTTACTCTCTAAAATCTCACTGTGCTCCAACATATTGCGTTAATAAAAATGTAGGTATGCTCTTCACCTTCGGTTGTTAGCTTATTCCTACAGCAACATGCATAATTGGCAGTGCGGTCTGTTTTTTGGGAGTATTGATTTGACTCTCAGAAGCTTCCATAACTGATAGGATTTGTCAGACTTGTTTACTTTAAAGACACCATGGTCTACTACTTTCACTTCTTTATTCAAAGAAATCATTTAATGATACCTTAATTTCACAGGTCATAATTTGTATGTTAAAGAGACAATAGATTCAAACATCAATGAATGCTAAGGCAGGTTAACGGACAGTGTTCAAATTTAAGCCACAAGATCCTTTCCTTCTTCTGGCATGATGACCAATACATCACAAAGTGTTGTTTGTAGGATTTGTATGTATTGAAATGCAGGAAATATGGTTGTTGGTTTCAGGATACAAAAACCCCCGACTTCCTTGTATAACCCAGTAAAATCAGCTCTGTTATGAAACCAACCTATAGTTAACATGCTGGATTGTTTTAGGCTTTTGGTTTCCTGAGAGTTTACCCCAATAGAATCTTCCTGAGCTTCAAAAGAAGAATGAAAAAATCATGAAAATGAAAACTTTTTAGGAGAAAACAATGTTCAGAGCTGGTGAGAATAAAAGAAAGGAAGCACTTCTAGTTTCATAAAGAACACTTAATAACAAACTAACTTTATTTTACCAAGTTTCCTTCTACTGCATTGTAGCCACAGAGGTTAAGTCCTATTGATCGCTGTGCTCGAGACGTGCTGTTTATCACGCAATCTACTCCTCACCGCAGGGAAAACTAGACTGGTGGTGTACACAGGCAAAATATTAAAGTGACTTCTATATCCTGCACTCAGGTAATGAGAAGAGGGGAGTTGGGGTAAATACGATCAATACTCTGAACACGGACTGCTGCTACAGACAGCTTCTAGGCAATCTTTGGTGAGAGACAAAGGGAGCAAAATGAATTTCATTTATTTTTCTTCCCCTCCTGCCCTGCATCCAAACACTCCCTTCTGCCTGCTGACTTAGTGCTATGCTTCCCTCTGGGCAGGACCTTGTTAATAAAGGTGGTGATGTCTGTTAATAGGAAGTACCGGTTATTTAAAGGGTTCTTGAAGTAGACTTTAACTAAAAGTCAAATGAATTACATTTGGGAAGCCAGCACCATTTTCTGTTGTTCACCCGACAACATTAGTCCATTTGTTAATACCCGGATTGACAAAAAATGAATCGGAAGATGATTGATAATGTAATATAGTTCGTTTTTTCAGTGTATTACCATAGTAAAAATGAATGTCCTAGGAATGTTGCTCTGACAAAACAAACAAGAATCAATTTGAAGTTATTTCAATCTCCAATTCTGTGAAAGATTATTTGAAACCACAACATAACTCTATTAATCAACAGTCAAAGAAATCACAATAATGACGTTGTGTTCACTGAAGAGCTTCTCTTATATTGGATACAGATAACAGGTAATTACCAACAGCCAATATTTCATTACCATACACAGTTGGCCCCATTTATGTGAAAAATTGATGTTCTGTGTAGATTGATTGTTATACTCCTTGTGTCAGTGGAAAGAGCAACAGTCGTCCTCTCACCACTGAGAGGACGACTGTTTGGTTCAGCCTCTCGGCATCCGGTCCTGTGCTATTTCTTTGATGGCAGAAGAGAAGTAGGATACAGCTCCTATCTAAATAAAATAAGTGTTATATTGGTCATAATGTAGCAGTTTTACGATAATGTTTCAGCCGTCAGCATCTTGACGCGTAGTACATTTTACAGCTTTGTAGCAAGTGAAGGGATCTTTTAACCGAGAGCTGTATCCTGTTATTTGCGCTTTACTTTTTCTCTCGTCTTCCTTGTGTCTCTTTTCTCCCTCGTTCTGCTCACCTGCAAAGGTTTTGCTTCCGCGTCCTCCCACTCCTGCTCAGCCTCAGCTGCCAGATGCCTGCAGCTGAACAGGCTTATCCAATAACTGGGAAATGTACACATATTGAAATTCACAAGAAAAAAAACCCTACTGTAGTGTTTGCGTGACGGCATGCTTTTGTCATTTGAGGATTGTATGTCTTTCTTTGTTGATGTATTTTCCTGATCTACTTTTTAGTGTTCCCTGCGATGGAACTGAGATTTATAGACATTTGGTAAATGGCTGATTTAGGTTCTTTTTATTTGTGATTTCCATCTGGAAAGGTCTGACATTCATGACCTTCAAGTGGAATGCGTTGCGAGATACTTAAAGCAGACACAAATGCAAGTAGGGTCAGAGGTTGATATGATATTTGACAAAAGAACAAAACAAAACCTTTTATTGAAAAATAAATGATAAAGGAACAAACCATTGTGGAGGCCTTGGTTTCTCGTCTGATTTCTATACAACTGCCCCATGGGAAGTTGATGTAATCCGTGTTCAGTAGAAGCAATTGTAAGAAAATTGGCAACAAAAAGCTGCATGCTGCAGGTAGAGGGATTTCTTTCTTAATCATACTCGCTTAGCATCTGTTGGATTACTCTTTCCTAACCAAGACTGTCCAAATGATCGACGCCAGGCTCTGTCACAGCCTCTGCTCTCTGTCAGAATATCGACTGATTGGTGGAGATAGCGGATGAGACTAATAAAATATTAAAACGTAGAGGCCTGCGTCTGTGTTAGGCCCCATAATGTGGTGACATGAGCTATTGAACCCAGGCTTTTATCACCGCTGTGGAAGAGGCACAGCATTGATTTGGAGTTTCTTTTAACGGCCTATTTTTATGACCGACACACTTAGGCACTTTTGGCAAAAGTCCTTTCAAGCTTCACGGTGTTGCATCACTACGAACAGTCTGCTGCAGTCCTTCCTCATGTAGGAAACTGGATCTGCTGCTCAGACATTTCCCTGCAGAAACACTTTCAGTAGCAATGTGTGCATGTGTGTGTATCAGGGAGTGAATGAATGGAGCTGGGACTCCAGCCAGCAACGTGCCCGGCATCCTGGAAACCTCATCCTCTTTATAAATAATAAAACAAGCATCGTAAAAAAAGAACCTCAGCCCTCACTCACGTTCTGCCAGCCTGCCTGCCTGGCTGCACTGACTGCTGCTCCAATATATTTATTATATGAACTCTTTGTGTGTGTGTTGTTCGACAGAGGGCAGGTGATAGCATTGTGTTTCTGTATCAGGCTGGAACGCAGAGGGTCTGGAGGAATTGAATAATTTGTCGCAACCAATAAGGTTCTGCAGGTGCATCGAAGACAAATTAAATCTGTTAGTTTTAGATAAAGAATGCCTGAATAAGGAAAGAAGAGTCTTTGTTTTTGCAGCTTCTTGCCTGTGGTTGCTTTAAGTCGATTTAGCCAAACATGGCGTAATGCTTCATTATCGGACCTGTGTTTTCCTCCACATCACAGGAATAAGAAGTGTCTTTTAGGTTATGTCTTGTGGAAATCATGACTAAATACCCTGCAGATGTTCCCATTATGATAAATCAGTGTGTATTAGGGGTGTAACGGTTCACAGAATCCACGGTTCGGTACGTACCTCTGTTTGGGGGTCACGGTTCGGTACGGGTTCGGTACAACAAGAAAAAGCAAAAAAAGTCCCAAATGCAGATTTCCAGGTTTGTTGTTATTTATTTTTGAACAGTAGTGCAGTTTCAGTATAAAAATAAGGAACTCTAACATTTTGAATAATTAACTTTATTACACAGTAAAAACAAACCACAAACAGTACCACACACACTCAGATGGCCGTATTATCTATAATGGCTGATCTCAAACAAAAAGGTTTCATCAAGCTGTAAAACTAAAAAGAATGTCTTGAAAATATTACAAAATAAATAATAAAGTGTTTCAAGGACGCATTGCCGTTGAAATATATATGCCAATAGCTTCCGTTATTTATTTTGGTCTCTCGGCTTTCATGTCTATTGGCTTCTTAAAAACAGCGGGGATAAGCTTTTGACCTGCTGTTGTCTTTTGCCGGGCTCCGGTGATTGGCAAATCTGGCTGATGCCTTCTGATATGATTTAGCATGTTTGGCGTGTGTTACCATTAGCATACCGCACCGCTGTCGAACAACGCCAACACACCGGCCTCCCGATCCACCACTCGCACTCCATCGTTATTGCAGTCCACAGGGAACCCGAAATGTTCCCACACAGCTGATTTAAAAGAAGCAGGTGGGTCTTCTAGCTCCTGTGTGTTATCTGAAATCGCCATACTAACTTTTCTTCTTCTTGGAATTTGTTTGTTTTGTTGTGTTTTCTTCTTGTTCTTCATTTGTTGTTTAAGGGCGGCTGGCAAACAGCTTTTAGGCGCAATACCGCCCCCTAGAATACGGATACACCCCTAGTGTGTATTATTGGACTGCCCAGCATTGAGAAAAGGGGACAAAGAGAGCAATTTAAAATGGAGACCTTATACTGCCGCCCTGACCTTTGAGAAAAAAAGAGAAGGGGTGTTGCAGAATAATGGAGGGTGTGTTTAGAGAGCAGAGGAGATCAACCTCCCTGCCCTCTCGCAGGTTGCAGCAGTGTTTTGATAAAGTGCAAGGCTAATGCGAAGAGACGATAACATTTCAGAATTTCTGTGTGAATGTCAGGCCGCCCGGGCAGGTCACCGGCCATTTAACTGTGATTAAATACATTAAATGAATTTCTGAGCTTATTCTCATAGGAGCTGTAGTGCAGGGACAATGACAGGAGGTATCCAGTATCCCTATCTACACCTTTAAACAAATCTTGACTAGCCATAGCTACAATTCACGATTTTCTAATTTTTACTAATCATTACTCCAGGTTCATAAATCTATAATTTCATTTTTACTTGTAATATTATAGGCAAGATACCTTTCAATGTGCTGAATTAAAATATATTTGATTTAAATTAGGACTAGTCAATTATAATGTGTATATACCCTAAATTGGATTTTTTTTTTCTTAAGTAGTTAATTTACATGGAAATATTTGCATGACTTACTTATATATAGGCAGGATTGAATTATAGATATCTCTAATTAGACCCCCCATACAACTCCTTGTCATATTGCAATTAGACATATCTACAATTTGAATTTTGAATAGTTGAAATGTGATTTAAAAGATAGGGTGGACATGTCATTAATGCGTTGTGAATATCTTTTAAGGGGGTTCTGTCATTATAAATAAATTATAACTTGGCATTGTATCTATTTGGAAATATCTTGAATTGTGTGCATTCCTTTTAGCCAGTATGCAATTGTAGATATCTTGAATTATTATAATTTAGACTAGTCAAATTGCTTTCTGGGTCTGTTTGTCGTCTCTGTCTCTCTTTAACCTCTGTCTGACAACCCTTTCTCCTATCTAGTTAATGGTTGGTTTTCCATCACTGACACATGGACACATTTCATCTCCAGCTGAATCGGTAAACACAGCGGTGGATCCAGACAGAGGCTGGTGTGTGTGTGTGTGTGTGTGTGTATGAGAGTGTTTATATGCGTCTCTCTGTTGTGATGCGCTGTTAAAGCTCTCCTCAGGGCTTCATTGTGTGTGACCCAGCTTTAAGTCAAACTGTGTCCTCCGCATTTGGCTCCTGTTTTGTGCCCTTGAGCACTTTCTGGGTGTGCGAGTGTGTGAGGTTTGTGGCTGGTGGTGGGGGGTCTTCTAGCAGGTGGTACACCTCAGGGTATGGCTCTGCACGTCTTCAATAATCTGGGAGTGAGACTCACGCTGCCTGCGATACATTACTGCTAGTTCTCATACTCCAGTGAGTATGATAACTCACTGGAGCTGGGAATACGCAAAACACTCCTGACCTTACTGCAAAAACAAACAAAAAAAGAATTGTGCACAGGGAGAATAATTGCAACTCGCAACAGTCATTTTAAATTGGAAGCGGCTTACAAGCACCATATGCCCGCAGACATGCCGGGATATTTTCTTTCACAGCCTTAACAAGCGAAACCAGGAATGGTGGGTGACAGACACTTGTAGTACACTTTTTAGTAAACAGCATTTTGCTCCATAATTCTTTCTGCACACTAACTCATTTTTGTTTTCATTTAGTACAGGAGGGAAACTCGTTCCTACAGGAAGATGCATGTACAATCAATTGACGCTTAAAAATATGATTTTACTGTTAGAGTCCACAAAAAAAACAAATTCCTGTGAAATTCAATAGCTTAAATCATTAGATATTAGAAATAAGAAATGTTGAGTCTCAGTGAGTAAGAACATCGATTTTCCAGCTGCAGCCTCAGATAAATGTCATTATCAACTCATCTTATCACATTCTACGAGCTGAAACCGTACAGAAATCATCTGTAGGGCTGCATAATTTGTCTAATTGCGATTTTTCTGACAGATATTGCGATTGCGATTCGATTTGCGATATTTGTTTTTCAGCGACCCAACGGAAGTTTATTGTAAAATGCGGCCATATCTCCGGCTAGGAAGGTCGTATCAACATGCTCCCGTCTCTAGCACCCCCGCAGCCCGAGCTACGAGTGAAAGAACTAAACTTACATGAAACTTCCGTTGGGTTGCTTTAAAGTCAAGCTTCAGTTTAAGATTCACCCTGTAATAGAAACATGTGATGGAGCATTACTAACCTGACTCAGATGGTTTGTTTCACCAAACCATCTAGGAAAGCTCCATTGGAAGCCATTTGGAAAAGTATTTCAAAAATACTTGGCAGGTGATTGGATCAATCTGTCTATCACCTTCTATCATGGGCCACTTCTGATTGGTTAACAATGGCTGGTACATGTGGAGCACAGCACTTCTGATTGGTGTGGATGACTGACATTTTATTTTTATTTTTTTAAATTGCAGGTTTTGCGATTTGATAATCGCATCATTTAAAATCGCGATTTTGATTTAAAATCGATTAATCGTTCAGCCCTAGTCATCTTCATATTAAACAATGTGCCTGCCCTTGTACTTACTGTGCACTGCAACTTTGTGTGATTTATCAATGGGATTTAAACCAACAGGCGCGTATTACTCTGTAGGTTCTATTTCTTTTAACTCCTGCAGCTCTCCTCAGAGAAGCGTGCGCATCTAAGGAAGATTTTATAGTTAAGAGTGCATCGCTAAGTCTTTACAAGAGCCCGACGGTGCGATATTCCCAACAGAAATCACTCCGCTTCTGGCTTTCTTAATATCCCATCCGTCATCCATCACAGGGAAGGGACTGTCAGGGCCTCGCATCCCATCGCCAGCTCCCCTCCCCCTTTCTGTACCTCACAGCCCTCCCACTCCCCCTTTCTTCAGAACGCGGGATCCCTCATTAATGGTGACAGGTGAGCATCCCCCAGAGGGACGCGAACAGTCAGGCCGGAGGGGTGGATGAGGATTTCGGAGGAGGTGATGGGGATATGAACACGGGGGCACCTCTCTGTATGATCCTGTATCGGGTGCAAAATAAACTGTCCCTGGTGGGGGGCCATTATGAGGCTCCGATGGTTAAGAGAGGAGGGAGGGAGCTGGGACGAACAGAAAAATGATGCCATGGGGGAGGGCCTTAAAGTGCCAGTGAAGTGCATTTTTTTGCACCAAAATGAAATGGCAGTTTCATTTCTTACATATAATTGTACCTGTTCATGGCTAAAATAATTTTTTAGGAAGTGCGAGGGACGAGATAAACATCGCAAATTTTTCATCCCGTGAACGGCCGTCTGAGCCTACCGCTGCTGCAGACGATAGCGGCTGTGACGTCACAAGATGGGCCCAGTTGTGATTGTAAACATGGCAGAGACTTCGGAAAGTGATACTGGTGCGAGAGAAATGAGTGATTTTGACAGCTTTTCGGACAGGATAGATGAGGAAAGTGGCCATGGAAGTCAATTTAGTTGAGGACAATATTTTGTCATAGATCTAGAGTAGATCTACACACAGGATTGGCCATCACCTGATCATACATTCATCTGTTCATAGCATGATGCAACATTCATGTTCACATGCAGTGTTGTGCTAGTTACTGAAAACCAGTAAGTAGTTACAATTACTAGTTACTTCACTACTTACACCAAAAAGTAATGCGTTACTGTGAAAAGTAACTTCTTAGTTACTTAGAAAAGGGCACCCATTAATGCCCTTATACTGTAGCCTTCATTTCAGTACTGTTATTGCATCGGAGAATAATACAACCTGTTGATCAACTTGACATGCATTTGCATCACTGAACTCTGCTAAGCAATGTGGTCTATACAAACACAAACACAAAGATATGTTTCAAAGTGCCAATCCAGCCGCTGTTGCTTAGGTGGAGGTGGAATGGCGTCGGATGAGTCTGGGTCTGTGGTCTTAGCTACTAGCTTCGCTACTAGCTTCGTCCCAGCATGTTTTTTCTGCAGATGTTTCAACAGATTTTAATTGCTGTTTTGGGCAGTCGATAGGATCTTTGACCCGCCAAGACACAACTTACATTTAACTAAAACGTTCTTTTCTTTGTGCTCGACAAAAGTGAAATAGTGAGAATATCTCCAGGCGGAGAAACTCGACTTGAGCTCTGCCGCCGCCATGACAGTCTTGTTAGTTAACACAAACACAGTGGCGTTTATTTTTCATAAACAATCTACGAATCTACGAAACAATGACACCAGCCACTCACCTTCATCTTTTGGGAACAGAAACATCAACACAGTGGCGTTTATTTTTCATAAACAATCTACGAATCTACGAAACAATGACACCAGCCACTCACCTTCATCTTTTGGGAACAGAAACATCGCCACTTCGGCAGACTTCACATTACCACAGCCAGCGGCAATGCATCGCTTCCCGTGTGTTTTTCCTCCCTTTTTCGTCACTGTCGCCTCCATTGTCAGCTTTTCTCGATTGGCAATCACTTCCAGTCGACTGCGAAACACTTTCCAATCAAATACTCGCTCAAAAACGTTGGTAAATTCGACTTTGAAATAGAGACAAAATGAATGGTGGTGAATGTAAACACTTCGGCTTGGCCCATCTTGTGACGTCACGCAGTAGATCGCAAGCCACGCCCACGAAGGCGGAGGTCGACTGCGAATTTCCCAGCGGAAAATTCAAACTCGTCAAATTCGTTGCTATTCCAACATCTTTGATATGGGTTCCAATGGACAATTTTGGTCATTACTATACGTATTAGCATAAAAGATCATGCACCGTCGCACACTTCAGTGGGTCTTTAAACAGCAGTCAGCTTTTGCTTGTTTGATCTGATAACTCACCCGCGCACCCAATTAATTAGAGTTACACAGAAATTGCTGTCTACATGTAAAAATGACATGTGTTCAAGGTGATTTCAAAAACAACACTCAGTTCAAGAGCTACTGTTTTTCAGATGTAACCGGCAAAGGTGTGGTGTCAGACACTTACACCTTGCAGGTTTGTGATGCTGATAAAGCTTCAGCACACATCCTTCTGCACAGACTCCCTCACTGCTTATACACAAAATACTGCTGCTGTTAATGGGGACAACCCATAATAACACACATACTGTACAAAGCTGGAGGTGTTTACTGCTCAGCACACCCGGTGCACACTCACTCACCCTCAGTGCAGAGCTGATCAGATCTTTGGCTTAGTGTTGTGCTGTGATTCTGCTGCAGGGCCAGTGTGAGGATCAGAGGCTGCTCATAACCTCCTATCCACAGAGGAGCGGTGTTTTGAAGGAGAGGAGGAGGAGGCTGGGTGAGCATCTGGAACCTGACAGAATAACAGATTGACACACAGCACCTCGGGTTAATTTTAGCCCGACACTTTCTTTTTGGAAAAAAGAACATTTCCAGCATGCGAATCGTTTGAGAGCACATTTTCATTTTTAGCAGCATGTTGGTAATAAGTTCGCCTTGCTGTCGGTCGCTGCTGAATGGAAAAATGGATCTCTGCAGAGAGAGGGATAACACATTTAAATTTCCATCCACTTAGCATGGAGGCTTTTACTCCAAAAGTAAAAGGGTTGCAATGTTTTATGGCAAGTCATTTCAATATGAAAGGCTTTGCTTTAATGAAACCTCCTATACCATAATGGAGTGTTGTTATCCCTGCTGCTCAGTGTTTGCCCCGCACCACAAGAGAATAACAACGGTCCAGTTTCTCCTGCACACAGGTTTTCAGCTGTATTTCCCACTGGCACCAAGTCACCTCTGCTGCTAACCGCAGACTTTATTTTGTGCCTGTTTTCTATGTCTGCTTACTAAATGGAAAGCTGTGGTGTTACACACTTTGGGGGCCACCTACATAGTGTGTATATACCATCAGCTCAAATCACTGACCCGTGGAGGCTGTTTTTAATTACCTGTTTGATGAGACAGCATGGAAAGAGCACAGGCACAGAGGGGGGAGTTCCTCTGGGGTGTTGTAGCGGCACATGTATTGAATGTGTGAAGTACAACTGCAGTGCTATACTTCATACTTTAAACAAAACAATTTTAGTCAAAACTATACACTTTATAATCTCTGTAAAATGTGGTCTACTTTGGAGCTGAAGCTCAGATTGTTTTTTAAAGTGGCACACACGTGCCCAATCCAAGTGATAATAATAACTTTATTTATACAGCGCTTTTCAAAACAACGTCACAAAGTGCTTTACATGGATTAAGGAACAGCCGTTCAGGCGGCAACAGGAATGCGGTAAAAAATTCCCCAATCCCACCCAATAAAATATACAGTATTTCAACAATAGCAGCACTAATGCATATAAGAAAGTAAAACTAATAAAACATGGATGTCGAGTAAAACAGAGTGGTGTCATCATTAGTTAAAAGCTTTAATAAAATAGTGAGTTTTAAGAACTGATTTAAAATATCACTGTCAACGTCACGGATTCTGCCAGTTAATGATCAACTGCAGCTGGTGTAACTTTATCTAAGTCAAGAAGTTAAACATTGATGGGGGTTTCTTGAGACAGTGCTCAAAGTCCACAATTTGAGTTGGTCAGTGTTTGAATATGTCAAGGTGTTTTTGATTTGCTGGTTGGAGCCCAGATCCATCTTTGTTCCTAGAAATATGAAAGAACAAAGACATGCATGTAGAGATTTATGATTTGTTGGCTATGATATGAAGCTGGTGAGGGCTGGGAAATTGTCTTCATGGACCTTCAGATCCACCAGGACACTCACACATATGCCGCCCAGATGCTGAAAGCTGCTCAGTGCGATCCACTGGAATCAGATACAGGTTCTTTTCATACCTGGGGGGAACTACAAAGGATTTCCTGCTGCTGCTGGCTGCGCACGTCTCCAGCAGAGCCAGTTTACAGCCTGCTAACTGCCGCCAGCTTCACCAGGCTCACTCACCACTGGTGTACATTCCTCCCCAATCCCAAGATTCCCTTCCAAAAATGCTACTATTGAAGGTTGCGAGACAATTTCACTGATGAAGTATGCAAATATCTTGATAGGCATTTGTGCACTCTCCATTGATGAAAGAAGTCTGTTTTTTTAAGTCAAAGTAGCAACCCCTGAAAGTCAGAATACTAAAACTGAAAGCAGAAATAAAACGATTCGGCAACTATTTTGTTCGTCATTAAGTAAATGTAAAAGGAGAAGTTCCTTTCCATTACATACTTCTAGCTTCTCATATTTTTTTGTTTATTTGATTCCAACTTGAACCTGAATATCTTTGGAACTTCTAGGAGACTATGACATGGGCAATTATCATTGATATTGTTTTGGACTAAACTATTAGTCCAAATCCCCTGAAATACTTCCATAAAAAAATCCTGCTATTCAACTAAAAGTAATTCAAAATGGCAGCAAAATGCAGTAAACAGTCATAAGTGACAGGACTGTTTGCAGTATTTTCCCTTAAGTGTTGCATTGCATTATTAAATGAATATATTATTGATATTACCTTCAGGTGTAAGCAGCAGTATACAGCTGTCTGAGGTGGAGCATGCTTTAACTTTAGGCTGCTATACTGTGGAGTAGTTTCATCTATTCAGAATGTATACAGAAAAGCTTAGGAATGTGCAGGAAAGCTCTTGCTGAATATTTTCTAACATGGCATGCTCAAGGTTTCCACTACTTCCTCCTCTGCTCCCCCCCAGCCCACACAGAGAGCAGAGCAAACATTGCTCTCTGACGTACAGTAAATACAGTAGATGAGTTCCCTGCTGTAGTTTCAGAGAAGCCGAGGTTCAGTCTTTGTTTTCCTTTGTATACATTCTGCCTTGCTCTGGCTTAGTATTCAGGAAACCTCAGCTCTGTGAGTGTTTTGATGGTAATGTCATATTCTGTGTTGAGTTCTAGCTACTCTCATTTAGACCATCTGTGTATGTATCTATGCATTTATTTACCCCCCCCCCACACACACACACACAAACTGTGCTACCCAGCATTGTAACACAGCTGAGCCCAACAGCTGGTGACTGCATCCCGGGGTGTGTGTGTTTTATGGGTGTTGAGGGTGGTGGGGGGGGGGCAGCTGGCAGGCTAGCTGGCTGAAGATGACAAGGCAGCAGCAGTCTGGATTAAGGGATCAGTACTGGTGTCAGACAAACATGGGATTACTACTGTAATCTGGCACTTGCTGGCCCGAGCCTGAAGCTGAGCACCTGGCCTGTCCTCACCCTGCATTCACACTCCTGCCCGGATTAAATGCAGAGGAGAGGCGGGCCTCGTTGAGACCTCTGGCCTCTCCTCCTGTAATGAGACTGGTAATGGAGTGTGAGGCCGTAACTTGGCCCATGAATGCCAATCACTGGGCCCCAGGGGTGCATACACCAGGAGGTTTGATACGAGCGCTGCTGTGTGTTGCATAATGCATTCATACATTTTAAATGGCAGGTTTATCATTTACCCTGGCACAGATAACAAGGTGGAAGGCTTAGACCACAGGAAATTGATATTTGTGTTTGTGCTCATTTTGTTTTTACAATCTGTGGATAGTGTCCTGCAGGCTGGCCATTATCATAAAATAACCGTTAAATCACACACACATTATCACATCTGCTTGACAAAGACACTAACACTTAACACTGCTAGATAAACTTTCTTAATCACTTACTTAATTAATATGGGTCTTTTCGAAGCCAGAAACACAGCTTCTGGTGGAGTAGGGATCTAGTTACGGGAAAAACGTTCTCTGTTATTCCGGTTGGTCTAAAATAACCAATGAATCAAAAC
This sequence comes from Dissostichus eleginoides, assembly GCA_031216635.1. Taxonomy (NCBI): domain Eukaryota; kingdom Metazoa; phylum Chordata; class Actinopteri; order Perciformes; family Nototheniidae; genus Dissostichus; species Dissostichus eleginoides. The sequence continues at coordinate 14,143,633 of CM062264.1, forward strand.
ATCATTAAGGTCCGTCTGTATGTTTCATAAATGCTTTCCCCTTCATCAGAGCCAAGCGTCAGAGTAGATGTTTGTGCTCAGCTCTACGTAATACACAGTCATTTTTGTACTGTCTTTTTAAAATGCCAAGTCACTGTCACATGTACTGCTCAGGGGGTTCTGTTCTTCCATGACATTTGCCTCGCCCTCCTCTTGTCTCCCCCATTTAATATTCTGAATGTAACGTCAGGAGGGGAGCTTGAGTGGCCGAACACAAAGAAGTTCATGACTTCTGAGGACGTCACTGTTCCAATGATTCTGCCATATACAGTTTACCGTAAAGGCTACCATCTTTCTGTAGAATAAACACAGTTTCATTTTCATGCCGGGGCACCTGATAGTGTTGAAAGAAAGTATATTGGCTTCAAAGTAATACAGGTGCCACATGCGAGCAATGCTACATATTAAAAAGTTTATTTAGGTGCCCTGCAGACTTGATTGCTGTTAGTGATGTTAATGCTTCAGATGAGGTTCACACCCTCAATCTTTCTAAAAAATGTAACATTTCTTACATTTTCTTGTTTGAGTTTTTTTATTGTCATTTAGATTATAATGGAATATTTCTTTGGTGTAAAGTGCTTTTTTTCTTGTCAGAATGCATTTGTCTGAAGATCCAAAGACTTTCCCCCTGCAGGAATAGAGAGTTTGAAGCTAGGAGATGGTGCTTGATAGATAGAGACTTGCTTGCAGAGACATTCACATAAGTCGTTTTTTTGTCCCCTGTGGAGCTCTGACTGACAGAGGAACGATGAGGAGAAAGTGTAGCTGCTATGCATGAGTTGTATTGTGGGTAGCTCATTCATTGTTAATTGTACAACACAATTTCAAATCTCAACATGGAAACAAATCACGAGTAAATTGAATGTCATCGATAACTGTACATGTATGTAAAATATGTGACAATGCAAGAGTTCTCTAAGGCCTGGTTAGCTTTTAGCGGTCAAAGCTGGCATGGGATGTGTGCCAATCAGTCAAACAAAGGTCAGTGTTTCCCCTACCATTGTCTTGGAGGGGCGCTGCGCCCCGCGCCCCCCCTGAAATTCAAGGTGTTTAAAAAAAAAAAAAAAAAAAAAATTATAATTTTTTTTTTTTTATATATATATAGCACCAAATTGCAACTAATCTATATCTACTGTCACTTTTCACATTGAACATGTGCTCTTTTATTAAATAAACTAAACGCTTCCATTTTAAGTTGTGAGTTTAGTGTTTTTGACCCTAAGAAACACTGATGCATTAATCAATAACAATAATACACAGCTCCTCTCTCTGCTCCAGCGGATTTAAAAAATATCCCAATGCCCCCCCCCCCCCCCCCAGCTCAGGCAGCACCCCCCCAAAGCAGTAAACCTAGGGGAAACACTGAAGGTGTTGTTGTCACTTGAGCACAGGGATGTGACTTGGCAGCTGTCTGTCTCTTGGCTGAGGTGATGTTTGATTGCTTGGCACCAGGGAGGTTTGCTGCCAGTTGTAGCAGAGACATTTGGCAGTGTGTGCTGGTTGGCTCGGCTACTGCACAGTTATTAGGCGATGTGTATGTGTGAGCTCCATAAAGTTCCATTCAAATGACACAGGTGATTAGCAGCCTGCAGATTTACTGATAGTGTGTGTGACAGTGCAGCAGCCGGGACATACAGAGCCGTCAGTCGGACTGATGGGGAAACGCCTGCTGAAGAGGCTGTTACTGAGTGGCTGACAGGCTGGGACTTTAACATTCAGCTCTGGGGCCACATTTATAACGCCTTGCGTAGGATTCATGTGGGAAGGTTCATTACGTAGTACAAAGCAAAAAAATAGGTACAGAAATGTTCCGAAATGTTCCCATTCACAAAACATTGCGTACCGGCGAGGGAAGTGCATACGGCACTTCCTACGCCTGTTTCCCTTTTATAAATCACAATCGACTCGAAATGCGGCGCAGCTTTTGCGGGCTTCACGTAACGCCCATATTTGCCTATAAATAGTAAAAGAAATGCCCATTCATTCATTCATTCATTTTGACTGACTGCATGAAGAAGATCGCAGGAAATGACGACAGAACAGCTAAAAAAGACATCTCACACCGTGTCAGATTTTGGTTATTTTGGGGAGGTCGAGATAAATCATATTGTTTGGTGGATGCAGTTTGAACCAGAGTAGCAGCATGCAGGTCGGTCTGGTGGTTTGTGTTCCAGCTTTCGATCAGCAACTATATATCCATAATCCACCAGTTAAAGGAAATACAACTAAGGTGTTGTCAGTGTGAGAAAAAGTTTTTAGAGAGTACTTGTCCATGGACAAGTGAGTTTGGCAATTTACTTGTCCGAATACATTTTTCACTTGTCCATAATGGACAAAAATTGTTCTTCGCCATCGTATTTTACATTTTCCCACGGTTTTTACGACACCGCTAACGTAAGTGAGCGGTAAGATTTTACTGCATCACACATAGGGTTGGGTATCGTTTGGATTTTAACGATTCCGGTTCTGCTTTTCGATTCCGGTTATTTTCGGTTCTCGATTCCGGTTCTTTGAGAGGGTAAAAATAATGACAAACTGGGGAGAAAAATATATTTATGAAAACATTAAGTCAAATCTGTATTCCTATTTACAAATCACTTCATACTGTTTAATTTCTTATGTTTATTGAATACAATTATATAAAAATAATCTCTGCATTGTTTGGTTAGTTCTAAGGCCCAGTCTCCTCTGATGTTACACTGCAACCTGCCTGTGAGACAGAGTCCAACCACACATGTCCAACAGATAGGCCTAATAATAATAATACATTATATTTATAGCCTATAGGCCTAGCGCTTTTCTACAACTCAAAGACGCTTGCACGCTTACACATGTCCTGCAATACACATGCTGCAGCCACCCAGCTGCTCACTGTTTGTAAAAGTAAATAAATAGTATTTTCATTTCAATAATGTACTTTCTATACCCTGCTTCATAAACAATACTGACATCCCTGTGCTCCTCCGAGTCTGGGGGTCCGGGGATGTGAGGACAGCGCGAGGACACAGACAGGGAGGCTGCTTTACTTCATAAAGCGCTTCGAGATTTGTCTTGGCAGATGAGAAGCGCTATATAAATTAAATGTATTATTATTAAAGGAAATGGTGGTCAATATTAACAACATAGGAGCTAAAACGCTTAAGAACATAAGAAGGTTTGACAAAGAGAGACGCACCATGCAGCGATCAGCTGATACGGAGCATAGAGAGAGCTGCGGTCCGCGGGGCTCGGCCAAGGGCGCCGGAAGCAGAGGGGCCAGGGGGCCATTGGCCCCCCCACTTTACAGCCCTGCCCCACATTTTCGCTGCAGCGGATGCCGCGGAACACTGTACACATCCCGTTTCAATAATTCCCCTCTACTCTAAAGTCGCATCTAAAAAGAACGAGATCTGATCTAGCTGTATATTTTGTTATTTTTGATTGTTATATTCAATCTCATTAGCTACAGGCATTTTTGAAGCTTGTAAAGGGAAGATGACAGCTCTCACTCGCCACTCTGCTCTTCCACAGCGCCGCTTCCCCTCCCTCCGCTGAAATTATGAATGTAAGGCGTATAGTAATCATAGATAACACGGCAGGGTCCGTTACAGTTTGTTTTAATCTGATTTCAAATAAACAAAGTCTTGGCTTTTAGAATATTAAACTTGTTTCGGCAAATTCAGATGATAAATACAACTTTGAAGCTTGTAACGGCATAATTACAAGCGGAGAACGGAGTATACATGACGTCACAGCAGGCATAACAACAGCCGGTGTTTCTCGTGAGTGTTTTCCCCGGAAACAAACACAATACACACAAACACAAAAATACACAAACACACACACGTATACACACACACACTCGCGAGCTCCCCCCAGACCAGCAATCCAAACGAAAATATTTTCCCTCCGTTACTACTTTGATCATTTGCTCCGCTAATAATCAATCAGATCGATCCAGAGAAGAGGAAACTATAAAGGCCTTTTTCTCAAAATGATGACTCGGTGACAGTCATTATAATGTTATGCTTAATATTTGGAGTACAAAAACAATCCTGATATCATTAGAAAGCTAGGAATCTCCTCTTTCCAACATTGTATACAACTCAAAATGTGTCTTCGGGTCAATGCGACTGATTTCGATGGAGCAGGTCCAGAGGTCGCGTTAACCGAATATTTTCCGTCTATGACGGATTTTTTTTAACAATGACGGAAAAATCTGAAAGCAGTCCGTCATTTTGACAGATTAGAACAAACTCTGAACAGCGCCAAAGTTTCCCCGCAGCGAGGCTCCGGTGTTATGCCGTGTTATGCATGCCCGCCAAAAAGGAAATGATACCGTTTCCAAACCTAACTTTGCCGTACAAATCATTGAAATGTCTGTGAGTTTTGGCTTTACGCTGTGAGCGCTCCCGCGAAGTGCAGTGGGCATGCATAACACGGCGCTAACAGTTCACTTCACCCCACCCCCGTTGACAGTTCACGAGCATGCTCTCCCCCCCCCCCCCCCGGTTGACAGTTCACGAGCGTGCCCTCTCTCTCCTCCCCTCGTCAGAGTTGTGTAAAGGACGACGGGTAGTAGCCTACTGGATTTTGACGGAAATGTTTCGATCCTGTCCGTCAAAATGACGGGCAGCGAAAAAGTCTAGCGCAACCTCTGAGCAGGTCACTTTGCATTAGGTAAAATAAAGCAGGCAGACATAACAGGAAGAATATGTACATTTTAATCCAATCAAATAGGACATTGTCACACCATTCAAATGTATCCATGTACATTACAATCAATAAAAAAGCTTAGCTTTGTTTATTTGTTACGTTGTTTACGTTATTTGTTACGTTTTTGTTACGTTGTTCTGTGTGTGTCAGCCGTTAACCTAGATAGATAAACTTGCAAACATGTCAGAAGAACCGGCGCATAAGAAAACAAAATACAGTCAAACTAAACTGAAATTCAACAACTTGAATGTCACATCCCTGACATCCACAACTCCGGAGCCTGGCCCTTCAACCATAGAACCAGCGCAGCCAGATGAACCCCAAAGCAGCAGCTCTGCGGCCGCAGAGACTGTCAAAACCGCCGCCGGCATCGTTGAACCGAAACAGGCTGGTTCCGACTGCATGGAGGTTTGTTATCGGGACATTGAGACGGGCAAATAAAAGCTTATTTGGGCAAAGATGAAGGTACTTCAATGCAGAATGGTACAAAAACAGAGAGTGGTTAATTCTTTGCAAAACCACTAAACGAGCCTTCTGTGAAATATGCAGATTTGCTGCTGTTAAACGGCTTGTAACTTTCTCCAAATGTGGAGATGACAGCTTTGTAAATACCGGAGTTAATAACTGGAGCTTTTCACAGAGTGTGTTCAAAAAAAGTGCGCTTACTTCAGTCAAACACCAGTCAACATTCAGCTTGTCAAACAAGAGCGTATGGAGCAGGAAAAAATAAGAGATGGAATGATGGAGCAACTGCGCTGTCATATGTGTGGGCTGGACCTGTATAGTCTAATTTACAGGAAAGGAGTGAGCAGAGGGTAGAGTGGTCCATTCTTGTTCTGTTTTCTGTGACTATCTTCCTCATGCTGAACACCCTCTCAGACTTTCAGTTGCGCACGCTACTAAAGAGACGCGTTACCATGGAAACCAAACAATGGTGTAGCTGTATTGAAGTCCGAGTGGAAACAGTAACATTTGGAGCGTTATGTTAGAATGAAACAGGTCGTGACTCACAAAACAGATTTAGTCAGAAATCGGGAGAAATGCGGGATAAATATGACCCCGGGAGGAAATCGGGAGTCTCCCGCGAAAATCGGGAGGGTTGGCAAGTATGTCACATACACACACACTTTTTGGCCCCCCCACTTCTGAAATGAATCCGGCGCCGCTGGGCTCGGCCTCCGCCCCCTGTCCTCACAACTCTTATTAATCCCGGGACCGGACAATTGTTATTTGTTCCTACTCGGAACCGACTTTTGCTTCCCAACCCTGCCACTGTGCAACACTTCCCGACCCGCCCCCTTCTAACTGTACCAAAAGCGGCGAGATGCATTTCCTTAGGAATCAACAAGCAGAACCGAAACTAACATTTCTAAACGAACAATGGCGGACACGTACAATTTGCGAATGAGTTCTGCCTTTTGTAAACTGAATTTATCAATAATTTGTCAATAAATGAGGGCGAAAAACGTCACTTGTCCGCCGGACAAGTCAATTGAAAGATCTACTTGTCCGATATTGTAAATAACACGTCCCGGACGGTGGGACGTGTGCTTTTTCGCACACTGGTTGTGTTATATTAGCTGTGCAATTTACCACATATGGTGTTCTTAGTTTCCATACCTCCTGTGTTTTACGAGCGACTTATCAAGTCTTGGCAAACGGCATAAAACATGATTAAACGTGATAGTATATAAAACCATGCTCGTATCTATGACCTATAGAAATGAAAAAACGGCGTCAGTTTAGACGTAATTCTGTCCTTCTGCATACCGCATCATTTATGAGAAAACATTTCATAACATTAACACAACATATTCAAGGTGGTTTTAAATAACATATCAGTATTTATTTATTTCTCCAAGTTATGTTTTTGTGTGCACTGAGGAGTCGCAAACAGGCGTTTGTTTAATCATTTTAAGATTGGCTTTAATCAATGTTTGAAAATGAATTCTTCATATATGATAAATGAGAGGTAACATATTATTTATGGTATTATTTCCACATATTTCTCTCCATTCTTCCTTCTGCCAACGGTGTCGCAGTTTCTCGTCTCTCCTGTTTTTGTGCTTAGTGCGTATGCATGTGTCAGAGTTTGCGTGGAGGACCGCACATTTTCCCGTCAAGTTAGTATTTTATAAATCGCAAACATTGCGTAGAAACTGGCTTACGCCATTTTTTTAGCGTATATCCCTTTATAAATGAGGCCCCTGGTCAGTTATGAATAGGAATGTAAAATCTGAAACTTGAAACATGCTTACTCCCCAGATCCAGGTTGTTAAAGCATTATTTTTTGCCTTTATGTTGTGTGAATAGTGTTAAAAGATCTGTCAGATTCTGCCACTTGCATACAAATGCTAATATCAATCAATCAAAGTGTATTTATATAGCCCAATATCACAAATATTACATTTGTCTCAGTGGACTTTACAGTTTTTACAGAATATGAATATGACACCCTCTGTCCTTGGACCCTCACATCAGACAAGGACAAACTTCCAAAGAAACCCAACAGTTAATGGGGAAAGAGGAAGAACCTCAGGGAGAGCAGCAGAGGAGGGATCCCGCTCCCAGGACAGACAGACGTGCAATAGATGTCGTGTGTAAATTAAAAAGATAATACATTTACAACATAGGTAGTCCAAATGCTTGAAAATGCATGTGTCTATAAGAAGAAGATAAAGATGGATCCAGGTGGATGTCAACAATCCTTTGGGTGCCATTAAAGAAGTAGTAAGGTGAGCATCAGAAGGTTAAGAGCTCATATGGCCAAATATTGCTTCCATTCCAAAGTTATGTCCACTAAAACTTTGACTGAGAAATATTGGTTAATACACGGGTAGCGCTTATGCCTAGTCTGGCTGTACTGATCTCTTGAGGAAAAAAAACGGCTGATCGCGGGAAGGCTGCTTTAGTGGATGAAGATATCATTAATTTTAATAAAGCCTTACAGTAGTGTTAGCATTTTAAAAAGGTGTGCTCATTACGGGGAGTCTCAGGTTGAGCTACCTGACCTATCATACTCCTCAGTGGAAGGAGAACTGCTCTAGTGCGAGATCAATGCTACATAACCTTATAAATAAATAAAACCAAAATAATAAGGGGTGTAACGGTATCCGTATTCGTCCCGTACCGTCACGGTTCGGACGTCACGGTTCGGCACATGCAGTCACACGACGAATACGCCTTTTTTATGAGTGGGAAAAAAGTCTGTCACTGACTCAGGGCAGTATCCATTACACTATATATAATCCAGGGGGCGGTATTGCGCCTAAAAGCTGTTTGCCAGCCGCCCTTAAACAACAAATGAAGAACAAGAAGAAACACAACAACAAAACGAACAAAATACAAGAAGAAGAGAAGTTAGTATGGCGATTTCAGATAACACACAGGAGCTAAATGACCCACCTGCTTCTTTTAAATCAGCTGTGTGGGAACATTTCGGGTTCCCTGTGGGCTACAACAACGGAGTGCGAGTGGTGGATCGGACGAGGACGGTGTGTCGGCATTGTTAGACAGCGGTGCGGTATGCTAATGGTAACACACGCCAAACATGCTAAATTATATCAGAAGGCATCAGCCAGATTTGCCAATCACCGGAGCCCGGCAAAAGACAACAGCAGGTCAACAGCTTATCCCCGCTGTTTTTAAGAAGCCAATAGACATGAAAGCCGAGAGACCAAAATAAATAACGGAAGCTATTGGCAATATATTTCAACGGCTATGCGCCCTTGAAACACTTTCTTATTATTTATTTTGTAATATTTTCAAGACATTCTTTTTAGTTTTACAGCTTGATGAAACCTTTTTGTTTGAGATCAGCCATTATAGATAATACGGCCATCTGAGTGTGTGTGGTACTGTTTGTGGTTTGTTTTTAACTGTTTAATAAAGTTAATTATTCAAAATGTTAGAGTTCCTTATTTTTATACTGAAACTTGCACTACTGTTAAATAAAAAATAAATACCAACAAACCTGGAATTATTTTTTTTTATTTTTCTTGTTGTACCGAACCCGTACCGAACCGTGACCCCAAACCGAGGAACGTACCGAACCGTGAATTCTGTGAACCGTTACAGGGGTTTCTGTGAAATCACAGAGCTGATGTATATTCATCAATCAGGTAATCAGAATCCAGTTGATGCACAATAAGCCTGTGTGAAGTGTCACCTGAGTCAGAAAGGTTATAAAAGGTCAAAATCATCATTGCTGTGTGAGTTGTACATGAGTCCCACTCATTCAATCAGCATTCAGCACACAATTGGAAACCATCAAATTGAAAAGGAGGCAGATACCCCATGTGCCAAAACCTATTACACTTTTAGTATCAGAGGTCACAGTCATGGTTTGACTCAAGAGTGGGTGAAATTACACAGTGAGGAAGACATGTTTAATTTTGAATGATGCTCCTGGCAGATAAATGATGGCTTTTGTAATGAGTTATTTCTCTGTCTCAGCATAGTTCTTAAATGTTTTGGACATCAAAGAGTTAACCTATGAGAATTTCCTCATTGAACATGCTTTTTATGGTATATGAATTAGTCATAAACTTATGATTGGGGGTTGAAGCTAGCATTAGCGCAAGCCTATGGCATTTTACACTGCATAAATTAGCCTAGCAGCTAGCGGACTTTACCTTACTCTTAGCTCTTCATTCTTCCTTGGTTTAAATCACTGCATCTCCCAACAAAACCCCACTGTTTAATTTCAGCCTTGTTCTTTTTAAGCCTTATATTGTTGAAATAGAGCAGGTTATGTAGCAGGAGCAACAAGTAAGCAGACTTAAATACTTAGTATTTAAATGCACTTTCTCTCCACCCTGCCTACAGGGGACGCCCCAACAGCAGAGAGAGAGACAAAAAATAGCGTTGCAGTTGATAAAATATTTGTTCCCGTTCTGCAAGGGGGGAATAAGGCCCCGTTTGGTGTGAAGGGGGCTGGGGTGACAAACAGGGTTGGGAAACCCTGCTCATATTCTCTTACTAAAACGGCTGGTAGTTCTTAATTTTTAGCTTTTCTGTTCGTTATGTTGGCAATTCTGAGAGAAACTTAAGTGCGGATTCAATCTTTGCATAGCTCAATTTCTTACCTATGTCTATATGATTTAAGCAAGCTAAAATAGCATTATCCTCCATATATATATTTTTTAGCTTAAAAAATGTGTCTTAATTTAAGGGGGCTATTAGTAATTGAGAAGTTGGGTTTATAGTTTTCCCCTACCAACGTTCTTCTTGGGGATCGTCTCCAGAGACCTTTCTTTTTTCCATTTTTTAGTGCAGGTTTTTAAATTTGAGAGCAGCCTGTGTGAAACTACAGCATGGTTGAAAGGGGCCGAGCTGCCGACTGTGAGAATGGCTAATGGTGAAGCAGTGGCCTGAAGAGCTTTAATGGCGACCGGCCCCCAAGCCCAGGCAGCGCTCTCATTACTCCGCCTGTTAGAGAACGCCTTATTACATGGAGGTGACAGCTCGTGGCTGGAGACAAGATAGGGTGGGATATGCCCATTTAACAACCCACACTGAGATAAAGAATATGGAATGGATTGGCAGTGGACAGGAAGATGGATATGTTCTGCCTGCCCAACTGAATCATGGTTCAGTTTGACTATATATTTCAGCTCAAAACCCTGGGTTCTTGTCCACTGGGTGAGATGACTTACCTTTTTATTATCAGTTCAAACCAACATTGATGATATTTCCAGCTATATTCAACATGAGACATTTCCACCGAAAACAACAAACTTGGGGAAAACAATCGTGAAAGAGGAAATGTTCTTAACATCGATCTTCTTTGAAATGTTCTCAAGAGATACATGGTTCTTTCCATTTTTCTTTCATATGACAGAACAGGTGCTCATGTTGCAGTTCCTGAGTGTGCAGTTATGAATGAATGCACTTTTTTTATGTGCCAAGCTGTGTTCTGTCAACACTGAAAAACAATATTTGAAGCACAATGTTTGTCTTGGTGTGTGTGAGAGCCCCGGGGTGAGTTAGCTGTGAGAGGCAGCTGTGCTGCTAAGTAACAACAGCTGGAGATCTGATGATCTTTAAATACTTATTCTGCACAGCTACTGCACAATTATTTGATCAAAAGCAAGTTTGATCACAAGTATTGTGTACAACTTTCTGGCTTGCCAAGGGGCGGCAACCTGTTCATGATTCTGACCTCACACTTGGAGAGAGTCGAGCTGCTCCTGAATGTCAGGATCGGATTAATGTATAGGAATTATGCTGACTCATCTCCTGAGTCTTTTTGTGGCATAATTAAGATGTTACGAATATCTTGTTTGTATTTTTACAAGAAGACCTTTTAGCCCGATTATTGAAACTATTTTTGAGGCAAGAGAGCTCAGATTCTGTGTTTAGTACTCAACAATGTCCAGCGTTCAAGAACCAGGAAGGCATCTGTAAATTGTGACCAATGTTTACAACAATCAGTTTGGGCCATTAGTCTTCTCTTCCAAATAACTTTTGCTAACCTTTTGTTCTTTTTAAAAAAAAAACTTGTCTATTTTCTGACTGTTTTCGTGTTGTGTCGACAATAGGCTCAAAAATACCAGCTATGATAAATTGTTTTGTTTGTCACCTGTTGGGTGCTGAGCTCTTTATCCCCCCCAAACTGCTGTGATTGCTGGTACTATTCCCTCCGCTGTAGTCTGTGTAGGAGAAGCAGTTCTCTGTACTCAGAAAAGCTGTGTTTTTTGACTTCACATATTTGCATTCTCTGTTGAACTTCTTACTCTTGTGTATTTTTTTCCCTTTTTAACCACCCGGTGTTTGTTGTTTTTTTCTGCTCAATAACCCATTTTTCGGGGCGGTTGCTTCCCTAGTTGCCAGAGAAATGGTTGCCGGGGTAACGTACATTTGACAGCTGTTATTACTTTGGGTTCCCATCGCCGATGAACTGTGCGAAGGCACAGTGGAAAGCGGGTGCACATTATTGGCAGGCCTCAGATAAATGCTGGATGTGAAACGAGTGAAACCACCTCAGGAACCTGGCTAATTAGCGCTAACCGTGAGAGGCCAGACTGTTAGCATGCTACTCGTTTTCTGAAGAGAGATGCTCAATTAAGGGGATCGACTTGTGCACCGCCTCCCAGCCAGGGTGCCTTGAATGTGTGAATGACCACAGCAGCGCTGCCTGAAGGCCAACTCTAAAGCATTTAGAGGCTGTGTGATGGCTCTTTGTGGCTTTGTCGTTCGCTAATGAAAGTTCCCCAGAGATTTACGTGTCCAAGGTCGTTTCTTCTATTCACACCGAGGCCAGCGGGAACCAGAGCTTCTACAGCTCCTGTTCCTCCGCTGCCTGCTTTAGGATGGATCCCAACAGGCTAATAAATCACAGTGCTGGTCATTACGCTTACAGCTACTCTCATATCTTACAAAATGACTGAAATGTGCATCGTCTTCTCGTCACTGTTTCGCCATGCTCTTATTTTTCACTCTGGTGAGACGTTTCAGTTTAAGATGGAAGGCTGTCGTGTCCTTGCAATCAGTTTCCTTGCTCTACTCTTGTTGATTCTCATTATGCTATTCTGGAACATCGTTTTGTGAAGCACCCACTTCTACACCCTGCACTGTTTCAGTTTCTCCCCCTCCCTTCCAATCCACCAAGGCCTCACAGTAGCACGGATGATGAAGACTAGGGACTGTCGCTGTGCCATGCAGACTCTAATCACGCAGCTCTAATTCAATTAGGCTGTAATTCAGGGAACAGAGCTGTGGATAGACGGAGAACTAAGGAGGGAGGAGAACAGAGCAGTGAATCCCTCTTCCTTTGTTAAACATCATCATATCTTGGGCCGTATCCATATCTATTATCCCCACCCCATGCTGTAAAATGTGCCATTTATTCCCCACCAGTAATCTGCACACTGATATAAATGGTTCAGTCTGATCTTATTTGGAGCAAATGTGTGCGCGATCAGTCTCAAAATACCGCTAATGAAATCAATTAGTTGTTAATGATGTCTCCAGCGAGCTCTTTTGTCACTCCACCCCCACCCAAATGCCACATCACAGCCCCTACAGTGAATGCACCAGAGTCCTAATTAACCACTAAAGACCTAATTTAGAACGTATGCTGTTGTGTGTCTGTAGCGGGAGGTGTTCAGGTGTATGCAACAGTACATGTGTGTCAGAGTGACAGCAGCAGAGGAAAGAAAGAGGTAGATGGGAAATATCATGTTAAGCCTGTGATCCCTTAATTATCAGACATCAATATTAAATAAGACCGAGCATGTCTTTAATTATCTTTAGCGTAATACACCTCAGGTTTGTTCCTCGTCTCTTACACAGTTGTCCTCCGCTTGTGGTTTATTTCAGTCTTCATGAACCACAGACTGCTCAGTCTCTCTGTGAGAATAAAAATGATTTTGTCCCCAGATGCTTCATCAGTGTAGAGATACTAGGTTTTGTTTTGAAGCTATAATCTGAACTTCAACACAAACACAGGATACATAGCTGTTGGCAGTTTACAGTGTGTATCTGGACAAAATGTAGATAAAATAACATTGCTTGTTTTCTCATTTGAATCTTGACGGAGTTTAACGTGATACGCTTGTCTCTTTGAAATCTACATAAAACATCAAAGGTGGAAGAGGCTGAAAAAGGAACAGGAATCTTAGGAAACCATAACACATGCTGGCTGTTAAATGTGCTTATTATTTTATCACCAACCTCAAATTTACATGTAGCTTAGTCAGTTTTAATATTTTACTATAATTACAAATGTTGCTTCATGGCCATTCTTTGAGGTTGGTGATGGTTTTCCATGAGGAGTTACTTCCACCACCATAGGGCCAGAACAAAAAGAAACATAATGACCTTAACCATAATGAGCAAAATCAGGGCCCTCTTGAGTGATGGTGGCAGCCAAGTGTCCAGAGACAGAGGATCACTCTAGTCATGACAGAATGTAGGTTTGAACTTTGCTTCGAGGTGGAAAGGTTCATCTGTTTTCCCTGGAGCTCAGTACCAGAGTGTTGAACTAATGTGAGATGCACCAGGGAGCCGGTTTAGTTAAAGCAGAGGATGGCGTATGGAAATATTTTAAACTTGTAGAATTGTGTTGGGATTTCCAGTAAAACTTCATCTCCTAGGTGCATAGAGAAGGGGAAAACTCTTCAAATGTATTGTTAGACCAACGCATTTAAGCTTATGGCCTTCTTTAAAGTCACAAGTGGTACCCATGATCATTATGTTCAAATTGCCAAACAGGCACATTTAACATGTCACCTGTTAAAAACATATTTTTTTTATCAAAAATGTCATCTGGTCACTGTGATAATTGACAATTCCAGTTGGGAGCAGCATTGAAAAACAAGCTAATCATTGTTGTCCTCCGCTCATAGAAAGAAAGTTAAATTGAAGAGAATAGTGTTTTCTGACTGGCTTTGCAGGTAAACTTGAATCATTGTCAGTGTGCTGATTCGGCACACAGCAGCTTATCATTTGGTTTTACTTTCCTTCTCCTGCCATATCGCTTTTTATTGCATGATGACATATCCTATACAGCCTCTGTCATCATCCTTGTTAATATTCAACTGCTGTCACTGTACAAATTGACAGCCTAACAGGAAACAGACGTGAAAAATCTAGATTTTAAGGTCCAAGTTCAAATGAGTGTCTGCTGCTGATAGGTCGGCTGTAACGTTTTGAATGTAAACAGTGAGGTCACTGATTAGACCAGCAGGGCGCTGCACGGTGCATTCTCTAATCTCCTCTCTACACTTGCTCCCACAAAGGCTGGGGTTTGGTAAGCAGCATTTTGCATTTTATTTTTCTTCATCTTAGCTGGTTGTCTGTCACTTCAGTGGCCGCTGTGTGTGTTTGAAGCTACTGTATGAGCTCAAAGGGATTCGTTTCACTCCAGGGAAGCTTTTATTCCCTGAGTATAACTGACAGCCTCTGTCTTTTTGATGGGATTTAAGAATTTGGCCACCTCGTTGTTGTCTAACAAGAGCTAATCTGGGCGGTCTTTTGGTTTGGTAAGAAAAGGGAGGTGTGTGTGTGTGTGTGTGTGTGTGTGTGTGTGTGTGTGTGTGTGTGTGTGTGTGTGTGTGTGTGTGTGTGTGTGTGTGTGTGTGTGTGTGTGTGTGTGTGTGTGTGTGTGTGTGTGTGTGTGTGTGTGGTGTGTGTGTGTGTGTGTGTGTGTGTGTGTGTGTGTGTGTGTGTGTGTGTGTGTGTGTGTGTGTGTGTGTGTGTGTGTGTGTGTGTGTGTGTGTGTGTGTGTGTGTGTGTGTGTGGCTGGATGTGCTCCTTTTGCCCCACACAGATTTCATTATGTGTCCCAGGGAAGCACTATCACCCGTGGGAACAGAGCAAATCCCAGGGGTGGGCGAGTCACTGTCATGTGAAAGAGCAAGTGAGAAGCTAAAGCGATGGACAGTCTTTGAAGGCTTTGTCTTCTTCTTTCTTTTCACAGCACAGAGAGACTGAGTCAGAGTTAAAGCGAAAGAGAAAACTAATTTCTTTGTGTCCGACCTTAATGGCCACGTCCGGACATCATCTGGGCGTTGTAACGACCGTAATCCTCCCCCATGGCTAAAGAGGGGGAAATGGGAAGGAAACGAAAGAAGGAAGAAGTGGGAATGGAATAAATGCATAATTCAGAAAGGGGAAAAAAGCAAGGTAGAGATCACCTTGATCTCCACACCTCACTGCCTTTTTATGTGACGCTGATGCCTCCACTGTACTGTCACTTCCAATAAAGAGAGAGGGAGAGAGGCAAGGCAATTTTATTTATATAGCTTGTTTCAAGTTAACTCAAACACAGAAGAGGAAGAGAGAAGAGAAAACTGAGATGAAGTGATGGAAGGGAAGCACTTTGGTACATACACATAAAATAAATCAGAAAAAATAGCATTAATATTTCAAAGATCTGAACGTGATGCACATTATTCAAATTGCTTGTTTTATCCAACCATTAGAGAACATTGGGGGAAAAATAATTTCGCCTCAAATCTTCACCTATCAAGTCAAAACCAAATAAGGTTTGAATTTTTACTTAAGGAAATTACATTTTTCTAAATGAATTCATTTGATTACTTTTTGTTCAATCGAATCCTATTTGACAAAATGTATCAGCTGTAGTCTAGAATTCATGGCATTTCATGCAAACAAGGCAAAACGAGATTTTCCTCTGACAGCTCATAGATTATTTTACATGCAAATGTATAAACTCATATATTTGACAAGTTCCAGTGCATAAATTGAATCCAAGAAAGAAGGTAGACTTGGCCTAAAAAAAAAAAGAGATCAATGTTTGAACATTGATAATAACTGATATAGGTCAGGGATAATGTTTTCTGCAATGTGGCTATGCATTTATAGCCACTGCAGCCACAGGAAACAATGAAACGGCTTCTCTGCTGTTTGGCCACTGGACCTCTGGAATTCACACTAATGTAGCTGGGCCTATTGAAAATGTCTGGCTTCACAGCAGTCAGGGGGATGAGGGACCTCTGTCCCTGTTCTAACACCAAAGCTAATTGTATTAGAGAGAGCTAGAGTACCTGTGCCTGGAAGAGGTTTAATCTCTCCCCCGTGTCCCAAACCGACTCATCCCACCCTCTCAGGCTGGAGGGTGTGTGTTTGTGTTTGATTTTTACATTTCTGCATATGCTGGCACAAACAGGCATACATGTCCTATATCAGCCAAGATCAGCGGGATGTGCCGTTTGCCCCCCCCCCTGCCAGTCCTCTTGATTGGTTTTTGTGGGGATTTCACCTCAATTTGAGCTTTGCTTGAGGTGCAGTGTCTGTGTGATCTTGAATATAAATCAGTCCCCCCTCCCAGACTCCTTTCCTGTCCCATTCTCCACGTCCTGGTTGCCTTGCTGGGACCTCTGGCAATGCTTAAAGATTCAGCATGCAAGGAAACTTCAAAGGTGAAAGTGTGCAACATGATGAGTGTATCTGAGGATACACGGGGGAGAGTCGATAAAGTGAAAGTGGGGGTCGCACGGAAATTCTCAGGTGAGTTAAATACTTTACAAATGGGTACCGGCACTCACATTAATTCCGTCTGCCTTCCCTTTGTCTCTGTGCGACTTTAGATTTTCCTTCAATGCCCTATTTCATCATCTCTCTCATGTCCTCTATAAGTCATATTTGATCTTTTCACTGAAGGGATTGGCGTTCTTTTATCTCACCTCGTTTCCACTTTCCATTTCTTTCCCCGCGCTCTTCCTGACATTCAGCCATCCTTGTGCTTCCTCGTGTAACCCCAACTTATTCGTTGCTGAGAGGAAATTGTTCTTTGTACTGTGCACATGAAATAATGGACGGCATGTCTATTCTTTGCTGTCTCTATGTACCCTTTCTCTCTCATGCTCGCCCCATCAAATGTGATGGGCTTCTTCGGCTCGGCCGTCCTCCGCTCTGTGGATGCATGCGGCGGGGAGCTGCAGCTCTCATGTGGAACAGCCTCAGGGAAACCAGGAGGAAACTGATTTCACTTCCTGGAATGAGGAGTCTTGACACTGCTGCTCCCACCATCCACCCATCATCCATCACTTTGCTTTTATCTTTCTTCCTCCTCATGTCTCTCATGCTTCGCCTCTTGCTTGGTTCTTTGGTACAGTTACTGTTACACTTTACGTGCATCATCTTTCCTTTTTTCACAAATTAAAACAATCTTTGCCATTTTTCACCAGCAATGGTCAACTGGTGCAATACTTTACACATTCTGCAAGTTTTCCAAACTAATTGAACGAGCTATATTTACATTAAGTTTCACATCTCAACACACCTTGAAATACTTCTCAGGCAGCAGTTTCCTCGAGGCTATGTATCACTCATAACTACATGTTCACATATTCAAAGGTAGGCTATAAAACGCTACTGTAACTACTGCAATACTGAAAACCATCCATGACTTTATGGAGATTGCTAATGCAGGACCAGGCATGACAGGAAGCAATGATGTTACTTACAGACCATATTCAGATTGAATTTAAAGGGTTCTTCTTCATGTCTAGACTTCTGAGCAGGCTTGTGAATGCTGACAGAAATGCAATCCAGATGTTCACATTTTACTGCTGCAATTACAACCAAAGATCATGTTAAACTAATGAGCATTTTTGTCTCTGGGTGTGGATGAACTTTGTACCCCATGCATTTGTGGGTCAAGTGTTCAGGGATTTCATGAAACAATCACAATTCTCTTTTACAGTTGATTGTAACTTGTTTAACTCCACTACAATTTCTTGCAAAATAAGTTTTTTTGATATTCAGTCATTTAAGATAGATAGAAGATAGATAGAACTGGAGGGATGAAACCCTCTTTAATGGTCACACATACATGCACACAGCACACACAGTGAAATGTGACCTCTGCATTGAACCCATCCTAGTACTAGGAGCAGTGGGCAGCTATTGTACAGCGCCCGGGGAGCAATGGGAGTGGGGGAGTTGGGGTTGTCCGGTGCCTTGCTCAAGGGCACCATAGCAGGGCCCAGGAGGTGAACTAGGACCTCTCCAAATAACAGTCCACACTCCATATTTAGGTCTGGTCGGGACTTGAATCAGCGACCCTACGGCTCCCAGTCCAAGCCCCTACTGACTGAGCCACTGCCGGATTTTGGGTCACTATACAGTATAAGAATAAGTCCATCTAAATATCGTAAAGAGGCTTGGCGTGAACCTGGCCTGACTCACTACTTGTGATAATGATTTCCACTGCATGGAATGTTTTATAAAGCTATGTTGAATATCTGGACATGTTGGGAATGAAGCAGGTACATTTAGCTGATATGAATGATGGCCAAAACTGCAAGCTGAGACTTGGATGGGGGAAAAAAGCAGGGTTTTCTTTTAAAATATCCAAGCGTCCCTGCTGTGAGGCCCCCGTAGAGTCTGTTGACTGTAGCTGCCCTGGAGCTGCTGTTTACAGTCGGAGCTCTAGTGTTTACCCAGTGTACCTACCAATTACAGGACTGTGACATGTGTGCCACTATGTTAGCTCCCACTCTGCCACCGTAACCCTCAGAGACCTGTGGAGGAAACTCCCTGTCAGAGCTGTGGACACTTCCATGCCGACCAGCCTCTGTAACCCTGTAATGACATCGCTGCCATAGATGCTGAGCGCTCTGCTTAAAGTCGATCATTAGCATCATGCAAAGTAGCAGCGAATATGATTTCTCCTCACGGTTGTTAGGCTGTGTGCTGAGGTGTCTCCGGCTCCTGCAGTGTGACAGTGTGTGTCTGTGCTCCCAGGGTGGAGAGGGAATAACACTGCCAGGGAGGCTTTCAGAAAAATAAATCCTCAATATGTCCAGAGAGTGCCCCGTCTCTATGGTAACTCAGGCTTTCATTTTGTATTTGTGAGTGTGGTATAACTGTGCTTTGTCTTCTGTGTATTTTATTAATAGGCTTTTTGATTTTTCCCCCCGCTATCTAATCCTGTAATTTATGGTATAACAATTTACACAGAAGTGGACTCAAAGCCACTCATTAATTATCCACACATACAGTAAATCCCCAGGAGGTGCTTCACAATTCAGATGGAGACTCTAGCCCAAAGGCCCATTTAACTTAAATAGGTTTCAGATTGTTTTGTGTGCCAATTTATTCCTTGAAAAAGAGATAAATATATATAAAAGTAAGTTTAATTTTGTGCATAATATAGATTAGTTGTGTACTCTTTCACAGAAAACCGTTCTCTGCATAAGACATCAAATCTTATAGATATCCAGCAATAAAACATAAAGAATGTTGTGCTATCTTATTACTATTTGTATTGTTTTCATAGCGGGAAGCCTTCAGAATTGAAAGTTATTGTGTTTTCATGGGTTTTAACAGTAGGGAGGAGCATAATGGCTGATTGCAGTTTGTGTGTGGTATTGTTAACCCGCAGCGATCTGGAGCAGTGTGTGAGGCTGTGTTTGCGTGCCACAGCGTGCCTCATCATGAAAGGGTGAAATTGGGATTTATCCCTCTAAGCCACCCTGCATGAACAGAGGTGGGAAAACAGATCACAGACCGAGCTTAGCCTTGTTATTGTTGCAGTGAACTGAAAAGCTGCTTAGGCATTCATGTAGCCTAAAAATGAATACTACTTTCATGCCTGTTATTCTGTGTCATCCAATTGATCTATGTTTGTGAACACATAGAGAAAATGGAGGGATGCTGATGTTTAACGTTCATACATATGCGAACATGTGTGTGATGCCTTGATCGAACATGTTCTGATATTTTGATTCATCATTCTGAGCCTTGGAATCCCCCCAGTCAGAGCTGCTAAATGTGGCCAGGGAAAAGAAAGTTTGGGGCCCTCGGATAAGCGGTAGAAGATGGAAGGATGGATGGACCATAAAGTGGACTAAAACAACATGTTAGGTATTAAAATAAAAGAAGAAGTATGGGGTTACGTATTTATATATGGGTCAGCCCTGAATCCAGTTTAATTAAAGTCCACTATCCAACATCAATGTGGAAATTCTTCAGTTAAGCTAAACCGCAAATCTGACGAAACTTCCCTTCTTTTAGTGTAATTATTTGAGTGTAGCATTACTTAAGACTTTTATAACTTCTTGTACTTAGCCATTATTCAAAGCTAAACTTTAATGCATTTGATATGGGGATTCAGAGTGATTTGAGGTTGATAAGCAGACTTTGATCTGAATGAATGATAAAATGATGTCAAACTTCCAACCTTCCACCATTGCAAGCTGAATCCCAAGCTACAGATGCATTAGCTTGTAAAATGGTGCTTTGTTTTTTGTTGTCTGCTGGACCACAGATGTTGAGCCAATTGGTTCACAGTAATGCCCCAGCAGGATCCTCCTCTGACACAAACTGTGCTGCAGTACAGAGGAGGTGCTACAGTGATAATAAAAATAAGTTCTGACAAGGAAGAGCCTGCAGTTCAATCTAAAGTAATTAGATTGTGCAGGGCGCAAGAGCTACAATAATGTAGCACAAGCACATAGCACATAAGACACACACAGGGATAATCATGTTTTATTGCATCTCAGACACAGTGCACACTTTGCACACTGTCAGGGCCGATAAACCAATATTTTACAGGAAGTATCCAAATGGGATTTATTTTAACTACATGAATTGAAGGAACGCCTGCCATTGGATACACAATGTACTGCTGTGTATAGCTATCCTCTTCCTGTGATCTGTTTGTGTCTATGAAGAACCCAGCCTTAGTTTTAGATCACTGAAATGGGAGTGCTATAAATATGTTGACACCATCAGGTCTTTCACAAATAACTAAAATAGATCACCAGACAAAATTATCATGCAATCCTAGATCAATAGCCAACAGATATTTTTGACTAGATTCCACTGTTTTTGTTGTTGATGGGATGCAATTATCTTGTTGCAAGTCAAATCTTTGAGTTTTTAGCTTCAGAGTGCATCTTTGAAAAAAATGTTAACCCACTATTTTTAGCTTCAAAATCCAGTGTCACTGTGTTGCCAAGCTTCACCAGCTAATGTGCAAATGACAAAATGTCTCGTGTACAGTTAAGAAACAATGCACTGTATTCTGTTGTTATACTTCAATGTTCTACAGTAATTTAGCTTCACCCTGCCTCCATTTTCACCTTGAGTAACACTTTCTTGTCTGAAATAACTACGCGTCTGCATTTTAATTAAACACAGTACACACACATGCTGATCATGTGAGAAACCTGTCAAAAATCCCTGTAGATGATAAAGCCTTGAAGTCGTGATATTTGCACGAATCAGCACCTACTCTCCATGTTGATGTCTTCACGTGCATCATGCTTCTCTGGGCTGCGTGTTATTGAACCTGGATGGATGTTGTTTGAAGATTCATGTTGCTAGTTATCTTAGTACAATCATTTATCTTTTGCAGTAAGGAAGAGAAACCAAGTTTGACATTCATGTCATGTAGAGATTTTGGAGGCATTTGCTCTTCTGAAAACGTACCTATAACATGTTACACAATCCATTCTAGCTCTAGTTTGTTGATATACAGAGGATTTTAAAACCCAAACTGTTATATCCCAATTATTTACTACACATAGTACTTGAAACTAAAGTCAGCAGATACGGTTTAAACTAATACAGAGTAATGGAGGAAAAGTAATCCCATATAATCCCAATTGTACAGACATTGTCTTTGTCATTTGGAAGGTTAAATGTATTATTTTGTTATTTAATGCTACAGTTTAATCACCACAGACCTCATTCTGAAATAGCCTCAGGAAGAATCGTTTTTCTCTGCGTCTCTCAAACAAAGACACACAAGGAATGAAAATGTAACATCTTGACAGTTTGCATATTCAAATGCCAGACATGTCTGCAGTGATGACAGCTTTTCACAAAATATGACAATAAATATGCAGAAGGGTTGTCTATTGTCTTTGTTTTATACTAACAATGTCAAACCTTTTGTTTGTCAAAAACTCATAAAGCATACATCAGTGAGCAACCCATGGTTCACAGAAACGACCATCAAGATGTAACAGCTTTACCAGTGGTCAGGCACACTGATGGTTATTAAAGAAATATATCAAAATATAAATAAAAAATATAGCAGTAAGACAGTTTTCCAATATTGCCTGATATTTTACAGAGTTTTCTACTGGTTAGGTGTTTTCCATCTTCAGTCTGACAATGTCTCTGCTCTGAACTGTTTACCAAGGAGTAGGGGGAACCACTTTTCTGAATCTAACGTCACTTTAAGTCCACACTGATGTAACCATAGTTACATCAGTTTTAGAAGGAAGGTGGAACAGAGTAAAGCTTAACTGTAAGACCCTCTATGCAACGCTTATTTGGGTTTTCAACAGAGAAACCGTTGTTTCATATCTTCATGCAAAAAGCCTTTAAAGTTCACAGAATGCCTGCAAATAAAATATGAAGAGACACAAAGTACCCTCTCAATACTTTATTCATTGATTTGTCAAATATTTCCTGATTTCTACTGTTGGCAACCACAGATAGATCTGTAAAAGCCCAAGGATTCTCGGTAAGCTCCAAATATTGTTAATCTGAAAACATGCAGTGAAGGTTTGGAGCCAAGGGCAGTAGACTTGTGACCTCAAATAAGTTGTTGCATAAATATAAATAATAATGCTGTTGCTTTAAAGAAAGCAATTGTTTAAATGGTGGTATATTTGAGGAAAAAATAGGAACATATTTTAATTATTTACATTTCACACATTCCCTGCGTGATATGACACTACAATGTATACCTTGAGACAATACCATGATCTCCTATAATAGAATATATATTCATATAGCTTTTTCCATCTTTTATTACAATTTCTCCGAAAAGGAACATTAATGCCAGAAGAGGAAATTGAATACATTTAATAAATATTCCTGTCAATCCCCGACCGGTGTCAAAGTGCACATCCCCTGCTCTGATAGAAATACAACCAGTGTACCATGACCTCAAAAACACAACACATGACAAGTTCCTTCATCCCTGTAAACATAAATGTGTGTGTCCCAGCGGTGGGAGGGGGGTAGTGAGGAAGATGACAGACTCTGAAGCCACAGTTCTTACTGGTGTGTGACAGAGGCTGTTTGACAGACGGGACGCATCAGACTGTACACAACCTGTTTGACAGGGATGAGAGCTTTCAGCGGGATGTGGTTACCCTACCCCCCTTTTCTCCACATACACATGCAGCTTTTATTTTTTCCTTGTATGGTCTTTCAGCCCCATTATCTGCCATTTGTTCTATGATGTTCCCATGCAGCTCTCAGAGATACGAGAGGTGGAGCAGCAGCAGCAGCAGCAGCAGCAGTAATGGCTGTCTTCTTGGGGCGATACGTGGCGACCATATAGTGACACTTCACTGTAATCACCGAGAAGGACCCCTCACTATGAAGGGAGACAGCTGCTGAGCTCAGAGCTCTCTGCATGCTATAGCCATTCAGTGTGTGAATGTGAGAATAAATGGCGATAAGGGAAGAAAAAAAGACTCATTAGAGAGTGAATGTCTTAGAGTAGAAGCCATCGGCTCCACCCAAGGTGACTCCTCTCCACGCTGAAGCTGTCACCAGCAGGTGATTTATATCTCCTCAGAGGGGAGGTGTCGGGGATGGATGCTCCTGGCCTGAAGGCCCTGGCAGCTCCAGCCCTGCAGCATCAGTGATGGAGCCCCCCTCTGACAGGCTCCCTGCTCCCCAGAGAGCAGTGCTGTCACCAGGGTGCTGCCAGAGCGCCACCACATCTCGTCCCATTTGATGCTAATCGCTACATTATGGGGCTGTTAGTGCTGTTGTCACTGTGGCCCCTGCTCCATAAAAGCTCCATCAGTGCACATGCTCTGTCCCTGCTGTAGTGCCGCTTGCCTGTCTGCATCTTTACTGCCGATTTTTTTTCACTTATATCCATTTGAATGTGTTGGGGCACCATTAAAGTGCATCTTGTGTTTTGTTTAGATGTGGTAAAACTATGATAAAGCTTCTGAGAAAAGCTTACTGGAAAGGATATCCAAGTATGGACAGAGGGTTAGTTGACGCAAATAAACTGGAACAGTGTCGTTTGATGTGAAGCATTGACTACTACAACTAGGGATGCTCCGATCAGTGTTTTTGGGGCCGATCACCGGAATAAGAATCGTCCGATACCGATCACAGGGTGGGTGGGGGCTATGGGGATCTTCCATTTAAAGTGTTGTATTGTGAATTGTGTAGCAGAGTTTCCGTTAGCTGGTAATTACCGGAATATGACCGGTAATATATGCTGAGGTATACAACTCAGTTAATGGGGCTCATTTTTATATTGCTTCAGTTTATAATCGTAACGGATCGAAAAGTTCAGATACATTTTTCAATAAATGATGCGCTTCCACAAAAAACATAATTCTTACATTCAAATGAAGTACATTATTCAAGTTTACATTAACGTTGGATAATAACACGGGAGAAATGAGTGGAAGCGCTCTGTTTTCCTCTCTCCCTCTCTCTCTCTCCTGACAGCCTGTCAGTATCTCATGCAGCTCGCTGATCCAGTAATGAGTGACCCGAGTCCCGACAGTGAAGAATAAACCTATTTATAACTAGTTTAGCTTGTTCCAGAGGTAGATAAAATAGCTAAGTGTGTTAGGTCTAACTTGAGGTGTGTGTTTTGCTCACCAGTCCGTCACAGCAGGCGGAGCTGTGATCCGGTATAGCTGCATGTCTCCGTCAGCAGCAGCTGATCCTGATCTCTCTCTCTTTCTGCTTCACACACGTTGCATACCGCTTTTATTCTCTTTTTCGGACACCCTAAAGGTCTCATGTCATAGGCATTTCTACTGATCATAATTCCATTGTTGAGGTATACTAGAATAGATTTACATTGTTCAATGCTCCAAAATCACTTTGGTTTCTCATACAGCATCTCTGTATAGTACGTGTATTCACTCTGTCCTAAACGGCTTGTTGGAGCTCCTGCCCCCCCCTCCCTATGAGCCCACTCTGTTCTGATGAGTCCACCACCGTTACAGCGGAACATCATTGTTTATGTGTTACAATGGCGTTTGTTAGCAACCAGAAAATGACACCAGTAATGACAAACAGATGAGAATGCTGCGTGGGGTCTGGGTGCCGTGTTGGCGGGACGTTGCGGGGCTCGCTGCTCCGCCCTTTGAGGCTCGAGGAGCGGACAGTGTGAGCTGGATTACTGGTGTCGTTTCCTGGTTGCTGCGTGGGGTCTGCGAGACAGCGGAGCCGCGGCTTAGAAACGATAAGGCTGAGTGAGTGTGTGTGTGGACGAATCCGCGGAGCCGTTACGTCACTATGACCGTTACGTCACTATGACCAGGAAGAAAAAAATAGAAAAAGAGAAATCTCCAACGAGGCGTTCTGGGGCAGCATAGACAGGTCTTTTCTGTGTTAGAGTTTTACTCGCTACAGGGTGTACTTTGAGGGTTTGTGACTTTGCAGACTGTTTACATGCAGAAAAAGCTACATAACACACAAGGGGACGGGTAATAACCGGAAAAGCATGACATGGGACCTTTAAAGAACTGCCAGACTGGTGAAGCCATTTTGGCGAGCTTGTTTTGCTGCGCACAGAGAAAAGTCTCATGTATTTTACGTCATCTGATCGGCTCTCCTGATCGGCCTTTACAGAGAGCACCGATCACACTATTAAGAGTGAATATCGGCCGATAACAATCGGCGGCCGATCGATCGGAGCATCCCTAACTACAACTATAGATTTTCAATAAAGAAATAATAAAAGATTCTTTAAAATATAGGGTATTATGAATAACAGAATGTTCTATACTTGGGGTGGATTCTGCAGTTTAGTTGTCATTGTAATATTTGTTTTGTAAATTCTATTTAACTAAGTTAGTTGCTACAATCTAGCTTGTTGCTATCCCTACGTGTAACGTTGGTAAGTAAGTGTTATCTAGATACATTTACTAAGTAAACAGTAGTCCCGACAGCTCCAATGAAATGAAGTTGTGCCATTCAAACAAGCCTATGTGAATCGTCCCTTGATGTCACAACTAATGTGAAGCTTATATCTATCTTTAGAAATTATGTGTCAAGGAAGGGTGCACCGTGCTGCAAAAAAGTCACCAATTTACTTTATAGACTGATTTTTTTGCTTTAAATTGATTCAGTTACAATGGATTCCAACAATGATGGTGAAGAAAAGTTTTTAAATTGGCCATTAAACTTCCTGCAGCATTCTCCATGTATCTACTGTTCATCCATGTTCAAATTATTTTGACAAAATATGGCCTATATTCTTGCAAAATGTGATATCAGCAGACATGAGTTGGATGTAACTGAATCACAAGTTTTCTCGTTTAATGATATGTGAGGGAAACACTAACGGTGTCATTGCACCAGGGTGAGACCTTTGAGGCCTTTCATTAGAGCCATATGAAATCCGCATTCACGGAATCGCGGACGGAATCGCGGAATTGACCAATAAAAATGGAATCAACTGTAAAACGTGGAATATTGCAGAATTTGCCATAATTTGGACTGAAATTCCGTTTTCGGGAGAACGATGGAAGTTCCAAACGTTCCATCATGGAACGTTTGGTGCAAAGCAAACATGACCGGGACGCTAAAGCGTGTTACAACGCACACGTCACTTCCACACTGTTTCACAACAACACAGCAATTTCCAAGCGTGTAGCTGCTTCGGTATTAACATCATCTAAAAAGCTACGAAATTCCACACTAAACCCTCAATTCAGAGCACAGCAGTATCCGAATGATTTTTATGCCTCCGGCGATAAGTTGTTTTGTAAATATTGTCAACATACCGTGGATTGGACCCGCAAAAATACGTGCGATGAGCATTTAGTTAGGCCTGTCACGATAATCAATAAATTGACTTATCGTACGATAAATAAAAATGGACTCGATAACTTTTCTGAGCTCGATAAATTGCCGTTTACATGCGAGTTTGTTTACATAAGGATGTGACCAGCATTTTAGCCCGGCGGCTGTGGCTGCCAGCCCGGCGCGCTGTGAGGGGCGGGGCTCACACACAGCCATGACACAGCCAGGTCAGGACACTCCGCGTGCAGCAGTGTAGCAACCAAAATCATAATATAGAGACAAGCAGGAGACAACGTGTGACTTACTCGAGGGGAATTTGAAGTTAAATGGAAGTGGTTGCAAAACCTAATTCCACATCTCCGGTGTGGGAATATTTTGGATTTAAGCCAAATCAACGAGGCGAACCTACGGACTTGAATGAGCCGGGCGGTGTGTCGCATTTGTTTTAAAAAGGTAGCAACAAAAGCTAGCAATACGACCAACCTTAAACTGCACCTGAAACACAACCACCCCATTCCGTTTTCCCAGCTGGGAGCAAACACGGCAGCTGGAGATGGAGAGCCCCCACCTTCCCTACAGTTTGCAATCAAAGATGCATTTGCCCGACAATGCAAACATGTTGGTGTTCCTTGCTCGAAATCTTTGAAATACAGATTTGGATATGGCCTGTTGAGGCATCTGGGTGTTTTTATGTATTGTTTTTTTTTGCTTGTGAGACAATGTGTGCTCATATTTATATATATTTATTTATTTATTTATATATATATATATATATATATATATATATATATATGAGAGAGAGAGCTCTGTTTTCCAGCCTGAGTCTATTGATTGTTTTGGTTGTGTGATTTTAATTAATTTGTTATAATTAATGTATTTGTTTTATTATTATATATATTTATATATTTGAATATTATTTCACATTTCATTTGCAATGTTGAATGTTCAATAACAAGTTCTGTTTGAAAGGATGTACTTGAATTATTATTATATATTATCATTATGTCAGTGGTCTAAAATGGTCTTACAACGGTGCGACAATATTATCGTTTATCGCAATAATTTCCAGGAAAATGTATCGTCCAACAAAATTAATTATCGTGACAGGCCTACATTTAGTCTCGAAAAGCCATGTCAGAAACAAGGGAAAACACCGTGCTTCCCAAAACACACCAGCACTTCAAACAACAATTACAGCAAGTACCTCGTCAGCAGATTCAAGACGAGAGTTTGTGCAGGACTTTGTAGCTGTTTGCGCCGAGTCAGACATCCCTTTACTTGAAGCTTATAAGCACTTTAAAATTGAACTGCAGCACTTAAACATTAAAAAAAGACTGTTATATCTTATAAATTGTGGCCATTTATTCATTCCCACTTATTAGACACTATTTCTGATGGTAAAATGAGCGTAAAAAGCAAAATACAGAATTCTGAAATATTAAAATGGAAAAAACGGAATTTTGGAAAAAATAAAATGGAATTTGGAAAATAATAAAACGGATTTCATATGGCTCTACCTTTCATGTGCAAATAAAACTGGAGGCGTTCCTTTGCAGAATATACAGAAGAACTGCAGATCATCAATGCTGCTCAATATTCCTGCTTTATGCTATGCTCAGCTTTAAAACATGATGGAAACAGCACAGTGTTTACTCTACAATGCGATTACCATAGAATGTGTCCAGGGAGGGCTTAAGGGAAATCAGAGGAAATAACAAGTTAAATCTACTGTCACAACCCATTTCTGCTCAGAGCAGCACGCTTCCACACGTCCTCTTCTGCTGTGACTGTGCTCAACTCACTGCCTTTGGACTGGCGTCTTCGAGGAATATACAGCATCCAGTCTTAGTTTAGCCGTCTGATTTCTCACAACTTCGCTCCTATCCCTCCTCCTTCCTCCTAGAGCTTTAGATTGTCAGGGATTTGACGACACCTCACCTCCTACAAAATGATAAGTGACACAATCGAACGGCGGCTGTCACTGTTCCAAAAGAAGCTCACAGGTGAAGGATAGAATTTTGAAGACTGCTTACATCATCACTTTCATCTCATTTGGGGGAAGTTTGGGGATAGCAAAAGTCAGCCAAAGTTTTTTTTTTGGCCATTTGGAAATTGCAGCATGTCTGCAAAGCATTGACCTGGATGAGCAAGCACATTTGCTTGACCTTGTACAGTATGTTAAATATTTGACCTACCTGTGTACCTGTCGGGTTCACCCCTCACTGATGCTCCTGCTGGCCCGTTTCCCTGCTGACGCATCGGCATCAAGGCTTGTCTGTAGCGATTGGTTCCCCCTGAGACGGTGCTGCTATGTCACCGTGACGTTAATGTTGCATAATGTCAGAGGCTGTCTGGTTGCACTGACGTACATCTGATGAGTCATTGACTCAAGATGTAGAATATTCCAATAGATAGCACGCACATGGACAAGGCAAACATTGAACTTGATGTTGATTCAAGGAGCAGCTCAAGTGGATGTGCGTTTATGTTCATGTGAAGGTTGAAGTTGATGTGAAATGGCAGTCGTTGCTCCAACCTTCGCAGTAACATACTTTTACAGCCAATAGGATTATTTCAAGATTCAGATGTCTGTATTTCAGCAGATTAGTTGATTTTTAGGGTCGTTCAGGTCAATCAAAAAATCTTCTGGTTCAAATCAATGTATATTTTCCTTGTGATTAAAACCAACAGAAAATAATGACCAATTGAAGGACGTAGTAGGGAGAGGCTCCAGAACGACTGCAATGCTCTTTGCCATCTTGTTTTTTTCAGGACCTTATTTTTGTGGTATGCAGGTTTGTTCTTTTTCAGAAAATATCTTTTGATAGTGTTTTGGTGCCTAGTGCAGATTGCATGGTGGAGGTTTATTCGAATGAGGCTGAGAGAGCAAAACAGTTTTTTTGAGGAACATGGGTCTTATAATATCCTCCGAAAACTACTATTTAATACAAATATGATTTACAAATTCAGTTTTGAAGGCAGCATAACTGGCAGATGATATTTGGAAAAATCTAAACAAAAACGGAACAACAATAAGCTCCAAGCAAAAAAGCTGGCTACCAAAAATATTAGGAGTTTACCGCTTTGAGATGACAATGTTTCTGAAGTGGCGGTTTCAATTCTGTTTCCACAGAGAGAAAATACATAACAGATCCAATTTACTCCGCCTATATTTTCCCATCCAGTTACACTGCTCCTGCCGACACGGATGATAGATGGTGATGATGGCGAGGACGATGTAGGTTATGATGGATGGTGGATGATGATGACTGTGATAATGGTGATGATGGTGACTGTTTTTATTCTGGACTGCAAAGCACTAGCACTGAGCATCTGAACACCACCCCCAGCCCCCATACATCATTTCCCCTCTCATAGCCTGCCGCGGCCCCTACAGGTGCACCGCCACAACTGCCAGAGTGACCTCATCCGTCCTCATTATGTCCACATCATTACACACGCATGTGCTCGTACAAACTCCACACATGTATTAATCATAAACTAGGCCGGAGTATCTCCAAGGTTCTGGCTGTAGAAAGAGGAAAATTTAGGTTTCATGTCTTTTTCTCCCTCGTCACTCTCTGCCCTTATTTCCTGCACTTCTGTCTCATTCTCCACCAAACCTCTGAACATCTTCCCCTACATCCAGCTTTCAACCCCGCTGTCCCTCCCTCTGCTCCCTGTTATCTGGCAAGGCAGAGTCATCCAACTGAGGTCACTGACTCAGGGTGGAGGTTCCTCCATTTATAGCTCCTAAGAAAGGCCACCGAATCAATTGTGTGCATTAAAGGCCGGCTGGCTGTCAACAGGCCGGGAGCGAGGAAGAGGAGTCGGAGCGGGCCGCCCTGTCAGCTGGAGAAATGGAATTGTATCTGGAGGAATCGTTGGACCGTTCAGGGGAAGAATGGGATCCTCTGTCACTTCTGGTACAATGCATGACAACATCTACTGGATAGGATCAATGGAACAAAATCAGGAAGGTGGCTTTTGCTTTTGTGCTCGCTGTCTTGAAGTAAAACGCAACCCCAGCTCCATTTTGAAATTGAAAAGAAGCATTTTTTGGTAAAATGTGATTAAGTTCTTACACCAGTCACTGGATCATTCTTCTTGTGGAGGTGCTGGTATTTCCCGGAGGGGAGGGGAGAATGGGAGGTGGAAGCAGAAAGATTGGCAGTGGGAATATCATGTAATCCCATTTGGGACGGAGGGGATGCTACCAGGGAAATCCTCACTGGCATATACATAGAGACGGCTGCAGAGACAGGAGGGAATAGGGAAGCAGCAAGTAAACATTGGTGGGAAGAAGGGAAATGTGGAGAAACAGAGTATACAGACTGGTTCGAAAATAAATAGATAATAGAACCGAAGGAAGGAAATGGAACGGAGAAGAAGCATTCACACATTTGTTGTTATCATCTCAATTTAACCTCTGGCGTTGGCACTACAGCTGGCATACAGTGTGTTCAATTATCTCATTCTCTCTTGGATGTGAATGTGGATGTATTTCAGTTGTGTGCTATGTGTCCATCCTGTCTGTCTTTTGTTGGCGATGCCTTCATTTCTTCCTGTCTGCATGATGAATTATTCATGAAGGCCAGAGTGTTGCAGCCATGTACAGTAGAGGAACAGAAAGAGATGGCTGGAACAAAAGGAGGGATAAGAGAGGAGATTGGTGCAAAGGAGTGGAGGCGAAGATGATGTAGGGATGAAAGGATTGATGGAGGTTAAGAGACGGTTGGAAAGCATTGAAAAATAAGAGGAATTGGAGGGAGCTTTGGTTCGAGGCTCAAAGGATCAAACTCTGATTCCTCTCCAAGAGCCACTCCTTATGAAGGCTTTGTTGAGGAGCTGTACAGAGCCACAGTCTGTTTGTTTCAGCTGGATAAGATGGGCTTTTGCTGTAACTGACTCTTTGGCTTCCTCCGAGCAAAATGTATTTGGCAATCAGAGCCAGGGAGTGACGAGTCGAGGGTTTGGAGTGCCAGTTGAGTTAGTCCAGCCATGTGCATCATTTCGTGTTCAGTCAATGAAAGTCAAACCCACTCAGAATACTTGACTTTAATTGTGGACTGTATAAAACATATTAAGTCAAAATAATTTGCGTCTGGATGAACACAACCTGAAAGGATTATGCTAAAGGGAGTTTCAATGGGCATTGTCTTTACAGCCACTTTGAAGCTTATGGGAAAATGAGGTATTTGGTGACTTTTTTGCACCATTGTGCCATCACTCCCTTGTCTTAAAATGCTTAATGCAGAGCTCAAATAGCAAGTGTTACAATCTCTAATTATATACACTATGCCGTGACAGCAACATTACTGTGTAGACATACGTTTCAAATGAATAAGTCGTCCCCCTCTAGACCTTAATAAACAGGCATTTACTTACCTGCAGGTAAATTATAAAATATGTGTGTTTACCTTGGTGTATTTCACTGGATGTGAGGGGACAATCCTGGCATTGTGCCTCAGTGTGAATCTGAATATCTGGTGTCACAGATGGATGTGTGCGTGCGTGCGTGCGTGTGTGTTTTTCACCACTGGTATGGAGCTGTCACTGAGCAGTCGGAGACAGCAGACAGATGGGGAAGGAGGGAGGCGTCTGCAGAGAGCATGTCAACAGTTCCAGCCAGCAGGTTCACATTAGATGCTCAGGTGCTTTATGTAGTGGCGAGACTGGGTTGTCATGAATGGGAAGGGGGGAAAAACCAACAACCATGGCAACCACACAACAAAAAATACAGCCAGACTCTGGCCCTGGATGTTCAGACCAAAACGTACTGCCTCTGTAGATCCTGTTGAGATGGATTAGATATTGGCAGGAAACTAAATGTTAATCTGGTGCCTTTTTGAGTTCATGCTTGTGTTAATAATACGTATCATATATATAAAGTTGCAGCAGGAAAGACTAGCATATACATTTACAACTTTTCAACACTTCTTACATGAATAAACAAAGATGAATTTTAAGCTCAGTTCTAGGAGTGAGTTTCTATTTATTCTTGGTCCAATAACCCCTTTTTTGCCAAAAAGTGGTAGCTATCCCAGTCGCTGAAATTCAACTATCAGTTCAACTATCAGTTCTACTACCTCATTTCATTCAGAAAGTACGCATACTTAAAGCGACCTTTGTTTTCTTCACCTTTGTTTTATCCAGAGTAATCAGTGTGAGAAACATTTGAAAGGAACATTTAAATGACAACCAAAGCATAATCTCTCATTAAAAGAAAATGTGCGTAACAGAAATACACTCAGGCCCAGGTTGGATAAACTCACAGAAGAGAGATGGAAAAAAAAAACGGAAGAAGAAATGGATTGAAAGAAAACAAGGATGGAGGGAAGATGTCTGAGTAGAGGTGGAGTCATAAGAGAAGAATGGGAATAAGCAAAGGAAAACTAAAATGAAGAGACAATACAAGAGGTAGAGCGGGATGCAGCAGGCCAGACAGCAGCAGAAAAGGCAGTAAAACCTTAAATCATTAAACAATAATTTGGCCACACATTGGTCCCTGCTCCTGAGGTGCGATAAAGCTTAATTATCCCCGTCGATGTGCCCGTGTACCTGTGTCGCTCTGCTAGCCCGAGGCACCAGGAGGCCAGTAATGTTCTCATTAGCCCACACCTCATATACCTTCTTTATTCGCAGAGGTAAGACAGCAGCGGTCAGTTCACTTGTTGTACTGTAGCCTGAACATTTAACCCCTCTGTACTCGCCCTTTCTGCCATCATTCTTCAGACCAACCACCTGTGTGGCTTTGTAGAGCTAGAAGCCACCGGATGTATAAGTTAGCCTTTAAAGATAATTTTATTACTTAGATTTGTTTTAATAATATACCAAATCCCATTTTTGATACATATTTGGCCCAGCATTTTTCTAGTATTATCCATTCAATGTGCTGTTTGCATTCTGTACTTGCCCTTTCTTAAAGTCTAGTTGATGTTGTTGCTAGCTCACCTAGTCAACCATACTTGAATGCATAGATCCAGTGATCATTTTAAAACATTTGGCACTTTGTTTGAAATGAATCCTTCTGCCCACTATTTGTTTGGCTGTACTATTAACACAAGGTACATGAGTTACAAATGTTTCTGCCTCCCAAGGTCTGTTTTCTGCTCCCCCTGTGGTCGATGCTCGCGGCCCATAACCCTGGAACGTTCGCTATTTAAATTCACTCGTCATTACCACCAGTAATCACAGGAGATGCCAAAACAACCAGGAGGATTGTATTTTTTTGAGACACTTCACATGCACAAAATGGCTCTATAGCGTAGCCCTAACATAAGCATTGTAAAAAATGAGGCTAACTAGGGTGTAAAAAGAGTCACTCGAGGGTTAGAGCTCCCAGAAACCCCCATGTCCTCCCTTCAGGTTTCCAAGACTACCTTGAATTTCCCCTTATATCTCTTCCTCTCTTTCTCCCTGTCTCTCCCCCTCTCTCTGTGTCTCGTCTCTTGCTTATCCAAGCGTACCGGTACTAAAACATCACCGGGGCTCTTTAATTGGCTCTGTCCTGCAGGAGGAAACGCTTTCTATGTGCGAACACTGACATGAGAGGCAGCGGGGGCCGTGGTGGGGCTGTGTGTGATTGTGTGTGTGTGTGTGTGTGATTGTGTGTGTGTGTGTGGGGGTTTTAGAATGAGGTAATAGGCTGCTTGAACAACTCTCCTCTGGAAGCCCTTTTCATTAGTTGTATTTCCCACAGACCTCCTAATGGATGGAGCTATGTTATCTTCTTTTTTTTAAAGAGTTGCCCCTCTCTCTGCTGCCCAAAGAAAAGGACACTTCACCTTGTGTGTGTGTGTGTGTGTCTCTCTGTGTTTGTGTATGGTTCAGTTTTGAGTACCCTTTCCTCCCCCTGCATGCTCTGCTGTTGAAGCAGAGATGCTGCTGTCTTGGGAGTGGGTGTGGGTTGGAGACCCTCCCTTCTTGTTACATTATTTATCCTTTTTTACTACAAACCATTTCTTCATGTGACATTTCTCCTGGTGATGCTTTGTAGATTAACAAAAATACATGTATCCTTCAGGTTTTTTTTCTGCCTATCAATCAGTGTTATCTACAACCTAACAACATTCTATAAATGGGACTTAGTCTGGAGCTCTTCTCTTAGTTTATACACTGATTGTCTGGGATAACGTGTTTGTGACAAGTTAAAATTTGGTACACACACATTCCATCCCTGTGTCCCCTCTGTGGTCCTTTTGACGTCCACTCAGTTACCAGTCTATCTGCTCCCACCTAGTGGTGGCTTTTGCTCAGCGCAGCCTGTAGGCATTTAGGCCAGGTGAAAGGATTATTTTATTTTAAGAATTAGGTTAGTGTTTCCTTTTTTTTAGATGTTAAAATGTCACCAGAATTTCCTTAGAAGCAAATCCTACAAAGGTCCCAAAACTATATATTTTAATTGTCTCAGAATGAATAAGTAAAAAGTAAAAATGTAAATTGCCTGTTTATTCAGTAGACCTGATAAGATCTTTGTTGTTAGGCTACGTTTCAACAATGATTTATGACAGGAACAACCTTTAACAGTGTGAATTGTAAGTAGTTTGGCTGAAACAGTCCAGGACTCCAGGAGGCTTGGAGGTAAATGATCTGCCTTCTATCAGATCAAGCCAGTGGACTTTACTCAGCGAGAAGAAAAGTCAAGTAACAGAGTGGCCTTGAGCCTTCGACTGTCTGAATTACACAGTGTTGTTGCATTGAATAAGAGCGTCTTGTTTTTAAGGGAAAAACCTCCTATTACCGGGGGCGCACTTTGTCAATGTGTAGTTTTCTTTATGTTCACATTCACTTCTAATACTGCTGATATGCAGCAACCAGTCTGGGGAATTTTGTTAAGTATTTATTGAAGAAGGCTAACATAAAGCAAGTTTGGGTAAATTGTGTTTGAATAATTCCTTAAAGGCATCAACAAATTGCTGATATCTAACATTTTAAGTATATCTTAAGGTGGGATTTTCCTTTTTAAATAAGGATTTCATGTAATAGTATCATACCCACGTACTGTTGGGCTGTGGATGTTTCAGAGCTCTGAGCTGCTGAATGTTCTGAGACTGTGACAGATGAGCCGACGCGGTGGCGGCTAATCCTTTTTGTGTGCAAAAACAATGAGTGTGAAATCACACCATGCAGGGATGTCTTCAGGCAGCCTTTAATCGTGTTAAGGGCCCATGCTCTGGGGGGATTTTGAATCTGCGTGTGCTGCGTCTGCTGTGTGCAAATGTAGGAGTCTCTATAGCAGGAGATCATGTTTAATGTCTTAATTAAGGGGAGATTTATGCAAATGAGGACATTCTATTCTATTACCCTCCAAGGCTGATTTTTATACAATATTTGGGATGGCACAGAGATTCCAGGGCGTTTTCCCAATGAAAAAGAAGATAAGTGATTATGGACTTGCTAAGATAAGAGTTAATTGAATTAAAGTAGCACCCTGGGCAATATCTGCTGAAATGTGATGGTGTGTTTTTGTGTGATTGAAATCAATGCGTATATAGCTGTCGCTCAGTATTAGCGCTACCAGCTTCCACATTTTAAAACATTTTGGTTTTTGCAGCTTGAAACCCTGATAAGCTTTTGTGTTTGGAGAGACTGTTGACTTGCATCCTGGGAAATGTAGTGACTGAGAAGAGTTTGACAAGTAGATAAAAAAGAGAAAAAGAGAGTGCACGATCAATCTCCACCTTTTCACACATACTATTATTGGAAACTGTTCATTTGAATGTGAAGTTGAAGACCCACACTTTAATATTACAGCGCTGCGGAGCTTCATACAATAGACAGTGTTTGGAGGAGACTTCAATATTGACTGTCTGCAGGGGGACGTTTGTTTTGGACTGCAGCTTTCCTGATCAAACCGAGGGAGTAAAACAGGCTGAGGAAGTGCTCAGTTCATGTTCCTTAAGTAGGACATTTGACACGACCTGTGTTTACACAATGTGGTTTAGGTTTAATTCTGGATGAAATGGAGGTTTTAAACTAGGTTGACGTTCTATGCATTATTTCATCCGTATCATTTTTTTCCTGTGTTTAGGTATAACTTTTAGTAACATACTACTATATATAATCAGTGTGTTTATGTTTTTGTACTTATTTAAAGTTACATACAGTTTTTACTTTGTCTGAGACATGAACTAGTTTTATCTTGACCACTGGAGGCCACTGTGCTCCATTTCTGTTGCTGCTTTAACCTCCATGAGTTTTCAGTGACTGCGCTCATCTTCACAGTAAATGTTCCTCTTTCATTAAACACAGCAGACGTACATTTTACAAAGTCTTTTTTACATTTCACAAATTACATTTTCTCAGTTAGAAATAAATCCCATAAAACAGCAATTTCTTCTTTTGAAGCAAATCCCCATTTGAGACAATCCAATATTATCTCTGGCTTTGGTAAAGCCCGCCCTCCACCACCTTTCTTTTGAAAAGCATTGTTTTGAGATCCCTGGGCTGGTATTTGGGACAGTAGTCCTCTTCTTACATGATGCACTCCAAAGAAGTCCCTCCCAGTTTGAAATCCTCCATCCTGCTGTTACAACCTGAAAAATGTCAAATTATGGAAGAAAATAAAAAAATGTTAAAGTTGTAAGGGGGTATTTGTTAAGAATATATCCTCAACACATTTCCTCTTTTCTTTTGCATAGCTATTTGAGAAACAAACCATATCATCACATGTAAGCAAACTACACGTGAGACGCAGACATAATATAGATTAGAAACCATGGTCTCACGATTAATCTTGACTGTCACAGAGACAGTTTGGTGTCCAAATAGCTTAAGGCAACGATAAACAGATTAAGGTGTGTGTTTGTACTGTATGTGTGTCTGGGTCGGCCTAATCTCAGATAAGGTGGCTTTAAGGAGAAAATCTCTGCAGTTTTTACTCTGCATATCAAATGTTCAAAGACTGTTTGAGGTTTGCCCTGAGTTCAAGGTGTGTGTGTGTGTGTGTGTGTGTGTGTGTGTGTGTGTGTGTGTGTGTGTGTGTGTGTGTGTGTGTGTGTGTGTGTGTGTGTGTGTGTGTGTGTGTGTGTGTGTGTGTGTGTGTGTGTGTGTGTGTGTGTGTGTGTGTGTGTGTGTGTGTGTGTGTGTGTGTGTGTGTGTGTGTGTGTGTGTGTGTGTATCCATCCCTGTAATTGTCAGTAAGTGGCTTAGTGGTATCTCCACCCTGTTTGACTGATAAGACTGCGTTCTTTCTACCATTCCTTGTAAGACTGATAAGAATGTTTCTCTGTGGAACAACACTACCTAATCTGATTTGTGCGGGGCACCCAAACACATTACAAACAAACCAGAAACACAAAGTATTCAATTAAAATTGGTTACATTTCTGTTATTCTGTAAAAATATTTAACAAATTGAGACATGAAGGCCTTCAACATGGCCAATCCATCTAATCAATCTTTTAAAAACTGATGTGTACCTTACATTTTGTCCAAACCTAAACAAATATATAAATACCTAATTACCTAAAAACATTATTTTGTTATTTTTATACCTATACTGTAAATAAAGTTTATGCTTGTTTTTCAGCTGAAATTCTTCGTATGTTCTGAAGAATATACCAGAGATTTCTATTTCTCAGTTTATAGTGAAGTTTTTCTGTTTCCTAAAAAGCTATTTTTGCAGCTCTATAAAGTGCACAGATACCCTGGACTCCAACATATCCTGTCTCCCTGTGTTAGCTGGGCATGGCCTGGCAGTCATGTCCACCGGTCAGCTGTGGGCTCATTTGATGCTCTGCTGTCACTTACTGACAACTTAGTGCCAGCAGCTTCATGGGCTCAAACTCAGAAGGCCTCTCAGAGGCTGTGTGTATGTGCTGTGTGGGAGTGTAGCTGCTGCAGTCTATAATAAAACTCTGCCTTTTATCTTGCTGTGGGACGGCACAAATTCAGGTGCGTCGCTGATGCAAAGTCATAAATAGTGCAAGACGCCCATGGACCTCTCAATGTCCTTTTGGGGATGATACCTCGGTCCTGAAATTAAATTATATTCACTCAAATATGGATAAAAATGCATAGCTGTTCACATATTTGTACTTACTTCTAGGATACAAAACAATGTCTAATGCAGAGTTTACTAAACAATAATATACACAGTAGAAAAGCATTTGCTGAATGTTATATTCAGGTGCCCACATTCACTCCATCAGTGTTTCAGGGCTTCTGTCCTGAGTTTAATGGTAACCTTGTGGTATGCCACATCCTTCTTTAATATTTAACATCCATCTTAATCTAAATTCTGCACCTTTCTTCCTTTAGCCTTCAATGTGTCAACATTTTAGTCTCTCACCTCGTAAAACTGTCAGATGTATTTTGTCATTCTTACCCGCTCGTTCTTCTTTTCAGTCTTTCGTGTGTGTGTTGTGTGTTGTGTGTGTGTGTTGTGTTGGTCTTTGCTGGTGGTCCCTTAAACCCTTGGAGTGCACACACACAGCACTGTGTTTACCCAGCAGCCCACTCTCTCCCAAACACTGCTGCCTCTAAATCAACAGGTAATGCACTGACAGGTTGTGTCCACTCTTTCTCTCTTTCTCTTTCTCACTGTTACAGCTTATTTGCGCTCAGCTCTCGGGCTGCAACAGTTTTCTGGAGTGTTAACTCCTTGTATTTAGCTTTTATTGGCAACTCTGACTTAACAACCAAATAAGTCCTTCAGTCACTGCATAGCTGTGTGTTCTGCAGCGGAGGCCAAGCCAAGCAATGCCGCTGCTTTTATGGCTCGAATAAGCAATACAGAATAGTCTGTTCTCTTTGTTTTGTTAGATATTTCGTCAAGAGCTTGATGAGTGGCTCATTTTACTTGGCTTGACTTTACAAATGATACTCGATGTCCTCTTGTCATGCCTGTCTTGTCTACTCTGCGCCTCTCACCTCTGATGCCTCATTACCCGCAGGTCTATTTATACACCTTGTTATCCGTGAGTGAAGCTTTCCTGGCAGGAGGCGCTGAGTGGTGCCAGCCCGGGAAAGAATGCAGGCCCCGGGCCCCCGCCGAGGGCACGGCCCCTGGTTCCGGTCCCTGGAAGAATTGCCACTCTGTCTTCCATAGTTGGTTATGTAAGCAGCTGAACTCCTCGAGCTGACTGTTGGTGAACTCGGATTTGATAACGTTCGGCAGTAGAAAGAGTTGCTATCTAAAAATGTTCTTCTTTTACTTGAGAGGATGAGGAATAGTTCAAATGAAATTGAACTTTATCAAACATGATAGTATACAATTTGGATTTGGAGCACCACGTCTTTTTATTTTTGTATATTTATCAACCATTCACATCTTTGCACCTTCTGCCCTGAGAGAATGTATTGCTTGAATGAAAAGTTATTTAATCGATAAGTCAATTATAAAAAAAAAATAATAACAGGTATTTAATCATCATCATCAATTTTGTAAGTTATTTGTTAAGAAATAATTGCACTAATTGGTTCCAGGTTCGGCGCTGTAAGAATATGCTGTTTTCTTATATTTTTGTTGTTAGTTAAGTTTTTGACTGTTACAACAACACAATGTTAGTTAATGCTCGTAACAGCTTTTAATTTAATCCTTATTTTCAAGGCTCATGAAAGTCAGACTATAGTTTTTCAGTAATCTCACTGCGAAACAAACATACAAACAAACCAAGCCGAAAACATAACCTCCTTGGCGGAGATAACTATTAACCACAGAGGGCTGGGAGTTACTTTTCAGCCTGGTAATAAGTTACTGTAGTATACATCAATCTGAATATCTTCACAGTATGTCATCCACTACAGTCTGCAAAACATCCACAGCCTTTAAAGTACACATGCACATCGATGGAAACCTACTTAGAGTAACTGGGTTAAGACTTCCCTCCAACAGCTGAAACTCAGTAAGCAGGTCAGGCTGAGCGGTGAAGGAGAAACGAGAACATCATGCACTCGTTGGAAGGGATGCTGTCAGTGACATTGTGGAGTATGGAGCAGGCTAATTTGAGGAGAAGGAGGTGGCAGAGGAGTAAGAGGGGTGTTAAACGCCAGATGTTTAGCAACATGGTTCAAATGGAAAATAACCCAAGTGGAACCAAAGTTGTGACGCTGGTTGATTCCCCTTTATGTGGCTTCCCTCCCTCCCACCTCACAAGCTTCCATTCGAGGTTTTGGGGACGTTTTGCATGGAAATTAGGACTCTATCTTGCGTCACTGGCTCAATATAAATAAATCACTGTCTGGAACCTTGCAGCACGTATAGACTGTGTGTGTGTGTGTGTGTGTGTGTGTGTGTGTGTGTGTGTGTGTGTGTGTGTGTGTGTGTGTGTGTGTGTGGGTGTGTGTGTGTGTGTGTGTGTGTGTGTGTGTGTGTGTGTGTGTGTGTGTGTGTGTGTGTGTGTGTGTGTGTGTGTGTGTGTGTGTGGGTGTGTGTGGGGGTGTGTGTGTGGGTGGGGGGGTGGTGTGTGTGTGTGTGTGTGTGTGGGGGGGTGTGTGTGTGTGTGTGTGTTGTGTGTGTGTGTGTGTGTGTGTGTGTGTGTGTGTGTGTGTGTGTGTGTGTGTGTGTGTGTGTTGTGTGTTCTACACCAGTGTGAGGCCATGGCATGTTGCCAGGTTTGTCTCTTTCTCTGCCTCAGAGCGCCTGCACCACCAATCATTGTCTCACATGTACAGTGCCAGCTGTGGAGAAATGGCTCCCTGGTGTATGATGAATAAAACAAAATGTTGATAAAGTAGTAATTGACTTCCAATAAAAAGGAAATAGACTATGACTAACTGCTAAGAGTGATAACCACCAAGGATCAGTGTAGCTCTCTCCAGATCATTTAATGCATTAGTCCACGGCTCCTATGAGACTCAGTGAAGTGCTGTCGCTGGGATCAGCCAGTGAGATCCAGTGTAACACTAGTGGAAGCAGAGGAGATTAGGGTGATCTCCAGAGGCATTTCATTTCTTCTCAAGCCTGAAGCTTCATCCCTTTGCTTTAAAGAGGACAAATTATGTTCATTTTTTACATGTTGTGCCTCGACTGTGACATGTTTACATTCTTTATAGGTCAAAAAGGTATTTTATATTCTCATACTGATATTACTCCCTTTTCACCCTCTGTCTGAAACCAGAGCCAAGTCTGCTCTGATTGGTTAGCTTGCCGGCTCGTTTGTGATTGATCAACCGCTTAGAGATGTCCCGCCTCTTATCCTATTAGGTACAATGTGTTGGAGCGCTAGCCAGTAGAAAAGTGAGTGTTACGAGGTGATGTCACTGTAACAGAAGTAAACAAAGACTACAATCAAGGTGTTTCAGGCAGGGGGGGGGGACTTTGCAGACCATTTACATGCACAACAACCTAAATAACACACTACAGGGAAAGCATTATAGGGGCTCTTTAATATACATGTTTTTTCTCTCGGCATGTCCTTAACTTAACCTTCCTCTTTGACCTCACCAAGTTTTCCGCTCTGCACTGCTGACCTTAATCAGAGCTACCACAACAAAATAACACAGTTAGAAACATTACATTTTGTGTGATTGCATTATGATGAATAATTCTGATATCAACATAACTTCGATCTTTAAATGAATGAGAACAAATCTTATTGTATCCATTCTATTTTGAGATTGCATGGATTTATTTTATATTGCAGCTCATTTTTCAGGAATAATTATGATTTGTGTTTTACAGCTACATTGGAATTTGATAACAGATTGTGGTTTGTGTCGCTAGCAACATTCCCTGTAGGTGTCTATTAACTTTGACCAAGATTTTTGCCTTATCTTAAACAAGAAGTCTTAATTGCTTTCACTTAACCAGAACTTCACTTGATCAGAAACTGCTCTTATGAATATTGTATCTGGTTGTTCAGGTTATTTTGGACCAATAACATGTTTTTCTCATCTGGTCGGAGGACTTGATGACAACGTTATAGTTTAAATCATTGCAGCCTTGATAATAATAATATATCTGATATTTCTGGAAGAGGAGGAATCATTCATGGAGTGTACATTCTTTATTTAGGAATTGTGCTTTTCTTATTATGTTTTTGTTAATAAATATTTTGCAGCATAAAAAGGGTAAACACAGGATCTACTGTCCTTGGCATCCTAATAAGTATGTATGAGTACAAAGTTCACCTAATGTTTTTAAGTATGACGTTTGTAGTCCACTTCTGTTTATTATGTAAGTTCAACATGACATTTGTGTTGATGTACAGTATAACATCAACATGATTGTGTGAGTGACTCAAGTTGTTTCCAACTGGCTGGGAATGAAAAAAGGAGCAGCACGACATCAGTCTAGAAGAGTATAATCTTTTGTTTGCATTTCACCCCATTCCTCCCCTTTTTACTTAAAACACAGCCTGGAAATGTAATATTGAAATAATATTATCCTTAATTTTGTAAAGGACCCCACTCGGGGATCCTTGGTGGTCCCTGAACCCCCAGTTTGGCAACAGCTGCAGCACCTCCAACCACAACATGGCCAGCACTTGCGTCACTCAGGCACTAATAAAA
Source organism: Dissostichus eleginoides (assembly GCA_031216635.1). NCBI lineage: Eukaryota > Metazoa > Chordata > Actinopteri > Perciformes > Nototheniidae > Dissostichus > Dissostichus eleginoides. The sequence continues at coordinate 14,187,057 of CM062264.1, forward strand.
ACATGACAGCCACTCCTTTTCCTTCTCGCTGGCATGTGTCTGTGTGACCATGTGTATGAGTTGTTGGGTTGTATGAGCTGTTTTTAACAGAGTGCAATCCCTGAGCTCAAACCTGCCTTTTAGTTGTATCAGATGAAAAGCTCATTAATATTCTCATTAATTCTTAAGAGGTGAGACGTAATGTGAAATGTAAATATATGTATATACTATAAAAAAAAGAAGTAATTGATCATGTTATGTACGATCCAGCTGCATATCTAGCAGTGTAATACACTTTATATTGTAGTACTGCAGTTGCCTTTATCTGCAAATAGGTATTCCCTTAAATCAATACAAAATAAAACCCACCCGTGGCTGTGGCATTTTAGAGGATTCCTCCTGATGACTTTGATCCTATTGCGCAATAAAGGACCTCAACAGAGACAGTTTTATTAAAAAGCCCAATTACCCCCACAAGAACACATTATTGCTGCTAGCAGTCATGCTCAAGCACATTTTTATTTCACATAGCCCCTCATTAAGGCTTCTTTTCTGTACACTTATATATATATATAGCCGTAGTTAATATGGAAATCTGCTTGGAAAGCTGTGGTAGTGCACTTTCTCTCCTAGCATATGTATATGTATTAGTGTTTATCTCCAGTGTGATAAAAATGTAAAAAGCATCTGTTCAAGTTCAGTTTATATGAAGCAATGCCATCTAGTTTAATTACAGTGTGTTTCAGCATAATGACTGTAGGACCTGCAGTCAGGACTGGTCTCTGCTTCAGTCTGTCTCCATGTGTGACAGGATGTTAGCGCTCTGAGCAGCTTCTGTCAGTTGCTGCCACACTGAGCGCCTAATGAGCAGAAATAGCTCTCCCTACTATTTTCTACGCTTCTCAGCCCGATTCATCGATATGCTGCGGAGTGAGGCGGCAGGTTGCCATGGAAACAGCAGACAAAGACGATTGAACAGGGGTGTGTGTGAGTGAGGCCTCCCTCGAGTAACGGTGGGTGTGTTTGCATTATGAATCTTGAGCACATATAGAAACGACTGTCCCTTTCAGCACTGTTTGCTGGCTTTATGAAGCGCACCCCTTTGTGGACACTGGCCTTAGTCTTTGATCGGGGGATACAATATGGAAGTAATATTGAGCAGGGCTTCAATAGAGCATTGCAGCACAGTTTAAGCCATCTGTCAGCTTTATTTCCTTGTTGAGACACTTTTGAAGGGCACCACAGATTCAAGCCAGTATCATATTTTATGTTTATGGCAGCAGCATTCTGGGAGACATGCATCCTCCTCTCAACTCTGACACCTTTCTCTGTTTGTAATCAACCCAACAAACCAGACAAATTGCAAAACGGTGACACAGCCGTCCATTACTGTGACGGCTGTCATAATGATATTTGCTTTTCACATGGCAGATTTAGCATCTATTGAGCGTGTAGTTCACAGATGAATTTACAGTAATTAGTTTACAGTTATGGCTGCATGCTCACGTTCCTCCTCATTACGTTCCTAGATGATTATTTCAATCACAGCTAATGCTTTTGCCCTTTATTTCTCTACTATGAGTAGAGACTGTGTGGGAGCTTTATGCTCCTTCTGCAGGCTGAATGAATCACTCATAGTTATTAACAAAATGTAAGGACTTTGGAGTCAACACTAAGAACTCATTGAGGGTGGATCTCGTTACTCAATCTAGCTCTTTATGCTGATTTATCTGATAACATTATCGTCATCAAAAAAGAAACAGCACAGCTCGACATCTCTACTAACTCATCGCACCTGATGCTTTTAAAGAGTGATTCCCACATGTATTGGCTTGTGACCCTTTTAAGGTCACATATGTTGCTCACTCTTCAGATTCTTTCATATGAGGTTCAGTTTTACAAGGCTTGAAATGGTACGAAGGTCCAGTAGATAACACTAAAGAACAGGTGAAATTAGTAAGAGTGAACTGTTATCAATTTCCAAAACGCTATTCAATTATATTACATTTGGTGTGGATTAACACACATGCCATCACATTGACTGTATCTGTTTGTACCTTTGCATCCTGCGTGTTCAGTCATACCTTCCACAAGATAAAGGCCTCTCCCGGGGCGGCTGTATATTGAAGATTGGTGGCAGAGAAAATGGTCCTATTTCACCTAGACCAATTCTTAGTTTGATTGGTTTTCTTGTTCAGGTTCAACAGTCTCTCTAAGGGAAAGCTCAGTCAGCCTGAGGCGAAAATACCCCCCCCCCCCCCCCCCAGGATGAATGGCCTCATCAGACACTGGTAGACAGAAAGAAAAAGAGAGAAACTAGAAGATATAGTTGGTATCAAGTACAGAGTGATGGACTACACACTCTTTGTGGAAATGTACATTGTTTCAGCCTCATTGGAAGGACAAGCAGAGGACTCTTTAACCATCTGCATTGTCGGCCATTTAACCATCCCTTGGGAGCCTCCCAGAGACAGAATACGTATCACCTCCTGCGTGATGGAGCTGCATACCGATGGACTACATCGCGTCAGATAGTCTGCATGTTGATCACAGTAATTACTTGTCCTGCTCCATGAGACCCGGTTGGAGATGAAGATCTCAGGAGGAGGAGGGGAGCCGTGCTGATTAAATCTGATGAGTCACGCCTCTCAGCTGTTATGATCATGTACCCATTCTCCCGGCAGCCGCATGGGAACATCGTGACATCTTCATCAAGGAGCTCCTTTAATTTGATTTGCATGTTTCAAATTAACTCTAATTTAATTTTCAAAACTGTTTTGAATCAGAAATGCCTGTTAAATTTGAACCTCAGGTTTGGAGTCATGGGAGCAGATATTGAAGGGGAGGTAATGAGAGAACATCTGTCAAGGACATCAAGAATTTGCATGAACTCTCATAAACTTCTCTGTATCTAATCTCATATAAGAAGAAGGTGGTTGTTGTTGTTGTTGTTAAAGTTAAACCACTCCTGCTGCAAAATGTAAGGCATGATCTTTATCTATCCTTTGGAGTTTCCTGCGGTATTTACAGATAAACCATTCAATAAAAATGCAAGCTAGCTTTGCTACAGTATGCTCTGTGGTTATCTCTGACACTTATAAAGCCTTTTGAGCATTTAAAGCATACATTGGTTGCCAAGTTGTGTTTGCTTCCAACAACTGATCCTCTCTTGGGAATAGAATTGATTAAAAGCAACTATGAGCACTTTGGAAAGCATTTAGTGAGCCGCCTCTGGTTTGCGCCTTTCGCTGTCAGCTCTTACCGTCTATTGCACAGCTCTTTGCGTCTGTACAGTGCAGTGGAGCGGTGCCAGCGGAGCAGAGGTAGAGCTGAGATGTAGCCAGCAGCATTCTGGGACCCACTCCAGAATCAGCCATCAAACCTGCTTAATATGAAAGGGAGTCTCCTGGTGAGCCCCGACCCCCAGTTTCTCCTGGAATGGATGTATCTTTAATTTTGTGAGGATGCTATAACCTTTTTATTTAGTCTGCTTACGACTTCTCAGGGATTCCCTACATTTCCCAGAATGCCTTTCAAGAATTCCTCAGGAGGGAGGCTAGGGCTATGACCAACATCACTGATTATTTACTATGAATGACACTGTATTTACCCCAAAATGTATGCTTTATACCCTAAAAAGTTCCCTCAGTGTAATGTTGCGTTTTATGGAATCAAAATGACCTTACACCTGCTTATTATGAACAACATTCATCGAAAATAAGTATTAACTGTGAAAATACTGTAATAGTACCAATTGAAATAGAATTAGAGAATGTTCCTATCCAATCAACATAGCAGAATGATCAATGATATACTTAAACACAGCAGTTGATCCCCCTTTCTCTTCTCAAATAGCATTCTCTGTGTATAATTGTTAAATGTAGGGTTAAAATGGAAGCTATAAAAAAGAAGCTGAGGAGCTTTTATTCTTATGGATTGACACCATAACTTGACATTTACCATTGATGGAAAAAGATAACCTGTTTAGACTTGTTTCTTTACAACAAAGCGTCCCCAGGAGAGCCTTTATGTGCCTCATATTAAAGCCCTAATTCAGCTTCTGTGTATATGTGAGGTCATTCCTTCTGTCCCCTTCACCTCCCTGGGGAGATATAAAGTCCAGAGCTCAGCAGTAGCCGGGGTCAGGGTGATGTCACCATCACTTGGCTTTAGGGCGAAGACACAAAGATGACCCCGTTCGGCTGCCAGTAATATCCTGGGCTTTTGGTGGGGTTAGTATGGACCAAGGATGAAACGGGATCCCAGTGAAAGCATCCATACTTTATGATCCAATATATACGTGTTATGGCTTTTTCCCCTGGATGCCCGGGATTATCTGCTGTCACTCTGGTTTTCCTGCCACCGGGTGCCTGCCCCCCTTAGGGCAATGTAAATAATAACTTTCATAACGCTGTGTTCCAGTGGAGCCACACATCGACACAATGATCCGCTGTGTGTGGCTTCGGTTGAGCCGGTCAACCTCTCAGGTAATGGCGGAGTATAAGCTGACCACATTGAAGCTGACATTCATTCTTTCGTTTTCTCCTCATGCGTAATCCCACTGGGCAGAGATACTCCCTGTACAGGTTGCCAGTTCATTGCACGGCAACAAGTTCACATGGGAGGCCAATATGAATACAAAGCTGCTTTCCAAACCCACAGTTTCCAGGTTGGAAATCTATGAAGGAAATACTTGATGATTTGAATCTTTATTTTATTCATAAGGAGTCACTTCCCCCCTCTATTTGTTAAATAACCAATCTTTTCACTTATAACAACCATAACTTTCCAGAGCTTGACATGTTGCACAGTAAACATGGTGAGTCATCTATCAGGAAAATCTACACTCCGATTCCCTCCTCCCTCATCAAGCCCTTTAGGAATACTTTCCTCTTCTCCAATGAAACCAATTATTCCAGAGTGCTGCTCAACAAGGAAAATAAAGGAAGCGTGTCTCCAGCTTCCTCTCCGGTGAATGAACCAATCTATTATTGGCCCACGTGATTCAGCCTAGTATTGAGATAGGGAAATGTTATTGTCCAAATAAATTCATTCAGGCTGCAGAGAAGCGAGCGAGGGTTCATTTAAAATCCCTGCACGCTCCTCTGCTGCTGCCAGCGGACGCCAGCTGAATAGATTCTAAAAGCTGCCTCAGGGCGACTACCAGTGGAGGGTGGATGGTCCCAGTCCGCAGAGAGGCGCTTGACAGTGAGCTGCTCTTATACTGTTTCATCTAAACTGCTCATCAAAAGTTTTGCATCACTGCGGCTAGTCGGAGTTAATGAATTTAATTAAACTAAAGCAGGCTGCTCTGAATACTGATATGCAGCTGCCTGTAGAGTCATTCTGCTGTGCTGTTAAACTGATTACGCAGCAAAAGAGGGGATTCTATGGATAGAGCGGTGTCCTTAATTCTAGCATGGTGCATTTGCATCATATCTAATAATACGCCTTGTCAGTGTGTGGCCATCAGCTTTGACTTTTTTAACTGAGCATTTTATGCTATTAGCTATGAGTCTTAATTATTACTTTCACTTACAACTTATTTGCAGCATCACAAATGGCTACACCTGGTAGGAAACATGTTTTTGTTAATCAACATAAAGAAAAAAGTATGGTTAGAAAATGGTAATGTTAGTCAAAAAATAAATAAATCATAATGGTCTTTGATAAACATTAGAGAAATTCACTGCTGACTTGAAGTTAACATTTGAAGTTGTTTTTGAAGTTATTTTTGGGTCTTTTTGCCTTTTCTTAGACGGTACAGAAGACAGGAATGGGGGGAAAGCGGGGACGACAACCAGCAAAGGCCTGCTGGTGATGTAGCATTTTCTGAAATGCTGACATGTCGAGCTCTCAATAAAATGTCGATTTTCCTGTGATTTCTATTTCTATTACAGCATTTGACACCTTCACAGATTGGAAATCCAAATCCTCAGAGCAGTTTGTAAAAACATTGGTTCAACTTTAAAACATAGTGGTCTTATTGTACCGCAGTCATCCTCAGGCAGGCTGGTGCTTATGTGCTCCTCCTTGGGAAAGTTAAGCCCTAGTTAATAGAGAACGAGAGGGAGATAGGAAGACAGTGCGCTGAACTGGGTCACCCATGATGGTGATGGAGGGAGCAGGAGACGGAGGAGTAGAAAGCGATGACAGGACAGTAACCGAGAGCATTTGCGGCGAAATCCTCGGGGAGCGATCTGCCGCTCTCATCACCAAACAAACGATTCAGCCACGAAACGCGCTTACCACCTCATATCGATGCTTAACGCCGGTATGGGCTGTGTGTCTGTGTGTGTGGCTTCTCTTAGTGTTTGCTGTGAAATTGGACCACAGGGGATGCAGGATAAGTTGAGGAAAGTGTCTCATGATGGACATTTCCAAGGTTTGTGTGTGTTTGTGCACAGACTTCTATGTAGTTTGTTTGGTGTTTGTGTTTGCACGAGTGTGTACTAGTCTGTTAGTGTGTAGGGAGGGGAAGGAGCTAGCAGCGACGCTGATGTGATCTGACATGGTTTAGGCTTGGAAAGGACGCTTCAGGCCTCTGTGGCTCCCAGTGCAAACCAGCAAGATCCAAACCACTATTTCTGGTCGCTCCCTCTATCTTTCTATTCTTGCTTCTTTTCCCCTAAAAGCATCTCTCCGTCCAGCTCCATCCTCTTTCCCTCTGTTTGTTGAGGCATTTAGCCTTTAGCCATCTTGCGGTATCATTTCATGGCTACTTGGAAAGGTTGTCTTTATCGGGTTGGCATCTGCATGTTTCTATCCTGAAATTCTTTGTCCTTCTCTTTTGTATCTGCCACTGACTCTCCATGTCTATCTCCGTTTCAATGCTTGTCCACTGTCAGCTTGCTGTGCAGTGATGAGAAGGTGCAGGCATGGCCTCTTTTATCTGTCACAGTCACTTTACTCTGAGTAAATCCGCTGAGGGTAAAGGCAATCCAAGGATATCCACCATCAGATGTCAACCAAACGGAAACACCCAGCAAAGCCTCTTTTACAAGTTTTAACCGTTTTGCTAGCTTTGCTATGGCTATGTTAAACACCCAGGACTAGTGGGCTTTAAAGGGACTACAAGGATTTTAGACTTTGTGAACAGTATACTAGTCATGTTGAGTACTACGCAGCATGTGAAAACCTTTGTATATAACTTACATTATATCCAGTAAATTATACTGAACAATGTTCTATGGATGTATCACTAAGTGCCAAGTCAGATACATCAATTACTGTACAACTTGGATGTAAATGTGTCCACTATTTACAAGTTGACAAAATCCACGCAGCTGCTGGCAGATCAATACAAAAAACGAAATACTTGAAATTACGTGAAATAATTAATTATTTATACAACATTATATTTTGTCCATTCACCTGTCTGTCCATGTATGCCATTTACTTGACAAAATAAAAAGGGAGAAAAAGTCAATTCAATGGCGTTTTTCTCAGGCCTGAAGGCAGTAAAAGCAGCACACATTGAACATGTTTTTCAACCTTCTGCATTCTCTGAATGTTCAGAAGTCCGAATTCAATGAATGTGCGTTTCAGACTGTCAGTATACAAAGAAAACGCTGCTTCTCTACGGCCTTCAGTGCTTCTCTTTGGAGAGTCCTGCCCAATCCATGCCCCTTGTTGTCATCACAAGGATAAACACACTCGTCCTTTATGTTTCCTTTTCCCTCTCCTCACCCCGTGTTACTGTATGTAAGGCTGAGTGTTTGGATCTAGGTTGGCATTAATACTCTACAGAAAACAGGATTAGCAGAGAGCAGAGAGTGGGCGACGTGGAGCGGTGCCTTCCTGACCCGGCAGGCTGTCGGAGGCAGACCGGGCCCACTCACTAAGCTCTTTAAAGGATTGCTTACTGATAAAGAACACAACTTCTAATCTGATCTCCAGATTGCCACTGTCAGAAACAGTAGAGGTGCATTTAAAGTGGCACCTGCTGCAGGATAAGCACCGCTGGCTATAACTCAACAGCAAAAGAGCTAATACCTTTGGTCGAACGGGTAGTCAAGGACATTAGGATTTAAATGTGAATGATAGAAGCTTTGATTCAAAATGCATTTCTGTATTTAGATAATTACATTTTAATAATCCTGTTTGGATGATTTGCAAATTAAGGAAAGTCATTCTATATTATACTGGTGTGAGAGTTGAACATTTGGACCTTCCAGGTAAAAACTGAACTAAAATGAAATCACAATAAATGTGTTTGAAGAACATATAAAAATAAAAATATACATATTTTGTACTATTTACAATATACTGTAAGGCAGTTAAACCAAGTAATAAAAAAAACCATCTGTATAGTATGTTTGTACCAGTTTCTTAGAGTTCAGTGTCATGCAACTAGATGTTTTCACCAAGAGTTAGTCATTGCATTCGAAACATTACCTATAATAAAAATCTTATTTTGTTAAATTAAGAGAAAACTGAAAGAAAATAAATGTTTCTTGTTGCATCTGTATAGATGGCCTTCCAGCTGGTAAAGATTTAGAAGTATGTTTTAAATAAAACATAACCTTTTAAAAACAAAGTAAGGACGCTAAACTTGTAGCAGTTAAATCAAATCCCACGTAGCACTTATAAATCTTTTTATCTTCAGTTTTATGAACCAGTGTTTTGGCACCTGTTGCTTTCTTCAGAGAAGGTATTTTATTCTGATAGTAAAATCTTTTTCATTCAACACTCTAAAAGAATGTGTTCTCTTTTTATTTCTTCCATCCATGAAACTCGATTCTGTTGAAGCAGTTTTCCCTGCAGTGCACCAGTGTAAGGAGGATGGAGAAATAATGTGTGGAGTCAGAATCATCACAGCCAGATGTGCTCATGTTGAGCCGTGAGCGAGGACGGTGTGGACCTTTTACATTTTGTTCTGGTGGATTACCGCTGGCATCTTCCGTCATTAGAGTTCGGCCAATTAGCTGCTCAGAATAGTAGTGCTTAAATGATAAAGCTGCTGTTAGCTTTTGTGTTAGTCCATTGCAAATTAAGCTCACTACCAACAGCCCATTATTAGAAACAACATGTGCCCAACCGTGCACATGCAAACCACATTGTAGTTTCCTCCATACGTCCGTAGTGCCTATGCAGGCTCTTTGTTTTATTCACCGGCTTGTGGTGCAGCCCGTCTATTAGAAACATCCCTGCCAACCTCTGCCAAATTAGAGCCTTTAATTGCCGTTCCATTTTGTGGCTCGGAGTCAATGTGTTTCCTCTTCCCAAGCTGTTTGGCTTTGAACATTTAAAAGTCCTGCATTAAAACGTAGAAGTTTTTCTTTTTGTTGCGTTTTTACAACATTTCATAAAATTCCGCTTACAACCCTTGAGTTTCCATCAAAGCCTTAAGGCAGGAAATGAGGCCTTCGTCTTGATTTCCTCCCTCCCTAACCAATATGCCTACAGAAGGACTCTTATTTGTTGTTTGTGATGCTGTTAATTTCCTGTTTGCCTTTGAGGATCCTTTCTAGAGAATCGTGTGTGTCCTACGCTGTATCTTCTTAGTCGTCGCTAAACATCTTTGTGAATGCATCACAAGTTTCCCCCTTGTTAAACAGGTGTGCGTGCACTTCACATTTAGTAAGAATTGGCCTGTTTAAAGTTTTACTGGCTTTACATCACCGTGCAAACATCATTACCTATCAAATGGAAGCTGTGAGTAAATGGGGCTAAGCTGGGTGGGCAGCACTTGGCAGCACATTTAGCCTTGGCACCCCGCAGGCAGAAACAGGTCATAAACATTAAGGGTGGCTCCCCAATGATTTCCGCTGGTCCAGGGCCAATCACACCTCTCAGTTTCCTGATGCACTTTCTCAAGTTCGCTTCAAACTTGGATTAAATTTGACTTATTTATTTCAGCGTGTTGTTTTCCGCTATGCCAAAGTAATTCATGCCACAATCAATTTCAAGTGTGCGATTCTGCAACATCAGGCATTCCTCATAATCATTTTGCAGGTTTTTATGTGTTATATATATATTTTTTTATGACTTGCATATACTTACATCATTAAGCGCATTAGAGGTTTAACAGAGGTATGGGAACGAGTCGATAAAAATGTATTTTTTATCCATTCCTGTATTGGAATTATGACTGCATTTTTTTCATGAAATGCAATGTTATATGAGGGCTAAAATTAATGGATATAACAGATTCAAAATCTAAAAGTGTATGTAAAAAATGTACTTTGGCCCATAACTAACATGTATACTTCTCCTCTTTTCTCCTGCTCCCCATTCGTCCTTCCTACGTGTTGCTGTGACCTTCTTGTTGCAGGTAAGAAGTGCTTTTGTTCGTTTTGTTTCTCAGTCCCGTGTTGTTTCCTTTGCAGCGATCTGGTTTCAGATTCAGCTGAGTGTGAGTCTCTGTCAAACACTGGGTCTCTCGGCAGAAGCTCACATATGTGGGCCAGATGGAGGTTTGAGCACGGTGAGAGAATGCTGTGAGACGAATCTTAAAATGTGTGTGTGCATACTCTGTGCTTAAACATTGACGCAGCCATCTGTGCGCATCAGCGTGTGTACAGTGCATGGTGGGTAGTACGCAGCCACAGGGGGCTTTTAGGGTGTTCCTGAGTTCAGTTTAAAGAAGACTGCGCTACATTTTGGTCCAGGTTTTGTAGAATTAGAAAAAGGCTCTAAAATGAGACGTTATATATGTATAATATACAAATGATAAAGTAAGTTAAACACCTAGGTTAGGTTAAAAATCCAAGCCACTGTATATAACAGCTTCTCTTTTCTATTCTCATTGTCTTTCCTGTCTTTTCCACTGTGCTGTTATATCAGACAAAATGTAACAGTGTTTTCTTTCTACATTGTGCTGTGTTATAAGGGCTGACTATTTTCAAGAATGTGTGGTGAGCAACAATGTTGAGAATGTTTTGCATTTGAGAAACATTTCTTACTTTATCATTTCAAGGTTGTCCAGTTTGAACTCGCCTTGCCCGTGGGATGAGAAATACTCAACAAGTCCTTCAAACTAAACAACAAATTAGTTTTTAAATATCTTCCAAAATGTTTTATATAAGCATTTCCCGATCTAATTCTGCTAAGGTTGAGGTTTGACATTGACTTTATAGAAAACTAAAAACAAAGGATAGTTGCAGGCTTTAACAACCCATGCCCCCACCCAAACCTCTTCGCTATATGTATACATGTTTTATCTAGTATCGCCCCTGCTCCTGAAGGAGAAGAGCTATGAGTCACAAAATGTTGTGTTTTTAACTGAAATGTACAATCTTTTTTTTAAGTTTGTTAATTCTACATGTTTTTGATCTATTTGACATCCTCTTTCACACAGCAGGATAATTCATGTATGATATTTGCTTTGTTGTCAGTGGCTCACTTTCTACATTTAATATCTAGTTGCAATAGTTTAGTGGTTATATCGGTTTCCAACATACTGATTATATTAGTGGAAGGTGGAGACTTGGAATGCGCTGCAGGACTCGCTTCAGATATTGATACCTTTTTCCACCGTGAGAAACTCTTACCATTTGGATCCATTTGAACAGAAATGAATCCAAGCTGCTGTTCCATATCAACTTTTATACACTTTTCACGCTTACATGCAATGACTGTTTGATATTAGTCCGAATTTTGGGTGGAGTATCTTTAAATGTTACTGCCCTTTTAAACAGTGCAGCTCACACTGTGTGTTGGAGCCATTCACTGTCTTGAATTCTACATCTGCAACAACTCAATCTGATGCTGTATTAAGGGTCTGGTTGAATTTGGCTGACAGAAAAATATAATAATTTGTTCAGTTCCATGCATGACCGAAGATTTCTTCCAACAATACCTGAAGTAAGCCTGAAATTATGCAACGGTCAGATATTTATACACACACAAATCACAGAGCATCTTATTTCTGCACTGATGAGAATTCATGCCACATACAATACTGGCTGTTTTGTAGCGTCCTATGAATAATGCATAAGTGCTTACAATCACCTCGATAAACCTGCACGAAATATCCAGCACATTGTTTGGTGAATCCTATTAGCATTTTTTATCCCAGCGATTCACTAATCCATGATCTCTGCTCTCTTTAGCGCATGCTTCAAGGCTGCCATTATCGCACTTTCCTTCAGTCACCCCAACCTCTCTGTAAATACATTTTTTAATGTTTAGGTCCCGGAAACACATCAAAATAACTGTTTATGCTCTTTTATCTTTTATGTTTTTATTTATTTGTGGCAGTCTACTTTATCTAGCATTTCAAATGCATTCTGGTTGCGTGCATCAACCAACATTCTATTACTAATATCTGTCTGCACTGCATGACCGGGCTTAAAGCTTGTGTAGATGTGGATGCCTGAGATAGGGGAAATGTTTTTCTGCTGTATTTTTCATCTTCATTCCTGCATCCAAACCGCCACACTAATGAGCCATTAGTTGTTTAAATGTGCTCTAGATAGTGTTTTTGGATAGGGATCAGTGTGGATGTATGGACTGTATAATTAGCTGTGTATTCTCATGTGGATACACAGATCTGGGAGAAATATGTCAGAGCAAAGGAGGGTATTTATATGCACGTACATTTGGTTTTGTCTGACTAAAGCCAACCTGCTTAAAAGTTGACAAATCTGAAACAAAAAACAGGGCATCAGAAAATCGAGAGAAAGCTGAAATATTACAGAGTAAGAAAGTGCTAATGAGGTAAAAACGCTGAAAATCTGGACTAGTCTCTTTTCTATGAAATCATTCCATAGGTTATTTGAGGACAGCAAAGACTATTTAAATTACTGAAATGCGAACTTTGGTTGTGAGCAACAATTACATTTTTATGGCATTCGGCTTTTGTACATAGCATCTATATAATAACAAAACGTTGTACCATTTGTATGTTATAAAGAGAGAATTACATGATGGACCAGTTTGACAGATGCTTATGTGGCTTCATGTAAATATATATTTGCATAATACATTTGATGGAAACTCTGATCCTCTTTATATTTGATACAACTACCGCCCAGATGTTCTCAATGTTTTCCAATAGATTATTACATTAAAGGGATATCAAAAGACAGATGACATACACTTTGTATTGTACATGCGTTTGCAGACTAGAATGACTGACCATCTATATGTCAGTGTCCTGTCAGCTGTTTTGGTCTACATTTCTATTTCTGTTTCCTATAACTTCTTCTATTCCTCAATGTTTTCTCAACCCAAATGTGTTCTTGACTGTCACCCTTTTCTGTCATATTTCGTCACTAAGAAAAAAGCGGTAAGTGCTTTTGTGTCACAGAAGTTGTGGGTAATTGCTATTTCAGCCCCGGGGCTCACATAACACCGACTGGTTTATTGCAGCTCTGTTACGTGATGCCATTTCTTAATCCCTCTCATATTGATTATTCTCTTTCCCCATTAAGGATTGTGATGTAGTTGAATGCCACTTGCTGAGATTTGGATATATAGGCCAAATATTCTCTTCTCAGCAGCTTTTCTTGAACACTAGAAAGCATAAAGGAGGTCACAACAGCTAATATTGACAAATGAACCTTAAATATAGGATTTGGAGCATTTCTTCACATCGATGCTCTGAATAATGCTCTCGAACATTTGGTGTCCTCTCCTTCACCCTCATCCATTCATGTAATATTAACCACTGTCTCCTTTGTCAAGTAAGTGAGGCAAAAAAGTAACAGAAGCCTTCATTTTTAAAATGTTACAAGAAAAAGAGAAGAGGCTAAACTGTTGTGTAATTACTGCTCGAGGAAAAAAAACGAATTCTACCTTTTGCTAATAAGTATTAAATGAGCTATTAAAACGTAAGCCTATTGAAGCTTGATATTGCTGGTTAACTATGCAGACTTCAATAAGAAGTGACTGAGGAGACAGTTTAAAGTGTTTCTCTTTCATTGTTTCCACCTCAGGCCAAAATTCCCTTTTTCATATCTAAAGTAGGGCGTGAGATCACATGGGCAGATTCTCTCCACATGTCAATGCACAAACACACACACACACACACACACACACACACACACACACACACACACACACACACACACACACGTAATGTGAGACAGAGGATACAGCTGCACCCAAACAACAGTCTCCCTGCAGTAAACTGGGGTGACAGATAAGAAATCCAGGGAGAAGTCAGCACAGCCCCGAGGTGTGTGTGTGTGTGTGTGTGTGTGTGTGTGTGTGTGTGTGTGTGTGTGTGTGTGTGTGTGTGTGTGTGTGTGTGTGTGTGTGTGTGTGTGTGTGTGTGTGTGTGTGTGTGTGTGTGTGTGTGTGTGTGTGTGTGTGTGTGTGTGTGTGTGTGTGTGTGTGTGTGTGTGTGTGTGTGTGTGTGTGTGTTGATATCTTTGTCTTTGTGAGGACCGATTTCAGTTGTCGACCTTGAGAATTGAGGACAATGTAGGAATGTTAGGACATTTTGTCAGCTCTTCAGGAGACCATTTTTATTGTAAAAGTCTTGGTTTTAGAGTTATATTTAGAATTCAGGATTAGTTGATTGCCATTAAAGGCATGAATGTCAAGTGTAAAGCCGGTATATATTTCTGAAAATCAGTGCAATTACGGCATCAGTTTGTCAGCATGACATGGTTTAAAACAACTTGGGTATAACTTTTTAGTAGTTTTTGCCATCATTCATCTGAATAATAATTACATTGAATTCACCATTGACCATTTGACAAGTTATTTGCTAGATCTGGAAATAATGGTTTAATAAAAAGCTGTCAGATACAGATAGTGGCACAGTTGGAGACTAACTACAGCAAAATTATTCCCCAATCCCAGTTTAAATACCAACTTGCTGCTTCAACTCTGATCTGCTGCTTTACTACATCTATACAACACATAGTTTACCTTGTATTAAGGGATAATCTCTGACATTTTGACGCACTTTCTGATTTTCATCCAACTAGAGTGGTTTAGATAACCTGGCTGTGTGGCTGTTCTACACACAGATCAGAGCTTTGATGATTACAATGTTGTCACATCTGATAGGAATGACGGCCCAAATGAAGTACTTTGTTGTAATATACTGTCATTTAAAGTCTGAACTAAATGGATCGTAAAGATAGATGTAATTCGCTGTTTGTGTGCGTGTGTATTAAATTATCTGTTGCCTTTAATCAGACCAAACTCAGCTCACAGTGATGACCTGTGTGTCATGTGACAGGAAAGTGACAGGATGTCATTACACTACCACAGAGACTAATTTAGACACACACACACACACACACACACACACACACACACACACACACACACACACACACACACACACACATGGCAGAGCTGGGCAAGGGCACACACTCAGCAGGATCCTGACTGTCACTCAGACTCTCCCCTGTCAGTTGTAGTTAAATTTAATTTCATGTTTCAGAATCAAACAGGATTTGTTCCCCTCCTCTGCTCATTCTGTTGAGCTGATTTGTGTTGATTATGTAGCAGGTGTGTTGTTTATACGGGTGTGTGTGTTCTAACACTGCTGTATGCGTTTTGTAACCCAGTGTCACTTAAACCATGCAGTGCCCTGCTGGGCTTCATGTACTCTGCTCCTCTGCCCCCTGCCATCAGGCCTTACAGCTTTGCACTGTTCATTATTGTGTGTGTGTGTGTGTGTGTGTGTGTGTGTGTGTGTGTGTGTGTGTGTGTGTGTGTGTGTGTGTGTGTGTGTGTGTGTGTGTGTGTGTGTGTGTGTGGTGTGTGTGTGTGTGTGTGGTGTGTGTGTGTGTGTGTGTGTGTGTGTGTGTGTGTGTGTGTGTGTGTGTGTGTGGTGTGTGTGTAGGTCAAGTTGTAGATCCTGCGCTGTCACTGTGGAAATGTCAGGCCATTGCTCCAGTTAGTGCAGCTCTTGTCAGTGAAAGCACACTCGTTCTGCTTTGCTAACTCTGCTAATGAAAAAAAAACAAGAAAGAAAAGGACTGTGTGTGGGGAGGGGGTGCAGTTTGATTTGATTTGCTGTTTGACTGTTTGAAAACATACATTTTGGTTTCATATTGAAAATTGATAAAAATCTAATATGTTATTATTAAATACAATACAGCTTTATTTATAGAGCACTTTAAACCTACAGAACAAAGTGCTGTACAGGCAAATAAAACAAAACAAAAACATACAAAAAGTAACACAGCACAGCTCACACACCATAAAACAAGTACAAGTAAAAACAATAGACAATTTAAAAGCGATAAAATCAACGCTCTAAAAGATGTTAATACGCTAAGGAGAAGAGGTGGGTTTTAAGAAGCGATTTAAAAGCAGGCAGTGTGGCTAATAAAATGGTTAATAAACCAGATTTATTTTCTTAATCTTTGATTTAAGTCTTTGAGCTACAGATCTGTGGCAAGGCATAAAAACAAGGATTTAATTTAAGAGCACTGCATAATAAGAGGTTTCATATCCCACTAGTAGTGTAGGATTGCCTTAGTGGAAATAATTATAACTATGAACTATGTTCAGATGGGCAATAGTACAATACAGTTGGGGAAATGCTTCTCATTCATTCAGACTATTGCGTTGGCGCAGCAGGCTTGGTGGCAAAGAATGAAATGCATGCATATAAAGTTCAACTTGAACCAACTTTTGCTGCAACAAAATGTACAGTTACTCATATTGGCAAATGCAAGAAAAGCGTGTTTCTACTGCTTACATGGCGATGACCAAGACTGATGGTAGAATGACTTTGAGGTTTATCCAGTAACTTTCCAGAACTGTAATATCCTGTCTCTATAGTGAAAGTCTTTGCTGTGTTTTGGCATCTGATAAGCCTTAAAAAACAAGGATACATTCATTAAGCTAAACTTCCTTTACACCTAAAGCAACACGCTCACACTTGCATTTTTATATAAAGATCTTAGGGTCCCACTATACCAATATATTGATAATTCAGTACTATGCAGTTCATATATTGACATTAATCTCTACAGAGGCTACACAGTTCACAGCAAACACCCACCATCTACCCCACACAAATGTTTATTATTCTTAGAAGAAATGCAGTATAAACACACAGCAGAGCAGGCAGTGGGTGTCCTAGTTATTACCGCCCATTCACAGCCAAAGCGGCTCTATTATTAGACTGCACTGGACTGTCATCAGGTATCTTCAAAGGTTGCTACATAAATCACATGTGACTGTTTTTGTTCCTGCTGCGCTGTGATCTGCGAGGGTCTGGGACACGCTTTCCATCACAGAGGATAGTAGGAAAATAATGGAAGTTTCCCTTGTTATGTTATGCTGTGATCTGTATGTTTTTCTTCTTTCCATTATTTTCAAAATGACAGATTGACATCTGAGGCTAGGGGGGTGGAATTAATGTATTTTCCCATATGTTCCAGTCAGCGTGTTTGGATGTCCGGATATGGGTGTATTTTCTATCAGGGAGGCTTTTCACAACACCAGTTACAGCTTAGTCAGTAGTTTATGTTGGGGTGAAATATCTGTGGCCTGCAGTTAGTTGTTATCATAATGTAATTAACCAGAATAGACATTAAACCAATTATATTTCCAAGATGAACATAATTACTGAGATCTGCAGAATACTGTTAAGTGCTTGAGGGCGCAAATAAACAAGTGCAAAAGCTCCGAACAGTATGTGAATGCACCACACGTTCACACACACAATCTCGCAAACAGCCTCTCGAAACGAGTGGGGACATTTGTGGTAGTCCGACTGACCAATTTATTTCGATGTAAAATTATGAATTTTTGTTGGTCAGAAAAAACCGTGTAATCCACCAGGCACTGCTTGACTGGCTGGATATTGCAAGTCTTCAATAATTCCTAAGCAATGTTTAAATCACAGCATTACTCAACATTGATTTTAAAATAAAGCTGGCTTTGCAAATCTATAGTAACATAAACTGTTGCAAATATTTAGACCCTCAGCATCACATGACTTTACACACACACACACACACACACACACACACACACACACACACACACACACACACACACACACACACACACACACACACACACACACACACACACACACACACACACACACACACACACACACACACACACACACAAAACTAAAACTACACTAAATCATAATCAGATGTAAGTATTTACATAATTTTGGATGAATGTAACAGGATTAAGATTAACATACTAAACACATCCTCTCCTGGATTAGATCATTTCTCCTTCTCTAATTCAATCTCCTCTGGTTAGCTGCATGATGAACTGAGGTGATCTTTTCACATTGAACTTGAATACTGGAAAGTGCTTTACAGTTGTTAGTGAATCAGCCGTTCTCATGTCTGTAATGCTGGTCATCTCTGGTCATTTGTTTGGTTTGGATTGTGGGAGGCAGCTACAGTGTTTAACATGCTTTCTCTCTCATTTCAAGGAAGCAATCATTTCAGAGTAAATGACATGGTAAATGGAGATTTTAAGACTTGGATTTCATTGCTACAACATTTTGTTACAGATGATCATAGTCCACAGAGGATGCATCTTTAGCCCATTCTTTAAACAGATTTGAGTTTCTGCAGTGTAATATCCCAACACTACAACATTACTCTTCTACTGTAGTGCTTAGGGATGGAATTTAATACAGATCTTCAAGTTTCCTTTAAGAAGTATCATACTAACTTTGGTGCTTTAAGTACTGATTGACATTTTTTGCCAGAATATGGATAATCAATACATCATTTAGCGTCCTTAATTACATGTTCAAACATCTTGACTTTAATTCAAAACTGCATGTCAATTCTTCCCTAAAGAGAAGAAGGAAGAGTAGAAAATGCAATCCCTTCCTTATCCGGTCTTTTTTTCTTTGGTTCTGCAGCAGGATTTGAGTCAACATCTTGGCAGCCCTCACTAAGCCTGCTGGGAGTCAGGCTGATCTGACATCGTCCACTAATTGGCCGTCCTCGTATTTAAAAAGTGAAAGCTTAAAAGAGTCAGAAGAGGGATAGAATACAGAGAGGATAGTCTATTAATACAACATGTCAGCTCCTGTTGCTGTTGTACTGTACTAACCCCAAAACGCAGCAGCAGCACTTGAAGCACGACCTGGTTTAAACATTTAATTAACAAATAAAATATTTGCAAATATGCAATGCATTGCAGCCCTACTCCGATCACTAATATATGTAGCAATTGGTGTTTCAGTAATGTACAACTTAGTAACATTTCTGATGGTGAAATTAGTGCATCTCAATGGTCCATAGTCATTGGTTTGTATGTGGCTGCTTTAGACTATGAGGGTGAAACACTTGAAAACACCTGTTGGCTGAGGCTGATGAGAATACATATTGCTGGAATTATAAACCAAAGTTTAGAACATAATAATTACATATGACATATATTAGGAGCAAATGATGACCTAATTGTAGCACCAATGAAACTGGCATAAATAAAGTAAGCATCAACCTCAAGCTAGCTATAGAGAAAAAGTAAAGGGATCACCAAAGTTGTCATGATACATACATTTTTTGCCAATCCAATTAATCCAGCAAGTATAAGGGAAAACCTTGATCTCCAGTTCAGAGATCCAGGAGATCACCAGAGCCTGTTGGCTTTATCCTCGGAGGAATATGAATTTCAGTACTGAATTGCCATAGCATTTCTTCTTAAAGTTTAGAGTAAAAAAAATCGACCCAACAACAGACTACAACATTAAAAAACAAAATATGAAGTAATTATATATATTTATATTTGTCACAGAAAATGAATCTCATAGCAGCTGTTATGATTTGTGAATTTTTATGGAAATAACATAGTTAATTGTGAACCACACCGATATTGGAGGAGTGACTTGTCTCATGTCTGGGTCATGGGATTCAGGCCAAAGTCCTTCCTTCAGTTAACCCTCAAACTCACTGAACTCACTGAACTGACAACCCTTTAAACTCAAGATGAGATTAAAAAGCGTTTGTATTAAAAGGAAGTAACGCAGAGAAATAGGTAGGCAGGCTGGAGGAACATGCTGAGTAAATGTGCTGAGCTTCCCTCCACATATGTCGGTGCTGATCTAAGCCACACCTGCTGCTAACCACGACTCAGAGGAGAGGGAGAGAGGCGGCAGAGTGCAGCGTGTTGCAGGCTGAGCAGTCACAGGCTGAGCAGTCACTGAAGTGAGTCGTCGCTCTGTCACTGCTGCTTCTCTTTCTTTCTCTCCATCTCCTCCTTTTCTCTGCTCTCCTCGACGGAGCTGGTTTTTTTCTACTGTCATCCTGAAGCGATGGTGTAATTAAGCGGGCTCTGGGGAGAGGAGCTGCTGTGCATCCTGTAGGATCCTTTTTGCCAATCGCTGACTCTCACTCAGATCTGGAAATAAATGTAAGGGAACACTCGCTCTGCCACCAGGCAACTGAGGAATCCTCCAAGTGTGAAGTGGGATTTTAGATTTTTTTCCTGGACTTTGCAGAGTGGAATTCATCGTTTCCATCTTGCCACAATTTTTTGAAAGAACAGTCTGCGGAGGATTTGGTATTTTCAACAAGAAATTATGAGCTGAAGCTACTTGATTCCAGGAAACAGGTGGAATCAGTGGGTTTAAAGCCCCCCACTGCACAGTGGGGAGCTCAGCTCAGCCCCCTGCTGAGATCCAGCAGGAGCAGCAAAGACCCGGACAAATTACACACAGTACTTCAACCAGATCAGGTGCAAACTGCACACGTGTCTCTTCAATCTGGTAACACCTTCACAGAAGTAGCTGGACCATATGTGAGTTAACGAGGGGTCTTGCTGACTTGTAGCAAGTCATTTCCAACTGGGTGTGAGGGAGGGGGAGCGCGTGGTGGTCAGGTGGTCCGGGAGAAGATGCCAGCCATCCTGGTGGCATCAAAGATGAAGTCAGGACTCCCCAAACCGGTGCACAGCGCCCTGCCCATCCCCCAGACCCACAGCAGGCCCTCAGCGATAGGTCTGACCTCGGCACCACACAAGACCCACATCCCCTCCAGGGGCCAGCAGGTGGGCGCAGGACCCCCGAGGAGCATCACACGAGGGTTTGAGGATGGAGAAGACACTCAGGTCAGGATGTAAAACGATCACCTCCACCCTCTACTGCTCGGTGGTTTTCCACTTTAATCCAATGTTATTTGGTTAGACTGTTAAGCTAAGAACACTCAATCATTACAGAGAACATTACTTAATGCATGTAGCATCACTGCCTACTTAAACTAGTTAGAGTAGGAGAGAAATCTGAAGCAGATTTGTGATTTAGAACACTTTGCTGAATTATGATTTATTTTCTCCACGATCCTGTCTCCCTAAATAGTCTTTACAGAGTTTGGCAGAAATCTAGTGTATATTCTTTCAATAATATTCAATTTTTACTAATAAGAAAATTATATTCTCAATGTAAGCCTCTTTCCGCCCTTTTGTGATGTAAATGTTGTTTTAGTCAATTTTGTTGAATGATGAAGAAAATCCATATTTCTGAGTTCTCTCGACATGTGAAGACATTTAGTATCTCTCTGACTCGATATCAGATGGCAGTCACTTCATATTGTGTCAATGTGTGTTTATA
The DNA here is from genome assembly GCA_031216635.1 of Dissostichus eleginoides. Taxonomy (NCBI): domain Eukaryota; kingdom Metazoa; phylum Chordata; class Actinopteri; order Perciformes; family Nototheniidae; genus Dissostichus; species Dissostichus eleginoides. The sequence goes on from CM062264.1 coordinate 14,208,496, forward strand.
TTTTCCTGTGCGTCCTGTCATGGTGGCTCTTTGAGTGATAATTTCATTCTAAATCAATACAGGGAATTTCAGTTTGCAGTTTGGCATAACAGAAACACTATGCCATTTCCAGCTATTTCCTGGTATAAGAATGCGCATGCTGTGCCTCTGTTGTCCAGGATGGCTGGTAGCAGGATATCAGGGTGGCTGTTTGCTGTGTTTGTGTGAAATATTGGCTCTTAGCAACCCCACACAAACGGCAGCAGCATGAGAGGGATCGCTCTTAACGCCATGTAAGGCAGTGAGGGGACGAGCTGTCTGTGTGTGTTTGTGTGTTACAGAGCCAGCGTGTGCATGCTTGGCAACCCATCCTTACAGTAAGTGTGACTTGGAGCCACTGAGGCATCCAGCACTCCGTTGTTTAGGGTTCTGGTGTGATGATGATGATGATCATGACCGTGTGAGGAGATAATTCAGTAGCCCAGCGCTGCCGCCGGACACGCCACACGTCCGCTGCCGGTGGCATTTGTTTAGTGGCCAATCACGGTCTCACTGACCTACTTCCATGACTTTCTCTCCTTCTCTCTCTCTGCCCCTGTGGTGCTGATGATGCAGCCGTCTTCTTCACCCTTGGCTGGGTTAACCCTTGACCTTCCTGGCCAGCGGCAGTGATGTGAAAACTGCAGACATGTACTGAATTCCATCACTGCTCACGCAGTCAGTGGCAGTCAGAGGCTTTCTGTTGTCCACCTGCTGCTGCAAAAAGAGAACTTGCTTTTGTACAGTCACTTTTGAAAAATGTAGGCCTTGTAACTAATTCATCAGCACTTACAATGGTTTGACTTTCTTGAAGTGAATATATCTGCACTTTCTTTGTTGATCAGTGTGAATTTGTATGCTTTTTGCACTTATTGTAAGGCACTTTTGATAAAAGCGTCTGCCACATTAAATCTAATGTCATGTAATGTAATGTACAGTTTTGAACTACATCTGCATTACACCAGGCATTACAGTTATATTGTAAACAATATAATAGTGATTACACATTTGTTATATAATAGCACATTTCAAGAGTTGAAGACAAGGGAGAAAAAAATTCCCTCTTTGCTTAAAAGGAAGCTTTCACGACCAACATACACAAATATATAACAAATGGTGTCTATCCACATCGTTTTGCACCAATAAGCTCCTCAGATTGGAAAAAGACAGATTCTCTAAGAGTCCATTACAGTTTATCCCTATAATACAGCACAGGAGTGTTAGTTGCCTCATAGCTCAGTTTTATCGTCCTCATTTCTGGACTGTGTCTGCTGGGATCACTCCGGGGACTGAGTGAACTGGAGGAAGGATTTGCTGGCGATGACGCTGAAAGCCTCCTCGCTGCATCTCTGTCAGTGTGGGTCTAACCCGTGGTGGATTTACTGACAGATAGAGAGAGCCTGCTTTATGTTTCTTTCATGGCTTAGGAAACACAATGTGGAGAGAAGTCTGATAATCAGGAATAGTAATTTCACTTAAAACAATCTGGAGCTAAAATGTTGCACCAATTTCTACTATCATACAGGGAGAAAATCCATCATAAGGAGAGGCGAAGAGACAGATTTCAGCACCCACAGTGGCAACAAATAGTTCTGAATCCAGTACAGTCATAGGAGTGGGTTGAGGTCTGACTCATTTCTCTACTAGGAACAGTTGTCCTCTCTATCTCTGGTACTCTTTATCTTCATTTGACCTTTAATGAATCACAGTGGTCTCTTGAGCTCTAAATCTAAATCCAAAATTAAACCAACACCTAACGAGAAAGGTGAAGAAAAGAGGTATATTTATAAATGGGTATAGAAACCATAGACAAATCAAGGGATGTTTCTTGGGCGTTCTGGGAAATGTAGGACATGCTGTAACAGAGGTAAACAAGGTGAGGTTGAGGATCAGTGTGTACCAAGAAACTTAAACACAAAATACATTAACTGTGACACGGATAACTTCCGACAGCACATGTTTGCCGTAATCTTATAGGGTTAGTGGATTCATGTCAGGAAGTAGACGAGGCTCCTCTTCTTCACAAAGCTGGACGACCCAGTTGTTATGGAAGTTATGTACACATGTCACAAAGGGTTAATATATATTGCAACGAGAGCAGCAGGAGGCAGAGGGAAACATCCAGGCCATGTTAACTGTGTGTACACTTAGCCTTGTGTTTGAGCGCGTGCATGTGTGAAGTCTGGCACCCTGCTGAATTTGATGTGAAGGTGATAGTCTGGAAATGTGTGAATGATATTTGAAGCCATGCGCTGGCGTGTGTGTGGGTGTCTTTCTGTCTGATGTGGGACACCACATGAAATGAGATGCTGCTCTGACCTTTAACCTTTTAACATCCTGTCATTATAAAAAGACAGAGCAAAGCTTTGAACACATACTCTGCTGCCCTCTAGTGTTTATGTGTTTTCTCTACACCTAATTCCATTCAAAATCACTAGGTGTGTGTGTGTGTGTGTGTGTGTGTGTGTGTGTGTGTGTGTGTGTGTGTGTGTGTGTGTGTGTGTGTGTGTGTGTGTGTGTGTGTGTGTGTGTGTGTGTGTGTGTGTGTGTGTGTGTGTGTGTGTGTGTGTGTGTGTGTGTGTGTGTGTGTGTGTGTGTGTTCAAGTTTCAAGTCATTCAAGTCCACTGTCTCTGCTTTTCTATTCATCTTTAATGCTTGCGTTTTATCATCGATCACCTTCTCTATTTTTGCGATTTTTCTTTCTTCCCTTTTTGAAATCCAATACCTCATTGATCCCTCTCATTGAACGGAGAATCTCTGAAAGCCACATTCAAAGCAGAATGCTATGTGGAGCATGCAGATGCCTTTATACAGTAAGTCGTGAACACAAACAGGAGTATGGAGTCGCACGCTCAATCAAATATGAGAACACATGCAGCCACAGAGAGAGATGTGTCCGGGTGCTGGTGTGATAAGGAGCTCCTATCTTAATAAGCATCATGCCAAATAAAGGCTTAAATCCTTCTCTGTGTAAAGACTGGCTTTATTAGACTCATTATGAAAGCTCATCCAGGCCTCAGAGCTGAATCCCAATCTCATTAAAGAATAGTGGGACCGGTGGAGAGGGTCGTAGGCCAACACCGCTAATATTTACTTAAATGATCATGTTGTAAACCAACCAGGATCCACAGTTTAGATCCCCCATCACTACTGTGCGATCGATGCATCACTAATGCAGAGTTCCATTTATTCAACTTCCTCCATTCTTGAAGATGTGTAATTGCTCGAGATTTATTTGATAATTAGAATTATTTAAATTGGGAGTAATTTCATTCCAGGAAGTGGTTTCACCGTGAACGCACACTACTCAGGTTATGTGTGAACTCATTCAATTAGGATGGATTCAGAGCTAATTAAATGACCCTACATGGCAAACTATGGATCAGTGGCGATGGAGGATGGAGATTAAACATATGACTTGATAAATACATTTAGTTAAAACCGAAGAGGAAAACCAGGAATGACATTTCATTTTGTTGACTGGTTATCCATCTATGTACATTTGAATATATGTTTTTATGTCTGTGTTTCCCTTTTAATAAAAAAGACAAAGTGCAGCATATTGCTAAAATGCATTGGTTTGATAAAATGTTGTTGAAACATTCAGTCAATTTTAAAATATATAATATTTTTAAATATTACACTTTTAGGGTTTTGATCTGTTGGTGGGACAAAACAAGACATTTAATAAACGCAATTATTATTAATAACTTAATAATGAATAATAAAATATTTAATATCAGCATCTTCAGTCTTCAAATGTCAGCACTAGCCTTTAATATCTATCTCACTTGACCTGAAGACCCTGAGAAGAGCTCTCTCTCGTGTCTTGAGCCTCCCCCCTCCTCCCCTCCTCCCCAGCATCCTGTGAGAGGCAATAATGACTTTCTTTTATGGCTGTAACATCCAGCCTGAGTGTCCTGAAGACTGTCCCAGCAGGTGAGAGTGAAAGGCTGAGCACCACAGAGCTGCATTACATTGCTAATGCCCTGCTGCCCGCCCAGAGGAGGACAGATTGGGTGGGGGACTATATTGCTGCTTTCTTTTATTACCATGACAAAGGGCCACACATACACATATGTCTCCTCAGGAGGAGATGCAAGTTAAAGGCAGAATGAATGGATGTTTTACTGATTTATTGTTGGGGAGTTCATTGTTCAAAGGAATAAACGAGATTTAACAGACTACACGAGTACTGACAAAGGGTGCAGGGACACATCTTGTTAGGTCTTGTGAGTGATACTCGTGGATTCAATTTATGCAGTTTATCAGCTTGTGGTTGTTTATGACACAGTTGTCATGGAAAAGCCTATTCTCCAATTCAGAAGGCCACCAGAAAGTGTCAAAAAGTCCTTTATTGTCACACACCGAAATCAAAACGGTTTCCCTTAGTTCCTGAAAGCTGACACTTTGGAGATAAGAGATTTCCCCCAGCAGCAACCACGCATGTGTTACAATCAGCATCAGGCAGGAGGAAGGCCGTGTTGTCGCTCTTATCAACAGCAACACGGCCTCTCTCAGAGAACACAGGCAGAATGCGCTCGGATGCAGAGATAGCAGCAGCCTGAAGTCTGAGGCTGAAGAGGAGGCTGCTTCCCTGAGCCACCTGAGCAGCTGTTCACTGTGAGATGGCATAAATGGCTTGTGCAGTTTATCATGCAGCACACTTTACAGATGTTGAACCATGTTGGGGTCCAACTTTACTGCAGGATGGTATATTTAAAATGGTTACATTTGGATTTTGAATACATATTTCATGATATATTCACATTTGTTGTCATGATGGCTGTTTTAGTTATTGGAGTGGAAGGAAATGTCCATCTGTATGGGACCTGTTTTGCTATTCAAATTTAGCACACTGGCTTTTTACCTGTTTTTAAATTGCCAAAATATTTGTTTAAGTACAGAGCCTATCGGCTAACCAATCACAGCAGACTAGGCTCTGGTTTCAGACAGAGGGTGCAGCACAGGCAGTATGAGAATATATAAATAAATATAGCACTTCTTGAACATTCAAGCATGGAAACATTTCACAGTAGAAGCAATAGAAGAATTATACACACATATGTGTACCCTAAAATGAGCATGGGGAAAGCTTACATGTGTAACAGAGAGCTTAATGTGTGAAGGTAATGTATCTTCCTGTGATTATGTAGATAACGATACTACTTATCTTAAAGGTTAAATGTTTCTAAATAAATGATCACATTGCACCTTCTCCAAGAATATCTCTTTCAAGAGTTGATGTTTGGAGAGATATTTAATTTCGAGATCCAGGGTTAAGTTTAGTTTGATGTCAGGAAACACTTACACAATTAATCTTTCTTTCAATCAATCATCCTGGCGCTAGAGTGAATCAAAGAGATGTATAGTTTCATGTTCACCTTTTGGGTTCATCATATTGTCTTCAATTTCTTCTTGTGACATAAAACATTTAGGGTTTTTCCCCAGTTTTTACATAAACTCCTTGGAGCCTGAGTTTTCTTTTAGGATATACATGATCATATGGCAGTTGCTCCAGTTGTAATGATCTCATCTCTGCCTAATGCGTCTCGATCAGATTCCACTTCCTGTGCGGTTGTCCCCGCGCCTTCCTGTGTGAGGTCATGGCTGAGGACATAACCATATTAATTAAGCCCGGGGCATCTGCTTCTCCATCCATTGATCTCCCCCCAAGGTGCCTCCTCTCCTCACTTTCTCTGCTTCCCTTGCGTTAGTTGTCACAGGGAGCCAATTGGTGCAGACAGACGGGTCATTGTGAGTGGCGCCCCCTGGGGAAACTGTGCTGCAGAGGCGGTTAGACTAACGCAATCAGCTCCATCTATGTCTGTAGACAGAAGGCAGTGTGGGAAAAAAAGGAAGAGAGTGCAGGAGGTAGAGGTCAGCGGGGCTGAAATCACCTCCCCAGAGGCCGTGCCCAGGGTCAACAAGGACCGAGAGGCAGGTTGGATAACTTCAAGACCTCTGTGGAGACAGCAGAGAGCTGCTGATCAGGCTTTGATTCAACAAATCTAAGAATAATCTTGTACGCTAAATAAAGAGGATTTTTTGATGTACAAAGCTGGAAAAATCAGAACCGATTAAAATAGCATCCAAGTTGTAAACTGTACAGTATATTAAATACATACATGCCAATTAGAAACAAATCTGATTGGGTGCAACAGTGACCATACTGTAAATACTGTTCACCATCTGATCACCATCACATTATTTGACCCGCTCAAATGAAACCTAAAATGGTTTTGTAAGTCCAAATGAATACACTGACACAGGTTGTAAACCATCTGTTTTAATATTCCATCCAACCCAATTTTTTAAAAGACACATTTTGTTGAAATGATAACCCAAAATATCTTTCTGAATTAGTTTCACCTTCAATACCTACTAAAGATGTGCATTTCACTGTATAGGGTCTTTATCGCTAGATGTCAAGCATACTACTATAAAATACCATAATATGGTACCATATATTTAATGGTTCATACTGTGCTTCCAGCTGTGGTTCTCAGCTGTGCTCTGAGTTTGATTTTAGTGTAAGCAGACATGAATACAGCTATGAAATATTTCTTGGCTTTCCGTCAGCTCTCTGAGTGGGTTTTCACATCTCTACATTTAACTGAGCTCTCCTGCCGCTTCCGGAGCTTTTTTTTTCCTCTGATTACAACCTGGATGCAATTACAATGTGTTGTTCTGCATGACTGCACTCGCTCAGTTCACACATGCAGTCTTTAAGCTTCCCTGATAAGTGTTGATTTCAGAAAATGGGGCTGTAAATCTGCCATTCAAGACGCTTCTCAGTTATACCAAACACACCGGATCAACTCACACATGCACACTCATGCATACAGGGTGCGAAGAGGACAAGTAATAAACAAGACATCTCGACCAGTTGCATTAAGAATGAATATGTATCATCAAAAAACATTTAAACATGAACTTTATTTTCATCTTTTAATGGTTTAAACTTATTTTAGGGATTACTTGATTCTTTGTCAATGCTATAACAGCTTTTGTTGCCATGGCGTCCCAGTGTATCAGTTTAATTACAGATGTTTTTTTATCCTTTTCACAGGACAAATTGCATGTTTATTTGAACATTATATTGAGGGCCTCGCAATACAAATAACATTAAAAAAAAAGTCAATATGTGACCCGCTCTATCGAAATCAGTCGGAAGTCGCAACGGCTCATTTCAAAATAAATGTGGATTTGCGTAAAAAACTAGTTTTCGGGGTTCGGGTGTTTTGTTCAGAATATGAAACTTTTATTTCCAAAATCACACGATAAATACATTTTTGAAGCTTGTAAAGGGAAGATGACAGGCTCCTCTCACTCGCACCCTGCTCTTCCGGAGCGCCGCTCCCCCTCCCTCCGGCTGAAATTATGAATGTAAGGAGTATAGTAATCATAGATAACACGGCAGGGTCCGTTACAGTTTTTTTTCATCTGATTTCAAATAAACAAAGTCTTGGCTTTCAGAATATTAAACTTGTTTCGGCAAATTCAGATGATAAATACAACTTTGAAGCTTGTAACGGCATAATTACAAGCGGAGAACGGAGTAACTTGACGTCACAGCAGGCATAACAACAGCCGGTGTTTCTCATGAGTGTTTTCCCCGGGAAACAAACACAATACACACAAATGCAAAAATACACAAACAGACATACAGTACACACACACACTCGCAAGCTTCCCCCAGACCAGTAATCCAAACGAAAATATTTTCCCTCCGTACTATTTTGATCATTTATTAGCCGCTAATAATCAATCAGATCGATGGATTCCAGAGAAGAGGAAACTTTGAAGGCCTTTTTCTCAAAATGATGACTCGGTGACAGTCATTATATAATGTGACATATTTTGCTTAATATTTGGAGTACAACAACAATCCTGATATCATTAGAAAGCTAGGAATCTCCTCTTTCCAACAATGTATACAACTCAAAATGTGTCTTCGGGTCAATGCGATTGATTTCGATGGAGCAGGTCACATATACATTTCTTGTAAGGCCCTTTATGGTATCTGTCCAGAAACCTGTCAACCTTCTTTTCAGCAAATACAATATTTGCTATTACGTTACTGGGTTATTTGATACAAACACCATTTCGGAAGTCAAAACAGATTTGCAAATCTAGTTTAATACATGTATGAAACAATTTGATCTTATATTGTTCAATATAAGCACAACGTCCTATGTATGTGCCAACTTCCGTACCCCATTATGTAAAGGTAGATATAAGTGACTTAAAAAAGAAGTCAATAAAAGGACAAATAAAGTGATCATTACCTCCAGTAGACCCCTGTCCACTTGCTTTTGTTCCTGTCTCTTTACCCCAGCGAGTCCATATGTCCCACGCCCCCCCACTCCTCACCCAGAACGGAACAGCCAGGCAGCAGGGACATCCCAACCCCCCCACCATCACCCCAATCTTCCTCTCCAGCCTCGAGAGCTGTGAGGTGGGGGTCCCCCAAAACAAAGGGCTCTGCTTGGTGGGGTTATCCCCCCCATTGTCCCTGACACACTGAGGTTTATCTGGGACTGTGAAAAGAACCGTACTCAGCCCATTCAGTGCGACTGCACTTAATGAGCTTGTTGAAGGCCTGAGCTAAAACTGTTAAACACAAGAACTAAATGCTGACATATTCTCTTCTTGTTGAGCCTGGATGTCATTAAATCAATGCTGGTTAGGGGCAATGGGGGACCAATGTTTCCGTGGTGTGGTACGCTGTAGATGGGTTTCTTTTTGTGGTGTGTAAAGCTTTGGGATGTACTGATCAGTCTAGAGAAATGACTGCATGTGCGGTCCAAGTTATATCTCTGCATGATGTCCTGCAAAATCCACTTTGCATTGTTTAGTTATGTTTGGCTCGAGGGATGGCAATGTTGATGGGTCCAACTACAAGATGGGTGGCCTTGACCTTTTATTCTGAGACTCATGGTCCCCAGTGACTGAATTCCACTGACTTTGATTATTCCTTAGACTTTTCTTAAAACAACTTTTTGTTCAGCAATGATATTGTCCAGTCAATCATCATCATGTGAACCTGCAAGACCAAAGGTACTCCCATCATCCTTTGCCCATTAGCAAAAGTTAGCATGCTAACACGCTCAACTGTTAGCTCACAAAGACAATGCACCTGCAGCCTCTTACTGCTTCTATCAATACGTGTAGTTTTCAACGTGACGTCCTCATCTAAGAGTACTCTGTAGATAAAGTGATATTTTTTTCCTTTTTGGTTGGTTTATCGTTAGTATTGTCGCTGGATTACCAACTTTGCAACTGAAGCACACTGCAAACAGCAACACAAAACGTATTTGAAAAAGAAACTGAAAAAACATGCAATGCAAAGAGGACTTAGCCAGTCTGTGAAATTCAGGTCAAATCCATTTACAGTTAAACACTTTGAATGTCTAAGGTATGTTGTTTATATTTCTTAATAGAATGCATAATTTCACACGAGAAGATAAGTGTAAAAACGTTCAGGAACCAGCTTTATGTCGCTGGGTGCTTTAGTGTTTGACAGTTTAGTAACAAAACAGACATTTATTCCTGTGAAAACATCACAGCTCATGACTTTATACTGTCTACATGGCTGTAGTATTATTGTTCTTTCTTGAAGCTTAAAACATTTTGGTGCAGCCTGCTGGAAGTGATCATGCATCCCCCTACTGTGGGAACTTATTGTAAATCTTGGGCCTTTCCCAAAATTCAAATTCGGCTTGTAATTTGTGGTCAGTGGTGGGGTGTGTGTGCACAGGGGGTTGGAGCTGGCTCAAACGGAGGGCATCCTGTGCTTTGGACTCTCCTACACACACATACGTGAATTCTGTACACATGAACATAAATACACACATGCAGCTGCTGCGATGTGATGTGGGTGACGGCTGATCAGAGACCTGACCGCTCCGTCTAGCTCGGGAAAAGTCAAACTTGGCTTTTTTGAACAGACAGCAGAGGAGCTGGTTAAAGAAATAATAAATAGAAAAAGTGACGGTTAGCGTTGACTTCTGCGTGGTTTGGCTCTAAAGTCTGCACTATTCAGTCTACTGTTATCAAGGGTGCACTGATCATGCCTTTTTTGTCATGAAGGGGGTAAACTCATCGGGGGAAGGGTGTAAGAAGGTTAAGAGGTCTGTCCCTTTCTCTTTATTTCTCCTCTGCAAATGACTGATGGTCCATTGAGGAGCACAATGTGTTGCCGTGGGCAGGGGAGGAGGGGAAGTGGTGGGGTCCACTCCTCCTCCTTCGGTGCGTTTGGTTTGGCCGGCTCTGATAGCGGCAGCAGAGGCCGTGGAGCTCCTCTTGCCTTTCGTCTCCTGCGTTTATTTTTCCCTCCTCCGTGTCCCAGAGTGGGAGGAGAGAAGCTGCAGGCACTCAGCTCTACACCCCCCCCCCCCCCAGGCTTACAGAGACCTGCTGGGGCTCGAACAGGCAGCAGCTCCACTATTTCCTCTGGATATACATGGTGCTTTCGCTCAGGACATCTTTCTAAAAACCTGCAACCTCCTTTCTGGTTTATTCTGAGGATTGTTTTGAAGCAGCTCTGTGGCGTCCAGTGGTTCTGATGGCAAATCTTTGGGCCTGGCCAGTCTGCCAACAGTCCTCTTCAGTGTGAGGCAGGTGTCTCTAAAGAAGAAGGCTGCAAAGAGGAATATGAGTTTGATGTTTTGCCGCTGGGATCAGAACAATTTCACCATGAAACTGGTAGGCTGCACACTTCCAGGTCATCACAAAGGTCAAACACCAGGGGAGCAGCTAAAGAATGTATTGCATTTCCCTGCATATAAAACATAAAATCACAGCACCATCAGCTTTGTACTGTTGTTGACAGTCCTTTTATCTATGCAGTGTTCACAACTTTATCCTGCCTTTCTTCCCTGGCGCTGCAGCTTCAGGACATGTCTCTCTTAGATTTTTTTAATCCACTGTGGGTTTATATATCAAAGAAAATGCTTGTCTCATCAGCCCAAAGCCTTACAGTAGCCCTGGTGTTGGATTGCAGGCATGCAATGGATTAGTGACGGTCATTTTTATATCATAGGAAAGTGCTGAAGGCGTGTATCCCAGTTTTCCCCTTACCTGAAACCAGCTCCACTTTGATGTCCGCATGGAAACTTAAAATAGAGTTTTGCAAAACAGCCATGTGTGCAATCTCTTTCAAGCATTTATGAGAAAAGAACGGTCTTTTGTCCTGCTTTGTTGCCTGCTGTTTGGTGAGATATACGTACAATGCCACAGAGATGGTAAATATTCAACAGGGTCTGGGACACTGTGATAAAAACAGGTCTGGTCAGGTGCAGATAGGTCATGTGGTGCAAACAAATGAGAAAAGTAGGATGTTTGTAATGGTCTATATGTTTGATAAAAGTAGGAAGCAGAAGATGTAATTAAAATCAGTTTATATAATCAGCACCCTGTTGAGTTTACACACAACCCAGGCGAATGGCACTCTATCTATTTTCTTTCATATCTTCCTTCTTCTCCCGGTCTCTCCCTTTCTTTCTGCCATGGTCCTTATCTGGATCTGCTGAGCCCACAGAGGAAGGGGAGATGGAAGCAGAGGTTATTACCAGAGTCTAGAGATGAGCCGATAAGAAGGCTAGTTTAATTACACACCGCTAACCTCCACACAGCATGACTGACGGGATGCCGGTGGGCCACAGAGTGTGTGTGTGTGTGTGTGTGTGTGTGTGTGTGTGTGTGTGTGTGTGTGTGTGTGTGTGTGTGTGTGTGTGTGTGTGTGTGTGTGTGTGTGTGTGTGTGTGTGTGTGTGTGTGTGTGTGTGTGTGTGTGTGTGTGTGTGTGTGTGTGTGTGTGTGTGTGTGTGTGTGAATGACAAAGGGATTACAGACAGGCACACTTGAACATGTGCACACACTCCTAGAAATTAAAATGACCTTCTTTTTTATTATGAAGTGTAGTCGATGTCCGCGACCCTCTCTGTTCTAATACAGCTCTATTGATTATTTTATTGTCATGGTCCTCATGTCAACATATGACCTGCGCAGCTTAAATCATAATGCATGATTCATGTGTTTAATACTGATCATAGACATGCCTCTATTCTCACAGGAGGAAAAAACTGAATTGTCCGTAATTGTTTTTGTAGTTAAGGTATTAAATAGAAGTTGTCATGTGATTCATTGTGGTACTCTATTGTACTATTGCATTGTGTAATACTGTGTGTAGCCTTCACAGACTCTCACTTGCCACAGCATGCATGTAACGGCTCATTTGTTTTTCCTATTATTATTTGGAGGACCTTATGAACTGAGCAAAATGTTTCTGTTTGTAAAGGCTTACCTCAAACCCCCAAGCGGGATCAAAGCTGAAAGTGGGATTTTACCACTCCTATTCAGCCTAAAGTTTGGGAATCGCTTAGTAAACATTTATATTTGGTTTTGTAACATTTAAACCATGCTGTAAAATGTCAAAGACGAGGATAAAATGTGTTGCCACTATCATTCCCGTTAAAACAAACAATGTCAAAAGACACAATAAGTACACTCTAAAATATAAACAAATGAAAATAAAATCAATGAATACAAAACAAATGCTCAAAGTTAACATGCAGTCAATATTGTGAGTTTTAGTTGAACCCGGGATTTCACAGGTAATGTAATTAGAATAGGAGGGATGAAACCCTCTTTAATGGTCACACATGCAGAGCACACAGTGACATTTGTTTTCTGCTTTTAACCCATCCTAGTACTAGGAGCAGTGGGCAGGTATTGTACAGCGCCCAGGGAGCAATGGGAGTGAGGGGGGTGTCCGGTGCCTTGCTCAAGGGCACCAAGGCAGGGCAGGAGGTGAACTGGGACCCCTCCAAGTAGCAGTCCACACTCCATATTTTAGGTCTGGTCGGGGACTTGAACCAGTGACCCTACAGCTCCCAGTCCAAGCCCCTACTGACTGAGCCACTGCCGGGTAATGCACATTAGCCTTAGTTTAATTGAAACCGGCCAAATGGATGACATATTTATTTGAAATATTCAATGGGAGGTCATGCAATAAAAAGGTTAATAAAAGCCTTTTCAAACACAGTTGAGTCACCTCCAAAAGCATTGATGTTGTTGAGTTTTGAAGCTCTGAACTGAAGTCACATTATAGTGTGCAGACCTTCAGTGCTACCATACCACAACTACAGATTGAGGATTTGTTTCTTAATGACCAGGAGGCAGCTGTCTCTGCAGAGATATCAGTTCTGTCATCGCACATGGCTTGCTCAGTCATACAGTCCTACTAACAAGCTAAGCCCTCTTTAACAACACTTGCTAGGCTGCTGTGCCCTCATGTGCATCATGTGCATGTCTCAGGATTCGTTCAAAACACTGCTGTGCCATTTCCACTGCAGCAGCCAAAGCACCAATTTACAGGGGTTAAAGTCCCTGTATTCATTATTCAATATTATCATAGTTTGGATTAACTTCTGAATATTTTGGCATTGTCGGATAGTGAGGGTAAATGGTGTACACAAGCCTTCTTGAAACTTTTGTATTGGCTGCAGGGCAAACTCTTGCGATGTGAGGGTAGATGTTATCCACCCACCAGCAGTAATTTCCTAACCAGTTTATGTATCCCATGTACAGATGACCACACAAGCCCACTTCGTCGCTCGGCTTTCTGATGGATGAGTCGACTCTGTTTCCCAAACTGCGGAGATCTTGCCAATTCGTTTTGTCTACCATGTGCATGGTGTGGCCTCTATGCCTCACAAAGCCACATGTCTTTCAAGTGCCAGACAGAGAGCAAGCAGATACATGAGGGCTCGTTTTGAGCGGCCTGCTACAGCTTTCTGTGGGCAAAAGCCACTTGAGAGGCCTGTGTGAGTACAACAGGGAGCGGAGGGGGGTGAAGGAGCTGCCAGGGGACCCACAGACCAAAAAAAACATGCATGGTGCATCGTGCTCGGATCTGAGAAGAAGAAACTCCAGATGCAGTCAGTGGTGATGGAGAGGGGAGAGTAGGGCGAAGGCAGATGTCTGCATGACTTTCTCACACTGTCACTTTTTCAGTTTTTTCAATCACCCCTATCTTCCTATGTCTCAGTTTATGTTTATTCCCTGTGTCTTCCTGTCCCTCCCCAACGGGACAGACACTGACATCTGATCGTCACTACAGGGACGTAACATAATATCATTTGTAGACATGGTTGTCACAGGATCTGCTTGTGTTTTCACTAAACTACACCAAGGTGGTTTGACTCACTGGGCTCCGTTTAGCTCAACTATTGGACACATGTTTTAAAATGCTTAAAAATCACAAGATTAAGCTTTCTTGGTATATTTTCTTTATTTCATATTTCTTGTCTTATCTCACTGAACGTGAATGAAGCAGTCCTCCATTGTCTTTAGTTTGTCTTGCATCATGCAGCAAACTAAATAGAAAGTTGCGGTTTAAACAATAGCAGCCCTAAATATAAAATTCCATATTGACTTTAGAATCAAACTACATGATATCAGTACCTATCAGACATTTATGTTGGAAATATTAGAAGAGAAGCAGGATAACATGCAACCAGCACCTTGTGGTCAAGCACAGTGAGTGTCAGTGTTAAGCACAAGGTTGCTGGAGTCATTGTGTCCTGTATAAAGCATCACAGCAGCTGGCAGAGCAGACTGCCGTCCTCTGTCATATCATACGGACCAGGGACACTGATTTCCCAGAAGCCATCTGTCTGTGTCTGCTAGTGTTCACTGAGAGCCAAGCAGACAACAATTCCCCTCGCCCAGTGTTGACTTATTGAAGCTGGGTGTGTCTCTGGTCACTCTTAATGTTAGGTGTGAAACAGAAAGTAACATGGACTATAAGTGGGAGACTTTCAACTGCATCTCTCCTCCACTCCCTCTCCTCCCTTCTGTTAGATCGTTGAGCAAGTGTATCCATCATTTTCCCACCAGCCATCTGCTAGCAGGCACTGACTGGGTCAGAGGGGATGTGTCGCCACATGTCGCCCTCCGCCTGCAGAGAGCCTTTATCGATGACTCAGGCAGCAGGAGGGGTCTCCGACAAGAATATGTTTCGCCAAAGTTGACTGCACTTAACACTAGTGTGTAGATAAAGGGGTCACCTTTCACCTGGGGGACAAGCCTTAAACATGGCTGAGATAATAGAGGTTTCAAAGTATTTGTTTTGCATAAGAAATCTGAGGAAAAGATCAAGCGCTGACTATGAGATATAACACAGTGGGGAGGCAATGCATGAAGAATTGGCATTACACCAATAGCTAAAGTCTTTCTTTTTTTAACACAAAAATATTTTTTTAATCATCCAAATCCTTTGTTACAAGCCCTTTGTATACTTGGCTGCTGTGTGTGTTAAAGTTGGCAAGCATGCCTTCATGAAAGAGGATTATTGCAGGCCTTGTTAACCGTTGTTTGTGTTACTCTTTTTAAACATTTATTTAAGCAGCATTATGTCTGAGCACCAATGAGACACCATTATGCCTATTGTTTTCTACATGCCTCTTTGATTTGCTCAAGTTCTACTTTATTATGATCCCTCAACCAAAGTAAATGTTCTTAACCCCCTCCATAAAAGCATTTTCCATTACCTTAAAGGTAATCTGTACGGCACTGCTTGTCAGAGTCCAGCTTTAGGCGGCAGGGGGAAAAAAGTGTGGTGGAGTTGTGAATAGTTACCACACCTGCTTTCATATTTCTGAAGTTTTAGCACAAAAGCCCAGATGTGTGTCCTTGAGCAACTCCACCAGTGTGTTATACGTTTTTCTTTTTCTGGAGCTGCTCTGAGGCCAGCAGTGGAAGTGTGTGGTTGCACTGGGCAGCTTTTAGGTGTGAGTTTATGACTGTGTATTAATATGGAGGCAGTGCTGATGTCAGCTCAGCACATTACTCTGCCTGTTTAAGTTAAAACAGCTCAAGACATTGAACAATGGAGATCTGAGACCTCCCATGTTGACCTATGTTTCATGTCAGTGTGCGCCCTGTAATGTACAGCACCAGGTGTATCAGAGGAGGAAGACACTGAAGTGTTCTGTCAGTCACCGTAGGGAACTCTGTCACATCAAGTAGAGACATCCATCACATTTACACCACCTGTCTCCATTACAGGAGGCGACTTAACTTCCTTTTAAGTTGCCTTGATGACCACATATAATGTTGAGATAGCAGAGCACATATCATAGCTTTATTGAGAGGGAATACGTTCTTAATTTGGCTGTGTTACCTAGCAAATCGACAATATTCCTGATCAGATCTGTTTTCGTCGAGCTGTGAGACGGCAGTATCTTTCACTGTAGAGCAGGACAGGCGAAAAATGAACAGAAACATTCAATGTAATAGTTAGGAGTGTTTGTGAATCATCACTGACCAAGCAGCTATACATTATATCATTCCTACATCTGAGAAATTACTAATGGTCTTTATTGCCGTAGAAGTTGATTTCTCTTTAAGCACTATGATGGCGGCTGAACATTTTCTGAATCATACCATGATGAAATACGTTCTGTATCTGCTTCACATGCTTAGTTACAACTATACAAATATGTAGAGGACATTTAAGGGATCTTTACTTAAGTGCCCAAAAACAAAGCATTTTTGGTGGGTGGTCTATCTTTCTACCAGTATAAAGAAGAGGGATTCAGTCAGGGTGTCTGACTCAGAGTGGATGACACCCAGAGAGGGAAAGAGGAGTTCAGAATTGTCAGAGTGTCTGAAGCTTCAGTGTGAAGGGGGGTGAGAGAGGTACTTATAGAGAGGAGTAAAGCATGCCCTGTTCATACAGTCAACAAGCCAGACAGACACACAGAGCTGTACCAGACATGTGAGATGAGGAGAAGTCATCAAACAGCCTGGCTATATTTGCCCTCTCGTCTCGGGTCTGCTGGAAGTTTATGGATCTCTAGTTGTTTGCTTTGCCTGGTTAGCGCTCTTTTTAAAAGGTGACCGGCCTTTCATGGAGGAGTATGGAGGCCTCAGGGTGCCAGCCAGGAGCTACAGCCGCTTCTCCTGCAAGAAATTCAAATTGGTAAGAAACTAATGAGGAAGAGAGGGGAAAACATATTTAGTTTTTTAAGTGTTTATCAACTGTCAGGGTGTCTTCATTAGGGTTTTCCTTTGCAGTATTTGATTTTGAAGCATCCCTGAAGTCATTGGACAAAAACATGAAGTAAACCAATCACAGTGGAGATTAAAGTGTCTGTGTCCACCACAGATTTGAACTGAGGGGTGTTATGAGATAAAAGAGACTAAAGAGGGAGCCGGGTCACCCTGAAATAGAAACGTCAGGGTTAGAGCCAGATCTCCAGGGGCAGCCGGGATTTATTATAGAAGCCCTCAAAAAGAGAGGCAGGTAATAGACACTGTGACTTTCAACACATTAAAGAAAGCCTTCTGTTAGGATTTGGTCTCATAAAGTCCTGGATGAATGAAACATGGTCAGCAGACGTGGCTCTACACTTTGTTCAAAAGTAAATTTCCCCTTGGAATGGTAGAAGAAAGCATTGCCATCAGAGCGTGTCTTCTGAAGACTCAGCACTCGGTTCAGTGCCAATACCTGAGTTATAACGAGAGCTGTTTTAGGTCCTGAATGTTTCTCGTGAGAGATAGCACTTCATAGCGGCTCAGGTCCTGCTGTGTTCCCTTTATAGTTCTAGCTCATGTCGGCAGATTAGTTCATAATGGCGTGTTAAGTGCAGCGCTTTTCAGGTTGCCTACTGAACCCTGAACGTAATACGGCTAATAGTCCTGAAGTTATCAACATAATTGTTTCTGGAAGGCTGTGTGTCGTCAACGTAATGTGAGAACTGTGCTTCAATGGACGGACCTGAGGTGTAGTTTGTTACTCTTGTCATGTTAAAACGTGTTGCTGCTTGGTTTGTGATTTTCATTCTTGAAGTTCAGAGGGAAGACTTAATGGTCGAGAGGTTGAGACAAAGTAATTCTCTATGTTATGAAACACTTTCAAAACCCGCGGGGTGAATTTGAAATGCACCCCATTATCATTTATGTTATTCATTTATGTTTTTGTAATTTTAATTAATTCACCTAAATTCACTGCTTAAGTGGTCATCAGGTTGCAAATACTTTAAGTTCCTCTAGGATCTCATAGTCTTAATTGTATTCCAAACAGACTCAATTGTGATGAAGTTAAGCAAGCATTCTTACATTTTACCATCTTTTTATAAAAGGGCAATATTTACAGAGTGAAGGGATTCTAAAACCTAAAGGGCATTTTCATTTCCACCAACAACTCCCTTGTGTACGTCCATGCCAACATCACAGCAGTGTTTGCTTAGCAAGCAGTGAACAAGTAAGTGTCAGTGCAAACAACTTCAGAGATGAAAGAGTGAAGTAAAAACCTGCGAGACACAGTGAAAGTTACTCATACAAACATGGCCACAAGAAACACTAAACCACATCTGCTTCCCTCCTCTTCCTCTATAATCACCCTTCATCATGGTACATCGTGACTTAACTCATGACTCCGCAGTTGAGCCATCGGGCCAAAAACAGAAAGTCAAGGACGCTCTCTCAGGTGTGATGCCCTGGCTGCCCTCTGCCTCCCCCCGCCCAGCTGACCCTGCTCTGCGGGGATGGCCTCTATGCGTCATTCCCTTCTGTAGGCATCGCACACCAGCTCGGTGACTCAGCAAGCAGAGGCAGCAGGGATGCTGGATGTGAGGCAGATTTGAGTGTTATTGTGAGAGAGAAAAAGACGCAGCTGTCTGAACCGGTGACTCATCGCTGCTTGTCACAAGCTTTGAAGAGCTGACTCTGTATCATTTCAGAAGGTTTAAATTGGATGTGATTATGTGAAACATGCACATGGACACAGGCTTTCATACATTAGTGACAGAGCATGGATGGTTGTTTACAAGTCTTAAAACAAAAAAATTCCCAGATTTAGTTTGTGAAGGTCATAAATTCCACAGTATGGAGGTCAATAGACCAGATCGGCCACAACTGACATTTTCCATAAGGCCCTGACAGTGTGAATGAGTCAGTGTCATGTTTCTTTCTCTGGTGACAGTAATGTCCCTGACATGAATTTACAGCTCCTAAAAAAGACCCTAAATCCTGAGAGGAGAGGAGAGGGATTACTGGGAGTTTCTGGTAATGGAGGGATTTTCCCTCCTCGAAAATGTATCTTTTGAACATCCGACTTGTTGATAGGGATCACTCACTGAGTGCTGATGTAGGGATGTCGGTGATGCCCTGGTTACTATGTAACAGCAACAGCTTTGTCATTTTTATGAATTTTTGCATTCTGTAAGGCACTGTTACGGGTAATCAGTGACTGAAACCAATCTCAGAATGCATTGAGGCAAATGCAGGAAACACTCTTGACAGGTTGTGGTTGAGGGCTTACTATTAGACAGAGAGGAACGGCAATCCAAACCTCAGACCTGGTACTTTGGTACTTCAATTTTGTATTTTGAGCAGTAGTCGGGGAAACGCGCCACAAAGTACCACGTTACAGTAATGAGATTACATTTGTCTGTAAAGCAGTAGTTCACCGGTTACTGTTAGTTCAACAGTAAATACATTACAGTTGCTAAGCGCAAAATGATTTTGTGACTTGAGTTACTTTAAGCTCTTCAACTATTTGCAATGGGAGGACAGTCAAATAAATCAAACGACCCTTTTCACTTGCGCTACACTCGCAGGTTCATGGAAAAGGAGACGGAGTAAAATGGCATAGTTGCATAGCAGAGATAAACAGGCTTGTTGCAGCATACATCACAGAGGAAATGTTGCCCGTTTCAATGGTGGAATCGCCATCTTTCCGAAACATATTGAGCGAGATACAGATAACAGGCGTCCGCCATCAGACAGGAACACTTTTGCAAGCTACCTGTAAGATGTTATCTTTTCCATTTATCAAAATTAGCCAACTTTAGGCCGTTGTGGCATTTCATACAGTTGCCTTTACACAGGCAGCCATTGAAGATTTGAGCAGAGATAAAAAACAATCTAGACTTAGCAATGAGTCCTGAAATAGATCAGGAAACGTATAATCGCAGAATAAGCTATGAATGAATCCGACATTTTGTTCAATGTGAACTTGTGATATTTGACACGCTTTGATACTTGGTGCTCCATACGTGTTTTTGGCCCCTTCTACTTTGCATGCACTGTGTTGTGGGATAATACATTGACTAGTTGATCTGAACACCAGCCTCCACTCAATTATTTGAATGGATCACATCATTACAATATTGATTAATCAGTCGTCTAAAACCTTTGGGATTTTTGATTACATTTTCTGTTCAATATGCAGAGTGCCTCCCTGTGATGTAGAGACTGGGCTGGAGTCATTGTCACCTAATTATTGTCCGATAGATATTGAGTCAAAGCTCCTCTTCACTAACCATGCAGCTTATTAAAACGCCTCTCAGATCAGCCTGCTTCTCATCAGCCTGCACCTTATCCTTCTCTCTTTCTGTGACCTTGCAAGCTATTTTCAGATCACAGAAGCTTTAATAAAGGTGCGCTTAAACACACATGATTCGGATTAATGCATGGTGTCTTTTTTTTAAGTTTAACTAATCGCCAAGGTCCTTGATTTACAGAGATTGGAAAGATATTTTTGCACTTTTGTTTGCAGTTGAATGGACGTCGGTGTTATGTATCATTGGGGATGGTAACATTAGTCATAGTCACATTCATTTTGTTTTCACTTATGAGGCTTCTTCCTGTTGCTTGAGTTTGCCCCATTTACATTTGTTATATTATTATTATAAACAAATCAAGTTAAATAAGGATAGATTAAGGTTGGCTGTTCGATCATTTATGTTTTTGGAAAGACAAGAGGGCAGAAGAACTCGACACACAGCTCTGACACATTAGGCCTTATACAGCTGCTTCGGCTAACGTGGTCGTTAACAGTTGCCTTCAAGAAGACACATCAAGAAGTAACAGTGGTGAGCTTCTGGTAAACTTGCCATTAGAAAAAACAATGTTCACTCTCCTTTTATATCTGTTCAAGTCTCAACCAAGTCCTGAGAAAATGTGTCTCCTTCCAGATACACAAAATGTGTTTTGAAAAGTTTAATTCTGTTGTGACTTGCCCACTTCCCCTTTTTCCTTATTCCTTTTACAACCTGAAATCCCCCCCCACCCTGCATGACCTCAGGCTGTTCGCCCCCCCCCCCCCCCTCTGGTGTCTATCTCTGACTGACATCTACCCATTTCACCTTGATTTTAATTACACTCCAACCCTTCAATTTACCTGCCTGAAACTACTTCAAAGAAAGAATACACACAAAAGGCCCTGAACACAGCACTTCAGCACCTTCTTCTCTGTGACCAACTAGGAGTGTGAATCGATCCTAATCCTGTTGCTTGAAGGCTTTTAAGCCCTACGTCTCACTCAAGAGGATTTTTATAACTGTTCATTTGTGTTTTGGTATGCAGCCAGTGCGATTTAAACATCGCTCCGAGGCTCTTTGAGTCTAATGTGTGGTCGTGTACTCTCATAAACCTTTTGCATTTAAGCTTGTGTGTACAGAGGAGTACATGTGTGTGTGTGCGTGCGGCTTTGAAGTGCGCACACCTGTTGTAAGCCATCATGAGAGCAGTGATTCATCCGATGAGTAGCATGGCAGAAAAGCTCCGGGTCTGTTTACAGTACAAACACAAAGAAACAAGGGGTCACGGCCGTGTCACACACCTCTCCATGCACGTTGTGTGTCCAAGTTTGTGCTAAGGTTTGACCTTAACAATGCCGTGCACTCATTCAGTAATAACCAGTGCTCTCAAATTTCCCAGTAAGTTTACATTCACTCTTGAAACCAGGTTCTTAAGAGTAATGAGGTATAAAGTGTAGTTGCAACCTGATAACCTGATTTAAAATGTGCTCTTTATGCAGCAGGTCAATAATCATGATTTTCCCCCACACCCTCAACCTTATTTATATTGTAAGTAAATAATGTAGTTAGTTTTCACCCTTAAAGGTGGGGTAGGTAAGTTTGAGAAACCGGCTCGAGATACACTCTTTGTTATATTCCATGGAATGCTCTTAACATCCCGATAGCAATGAATATCTTAAGTGCTTTGACAAAAAATCCATAAAAAAATGTCATCTGTGGAAGCCGTAGCGCTGTAAAAAGCACGACCAATCATTTTAGCCGGCCCGGCTAAAATAACTGGATGGCCTACCTGCCTGTCAGCCTTCCATCTGTGCACAAACTTATCTCGTGCCCTCATTGGTCATGTGCGCGTTTGTGTGTGTAGGAGGAGGGGCTCTGTAAGGAAGTGGCAGATTTGTTCCGGCTGTGTATTTTCAAATTCTAGCGCACTCCAGCTGGTTTCTCCAAAATTACCTACCCCACCTTTAATGGGCAATAATCTTAGAATTTTATTTCAAAATGTTACGTTTTGAAAAAATAAATTCAAACAGATTGTACTGTTCCGTTTAACTCTGCTGCTGAATATTTCCACCATACGAATGCATCACTATCATCAACTGTATACAATAAGTCTCCTTGATGCCACCGTCTGGACTGTGGAATTTGGTTTGAAACCCTCTGTGGTTTTTTTTGTACTAGATTTAACTCTCATGAATTGAAAACACAATCTGAAAGGGTTAATATTGTAAACTGGACAACATTTTGTGGCAGTGACCTTTCAATCAAAAGAAGCTCCGCCCTAAAGCATGTGCTGCTTTATTGTCTATTGTACTCTAAATGGGCACATTATCTAAAAAATGTAGAACATGCTGTATTGTGTTAGAATTCAAACTAGTCATTGAGACATTAAACTCATCAGTGAAATATGAATGGAGGTAAAACATTTAGTGAGAACCAGTGCTTTAGCTTTTAGAAATAATGCAGATTTAAGTCTCTTACATTTTTCAGACCCAGGAGTAGACGGTAGAAGTGATACATTCCCCCAATACAGATGGTTCAATGCATGTAAAAAGGGTGACATTTAGCTTGAACATTTGAAGCAGTAGACTACTGCAGAACAGAAATAATCTGAAACATACTTGAGTGTCTCTTCTCTGTCATCTTTTTCACCTGACTGGCAACACAGCTTTTGGGTTTGTGTGAAACCCAGAGTAAGACCTACTGTAGAGAGAGAGATGTCTTAATATAGCCGAGCTGTCAGACATGTTTCAGATCCCTGGGGGGGGGGGAAAGTGTTCTGAAGTTACTCCTGTTAAACAGACTATGCCGTTTACAGACAAGCCTGACAGTATTGCAAATCAGGACGGTGCACCAATGCTTTTATTGTGCCAAAAAATGTCAGTTTCTCAAAATAAATGACTTTTTATTAGGAATAATGTTCTGTGCAACTTGACATCAACTTTTCTATGCCTCTTATTTTTATCTCACCAGAAATAGAGACTCACTTCTCTTGAGGAGAGAGAGTAAAAAAGAGAGAGTTTGGCGACTAATTATCAAGGCAGCTATTCAGATTATTCAGATGCTTGCTCTGCCCCCCGCCTCTCCTCCCCCCAGGCAGTGAAGGGTCTTTTCTGTCCCCAGAGAGTGATGTCAGCATGGCCCATTGAAAACAGCCGCCGTGGCTGCGAGATGAATGCCCTGGCTGAGCACAATGGCCCCAATTTGAATACCACGCGGATATATGCCAGATCGGAGCCCCAACAAAAGAAAGAGGGCTACTCTGCTCCCATTCAACCATGTTGTTATTTTATTAGAGTCGTAAACTTGCTTCAACCATTTATACCTTTTGTAGTTTTCAAGTGTTTATGGAGTTTGAAACACGTGGACGAGCTGACAGGGTCGCCCCCGATTTTGGACTGGATTTTATGTTTGTTGGCTGATAACTGAACGGCGTGGTTGTGTTTGTGTCTGAACGCAGATCTACACGGACTGGGCCAACCACTACCTTGCCAAGTCAGGAAACAAGCGTCTGATCAAGGACCTGCAAACAGACGTCGCAGATGGAGTGCTGCTGGCTGAGATCATCCAGGTCGTAGGTAAGGAAAACACACTTCTGATCGCAAAATCTGCAAAAAGGAAAATAAGCTCCGATCACGTGCTTGCTAAAAAAAAAAGTCAAACATGTTGTCAGCTACTTTTAGAGCTTCGACTGACCTTAACCAAACAAATACAGTAGCTTAATCTCTTCCAAAACAAGGGGCATCACCATCCAATAACCAGCAAGGTGAATCACTTTATTATGTATTATATGATGTAATAATGTCAGTTTGAATCATGTCAAGAGTACATTTCATCCTGCACCATTCAATATTTTACTTTCATCCAGCATTGATAAAGTTTGGACAAAACACTCAAATCAATATTTTTCAGGTTTGAAGTAGAGGAAGTAGTATTTTCTTTAGCTCCCAAAATGTTATTATCTATTAAATTAAGCATAAAAAACTCACTTTGCCTAACATTAATATGTGAGAAGAAAACAACTGCAAACAGGACATCGTTTCTAAATATAAGAACAAAACAAAACTGCCCCATGAAGCCCATGAAAGTATACCTAAAAAAGCACATTTCCGAAGTAACCTGTAAGGTGTTACCTGTACTACGTATTAATCACAGTTCCTCTCTTATTTGTACACACATATTCATCAAATCAGGTTTGGTTGTAATAGTGGGCTGTTCCTCCGTCTTTTTGACCCTCGCCCTCGTCTGTCTCATCATCGGTCCTGTCATTTTGCCTGGCCGTCCTCAGCCTGTCATTTCATGTGCCGACAGCTTTGAGGCTGAAGCATCCTGACAACAGCTGACCGGTGACTCAGCATGTCACTGACTGTCTGCTCCCAGCTCTAACCCTTCACTCTGACCCACATTTCTACTTCCTATGCCCCGTATGGCTTCATGGTGCACAGAGAGAAATCTCACTGTCATACTGTAGCTGTTGCATGTGATTCTATTTGGAGAGTTGAATGAAGCTTGACAGCCTCTCTTTCTCATACCACAACGTTCACACTGGCTCCAGCTTTTTATCCTCATGATGGAAACTGAAATAATTCAGATTATTCTAGAGATGTTGACGCTTTAACAACACCAACAGTCAATCCTGCACACATGGAGGTTGTCTTTAGAGCAGGGGTGTCAAACTCAATTTCATCGCGGGCCACATTAAAAAATTAGATGCATTGTGGGCGATGTAACCAATAATAAACGTATTATATTCTTTGCAAGCTCTTGCGGGCCACTTCAAATGAAGTCGCGGGCCTTGATTTGACACCCCTGCTTTAGAGTAACTGAGCTTGTTGTAGTGGCATACAGGCTCTAAATACTCCCAGTGACTAGACCCACAAACTATAAGTAGATTTTGTTCTGGTTATTTTGTAACTTTATAGAGGCCTTCTGTTTTGCTGGCCAGTGATTGACCCGCCATACTTAAACAGTGACCCTGATTCTTCTTTCACCTCAAAAAGGTTCTTCCTCCTGAGAAGAGACTTCATTAAAACTGTAATGCAGTTTCATAAGTTTAAATGAAAGTACACTTCCTGAGTACCTGTAAAATGTTTCTGCATTTCTAGAAAATGAACTAATGAACTAAAAAAAAGTTCCCGGGGTCCGAAAGTGTCACAACATCATCCCCTTCATTCAGTACTTGTTGTATTCTCACAATATCAAGCTTACATACAGTATATACTGTACTCTTGGACAGCTGATCATCGCTGCTCCTGCCCTGCTCTTAATTGAAAACAACACGAGCCAGAGGCATCCATTCCCCTGTTCCTCCTGCTGCCTCCTCTCCATTCGGAGAAAACCTCACACCACATAAGCGCCGGTGAAACAGGAGCTGGCTGCTGCTGTCCAAAAGCCATACTGGGACCGGATATGGCACCACAGTAGCTATTGGACCAACTTACATCCAAGGTCAGGACTTTGGAAGAGGAACACCTTCAGATCAAGGAGATCAGTGAAGTTTGTTGAGCCCTCCTTGAGGGAACCGTTCAGATTTGTGACCTTTAAAGATATTTAAGATTGGGATACTTTTCTATCTTTTCAAAGAAGCCTTTATATGGTGTGGCTGCTGGCTTTGCATTAGTCAACCAGGCAAAATGCGTCTAGTTATTGTGTTTAACATTTATTTTGGCATAATTTGTGTCTCAAAATCACACAGGAGCTATCTTTTGTGACAGTGTGCAATTTATCAGGAAGCAGACAAATATTCTCAACATTAGTATTGTTTAATTAATGATCAGGTTATGTATTTACACATTTATATTTGTAGGACATTTGTTTTTACAAATATAGTAATGGCAATGACCAGTGTTTCTGGCCTGTAGTTTTCCAACGCAAAGTTTTTTAAAGATCTTTTGACTGTATTGTTTTTATATCCTACACCTTCAACCATTATTAAACCTAAATAAATGATTAATATAAATCAACATGATCAACATACAGCTCTGGAAAAAATTAAGAAACCACTCCAATTTTTTCTTAAATATCAATCTCTACATGTATGGCAGCCATTCCATTCCAGTGTCTGTTGAATTCCAACACAGAGAAATGTTGTCAGTAGTTTATAGAATAAAACTACAACATTTTCCTAAAACACAAACCTATACAAAATTAAACCAGAGAAACTGATAATGCTACAGTGGTCTCTTAATTTATTCCAGAGCTGTAGCTTAGTTCAAAGTGGTCACAATCCAAGTAGTTTTAGAACCACTGCCAAAGCCTGGTTGTGAGTGTCCATTGAGTCCAGTGTCAGCAGAACACATTAAAAGACCAATATTTTATTCACCAGACACAAACAGGAGTATTTTCCCCAGGAGTAAGGTGGTGCAGTACAGGTCCTGAGGTGGAGCTGCACTGTGAGCCCCACTGTGCTGCTGGCACAGTTGTCAGCTGTGAGCTGATGATGGTGTCTCAGCTGCTGTGGGCTGGGCCTCTAATAGATGGGAGGAATCCCTGACAACACACACACGCACACGCCCCCCTCTGAAAGGAAGCAGCACAGCACACATCTCGGTCGGGCCCCCAGTGGCCCTGTTCCCATTTGCTGTGACCAGATAGTGTTTCATGTCTCTGCGGGAGGGAAAGGAACACCTCTGCTCTCCTCACTCAGCCAGTAACTGTCTGGTACACACACTCAGGGATTTCCACTGGAAATAAAGAGAGGATTAAATCAACGCCTGAAAACTGTTTTCATTCTCCCTTTCTTCTATCTCTGTCTCTGCCTCCTCTGTCTCTCCTCAGCCAATGAGAAGATTGACGATATCAATGGCTGTCCCAAGAGCCGGACTCAGATGGTAAGTGACCTTTTTTTATGTTTTGGCAGAAAGTTGAGAAATGTACCTCTGTGTGACTTTCTGTGTTAACACGTCTTTGATGTCCCATCTCACCGGCCCATGTGGCTCTCGCTGGGAGCTGCGGTGCTAAAGCCACCGGTGAATAGTTAGTCCATTTATTTTTACTTTTGTGGTCTTGCGGGCTGCCGTCCGTGAAACCTCTGGCTCAGACTTCTGGCAGTTGGCTCTCAGTTGAAAGAGACGCAGGCTTTGGCTTCGGGGCCAGTTTTGCCTCATCTTATTACACTTGCAAAGGAGAGAGCTTTCCTCTCATCTCCAGGAGTGAAAGGAGGCAGGGAGCATCAGCGCTGGTGACAGAGAGGATGTTTACAGCCAGGTATGATGGGGTTCTGTCCTCAGACGTCTAGGCAAATATCTAAGTGGGATTCCCTTTGTAACGCTGCTGGTGGGATTCAGGTGTTGTTCACAGTTTTGTGTTCTCTGTGGGAAATGAGCCCAGGGCAGGGCTGCCCTCCACTGAATGTGAAGGGTCGTAAATTGGGCCAGTATGCCAGCTGAGGGGGCTATTTTTGGCCACCAGCCAGACTACTGAAGCCTCCCAAAGCACCAGAGAGAGAGAAACACACACACACACACACACACACACACACACACACACACACACACACACACACACACACACACACACACACACACAGTTAACAACTGAGGAGGAGGTGGAAGCACAGCTGATCATTTCCCCTTCATTGCAGAGATGGAAACATATTACTGTACTTCTTGGGACAAGTGTGTTTTCAGCATTTTAAAGTACTCTGTTTTGATGTTGGTATGTCTCTTTGTTCTGCCACTTTATAAATTGTGATGTGGATTTAATTATGTCTTGCTGAGCTACTGAAAAGTACATCAGCCAAGATCTAAAATCAATTCAACATCAATATAGAGCTGGAGTGGCTACTACAAAGCACCAAGTCTGGCTGTCAGTAGAGATAGGTGATAATATATTAGCATAACATTGGTGATCCAGGATGACTGGTATCATAAAGCTGGTTATAAACTGGGCCGGTTAACTCTGTGTTTTCCCATCTGGCTACCAGTGCATTAACATGAAAGAGCTAGCGTTTTGAAATGCTAAAGTGCATCATCAGAAACATAATTGAAGTACTTATTGGGAAATAAGATATCCATGGAAACATTTGGTTATAGCAACACCTAAACCTTAAATGGTTAAGAAAATAAGGCCAAGACTAAACAATAAATAGAGGAATTATTAAATACTATAGGTTGTTTGTAGAGTGCATATGTTTAGCTTTTTCGCAGGTTATTAATAGAATATTATACATTTGTGAAGCACAAAGTTAGACTGTTTCTTCCAAGCAGAGAAGAGAGGAGGAGAAAATTTGCTAATACTTCATATGGTTTATTAAAATATATAACTTAAAGGGAGCTAATAAACAGAATGTGGTTAATCTTTCTGTTAAAAGACAACAGTCTTATATTAATAGGAATAAAGGAAAATTGGCTGGATTGAAATGCAGTTTTTTATTGCCATTGTTATTTTTAAGGGTCTAAAACTGTCCCAGAAAGTCGGAATCTGATACTACTGACCTATAAAGTTATATATCGCTCCTAATTTCTTGTCACTTTATTGTTAATTCAGCACATTTGTCCATATCAGGATCCTTTGTTTGTGATGGCTCAGCCTTTCCAGTGAGTGAATTGGTCAGTAGCAAGCTTTGTGATACCAGAAAACCTGAGTTAGATTCAAATTCACTATAGAGATACATGCACTAAGTCACATTTGAAAATAGCTCCCTCTCAACTTCCTGTCCCACTCACTATCAATTAGGCCTCTCCCATTAGTGCTGATTGTGCCCCCCAGTCGTCATGTAATTGAGCGTTTTGCACTCTTTGGTCTCAGTGGTCGGGGCGTCTCTCTGTGGTTTTGTTGTGCCATTATGAACATCCTGTGAACCCTCTCTTACATCCCGCCCGCTGTCATCTGCAAACACAGAAGCTTTATTTTAAAGACAGGAAAATTGTAGGATACCTCTGAGACAAATCAAAGTGGGTCTAAATATATCATCTCTGTCTGTGATTGTGTTCCCAGTGTTTATAGTTGGTGTGTCAGTCAAGAGAGAAACAAAAACATTTTAAAAGTCTGCATTCAAGCAATTGAGTGGCTGTCAAATCTGCTTTTCTTTTTGCTTGGATAAACTCAGATGTTGCCGCGTGTGTGTGAGTATTTTTGGATCACTGCGTATAATCTCTGAAGGTTTGTTAGCTTTAAAGCAAACTCTGACGCACTCAAGCAGTGCGGAGGGCAGGTGCAACTGCAGTCATTATGCAAATGTCTGCTGTGTGTGTTGTTGTAATGTCAACACAACACACACACACACAGGTCCTGAGAGTTTACTTGGCAGCTAGGGTGGAGGAGTATGAGAGCCCACTTATACTGCACTTGATTTCATTGCATTGAAACCCAAAAAGCTTCCAAAGCTGCTGCCAATTACCGCCACTTAACTTAACCTCCTTCTCTAAACGAACAAACATGGTAATAAGCCCGTCAGTGGAATAAACTGTAGCACTCTCACCTCGCTCTCGCGCTAGCTGATTAGCATGCTGGCTATCCAGGCCTGAGAGAGAAGCTGTTTTTACAACTGTCACATCGTCGTTAAACGGACCCCGGTCGTCGGGTCGTTCCTCTGCCACCCAGTCGGCCTCTGTGTTTGTTTGTGTGTCTGTGTGAGTGTTGGTAGAGACCAGAGCGAGGGTGTTGATCTGACACTGAGCTGTTAAACCACACAGGATGCCACGCACACAACAAGGCACACAGACAAACACACACGGTGTCTCATCCAAGCATCCCATCTTAAAGCTACAGCTTCTGGAATTTACTAGATTTCACCTGCTACGAGCTGGGAAATAAAACAAAGCTAAGCAAGGAATGGATTTATCAGCCAAACATTTCATCACTCATTTCATTCAGGGCTTTTAACATTCTGGTGAGAGATTCATCTAATGAATTTACTTCAGACACGATGGACCATCTTTGAGCATAATTGACAGTGACTAATTCATTATCCAAAGCTATTCACATGAACATTGGCAGCATATTGTACCAGGAACCTATTCCCTCAAAAGTTGATTTTTCTTTTAACTGGATTTACCAACACTGTCATCACCACAAATGATATACCTCCATTGCATGAGGATTGAAGGGACATGTAACTTCAGAAAGTTAAAGACAAAATGTTATGTTAGGTTCATGTATGTTGATTTGAAAGGTACTCACCATTGCATTTAGCCCAGATTACATTTTGGACACTTGTGATGTACACATACTGCATATATGTACATATTCATGAATAAGCCATGCTTTAGGCTATACCGTACTACACTTATGGATATTGAGGAAGAAAGAGAAATAGTCTGTGTTTGTATTTATGTAGAGGTTTCAATCAGAAGCTTATTATTGTGTTTGTTATAAGCTCTATTCATATTTTGTTTGCTGGATTGGTTTATTTTCCAATGTTTCTAATGCTGTTGCAAAGAAAAAGTAGTCTGGTGAATGTGCTGGATTGATAGATCGCCACACAGGTAGAAACCAGCAGGACCAGGTGTTTAATGGGCTTGATGAAAAACAGGCTTAAGAAATCATCATTAGCCACAGTGGATTATAAATAAGCAGCTCTTTCACTTCATGTCAGGCTCTATCTTCTCTTATTTCGTGTTTGTGTGTTAAACTGGCCTGACAATAGAGCTTTCCTTTACAGTTCATTATGTTCTTTCACCTTTTGGCGCAGTGCCACACAGTTTCAACCCGATTGAAACCCAGTATTCAATCTTTTTGCACACAGTCGTTTTAGAGACACAGCTTCAGACCGGTTTGTACACGGTTGCTTCTTCGATGCAGAATCATTTCAGTGGTTTTGTAGATGGGGAGATTAATGCAGGTAAGCGGGACAATAGTTTATTAATGATTCAGCGGTCTGGTAAATGTTTGATCAGAGGGAGAAGTACTTTTCTGTGTATGTGTCAGAGAGAAAAGTCCCCAACTGTGTCAGCTGGTCAGCTCAGTGATCACATGACAAACTGGAAACAACAGAGCAATCACAGTAACTGTTTCTAAGCAACCAAATATACTAAACCCTCAATCTTAATGTCGGAGGGCGCAGACTTTTATTTGCACATACAGTACAAGACATTTGTTTTCCTCATTAAGGCTGCTGTACCCTCGGGCAAGAAAGACATACATTAGGTGGACAAAATATCAGAAACACTCGTGAACTAATAAAACAGCCCTGCAACAGAAGCTACCGCTGTGAAGCATGTCTTCATTTTTTTCACTAGACTATAATCACATGTTGCACAAAAACGTTTTTGTTTTTTTCAGCCCTTGTAAACCCACAGACATACTGTGTTGCATAAGTTAATGCACGTGTTGCGACAACAGTAAGTCCAATCATTGATGATATCACACAAGAGTCTGTAAGATATACAAGACAGTAATCCAGAAACCTAAAACTTGGCAAAAAACGTGGCCTCTTTTTAAATGAAAACAACTAATTAAATCACCTATGCTTTAATTATTCTGCTCACAGTACAGCAGGGACATGTTGATGTAGCCAGAGGGCTTTTTTGTTTTTATTTGTGAACGCAGATAGTGTCAGCCTGAGGGTAATGAGGAATCAACAGCTTAAAAGTAATAATAAATCTTATGAGAAGATAACAAAAAGACACATTTTTAAATATGCTTAATTAAATGGGAGAACACAGCGTGATTACAGACATGAATAAGCACACACAACAGCAAGTCTATAACCATTTCCAGAAGCAAAAGACTGAAAATGCTGCCTGACGTGAAGTGTGTGACTTTGCATCACGATGTGTGCCTCATAGCTGCTGCCTCACTTTTTATCAATAAGCTGTGAAAGCCAACACTTCCCTGAGGTGTTAAAACCTCTGCATACATTTTTTAAAGTCAAGACAGAGAATTATTGAGGCAGATGTCAAAGTTTAGCAGGTGAGCTGGGAGCTGTAATGTGTGAAACCTCCTGACGGCAAAACTATGTGTGGGCAGGTACCGATATAACCGCACTGTCATACACACACATGAACACATACTGACAACACGCTGTCTCACTAACTTGTTACAGGATCAGAATCCAACAGTCAGACAGACAAATGCTCGAGCACTTTCGGCTATGTAGCTGCTGTCGTCATGTAAAAATTGCAAGGTATAAACAGTATTACCATTTAAAGGCATATGAGTCCCGGTGCGTATTAAACATTTGTGTTGGTGTGGTTCAAAAACTGCTTAACACTTACAGTCAAATTCAGAGTTTTTGACCTACCACAGAAAACCTTGTTCTGGTTTATGTTGAGACTTTCCGTCCCTTGATTCTCCTAATGCTGCCTCTGGGGTTTGTCATTCTATCAAGCATAATATTTGTGTAATTTAATGTATACAATAATTTGCTTAGGATCCGCAACTTTGGTTCAACAATACCGGCTTCAGTATCAGCCTTCAAAAGCTCCTATCAGTTCAATCCTGCTTCAGACACGTCACACTCTCACACACACTCCCTCCCCCTGCCTCTCCGTCTCTCACACACACACAACGTTAGCATCTCTGTGATGGGGAGAAGTGTTTGTTTAGAGGGCTGTCGTCTGGCCACCTCCGAGCCGCTGCCGGAGCAGAGCAGGAGGTGAAGGTGGCCTGGGTGGAGGTGTGAGGCCGGGCGGAGCGTCACACTGCAGGAACACATCTCTCAGCCAGGCAGGTAGGCGCTGCCGGCGGTGTCTTTCAGCGATTCAGAGGATGTGTTGAGGGTTTCTCTCCGGGATTCTTTAGATGTATTTTTGTTCTGATTATCAGAAGGGTTTCAGCAGAGAATGATTAAGAATATTGTCTTTAGTGTTATCTTGATTTGGTAGTTTTTACTGCATGTGTGTGTGCTAGAGTGGGTAGTTTTGAGCATATTGTATAACATAACTTGAGTATGTTTTCAGTTATGCATCAGCCTTTTGATTAAGTTTGTGGAGAACAGAAGACGAATGAGTCCAAAAATGGGACATTAGAAACAAAATCTTCTGGGTTATGTTCAGTAACTCTGCGACTGACAATCTCTTTCATTGTTGATTATTTGTATCAGTTTATTTAAGTGTTGTTTCAATAATTAGCTTAGACTTAATGACTAAGGGCTTAAAGATAAATCCAAAAATATGTTGTAAATAATGCTAACAGCCCATCACATAATACTGGGACCCAAACTCACATGTTTAACTAGCACATTTTAGTTAGTAAGAAATAATATACTTGCATTTAAGACATTTAAATGGCAAATAATTCTCATTTTTACTTGTTAATGACTTTGTAGAACATCAAGCCAATTTGCTGTATGATCGTTAATACATTTTCTGTTTATCAGGTATGGCTTGATAAGTATAAAAATGGCGGTGTTGGCCTTTTAGCATTTAGAAGTGACATGAAACGAATGGATATAAGGGGTTGACATACATTACATACAAAGGTCTGATTTGGATTCATACTGGGGATGTCGCAATTAATTGTAAAGCATTTGAAACCTATAGGCCAGACTCCCTACAGAAATGTGACCTTTAATAAATGCTATGGAAGGTATTGAACATCACAGACTGATCACTGGTACACAGCAATGAAAGAATAATCAAGGGAGGACTTATTTATGATCCCATTATAGATGAAGGGGTTCGTCTCCTGATATAGTTACTCTGGCTTCTCTAGGCTCTGCAGATTTTGAATAGCGGGACGTTTCAGTATGGATAACCCCGGAGAGGCTTGGGAGCATCTCAGCAGGACGGGCCTGGCATTTGTGATGGGGGATCTTAATGATGTGTATTTTCTGCTGCTATTTACACTCTAACTTCACCGGGGAATTTGGCACAGTTGGGGGGCGGTTCAGTCTCTTAAATAAAATGTAAGCCTGTGGTATTTCAGAGAGTCTCTGGGTATGCCGATGGGGTTAGAGGGGTATTTCTGTGAGGTTTATTTTTAAAGAGTCTGTGGTATTCAGAGAGGGCGATGGTTTGCATTCCTACTGTTACTATGTTTTCTGCTGCATCACCTCCAAGGGCAGCATATGTCAGCCCCTCTCACAGCTGTGTCTGGGGTCAGAGGTCACGGAAATGACAGCAGGGCCAGCACTGCGGTATCAGCTAAATACGCACAATTCTCTTCACACACTTAACAGAGAGACATTGAGTTTAAACCAGGAGGAGAAGTAATCGGGATTGTATTGATTAATAACAATGTGGTACAATAGTAACCCCCATAGATAATGCAACACGTAGTAACTAAGCAAACATTAGGCAAATACAAGAAGTGGTAATGGTGGTTCAGGGTGTTGATGAAACTGGCAGTATGACAGAATTTAGGGATTAGATGGTGGATTAGCAACTGGTTAGCAACACATGAAACCATTATTGATATGGTAAAGGTTGTAGCCTATGTATTCGTGTTGTGTTAATGGATAGAAGTAACAGTATTTGAGTCGTAAATGTGGATAATAGAGTTGTGGTAGTTGGTCGGTTTTATTGTGGTTGTGAGTGTAACTAATTGTCAGTGTTGGAAGAAGTGCTCAGATCCTTTTCTTAAGTAAATGTACAAATACTATGGTCTTAAAATACTCCATTACAAGTTGTAATTTCAAAATTCTACCTAAAAGTAAAAAAATATTAACATCAAAATATACTTGAAGTACAAAAAGTAAAAGTACTCATGCAGCTCAATGATCCGTTTCAGAATAATATAGATTACAAAAGTATTGTCGGCTAAATGTAGTTCAAGTATGAAAAGTACACGTCCTTGTTATGCAGAATTGTTATCTTCACAGTATTTAATTATTATAGTTATAATATTATCCTGTTTTTATATATCTAAGAGCATTTTTGTATTGTGGTTGGTCAATTTGGACCAAATTTAGATACTTGAAATACTGTGTAGCTTACTGCATCAAACCATATCAGCATACAAGTGTAATCATGTGTACAAAGTAACTGGTAACTTTGAGTGTTAAAATATATGTAGTGGAGTAAAAAGCATGATTTTCGCCTCAATTGTAGTGGAGTAAAGGTATAGAGTAGCATTAAATGGAAATACTTTCCACCACTGCTAATAGTAATACGTGGATCAGATTGATGCTGATAAAGATATGTTAGCTGTAACCAATAGTAACTGCAGTCTTATTATATAGTGGTACAGGGTGTTAATAATAGATGTATGTTCTTTCTTATACCCTTTTCTACAGTTATGATTTTAGACTCCCTCTTCGACTCTCTATTCTCTTAGTGCAAGTTTAATTCATTTGCCAAGAAATAACCAAAACCCACAATAACAAAGTTAAAGATACATTTGACCGATAGCAGAATATTATTTTTCTTTCTTACAGGTTTTCTATCAATGTGGCAATAGTTAGTAGAGTTTTTTGGCTGTGATAATCGTGCAGTGAACATCTGATATTGTGACAGCTCTGTGTGTTATGGTTGTCGATTTTACTAAATGTGACTAGTCTGTGGAAGTCAAATCTAATTAATAAAAGTATGTTTATCATCAGTATGTATATTCGATGTATCCCATATTTGAATAGAGGGGATGTGAAGGAGCTTTTTACTTCCGCTGCTCACCTCACAGTCGGATACTACCTTACAGAGGGAGCTGTAGGTCAGGCTATATTTAGTCGGTGCATATTAAGTGTAATCATGTCATTAATCTTAAGTGAGCGGGACCCTCCCGGTTGCAGCCCACACCCAGCCTCATTGACAAAGCACACAGTTCATATATATTTAAGTTTACCTGCAGTATCACTGTTCTATATCTGTTCCCTTGGCTGGGAGATTATATTGTACTCTCACAACAGGTTTGTTGTAAGTATATTACATGGAGGTAGATTGGCCTCTGCGTGCTATAAACCCACTCTCACTGGTAATAAATGTCATGCTAAACGAGATTGAACACCTCTTTAACCTTTGTGCATATTGTAAAATGCTTTAAAATCAATTTCGCAGTCAATTCTTCAGTAAATTGACTTGCCAAGAGCACCAGCTAACATTTAAAGACATGGCAGTGCCATATTGATATATGTTGCGCTGTACCTGCTGTGTTTGCTCATTGGAAACAACAGTTGGTAAACTTTGATCGCACCATCATTAATCTGCTGTGACTTTGCTTGATTACTTGTTTTATGTGCTATACTTTGTGCACACGCGCTGTATAAAAGTTCACATGGGCTCTAAACAAAGCCTGTCTGCCTATCAAATCCTCTCGCACTGCAGTGACAGCTCAGCAGTCTGGGCTCAGGTTGCCAAGGCTGCTGTCATAGCAACTGTGTCGGTATTGATGGTTTGCCTCTCTTGCTGCACTGCTGATAAATCTCTGCCTGTGTTTTGAATGTGTCACCATGTGGTCAATATTGCATTTTGAGCTTTCCAAAACACAATATGAATAGTCAGTCAGTCACTACAGTATAACGCTTTCATACACCTCTCCAGCAGTGGCATGTCAGTTTATGTCTGTCAGAAAGGGTATGTTTTGGATATCATTGTTTGTTCCACAGTCTGATTTCTTGAAAACTAGTTAACAAATGTTGATTTAGTTAGATAAATAAAACCTTATTTCTCTACACATCTCATAACATATATCCCATACCATTTGTAACAGGCTATAGCTGCAAACTATTTGAGACATCTTCTGAATCTGTTACAACAACATGATACATTTCATTTGTCATAAGTCTGACTCACTTCAGCTCACGCGTCATCCTTGTACAAATATTCCTAACCGAGAATTATACATTCTCCACAAACTATGGCAACTATCCGTCAATCACGATTGTCTTTTATGTGCATTTTCATGCAGATCAAGCATTTTGTATTATTAAAATAATAATAAATTACTCAATATTGAAAAATGTATTGATCTGTATTTTAATTTTTCTTTTTTGAAAATGTAAATGCATTAGAATATTTTTGTGCTGTCAGCTTTCCTTTTAAAAGCAGTCTTGTAGTTGCCATTACGCTCTCAGGAGAAGCGTGCAGACGATAGACCAGCACGCTTACTCACATTATACCAATATGCAAATTTGAATGGAAATGTGCAGGGTGCCGTGTCTTACAGCTGGTTCTCTCTGTCCAGATTGAGAACATCGATGCCTGCCTCAGTTTCCTGGCAGCCAAAGGAGTCAACATCCAGGGTCTGTCTTCAGAGGGTAAGCAGGACTTTCACCGGAAGAACAGTCAGACACAAACCTGGGCTAATAAACAAATGCCCTTCCTGCTATGAAACAACAGATAAATGGCAACTTAAAACATGAATGCATTTTTATTGGCAAGCTCGTTTGCCTGGACACACTACATTAATGCCAGACAGTACACAAAAAATGGAGGCTCAGCAGGCGCTGATTAGAGCACATATAGAACTAATGTACCATACACCTCGGTGCCTGCTGCAAAAAATGATTGTATTGGGGGTTTACATCAAATTGATTACTAGTAATAATAAAGACATCATTCGGGCAATGGGTCAGTCCTTGGTTCAGTGTTCTCCAAGTACTCTATGGAGACCTTTCTTTTGCAGTAAA
This sequence comes from Dissostichus eleginoides, assembly GCA_031216635.1. Classification (NCBI taxonomy): domain Eukaryota; kingdom Metazoa; phylum Chordata; class Actinopteri; order Perciformes; family Nototheniidae; genus Dissostichus; species Dissostichus eleginoides. Next base: position 14,246,296 of record CM062264.1, read on the forward strand.
ACAATATGTGAAATACATTGGAGAGGTATAGCCATTAGTAGACAGCAAATAACATTCAGGTTGATGCTGAACAATGCATTGCAACAAGAACAGTTTGTTATTTAAGAATAGTCCATCATGCTTCAAGTGTCAAATTATTGACTTTTCTCTTCTTCACTTGTCCTTCCTCTTACTTTGTTAATAATCCACATTATCCTTCTGCCTGACCCACAGAGATTCGGAATGGTAATCTGAAAGCCATCCTCGGCCTCTTCTTCAGCTTGTCCCGCTACAAACAGCAGCAGCAGCAGGCCCAGAGGCAGAACCCGCAGCCCTCCTATCCCCCCACCGCCCAGCCCCAGGGCACCCACCCCCCCCTGAGCCAGCAGAGCAGCGCCCCGGCCCAGCTCAGCCACTCTACGCATGGGACTGCTGCCCTCGCAGCCCAGAAAGCAGCACAGGCCGAGATGCAGTCCAGGTGAGGAAATATAGGAGCCGTAACCTTGAGACTGGGTGAAGGTGTTTATGTCTGTCACTTTTCCTGCTGTTTCTGCTGTTCTATTCCATCATGATGTCACCTCTATCTTCCTGTTCACGCCTCGTGTCATTTATAACTGTAAACCTGACCTCTCTGTCTCTGTCCTCTTCCATATCTCTCTTCTCTTTTCTCCTCCTCTAGGGATGGCTCTAAACTGCTCAAGTTTTCCCTTGGTCAGAAAAAGACCTCTAGGTCAGCGTCTTCTGCCTTTCTGTTTTTCGTGCTCCTCCCCTTCCTCCACACGCCCCTAGTCCCGCCCCCTTCCTTGAAATAGGAAGGTAGAGATTGCCCCTAATCAAAGATAGCCGTTCTTTTGTACTATAAAGAGGTTCATGTTGTTTTTCTTTGTCTGAGATTAAGGGCAACCTCTACTACAAGCACTATCAAATATGCATGAGTGCTAGTGTTTAGCAAATAGAAACTAAAGCTCCAGGCTCCATCTTCGGACAGCCCTGTCCCCTGTCTGTCTGGCAGCGCGCCTCATTTGGCAAGCCTGCTAAATGGGCTGTGAAAGACCTTTAGATAACCCTTAAGTAATGGTGTGTGTATGTGTATGTGCAGGTTCCCCCGACAAGCACATCCCCCATATAATGTGACATTAATAATTAACACAGTAGTGGCTGGAATGTGAGTCTATAATATGCATTGTTCAAATGTAGCTGCCGTTTGCGTTAACTGTGATGCTCTAGAGTCCTTTTGCGTTCACATTTGAATATTATTTAAGCATGCAATAATGTATTATGTGATGATGCACCTTGAAATTGGATTCAGGATGTGGTTTTGCATGCTGTGCCCATCCCAAATTCAGTATGCATTGCACCTGCCCCACACCAGCTCCTTCCAAAAGCAATGTAACAGCCCCACCCTCTGGTCATCATGCTTAACTACAAGGGGAAGAGTTGAGATGCTCCTGTTGATATCCACTTGAAAAAAAACCTAGATAGACCCAGATAAAGAAGTTAACAAAACACTTGTTTTGTCCCAAAAAATTATTTGGCCTGTATTTTATTTTTAAGAATGAATACAGCCATATTAGCTTTGGGCAATTGCATCCTATATTTACATTTTGATGTACATTTTTTTAAATGTAGAATATTTCTTCTCCACACAGCCAGTCCAAAGGGGAAGGCAGCACACTGACTTGCCCTGCCATAATTGAAAGCCAAATGATCTTAGGCTGCTGTTGAGTAAATAATGTGGTAATACCTATTATCCCTCAATGGCCAGATGAATAAAGGCCCGCCAAAGTGAATGGCATGCCGGAAATTAGACTTTCTATAATGTATACAAGAGCTGAGAGAGAGAGAGAGAGCGCTGTAATCTGCTTATCAGCATCCACCTCACAGTCCCAGGATGATGATGATGATGATTTTACCGCCTGTGAATTAGCATTTCATTAGCGGTGTGTGTGCCGCGGACTGGTCAGATTACAGCTCGGCTCACAGACCTAACTGAAGACAAACGGGAACGACTTACCATATGAAATCAAGGTGTCAAAAATGTCCTGTGTAAGCCATGTGGGAAATAAAGGAGCAGGACATGTGATCCGAGGCTGTTGAGCTCACACCTCACTGGGACCTGCACTCTGTCAGCCCGTCACACACACACACACACACACACACACACACACACACACACCACACACACACACACACACACACACACTGAGCCGTCACACTGCTGAGAGCTCATCCCTCTCCATTAGATGACTGTAGGTGCAAACAGAGCTGCAAACATCGCTGAGTTTACATTTATTAAACTGAGTGTATCTTATACCTATCCAAATACGTGAAGAAGAGCCGGATGTATCTTAAGGGTAGTGTAAAGCATGAAGAAAGTCAGCAAAAACCTAAACAGCAGGATGACTGATTGGTTAGTTTAGGCATCGATTAGAAGTATACTCGACCTTGCAGACCAACAAAAGGGCAAGAGAACTCCTAACCTCGGAAATCAATAAAGAACGTCAAAAGTTTGTAGTGAATTCAGTCAACTTTCTTTTGCTTCGATTGAGGTCACAAGGTAAAAAACAATATCGATCACAATGCCAGGGATCACAATGCCAGAGTGATGCTTATGTGGGATGATACAATCTGTCCATCATATTTGGCAGGCTCATATCCTTTTAAAAATATCATACATATGAAATAAGTTGTGTGTATCATTGGTCTAGACTAGACAGAAAATGTCTTTTCATTAAAATGAAGAATTTATTGTCTCTCTTTATGCCATTTCTTATCAGTGATTGCCTAGAACATGTGATGTGAAAGTAGATGCTAGCATCGTGTTGTACATGTTGTGACAGATTAGCTATACAGTAACATGAAAAAACAACCTAGTGCTGCTCTTTGCTGCCACATAAAGCTCTTGCTGTAATAAATCTGCACGCTCCCTGTTCTCTCAGCCCGCACTAAGTGATCCCTCCTGTTTGAGTTTAGAAAGCTGGATTTGTTCCAGCAGAATGTGTTGTAAACATGCATTAATGTGTTCCTTCAATGCGTGTAGGATGAAGGCTTTATATGTTGAATATGTTCTTTCTTCCTTCCTTTTTATTTCCGCCACTTCCCTCTCTCTCTCTCCGTTAGACTTCCTGGCCCCTCAGCGCGGGTGTCCACTGCTGGTGGTGACATCCCCACCAGAGGCTCGGTCAGCGCTGCTGGGAACAGACGCAGCCAGGGCTTCAGCGACAAGACCAAAGCCAACCTGAACAAAGGTAGGCCTCACGCACAAACACACACACTCACTCACTTTTGTATGGAAGAGTTAAAGTAACTTAATCATTTAACTCAGATGCCCTTTACGAATTGAAACTTAGCAGCTCTTAAAATGTTTATGTTTGCAGTGTTTAGGAAAAATGTATGGGGAATTATGGATGTAATCCTCTGGGGGCTTTTTGTTATCGTAGGTGAAATTGCAAGTTTACTCTGTTGCTTGGAGACCCAGAAAAAGTAAGAGACCATGCCAGATAATTATGAGTAGCCCCCAGCATGCAGTGCTGCTCTGAAACAACTGTCTCTTTTCAAGGGAAATCAACAGCCTGTACATGAGCAGAAAATCATGATGTAGGAGAGATTGTTCATCCTCACTTTCTATAACAAACATTCAGTTGTTGGATGTTGAAGTAAACACACTCTCTGACTGCAGCCTCAGGACTGTTCTATACAGTAAGTAAGGTCAGGTGAAAATTCTCATCCCAGCAGTATTTCTTTCTGAAGATAAACAAACAACGAACAATGGAAAAGATTCTTCACGTTTTCATTGTATTCTTTGTGCTTTACTCGGGAGGATCAATGAATGTTTCTGTCTATTGTCTTCTATTTACTTTTTTCTACATTAAGTCTGGATAAGCACTGCCCTCTGCCTGTTTGTGTCAGTCAAACAATCTAGCAGTATTGTTCCTTCTTGAACTTTGATCCTGAGAAAGGTTGTGTTTTCCTTTCAGTTTGGTATTCTTCTACACCACTCAGGAGACTTGTACTTTTGACTTTAATAACTGAACCAGTTGTTCATTTTTCACGGTGATGATTCAGCCATGAAAGTTTTATTTTCATTTGTAGACAGAAATTTATTCTCACATGTTTAATCCCATCTCCCCTGACCCAGTTCAGCTTGTGCTGCTCACTGTTTGAGTTCTCCAGCAAACAAACTTGCGAGTGTGTTTGGCAGTATATTTAGTGAGAGCTGTGTTGAAACAGCTTCCGTCACAACTCAGCGGGCCAAGGCTTTATATAGACTGTTAGTGTTCGCAGTCTAAACTCATTACCCTGCATTAGACAGGGAATTCTGACCGCCCAGAGAGCGAGAGAGACAACTGTGTGTGTGTTTGTGTCAGTGTTGATGCCAGTGTGTATTAGAGAGAAAATCTGTTGTCAGTGTTTAAAGTGACAAATGAACTGGGACCAACACTATCAGTAGCGCTGGGAAGCACTTACTCTGATATGAGGTTTCGATTGCAGAGTGTCGTGTTTTGGACTGTTTATTTATTTGTTTTGCTAAGTGGGACAGTGGTAGGGTTAAAGGAACAGTACGACATTTTGAGAAGTATGCTTTCCGGACCAATTTAAGTTGGGAAATTAGACTCTCATCTCTGTGTGCTAGCCACTAAACCTAGCATATCAACTGGAAACAAGTTATATATTTTCTGTTTATTCCTTGCAAAAACCAAAGTGTACATGTGATTTTAAAAGAAGGTTATGTGGCGGACTATTTCTTGGCTCGGTCAGCAACCTCCTAAGGTTGGTCACCTTGAGATGACTTTGTGCTAAACTAAGCTAAATGGCTGTAGTTTCAAATGTAAAGCACAGACATAAGAGGGGAGAGCTCAAAGTCCAGGCTTTACATTGATTAGGTGAATTTCCCCCAAAGAAGTGCTCTTTAAAAGAAAAGGAAGTGTTTGCAGTAGGATTAGTGTTTGAGGTATCAGTTGAGCTTATCACCATGTGGTCAGCAAGGTTTCCCCAAAATGGATCAAAGCTCATCTAGAAATCAGATCTAAAGTACATAGTTAAAAAAAAGAATAAGAACCATTCTGGCTTGCAGAAAGTGTTTGTGTATATGTTTTGGGATCAGCAGGCCATTGGCAGCAGGACTATGAGAATCCAATTGTCGACCCCCCTCTTTGGCCATGTTGTTGACATGCTGCCAAGCCCCTCCCCCTGCCATACCCTCCTCCTCCTCCTCCTCCTCTGCCTCCTGCACTCTCTGGATGGCTGGCCATGGTTTGGAACTCTTCCCTCCTCTCCTGTCCATCTCCTCCTGTCCTCTCCTTCTTTCCTTCTTCCTCCTGGACGTCTGCAGCACCTATGAGGTTTGTCAGCTTGCTCTGTAGATCGCTTAGAGCTAGGACTACAGTATACAGTTTCAGATGTAGAACATTGGGTTTGCATTGAAACTTTGAAAGTATGGTAGCAGATGTTGTCCCTTTTACTGGTTTGGTGTTTTAGTTCTAAGAAATATGTGCATTGTGATGCTACAGAGAGCAGGGAGGTTGTTTTGCTGTAAGATGTCAAGTCAGTTGTCCTGAACCTTTATGTGAGTAACTTAATTTATAAGAGTAAAGGGGTTTAGGGATTATTGGTAAACTAACTAGCTTGTGTCTTGCTCTATTGGTGTCAAACTTTTTTCTTCAAGAGGTCATTAAAATGTAGTTTCTGCCTCAAAAGTGCATGTTTGTACCTTGGTGCTACACATCTAGTGTCCATGCTTGTTGTGCACGCTGTTGCTGCAGGTTTAGATGGTTAGAGGCACCTGCAGCTTCTATTGTGAAACCAGATCTGCTCTTTGTCAATGGCTCTGACACCAGAATGGTTGCTGCACGGCTGTACAGTGAGGCAGAGGAGCTGAGTCTCCTCTGCAGTGCTGTGCTAACACAAGGTGACAGCATCTGGGTGTTCACCGAGTGACACAGAGCAGAGAGGCCGAGAGAGCAGGGGCACCTGTGGTTCTGTGTTTGTGTGTTGTGCATGCCTCTGATGTATTTCTGTGTGTGTATGGCCGGTGCCCTGGCTGAATGAATAGGCTTCTGATGAGCTGTAGCGTCACTGTTTGAGTGTATTCATGTGGAGAAACTTTAAAAAGTTTCAGTGGCCACACAAAAGACCGGCTGTCCCTCTCACTTTTTGGAGCACAATGACTGAGGAGGGAGAGAGAGCGAGAGAGCGCAGGCTTCTGAAATCAGAACGTGATGAGTAAGCAAATACCTGCAGCCTCAAACTGTGTTCCAGCCGGATATTAGTCGGTATTCCGATATCATTTGAAGATTCCAAAACGAATTGTCCATGTAGATATGATGAAATGAAACAAAGCCAATCAAATGGTGTTCTTACATTGCTCTCACCTTTAAATCTTCTGTGAACCGTAACTTAAAAACAAGGGCACTCTCAGGTCAGCAATTTTGTCATTAACTGACTTAGAAGTGTTAGTTCAAAGTCCTGTGACCAGTGTGACCATGAGATGGGTTTGAGGGCTTGTGATGTCTAAACAGTGTCAGCGGACGCTACTTCTAATGCATTTACTGCTAAACTCAATGTGTGCGATCGGTCACACTGCAGTATATTTGCTGTGGTCACCAGTCCTGCTGGTGAAAGCGTTTGAAGTTGCTGAGCAGAACAAACATCCCCTTCTCTCTTAAACTTTACATGCATGCATGGACATGACACACACACACACACACACACACACACACACACACACACACACACACACACACACACACAAAGGATTGTTGACACTTGTGTGGAATTACACGGTTTTCCTCGGCTGAAGACAGGCATTAACACAAAGAGCGCACGCACAGACACGTGAGTGTGGCCATCCATGAAAAGAGCCTTGGGTGCACTTCCACTAATTTCCTAAAATGCCTTGATGGTATCAGTAGGCTCCAAGAGAGTGAGACAGGTTTTTTTAATGGCAGACAAGAAATGCAGTGGTGGTCTGTTGTCCTTTTTCCTTTTGGCGCTCCACTGCTGTCATTTTCTGCTCTTGATTTTATTCTCTAATGACTGCTATAATTGAGCAGGTTGAGTCGTAAACACTGAAATTCTTTCAACATGTTTCCTCGAGCACATCGCTCACCCAGCGCTCTGAATGAGGGGCAATGTGCGGTTCAGTTCCATGGGCTTGCCCAAGGCTGCACTGGGTGGGTCATTAGGTCAGTCACCCATTCTGTGGGCATGTTTAGACTCTCTGTGTTTATTTTTAAGGGAAAAGTGTTTCCTCAAGTGTATTTTGTGCAGATAATTAAAAGATGGTTTCTTTAAACGCAGCCGTTTTGTTGAGAATTTGTGATCAGTATATTTACTAGAGATTTTTGTACCAGATCTGTATCTATCTGTTTATGGTCATAAATTGTAATTCTCTGTATATTTTATGTTCAACAAACATAACAGGATACAACACAATGACCTACACTTAATTCATAACAAACCAGAAAATTGACACCAACACTAAAAAACGCTGTGTATTTATTATGTTATTGAACAGGAACTTTTTCTAGCTTGACGAAGCACACGGCTGTACTTGAAGAATTATCCATGCAATTTTTTCCCTTAATGAAATCTACCCCACCTTTTGGCAGAAAAGTGTAACCACACTTGAATTTGATGTTGGTATATCTTTTTTTCTTTAAAAAAGACTTTTTGATGTTTTGATCTTTGTCTGGAATGTTTGCTTGGGTTTATGACGCAACAGTGTCCAAGTCCACCTCTAGAGTCTGACTTCTGACCCCATACGTTGAAGTTTGGCTACTTTCCTTCCCACTTACCAACCCAACCGGAGCGTGTCAGCCCCGGTCACTGGGTCCGGTCCTGACAACGAGCAGCTGTCCCCAGTGTCCAGGGGCCTCTCCATGTCCTGCCTTTCTTCCTCTGTTCCTTTCTGACCCGAAAATCCAAGCTGACCCCATTCACGGACAGCACGGACCATCCTGCTGGCCCATATCAAAGCTGCACTTATCCCAAACCTGCAGGGCCAGTCCCACAGCAGGTTCCCCTGCTCATTCAGCCTCCTCCAATAGGACGCCAGCTATTAGCAACCTGACCCACTTTTTCAATTGCTAACTGCTAGCACGGCTAATTGGGCTCTAATCACTTCCTAATGGCTGCATTGTTTCAGGCTGCTCGCACTAAATGCTAAACAGGCGGAGAAAAAGAGAGGCGGCAACGAGTGCCTATTTCCAATTAGGACATGAAAGGTGCAGTAAAAGTGAAATAAAATGGAGAGCCAGATGAAAAATGGGTAAACAAGCAGGATGAGTGTTTAATAATATGCGTACATTTTGACTTAATGAGATCACATGGAAACATATGAATATGTAGTTAATGTTGCTGGCGTACATTAAAGGAAACTTTACTCATAACCAAATGAGCACTGTGAGAGTAATATGTGCATTTTTCCATAGATCCATATTTAGTATTTGTATATATGGTTAAGCAGCAAATGTCTTGTTTTTATTTGTAACACTATCCAATAAAGTAAGATCATTTTTGTTATCCTTTCCAAATCAACTTTTACTATTAAAATTAATTCAATCAACATCACTGGGACCATATACATGTAAAAGTAAATAGTCAAGGTGAAACATACAGTATTGGAAACAAGTTGGAAATGTGTTTTGTCTCGTGTCAATAAAGCACACAATTATGCAGTGTTTTAAACACCTAAACTCCCATAAGTCTAAGATGATTACCTAGGCCTAGGCACAACTCCACAGCAGTGACCTGGAATACATAAAAGACTGTGTGTGTGGGGGTATGTTGCAACGGAAAATATGATGTATTCCTCCCAGTGCTCCCTGCACAGTCTGTCTCTCTCACTGGCCATTGGTGTTTGAATATTCAAATGTTACTGGTCTGAACTCAGTGCTGCTGGTAGCACCACCCTGCACACACACACACACACACACACACACACACACACACACACACACACACACACACACACACACTGACAACCTCAGCAGCTCTCAGCACACTCTAGCGTCTCAGTAAGAGCAGAGACTTACACCAGGGATCCAGGTCTACTCTCACTCTTCAGCTCTTGGTAAGTGTGCTAGTTGAGATGCTGCTGAGCCACATATTGATCCAGGTAACTTATTTTTAGGAGAAAAATCGTAACAAAGTTTTACAGGAGCATGTTTACACTGCAAAAAAAGGCTTTCTGTTCATGTCCATGTTAGCCTGTGTTTTTATACCGTTTATGAATCTATTTGACACAGGACTGTGTTTTCACACAGTGGTTCTTTGTAAAGCAGAGGGAAGCTGACCAAAAGCAGTCCATATAAGTCCAAGCCTTATAAGTGCAGCAGCACCGCTCCTTGACTCGGCCTGCTTGGAAAGACTTTAAAGCACTTGAGTCTGCTCCTCATTGTTTTTATAAACAGTTTGTGATGGGCTTCTCTCATTGTTAGTGCTAAGGGGTTTTTAACAGTTTTGGTGGCCAGCCCGAAGGAAAGTAATGGCAGGTTTGGCTGCATCAGGCAGGCCACCTCCAGGCCCTTATAAGGCCACTGTGTGTGGGGTCAGAGAAGACTCAGCATCTGGTTTCCCTTCTCTCCCCCTGGGCTTGATTTTTCCTCTCCATCTTTACCTTCCTATCTCATTGTTAATGAAACCTCTCTTTTCTGCTGCAGATTCCTCAGAGGGCATGACCTCACAGCCTTCGGTGATGACTGAGCATGCTCCGTCATCTGCAGTGACCATCAGCTCCTCCACCAGCATCCCCGCTGCTACCTCCGCCCAGATTCCTCCCCCATCTTCCTCGTCGTCCTCCTCCACGGCCATTCCCCAGCCCAACAGCAATAGCAAACCCTGGAGGAGCAAGTCGGTGAGCTCCAAGCACATCTCCACTTCTTCATCCTCCATCAGCACCGCCGCGTCTGCCATGCAGTCTGCCAAACAGGACAAGGACTCCTCCTGTAAGGCCGATGCTCCTCCTAAGGTTGTCGCTCAGAAGTCAATGCTGGAGAAGCTAAAGCTTTTCAACAGTAAAGGAAGCTCCAAATCCTCCGCCTCCTCCTCCAATGGAGCAGGGGCCCAGGCGGAGAACGCTGCCCTAGCCAGGCAGCTCGCAGCGGCGCAGTTGGAGAGGTCAGAAACCGGCTCCAACACCGACCCCCTGGAGGAAGTCGATGGCAACGTCCGGCCGGGAATGAACGGGACCAGCAACGGGACGGCCTACGGAGCAGCTCCGTCAGCAGCTACAACTGTCTCCACAACCGCCAGCAGCCCCAAAATGGCCCTGAGGGGCATCGCCCAGCGCACTTTCAGCAGAGCTCTGACTGCCAAGAAGAGCTCTGTCAAAAGCACAGAGAAGGACAAAGACAGAGGGAAGGAGAAGGAGAAGGAGAAGGAGAAGGGGAAGGAGTTGGGGAAACGCATCTCAGCCCCCGACAGGACGGAGCTCAGGGGAGACGAGCTTAAGGAGGAAGCAGCACCTGTAACTGCAGACACAGACGGCTCAAACAAAAGGACCTCTAAAATCACCAGCTTCATACCCAAGGGGGGGAAAGTTTCCAAAAAGGAGAGTTCCACCCCTGCACACAGCGGAATACCAAAGCCAGGAAGCAAAGCCCCGGGAGTCGGGGGGAAAGCCTCCTCAGTGAAGGAGGCGGGGGAGAGGCCCCGGAGCATGCGGTTAGGAGGGGGCCTCGCCATGCACCGAGGGCCCATGGACAGGGACAGCAGACACTCCAGCTCTACCTCCAGCCTGGCCTCCACAGAGGGGAAGGCCTGCGCCTCCTCTGGGGTGGGGGGAGGCTCCACACAGAGCACAGCCAGCAACACCATCAGCGTGCAGCTACCTCAGACTCAACAGCACCACAGCCACCCCAACACGGCCACCGTCGCACCTTTCATGTACAGGTGAGAAGGCACACTGACATTGGTTCCATACAGATATTAGTACAAAATAAGATAAATCACAAGTGTTCATGCATCTCTAACCTTAAAAGATATATATTTTTAAGGATCCTAGAGCAGTTACCCAAAGGAGAGGGTGATGAGTAACGTTAAAGGGAAACTCCACCTATTTTACATATCTATTTACATGCTTTGGGTAAGGCTACTGCGTGTGAAAAACTTGTATTAAGCCTGTTGTGGAAAATCTGATAAACATTGTGTATTGGGACTCAAGAAAACATGGAAAATTAGCCAATTCTGTGGTAGTGGAGTTGGACAAATGTGAGGTTAGCAGACAAGGAGAAATAACAGAAAAAGTAAATATGATATCTCTGGTTCTGCCACATGTATTTATGACTATAAAATGTTTATTGTAGGAAAACCTTAAATTGGTGGTCGTCTTTCATGCGTTATGGTTAGAGACGCACAACATCGTTTTTATTGAAAAACATTTAAAATTGAGATTTAGCTTTTTATAGCATGATTTCTTTCAAACTAGTCTCCATTTAGCTCTTAATTTTACACACTGTTTTCGTTTGTAGAATTATCCTTAACCAACCATAAGTTAGCTTTAGATAAAGCCCATGCATTTGCATATGTAGACATAATATTCCCCAAAAATGGTCTTAATGGTAGAACCTCATATAGGGAAATGTAACAGTGGTATATATTAGGTATGTTTTACCCTGCTCACCTTTAGTTTCTGCCCCTTGGTATAACTTTATTGATACATACTATAAATAGCCAGACACAACAGTGAGATCAAGCTTCACTGATAAAACAAAGTCATTAAACTGTTGCACATTGCACATCCTACACGCTGCACATTTTCCAGAAGTGGTTAGGTTGAATTCTTCAGGGACTATTTGAAGTTGGCAAATATTTACTGGTGTATATTTGTTCAGTCGTATATGTGATAACAGTTCTGGATAAGCTGTTCTTGCCTTTCCAAGCTTGTAAATAACCACAATATTGGTGTATAACCCTGTATCTAGGATCATACAAGTCAGAGTGCGAGAAGTCATCAAATATCTGACATTTTATTCTCCGTTAGCATCTTAAATAACAAAAACTGAATGTTACCATCTGTGAACTGTTAACTAGGAATGCCACATCTGTGTTTGTTCCTGTGTGTGTACGCAGAGTGTATTGTCTGCATGTGTGTGCACTTGTATCTTGGCAAATATGTGTGGATGTTGTGTGCCTCTGACCTCTGGTCCCGGTCCCAGTGTGATAAGGAAGCCGGTCCCTCTGGTTCTCCACAAATTCTCCCCACAGCCGCTCATTAGCCTCATGACACTTCCTGCCCCACTGCCCTTTCTCCCTCTGTACATCCTGACCTGTAGCTAACTGACCCGTCTTTACACAACCCTCCCATCCTCAGTATTTTTTCTGTTGCTGTTTACCTGTCAGGTACCATTACCAGCAGGATTATGTCACCTCCGCCTGTCAGAAAGAGTATGTTTGACTGAAAATAAGAAATGTAAAATCAATCATTGCTTTTTCCCTCCCTTGTCACTGGTAAACTACAAATAAATCTTAATTGATAGATACTAGCAAGGAAAAATGTCAGTGCAATAATATAACTTCAAGTCTCAACTAGAAAACTTTACAAGCGTTTTATTGTGGAGCAGAGTAAGAGGCAGTCCTTGGTTTTGAGTGGCTAACACTCAGAGTGCGCATTAGTCGACAGGGACAAAGTCTGGGATCAGGCAAAGACCAAAGGCTGGGAATAACCAAGGCATTCAAACGTCATCGTCTCTAAATGCACCAGCCAGTGCAGCGGGGGAACTGTATCGATTTATCCTTCAAAGACAACCGGCATTCGGGGCTTAGCAGGCGTTCATTTTGGACTCTGGTCACAAGACTTGAAACAGATTTAATTCCTAATCAGGTTTATCCCTCTTTCGTGACAATTTGCCTAATATTATGTTCCCACTAAAGGCACAATAATTCAGAATCAATGACACCCCCCTTTCTGATCTGTCGACCTATTGTTTTCCCCAGATCGCAAACAGACGGCTTGGATACGGAGGACACTGAGAGCGGCTCAGGAGGAAGAGGAGGAGACGTTTCCTTCACCAAGAGCAGCCAGCTGTCCATCGAGGACCTTTCAGGTGTGTGATCGCTGACGGTGAAGGGTCTGTGTTTGGCTTGTTGTGCTGGTAAATATCCCTAAACTCTTTTCCTATTTTGCCCCACTCAGGTGAAGACCCAGAGACGAGACGGTTGCGTACAGTCAAGAACATCGCCGACCTGCGGCAAAACCTGGAGGAGACCATGTCCAGCTTACGAGGAACTCAGGTCTCACACAGGTAAAGATGTATTTTGAACTTTCATTTTCCAAGCATCCATCCCACTGTCTCAGAAAATAAACAGAAAATTGAAGGTAACAGAGAAATATCCATATAATTATGCTGGATCATTTGTCAAGAATGTGAAAAAGACACATTAATAAAGATAAAATTGCTATTATTCTGTCTTTTTTAGGTCTTAAATTCATTTTATGTTCACATTGCTACTTCAGCACTGCTCAAAGAGAAGTGTATCAAATGTGTTGTGGTGGAAAACAAAAACTCCTCTGTTTGGGGATCATCAAAGTGTAGCGCCTTACAACGGCTGCCACGGCTGAGTGGTAAGCGGGGCAACCCAGGATAACTGCTGGGGATTTGAGTCAGGGAGAACTGCCTCGTGGTCAGCAGACTGTGTCTGTCTAGGTTGACAGGTATTACCTCGGCCTAGCTTTTTTGTTGCTGTCTCATCCTTCTTTTGAGGGATGTTGCGCTTTGATCGCAGGGCATGTCTTTCATGTTGCCTTTGATTCAGGTTTAGCTCTAATCACGTTCCCTCCCACTGACTTCTGACCGCTGCTCTGGCCTGGCGTCTCACTGCTGACCCAGCTGTCTCCATTTAGTTTAGGCTCTGATGTAATGCCCTGATTTCCTGTTTTAGACGCTATCAAAGGAGCTCTTATCTTTACTTAACCCTCTCACATTCTATTCATCTATCTACCTAGGATTATTCTTCAGCTTGCCACTACTAGTTTGAATGTTTGTCTATCTTTTAACAGATGAATGTGTAATTGGGTGAACAAATAGGCCTTTAGCCAAGATATATCTTGTATAGAGACACCGTGCAGTCAAAAGCCATCCATTGATGTCCTTAAATCAGCTTGAAACATTTTGTGTGCCTCTTAGTCGGCTCAGTTTATTCTCTTAGCAGTGTCATGGCTTTTTCTACAACTGCAAATGAAGGATGTTGGAAAATAAACTCATCAGAATAAATGAAAATGCCCCCTTAAATACATGTCATGGGGCTTCCCTTTTGTTTACATGTAGATCTAAGATTGAACCTCTATTTGTTTCCTCTCAGCACCTTGGAAACCACCTTTGACGGCAGCGTCACCACAGACATCAGCAGCAGCAGTGGAGGAGGCAGCGCCGTCAGCAACAACAGCGGAGCAGGGAGTCGGAGCATCCTCAGCATCACTTCTTCCCGTCCCTCTCTGTCGTCATGGCGCCTGGGCCAGTCAAGCCCTCGTCTGCAGGCGGGCGACGCCCCTTCTTTGGGGAACAGTTACGGTGGCGGCCGGGTGGCTGGGAGCCAGGGAGGACGCTACCTTTACCCAGGAAACCTCAGGCGGCAGTTGGCAGGAAGGGGAGGGGCCATTCACAGCGTGGAGCTCGGGGACAGAGCCGGGGAGGACACGGACCTGGACAGCATCGCCGTGGACGTCACTGGGTACATGAGCGATGGAGACGTGCTGACCAAGAACGCTGCACGCACTGATGATGTCGCCAGCGGGTGAGTGGATTACAGACTTTTTAAACCTGTAGAAAGTTTTTAAAGATCGACAACATTTTAGTTTGTTTTTTAATTGCCAATTATAGGCAGGGTCCATCTTCTCCAATGTGAGGATCTGCTTCTCACAGCGTTTATCGTTATAAATGGAATGCGCTTTGTATTTTTGACTTGGTGACGTACAGTAGGACAATCAGAGATGTCCCCTTGGGCTTTCATAACATTTTCCAATGCTTTCAGATCTTTTGGTCGAAACAAAAGGATCAATATATATATTTCTAATAAGCATGATAGTTATCTAGACCTATTGCTTTGGCATAGTCGAGTGAGAAAAAAAAAGAGAGAATCTTCAACTCTACTAACATAACAGTGTTAAAAGTAAATAGGTTATAAATCTGGAGTTATGGTTGATCATAACATTCTTTCCGATCATTCACAACAGATAGACGGTTGCTTGTTCAACAAGAAACAATAAAAGTAGAACATTTTGGTCACATGAAACACACAAACTTTGAAAGGACATTTTTGTGAGTTGTATGAGCTTGCCAGAAGAGGGCGCTAGTGTTTTCCTGTTGATCCTCAGTAGCAAAAGCAACATTGATTCTGTACAGATCAGATCCCACAAGTATCCCATCTCTCTGTCTGCAGACTCTGTAATGCTGATACGCTGATAACTGTTTATTTGCTCATCAAAGCAAGTGTCCATGTTGTAACAGGCTCCCTGCATACCTCGGCCCTCACACTGTGCAATTTAAACCTTTGCTGTCATCATTATCATCTTATAGAGATATAAAAAGGTGCCAACTCGCCTGGCATTCTTACAGCCAAGCGGGGAGAACAGGGTCTGGCTACAGGGAATCATTTTAGGTCAAATGAATGCAAAAGCTCAGGGAAGCCAGGAGATAACAACTGAAGAGAGAATAACTTCCTCTGGCCCCCATGGGCTCCCTCTGATTCACAGCCCTCAGGCAGCTGTACAAGTGGAGGGAGCTAAGTGCTCTTGAAGTACTTGATATATCTGAATCTGTGGCTTGGCCGACAAAGGCTGAGCCACAGCCACACCTGGACAGGTGAGTGATGTGAGCGGGGGAGCACAGCCATTTACTCATCCTAAAAAACTTGATATCCAGGCTTGGTCGGACCTGTGAAGAAAGACAATTTAAAGAAAAATCCTGTTGATGATCTGATAGTGATCAATCTGCAATTATAGATTAATATTCTGATCACGCTTTCATTTTTTAATTGAATAATACATTATTTAGTCTATAAAATGTATTCAATCGTTTTAAAAGCCAGTCACAATGGGTAACCATGTGAAACAGACACAGACTGATGACCTCCCCCCACCATTCTCCACAACCTCAGGCCGTTTAGCCGTTAACGCCTGTTGGGATCCACTAACTGGTTCTTCCAAACGTTCACTGAAAGGGGAGGAGCTGCCATTTAAAAACAGCCCCACACTCTAATGGATTCCTCCAGTTAAATGTCAACTAAAGGATCGGATCACAAGAAAACTACATTTTTGTGGGCAGATCTGTTTTTATTTGTCCAAGTTTTGAGATACATCTCTCTTTTTTTTTATGTATGCTGTCACCTTAAAAATATGAAAGTGAGCAGAATTGTATTTGTGCCACAACTCTGGAAATATTGCTACAGTAATTTCTCCCTTTTGTTATTTACAAAGTGATTATTTAATAACACAAAAAGCACCTTCTGAGAGATGAATGGGCAAGAAAAAATATTTAGACATCTATAATCAACTGAAGGCTGAGCTCATCTATCCGTCTTGAGTATTAATTCATTTAGTAATCTCTGAGTCCTGCAACAGAGACAGCATGACTGATGACACCACGTTTAGAATCTACATCGGCTTCAGCCTCCAACCCCCTCCTCTGTTTTTCCTTTCGGCTTCTCCGGCCCTTCGAGACAAGACCCCCCTCCTCAGCTCGGGGTATGTTTCCCGATCTCCCCCCCTCCCCTCCCCTCCCTTCCCTTCCCTCCCATCCCTCCTCCACCTTTCGCAGACAGACCCAACCTCCAGCCAGGAGGTAAAAGCATGTGGAGCGCAGGAGAGAGGCTGCATACCGACACTGAGCTCCCACAGAGCGACACACACTCACACACACGCCGCACATTGACACATAATCTATACATGGGGAGCTTGCAGATCTTCTGAATATCACCATGATCCAACACGCTCTCACCTGCTGATATTATTCACAGAGCAGCACAGGTTCAGACCTGATAACAGACACCTTTGCTTCGGAGATTTTTATCAGCGAGGATCAACCCTCACCTTTCCTTTGGACCAACTGTGTTACAATGTTCAGGGCAGAAAGGTACGTCACAGTGTTTTACACGATCAAATCAGATGCTTATGAGAAGATTGTTTGTTTTTGTTCTATCCCGAGCGTGACATTTTGTGAATTTCCTCTTGTCAGTACCACAGTCAAATATTTTTGCAGCTTAATTCAACCCAAGATAACTTTTGCTTCTGTTAGCAACATGGCTGTAAAAACTCTCCCTGGCTGCTCAGTTTCAGCTCATAAAGTGTCTTGTTTGGACACGTTTCTCCTGCTGCAGGAGGTTACAGGTTAACAGTCATCTGAAACGGGAGGACAGGGTGCCTCGGTTACTCATTAGTGTGACGGATTAATATGTGTGAGCGACTGCCCGGCCATCTTCAAGGTGACTTTGCTTTTGGGTTATGGATGCTTCCCTTAAAGGACAGCTAACTCCCCCCCAGAGTGGATCCTCAAAGCCTACCATTCTTCATCTGACTTCATTGTCTGTTGTCTCTCTTATTGTGATGATCTACTCAAAACAACTTTCAAATAAGCAAAGGAAGTTACTTCTTCATTCCTTTATCGGTCTGATTGATTGGGTGATTCCTTAAAACATATGTATTGGTTTGTCATTTGATTAACTTTTATGGGATTTATGATTACAACTCTGTAACATAATGCATCTTAATATTTTTCTCATCTTACCACCATATATCCAAAATCATTAAAAAAAAACAGCATAACTAATTAACACAAAATTATAAATGATGGAAACAATTTTTGCAATTACTGACTACCAGGGAGGTCAGAAATGTCTTATTGTTTCTTCTAGCTCTTTGGTGCATGCAAACAAAATGCCCAATCTCCCTGTTTGGAATGGGTAATGGTTAGCAGACGGTCACCAGATGACCTGAGAGAGTAGCCACAGCTTTTCCACAGCATTCGTGATTGGGTAAGAAAGTAGAACATCTGCTGCCAAAACAAAATGCACATGCTGTTCGGTACAACAAATCAGAACCATTCTGCTATATATCTGTTTTATATCAGCACAGTTCTCCTCCATCGCTGAACTTTCCCTCAGCTCTAGAAAATGTTTAGCCTCCTTTAGCTCATTGTTTTGGCTCTCCAGGGAGAAGACTCAGGTGTCATCCACCTCATGTAGCTGTGTTGAAAAACCCACTGACAGATCAAATGAAAAACTATCTGGTGAAGAAATTAAACAACCAGCCACCTTTTTAGCTTGTTGGTTGTTTATTGTGTGGACAAATAAACAACCCAAAATGATTGCAACGTTAAAAATAATTCATTTATAATCATAGATGCAGATGTAGGAATCATAAAGTCTACAGTTTGTCCAGCATCTGAACACTCTCTGCTGATCTCCGTTACGTTTCTGACTCACAGCTCAGATGCTGATGCAGTTTGAAAGGCTACACAAAGGAGATCTGTCTTTAGGATACACTGTACTCTGTGTATACTGTATATACATGTAGATGTGTATTTGTGTGTGTGCGTGGTTGCCTCTTGCTTAGATTCTCACAGAGATAACACAGAAAGTGTTTCAGTGGTTTCGAACTCTTGCTGCTGCTTATTTTTTCTACGACGAGTCATCACAGTCCCACACAGAAAGCATTCACCATTTCAACAGCCTCAACTTTAAAATCAGCAAACATTTCATTGAATTGCACCTGGGTCAAATGAGCCAATATTTAGTTCCATTGGGAATCTCCTCCACGGGTAAATATTTGGGGGATTAGTTGGTGTTGTTTTAGTTTGAATGGGAATGTTTGTGTAAGTGTTCGGGGCCTCAGCGTCAGACTGTAACGTCTGCTAACGGTCAGCCTCCAACAACCAATAAATCAAGACCATTCAAATGAAATGTTCCGATATGAAATGAAGTGAATGGCCTACTAACTGTGGACTGCACTTACATGTAAAGTGTATTTTTTTAGCTTCTTTGAATGTTCAGCTACACAGTCAATCATAATACCCCAGCACAGAGTTGGTGATGGAGTCTTTGATGAATGCAATATCGTCTTTGTGGGAAAAAAGATCATCCTCTGTCTACTGGGCTGCCCCTTCTTTTACGGACCTCTGTTGTTTACCACCGGCCACATGAGAGAAATGTGTTAGAGTCTTCAGTGTGTGTGTGGGAACTAACTGCCAACCGTTTGGCCTTGATTGACAGCAAGTCGACTGCGTCTCCTCCTGATCTTTATGCAACAAAAGCAGCTCTGAGAAAATAAGAGTGTTAACCCAATGCTTTGACAAAAAGTGGTTCTGCTTAACGTCTAATCATCCTCTCTGAGCCCTTTCATTCTGAGACTTAGAACTGCGATGTGTTGATGATATCTAACGTGCTTTCTTGTGTTCTGCAGCTACATGACTGACGGAGGTTTGGGTATGTACACGCGGCGCCTGAACCGTCTGCCCGACAGCATGGCCGCCGTCAGAGAGACACTGCATCGAAACACGTCGTCAGGACAGGGAGATGCTGACAGGTGAGTCTCAAACACCCAGTGATTATTTGACACTTTGATCCCTATGTTCAGTTCATTTCAGGAGTTATTTTCCTATCTAGTGTAAGCACTATACCTTGGCTTGCTTTGCCTTCCTCTACTTATTCCAATTGATTCACATTTGCTATTGCATTTTGCAATGCTGAACACAAACATGCACAAATTGGCGTTTCTGACATTTAGAATGCATCAGGTAAACAGGTGAGCTTGGGAATCTTCATTATTATCTTCTGATTACCTACATTTCCTTTCATGCCATCATATATTATATTAAACATGCTGATCTCCAAGTGTTTGTTCAGTTAAAACCAGTGTGAGAGTTTGGGCAAACACATTAAATTAACCAATGAATCTGAAGGCATTTCATTGGTTGTATTGCTTCCTCTTTAGATTCCTGGTCCGGTCAGACCATTGTTTTTTGTCACCGGCCTTGGTCGAAATAGCTTTGAACAGTATAGTGAAATGTACTCTCTGGGGGCTTTACAATGGTGTTGATGCATGGCATTAAAAAAGCTTACACATTTGAAGATAATATGGATCTAAAACAAAAAATGTTCAGCATCTTGTGTTCATTGCTTCAGTTTGGGATTGTCTAAAAACAAATGGGAAAAATAGAAACAGGTTAAACACCATATATTGCCTAATGTGATTTGGTTTTAATCTTTCTTATTTCTTATTGTAGGGGTTTTGCTCAGTACGTATACACATGACGTGTTATAACTGAGCTTTGTTTAGTACAATTAACTGCTGACACCCTTAATGTTGAAGAGCAATGAGACACATGTGTTCCTGCTGGTGATATCAGGATCAATTGGCCACAGCATGTAGTAAAGTGAGTAGATTGAGTACATGCGTATCCATTGGACTTTCCACAGCGTCCCATGTCAGCGTGAGGGAGTCGGTGCAATGCCGCCGTCTTTGTCCTGTCGCAGAGATGGAGAGGGATTTAGTTCCTGGCTAATTGACAGATGGAAATGAATGAAGGCCAAGCGCAGCCCCGCCATGTTGCAAGAGAGGGATTGGGGGAGGAAAGACAGAGAGTAGGGGGAGGGAATACGCTGGATATGAAGATGGACTGTAGAATGGATGGATGTTGGATTGAAGAACACATTACAACAAAGGAATCATTCTTTTCTATCCACCTATCATCAGTATCTTCCATTTTTTTTAATAAATAAACCAGCTGTGTGTTTTAGGATTATCAATGTTTGACATTTAAAAGAAAAGCTTTATAGTCTTATCTGCTAGCCCAGACAGACATGCTGGTGTGTTCTCTTAAGTGCTTCAAGCGGCCTTTTCCTTAAATTCTCAGGTGTGGCTAATTTCCTGTCCCCCAGACTTTTGACCTTTGCCCTCTCACTGCCTTTTACCCCGCATGCACACACACTCATTCCTTCACAATACACTCTCCGAGCCCTTAGGTGGGGCTTAACACACACTGTCCCCCTCCTCACCTTTCCTCTCTCACCTCCTTTCTACCTTTCCTAACCACGCAGGGTTCATTTTCCTTTTGCTTTTTTATGATTACAGACTGTAGCAAGGGAAAGACACTCAAAAATGATAGAAGTAAGGGGATTTCTCTATTTTTCTGTTTGATTTTGTGCTTTCAACTCTCTGTAAGGTTTAATTGACCATGTAGGCAGATGTTATGCTTCTTCAGAAACTTCCCATTTTCTCTTCCATGATCTTCAAACAGCTTCCTTTCATTATTTCTTTCATAAGATTAGAGAGAAGTGCAAGGAAGGAGTTTTAAAATTAAGAAGGGATAAGGTGACTCCCCTGCTCCCAAACACACCTCCTCCCCCCTGAAGGAATGTCTGATAAATGTGCTTACTGCTTTTAGTTTGGAATTAATTAGGAGCAGAGGAAGCGGCAGATAAAAATTAATTAGCATAACAAGCTCGAGGGTAAAGAAGGGTGACTGGTTTCTGTTGTAAAAAATGAGGCTAATTTACTCCATGAGAGGGGGGTTAATGGTGCACTTTAGGCAGGTGGAGGAGGGTTAGCACCTTTTCCCTGCATGTGTTTCCAACATTTAGTGCTTTGTAAATGTCACAGGGGATGATCTGAGCCCAGAGGTGTGTGCAGCCTGTATTTGCTCACTGGGTGTGAGAGCCATCTATAAACCTGTTGTGGTTTAAATACCTTTTTTACGTCCTCTGGCTTGTGATGCAGAGCCGGTGGTGAAGTGGGGGTGGGGGAAAGGTGTTTGGTGTCACCGTGGCATTAGGGCAAAAACCTTGTGACCCCTGTATGAAGAGGTTATGAGCTTCAAAGGGTCGAGGTTCACAGTTAGGAGCGTTCCTTAAACCGTTAGGCTTTCACGCTAAAAGCCTTCAGATCTGACCAGAGCTGCACTAATGAGGAGCATGACGGCTGGAAAAAGGAAAACAAAGCATTGAACAGCAGATAACAAGAAACCAATTAATGTACATATCATCTCATCAGCTGAGTTGGGGACAGCTTTAACTGATCTTTGCTGCTGATTTGCAGTTCCTGTAGGAAGTGCAAAAACTAGTTTTACCAACTCTCAAATGTATGCAAAACAGTGGGTGGAAGCCAGCGGAGAATCACACTGGACAATAGGGCCTGCGAGGCAAAGTAGATAGAGACAATAGAAAGTAGGAACTGTGTGTATGTCAGAATATGTGTGTGTGTGAGCATGCTTATCCCTATCATTTATCTTTGCGGCAGGAGAAAGAGGAAGCAATCTATAACCGTCTGTCTTCAGATTTGAATTCTCTTTGTTAAAGCAGACAAAGGAGATGTCTCTGGGGTGTGAAACCGCTGTAGCGGTGAGTGTTGGAGAGACCCCCCTTTTTCCTCTCTTTCTGAGGCGTTGAAGATATAATTTCTCTTCCCCAAATGAGAATGTGACAAAAAGAGAGCAACACATAAATCAGTGAGTGTTAGGCTGATGCTTACAAAAAAAGAAGATGGTATGGTGATAAAGGTTCCTACTAATATTTTACACGTGTGCAAATGATTTATCTACATCCTATAAATTATTCTTGATCCTTCATTCAGGACGTTATAAGAAAAGGTTGGGAGAACGGATACTTGAACATGGGGGTAAACATGAACATGTATGTGATGCATGGCAAAATACAAGCCAAAAAGATTACTAAAACAACTAAATTGGTGCTCTAAGTGAGCAAACGTCAAGGGGGCATTCATGTGCTCCTTGTCCAATTTCTCAATTTTGGAGTTGTTCTTCCTAATTTGTTGTTGAAAAGATATGTTGTATTTTATTACTCAGTGTTTAAAAAATAAGTTGAAAGCTGTCTCTGACTTGTAATCCCGTTTTGAGAGTGTTTTCTCTTAGATTTTCCTGTCAGGAACAAATTATTCTAATTACTGTATAGCAACACCAAATGAATACAACAAAAATGCCATATCTTGCACTGTTAACAAAAGTGAAACATAATTAGTACATCTGCCCTGTGATAGGCTTAAAGAATGCAATGGTCTCCGTGGTGGAGATAATGAACACACCAGCTTAAGGTGACCAAATCAGTGCTTGATAAAAACTACTTGAATTTACAAGTACAATAACTGTTACAAAGAAGGGTCATGTCAGGTAAAGGCCAATTCCCATCGTTATCAAGTGTTCTGGCAAAAAGCACCTGGACATGATAGGTCTTTAATCCACATGAGGAGTTATCGCTTCTACATATCAAAGAGCTAAAAAAAGCAGAAGTAATTAATTTCATGAACCCAGAGTATGCCAAAGACAGACACACGGCATGGAGCAGCAGTGAAATACTAAACTGCTGTTCTACAGGCATCATGTGATGCTACTTACAGTATAAACATCAGGACACTGTTGTTCTGCTGACAGATACACCTTCATCAGCAGGTTCCTGTTAAACAATCCGACCGCTGTCAATCATTCTAATACCCTTCAATCACCTTCTCATTATCTTTTAATTGTAGATTTCACTTTAAGTTGCCTTGGTGTTTTTCAAAGGCACTGTACAAATACACCTGAGTAAACTTGCCTTGCCTTGCCTTTGTGGTTTTAGGCCTTTTAAAGAGTAGTCATTTAAGTCTATTAGCACAGCATATAAAAACCCAGACTAATTATTTCAATGATGCTCTGGCAGAAGAACTGAATCTGTTTCAACTTTTACCGCAATGTGACGTCATTCGACAGCATACCGCATTTGCAAATGAAGTAAATGCAAACCCAAATACTGATAAATAACTTTGTGATGTGAATTGTGTAATTCTACAGTGATAACTTTGCAGAATTTGTACAATACCACTTACCACTTTTTACAGTCTTATAGCTTGGAATAAACTCAAACTGAGTTATTTTACTGAAATCAACTTTCCTGGTTAAAATGTATTATCAGTAAATTCACTCTTGAAATTGCTTCAACAAGAAATTACTACAGCCATTATTATTTAAACCTTAACCTGACTTCCTTAATTGTTTACATTATTATGACACATGTTCCGATTATTTTGTCTGCCCCCATTTTGTGGATGGCATTACGATAAAACTTCAAACAAACTTTGATGACTTCCAGTTTCTCTCAGCTGGGCTCTAATCCCACCTGCAACAGAGCTTTGGGTTGTTTAGATCACACACACACACACACACACACACACACACACACACACACATATATATATATATATATATATATATATTAGACCTGCTGTAACACACACATGCCCGAGCCACAAAATGTTACCTCTCCTGTCTGAACTTGAGCCGGTTCCCTGAAGGCCTCAAAAGCAGGAATAGGGAGCTTCTTCTCCCCAGCTACCAACAACACCTGGCAGTCCACCTGTCTCACCCTCGACCTGTCTGTCTCTCTGCTACCCCTCCACCTGCTCCCCTTGGTAAACAGAGTGAATGTTGTGGTTTGCCTCCGGCTTTAGCAGTAATAATAAGCACTCCCCTCCCCATGTTCCTGTCATTTCATGAGCCAGCGATCTTGTTCCCCTAAGAACCAGGAGTCTATTTGTATGATAATGATAGGAACACGGCTTCATCTGCACTTTTACCCCCCACCCTCCAGTCGTTTTACCCAGTCCTTTCCTGCCTGGAGACAACATCAACCTGTCAGTGCTGAACACAGCTGCTGTTTCAAGAATTTGCTGCAACACTAACCCCACAGCGTGCGGGTGCCAGTCTGGTGTGTGTTGGTTCTCTCGGCTCCACAGCAGTGTGTGGTTAATGATGGCACAGGGGAGCGGGCTGAGTCAGTGTTGGGTTACCGAGACCAGTGGCAGAAGAGAAAATGATGATTCAACCTGAACCATCTGTGGTTGTCAGACAGTGCACTTTGCCTGATTTTCTCCTGATGTTTTTCTATAATGATTGCAACATGTAAGAAATGGACCAAAAAATAAATCAATTTCCAGAGTAGCCCTATAGTCCTGAGACCTTTAAAGGGTTAACATGTCACTCATTTCTTTATCAAATACACATATAATAATAACTCTGGATTCATTGTAAACTAGGTTATCTGAAATCTTAAATGTATTTCCCTGTTTAATGAGAAAATGGTATCCTTTTCAAACTAAGCAAACACTGCTTATAGCAGGGGTGGGGAACCTTTTTCCTCTCAAGGGCCATTTCAATTTTCACAACATCCTCCGAGGGCCGTACAAATTATTGAACTCAACCTCTGCTTAAAAAGACTAAAATCACAGCCCATTCATTTCGCCTTTCTTTCTTGCTGTGCAAAGAAAAAGCAACGTCTTAATCCAGATATTTTACCATGACTCGCGCATGCATTCACGTGCACGGTTGTGAAATGACCACCCAAACAGAAAGATATGGACACAAGATGTGTGCAAATGTATTTAGTTTCCTATCCATGTGGACATGATTTAAGTGGGGGGGTGGACCTAACCTACTCTAAGGGGGTCCGGGGGCATGCTACCCCGGGAAGATTTTATTTTAAATGTTGAAGTTAAAAGCATCAATCTGGTGCACTTTGAGAGCAACATTAGGAGATCTATGGATACATCTCTCAACATCAATATGAAACAGAACTGTAAGCAGATTTCTTTTTCTTTATGGATATTTTATAAATCACTCCCCTTTCAAACTGTATTCTTGTTTATTAATAACAACTTTTTTTTACTGTCATATAGTATTTTATACCAGTATTTACTTTATTCTCTTATTTTTTCATAACTATAATGATCATATAAAGATGTGCCTTTACCTCACTGGTTGTAGAAAAAGCTTCTTATATTCGTTAGCATAGCTAGCTAACCAGATGCTAATAACAACAAAGTTATTGACTGTATGATCAGTATGACAGATGAACAGATCGCCACTGGGCTTTCAACTAAAGACACAGCCACGCAAAAACTGCGGCATGTGTACGGCTCCTTATGGGTACTGCAATATTTGAAGTCCTGGAGCGGCGTTCCGGTGCTTTCCGGCAGAACTACACCCCTGTCAGACGAGACATATACCACGTGATGACACGTTAGGCTCGTGTTGTGTTCAAGGACCCTGACCGTGGCCAGGAAAAACAGGCACTCGCTTGTTTAATTATTTTGTCTAGATTTCTTTAATTATTATTTTTTGCGTGTGTTTATAAATTACCTCGAGGGCCGTATCAAATGGTCTCGCGGACCGTATACGGCCCGGAGGCCGGAGGTTCCCCACCCCTGCCTTATAGCTTGGTAGTAATGGGCTGGAGATAACAGGACTGAAATTGTCTTTCATGGTGATATCAAACTCGGTACTGTACGACATAGGGATTTGTAGCACAGGTTGGTTTAAGAAAGCCTCTCATATTAAAAATGAACTCCAGTTCTAAAGGAGCTAACAGTGTGCTGTTGGTGATTAAAACTGATGCAAACTGACACAGTAGATCTCAGGATTTGGTCTAAACATACTTCAACATCACTCTCACTGAGAGGAGAATGTGCTTAACATTTGGTCTGAGATTTCCAACAGCCACACCTGTCCTTTGTCTGCTCTCCCTTTATTTTTCTACACACATATCCAGACTCTCACACAGCCTTTGACTCCCCTAGAATACTAAATACTGTAAAGCCCCCCCAGACATGTTTTCATACTGAAAGCTGTGCTGCATCCCAATTGTGTGTGTGTGTGTGTGTGTGTGTGTGTGTGTGTGTGTGTGTGTGTGTGTGTGTGTGTGTGTGTGTGTGTGTGTGTGTGTGTGTGTGTGTGTGTGTGTGTGTGTGTGTGTGTGTGTGTGTGTGTGTGTGTGTGTGTGTGTGTGTCTAATGAAGAGGCGTTCTGGGGCACACTGGAGCAGTCTGACCCACAGTCTGCAGCAGTTTGCTTTAAGATATAAGGTCAAATGTGTTCCAGAGTTAACGGATGCTCCCACACACTCTCACATAGCCCAGCTGCTGCAGAACGCTGTTCCACCTACACAGCAAGTTAGTCAGTTAAGTCTTTTGTGGGGGTAAAAATGTTGTTTTCAATATAAATCAACAGGATTTTTCTGCATGTGGAATATTCAGCCTTAAGGGCAGGGCTCTTTAACTTTTAAAAATATGATTTAATATCAAAGGAATTGCAATGCTCAATAGATTTAATACTGGGGGGCTCAAATCTTTTTCTGTCAGACAACTTGACAGTAAAGGCTTTTGACAGAACAGCGAGCTAGCAAGTCCAAAATGGCAAAAATTATAGAACTTTGCCACATACATTTTTATTTAGCCATTCTCTATTCACTTTTTCACAAATAGGGGTTAGTTTGCAATTGGTTTGTTAACAGAGCGAAGGGCTAGCTATATTAAAAAAGGATTGAGAGTTGGCAAGCTCCTTCAGTAACTGTGTATGGAATCAAATGATGTGCAATCCTGAGGATATATAGCTTGAGGGAGTCTTGATTAAGAACACTTCTTAAACATTTTGTAAATAAGTTAATTTTTGTTGGTACAAGATTGGAATAATATAACTGCACTGGGAGATTTGTTTTGTTTTTGACTTTTTTGTTGGTAAAAATGTAGATTTAGTTTTTAGTGTAACCAAGTATACACTAAATGTGCATCCCACGTACATTGTTGGCATGGAAAACAATCATGATTCCCCTGGAGAGAAAAGGAGAAAGAATCGATGAAAACTTAGAGGGTTTTAATGAGAAGAAAGAAACCGAGACAGGATAGGAGAAATTATGTTTCAGTTACCACAGATACTGTATGTAGACCATCTTCCCGTCCTCTGGGCTCACCTGCCTCACCCTAGGAAACACACACACACCACACACACACACACACACACACACACACACACACACACACACACACACACTAATGAGGGTGGGGCTCTCTCTCAGGTAAATAAGGGTTTTTCTCCCAGACATTTTCTTTCTTTTGCCGAACACTGAATGATCAACATCCACAGCTCTCTGCTGATCTTTGTACTCACTGCTCTGTATTTGTTTAAGCTTGTTTGTGTTACCCTGTTCTTCTCCAGTGTGTTTGCTGTGTTTCTCAGTTTAAATCAGTGAAATGAAATAATGACCAACGGAAAGAAAAAAGCTTGACATGGTTTTTGCGGGCAGGATTCAGAAACCAGGACGTCTTGATTGCAAAGTATTTTGAAGTAGCCACAGAGCGCAGATTTTTTTTTTAAGGGAAACACAGAGTTTAGAGGCTAGGCTTAACGTCTGGTCCAGTGTGGAATCTAAACCAGGCCCCCAGGAGTAAACAGTAGATGAAGAAAGAAGAGCATGTTGGACTTTAATTCATCTACAGTCAGTGAGTGGTTTGTGAAGTCCTCAGCACAGGGTAAGTTGTAATCCTCCATACTTCCCCTGACTGATATTTTCCGTGAGGTTAGTTAAGGGTGGGAAATCTGTGAGTCAGCAGGTTTGTGCAGGTTGCAGCTTTAAAGTCACTGGATGAAGTTGATTATCCACATTTCAGCAGCAGGAAAAGCTAGGGGACAAAGGTCTGCATGCAAGAGAGAGTTTTAACGTCATGGCTTAATAAACGTGTAACAGGCTACAGACCAACATAGTGGTAAGATTATGTGCTGTCAGCCACAAGTGGTATCATTCACTTGGGACTGTTTCAAATGTCCGTTTAAAACCTTTTCAGTCTCATTTCAAGTGGTTTCAAGGTTGGGAAAGTCCTCTTTTTGCTACCTGACACTAACATATAACTATTCTGTATTTGCTTATTGGAGTTGAATTAATTGTCTAGGTTTGAACTATGTTTGTGGCAAAAGAAAATAAGCTAAAATTCACCTTAAATCACATTTATTATTAATAATTTTAAATCAGCCATTGTTTTTTTTTGTTTCCATACTTAAAATCATGCAGTTTTATAATGTTAAAGAGTTTCCTATTATTTTCATCACTGGTTCTTTTAACATCGACAAATATAAACTTTAATATAATGCACATTTTGCACTGTGTGGATGGCAACTCAGGGCATCTGTGAATAACAGAACAAAAGGGCAAAGAGGGAAAAACACCAACTGGCTCAACATCAAGAGAAAAAAACGTATTTTCTCAAAGTGATTCATCGTCTGTTATCTGAAAATGTCAAACCAGATGAGCAAAAGAGGACAAATTCTGGGCAAGTGTGTCTTTATATTTTACGTGCACCTTATTATAATGGCTACCATTTTATTATTTTGCGCCCAGAGATCTCATGATGCAGGTGTAGAGTCAGGAGTCACATCCTTGTGTTTCATTCTATCACTCAGGTGACAATGGGCTGGTTTGTATGCAGAGTGTGTTTAAGTAGTGTGTCTGCGCACATGTGAGAGATTCCACATGTTTTTCTCGGCAGCCCTTTAAACATAGCTTTCCGTTGCGTGACCGGATGCAGCATGGTGGAGTCGCGTGCCTGTGTTCATGCAGTTCATGGTCCAGCGATGCGTGTCACATGTGTGAAGAGTTTTTCCAAACCGTGGATCCGGGTCACTCCGTCGAATCTAAGGGAGTGTTTGTTTACACATCAAACAGAGGGAGAAACAGTCGAGTCAGAGGAAACGTGTGTGAAAGAGAGGCAGTCGGTGGGATCTCAATGCTTTGATAAAGTCTCTGAATGCAGATAGACGGGAGACAATGGGACCAGACAGAGGGGAAAGAGAAAAGAGAAAGAATGAGAGAGAGGGGGGGAACATTCCTGAGTGTGTGGTCCAGTCCAGTCCAGTCATTTCTCTTGCTTGCAGGGACAGCTGTGTCATTTTCAAACCACAAGGCTCCTCTGTCCAGTCTGCTATGTGTCAGGTCCAGTCCCAGCGGCCCCTTCACCGCATACCTCATCCTCACACTGTATCCACTTCTTTCTTTCTATTGTCTTTTTTAAAAGTAACATGAACCCTTAATGTAGTAAGATTTGAGTTGTTACTCTAGCGAAAATAATTCCAAGTGCTAGCGTCTACATTTTCCTATATTCTGTTGTGGAAAATGAACACTTGATGGAAATAATTCATCCAGTACAATCCAGTACAGGTAATAAAGACGCCTTTGATCCTATCTTAAAATCTAAATAACCAACAGCTTGCATATATCAAAGCAGTTTTCTGAACCCTAAGGCGAAGTACACATACTGATGTGATAAATCTTAATGTTTCAAACGATATAAAGCTCAAATAATTGATATGATTCCACTGAGAGCAGATAAATAATAATAATGTCGTATCAGGGCCTAGCCTCATTAGAAACGTGTTTTTCACTTTACATGCCATTATGCAAACCAAATATTTATAGCCATAGGAAAAACGTGTTTTGCATGGTCCCTGATCATGCTGATATACTTTGGATAAAGTCACAACAACAGCTCCTCAGTCCTGATGTGTTGTGTCTCTACGGCATACACACACCTCACCTGTCATCTGGGACCCCTCCCACCTAACCCTGAGGGCTGTACAGTCAGATAAGTCT
This sequence comes from Dissostichus eleginoides, assembly GCA_031216635.1. Classification (NCBI taxonomy): domain Eukaryota; kingdom Metazoa; phylum Chordata; class Actinopteri; order Perciformes; family Nototheniidae; genus Dissostichus; species Dissostichus eleginoides. The sequence continues at coordinate 14,276,665 of CM062264.1, forward strand.
CAGTAGTCTGTTTGCCTGTCTTTCTGTCTTTCGGCCTGTCTGTCTCTTTATGTGGAAAGATTCAGAGATGTGGGATTATTTGATCTATCTGCAGTGGGAGGACCAGTAGTCGCCCCTCAGACCCAGGAAATCCCCTTACTTCTGCTTCACAGCCCTGTTGTGGCCGCACGTCTGTGTGTATATTTCTGCGGCGCAGATCCTGTGTGCCTGTGCCAGCGTTGGACGGGTTTTTCAGGAGGGGGGGGTTACAGTACTGCCGGGCCAACCAACCCACCGACCGACCGCAGTCCCAAGAGACGTGCACAAGAAAAGTTAAACAAACACAACCATGGCCTTTTTTCTCAGGACACTTCTAGACACTGCTATTGGCCGAAACCCTTTTCTACCCCCTCTATTGGTCCCCCTTGCCTCCCCCAACTTTGCTCTTCTCTTTGGAGGTTTGACCCCTGACCTTTGACCCCTTTGGGAAAGCAGTAAGCTCCCTATAGGGACCCGGCAAGAGGCGAGGTTCGTCTCTGGAATGTCTTGATTTGGGTCACTTTTCCTTCTCCACTACTGTCCTCTCTGACTGCTTTACAAGCCTTTCACTCTCTTTGGTGAGTGATAGAAGTGAGTCTCTGTTTGCTCACAACGTTTTAACTGCCCAGCTGATTTAAAGGGTCAGTTCACCCAAAATCCAACTGCTTTTCCACCACTCTCATCACCAGAAACAAATCCCATTCAACCCTTTTGCATTATGGCGAAGGCAAAAGTCCTAAAAGGGATCCCAATGGCTAGATACTGTAAGAGGTTTTAATGGGTGAAGTGAGCCTAACAGTAAGAAGCCCTTCCCCTCTTCCTCTCAATTCGATGGTCTTTAGCCGTCAGTTTGTGTTTGGCACCACCAGCCAGTAGTTTCCGTCCACTCTGATTGGCTGTAAAGGGCTCGGCGGTGGTTAACTGGCGGGTTGCTTTGCCAAGCAAAAGGCTGTGGGCTGGGCCACGCCGCTTAGCCTGATCTCTAATTAGCACTGGCTTGTCAGTCAGTCAGGGTGGATCTGTCTGGGAAATTGCAGTCTTGCACACACAGACTCACAAACCATCGCTGGGAATCACACAGGAGGGCAAATTCGGGACGAGGATTGTCCTTCAGTCTGTCTGTGATCATGTGGCTTTGACTTGTGTTGCCGTTTGATTCCTGTTGGGCTGAAGTGGCTTATTTAGGGCTCGGGGTGTGTTTGTGTGCTCTATTAGTGGCGTGGCTGCAGCAGTGAAGTGGTTAACAGTCCCGGGGGAGGCTCATGTTACCAACGGCAGGGCAACTCCTTCCCTCTTCTCACCCCCCCCCAGTTTCTCTCTCTGTTAGTCCAGAGAGAGACCAACAGTGCCCGAGGGATGAACCATCAGTGCAACCAGTGACAAAGGAGCTCAACTAGGAACCCTGCCAGGGCGAGAGACATAGAAGGAGCTTAGAGAGGAGAGAGAGAGAGAGAGAGAGGCAGAAAGAGAGGGAGTGGGGGAGACATTTGGCTGTGTGAACTCTCAGCGGCATGAAGTCATGAAGCTCTCGGTACAGCTTGGCATTTTCCCGCAGCGCCCTGGTTCCCACGGCAACCCAGAGGCACTGACCAGGTAGGTGTGTGTGTGTGTGTGTGTGTGTGTGTGTGTGTGTGTGTGTGTGTGTGTGTGTGTGTGTGTGTGTGTGTGTGTGTGTGTGTGTGTGTGTGTGTGTGTGTGTGTGTGTGTGTGTGTGTGTGTGTGTGTGTGTGTGTGTGTGTGTGTGTGTGTGTGTGTGTGTGTGTGTGTGTGTGTGTGTGTGTGTGCGCGTACGCATGTTTGTGGAGGGTGCAAGTGTGTCAACTTTTTACTTATACGTTTTCATTATTCTGTGTTCAGGAAGATCTGAGATCTTTGTTAGTTTGTATCCATGTCTGTGTGTGTGTGTGTGGACTTTCCCCATGTGGCTGTATGGATGAGCTGAGACGCTTGTGGTCACTCTAAATCTCTCAGCACCTCTCTCTGTCTGCTCCACGGATGCTTTCAACTCTGAAACTCTCCGCTCTGCTGCTCTTTAATTTATTCTGCCGGTATATCCAAAAGGAAGTCATGTTTCCCCCTGTTTTCAGGTTTGTTAGCAAGATTGTTCAAAACACAGCATGTACTTGGAGCAGCTGATTGAATTCATAGGTCATCTGAATCTTGGTTTTCAGCCATTTGCGATTCTTTGTTTTTTGTTTAGTTCTTTTTCTGAAAGCTATAATTATGATGTTGTGTTTACGTGTTGGTGGGAAGCAAGCAGGACTTCCAAGTTGGCTGCTCAACAACACAGCTTTGACTTTATGTTTTGCCCATCTAAAAATGATACTTGACAAAATGATGAATGGCACTGTCATATGAAGCGCTGGGTAGTGAACTTCAGTGCTTTTTTTGTATAAAGTGAAATCTTTCAGTTTTATAAAGTATAAACAACTGTTTGGTATCAAACCTGTTTTAATGGAAATGTTCTAGTTTTATACTAGGCAGAGTCTTTGTTTGGCTGCCTTATTAAAACCTCATTTAGTAGAAAGACATGTTTACAACTAACTCAAACTAGGGTTGAACAAAAGTATTGTTTGGTAATCTGGTTTTATTAAAATCAACAACTGTATCAATGATGAAAGTAATATTTAACTGCAGTCCTAGTTGGTGTGATAAATGAGGGTGTGTGTGCATTTATTTGTGTGTCATCGATGATTATTATTTCACAGTTTTATTACAAAGACTTTATTGACAGTTGTTATGTATCATTAGTGGACCCTCGGAGACTGTGGAAATACAGTCTGACAACACCAGCCGTGTGTGTGTGTGTGTGAGTGTGGTTCAGCCAACCCTGCATTGGCTATGGCCATCAGCCTCCCTCTGGTCCTTTCAGACTGATGTTTGCCAACTGGCCAAGCTTCCTGTCCCCCACAGACTCCTGGCGGATGCGCACACACACACACACACACACACACACACACACACACACGTATTAACACATTTCCAGCATTAACTTCCAGCGTGTTTGCTCTGTTCAGATGGGTTTGTTTGAACAACTCAGACACACACACGCTCACACAGAGACGCACTGCTGTGATGTCACCCCTCCAACAAGCCTTTGTTCATATGATAGACAACCCCATTCAGCCTGTTGGTGTGTGTGCATGTTTGTACCCTAGCTGAAGTCAGTACAGACGGAGAATAAAGGAAGGGGAATCTCCAGGCAGTCTGAGAAGCCGGATCCATCTTTCACATTTATTTTAATTTCCATTTAACTCTGTATCCTTTTCTTTCCAAACAAAGGCATGCATTTATGAAAAACTGAAATCATCACAATTTCTGTCCTGTATAATAAAGTACTAAACTGTTTACATAATATTGTTTTCACATGTAGACTTATTCAGTTTCCATTTAAAGCCAAGATAACTGTGAAACAACCACACATGTACTGTACATTTAATAATGAAAAAAGGGATAAATTGAACAACTTTTTGATTCATCTGCAAACTCTTAAATCTGACTTCAGGTCAGCTGACTGTATAGTGTCGTGTTCATTGTATAACAAGCATCACACCACACTGCTGTGTCTCTGCTGACTGTCTGCTCAGTTATTTAATGTCTGTCTCTTCAAAGGGGAACAAAACGTGTTTCTTTGCTTTCTGCTAAATGGCCCCCATCCGTTCCACTGTGAAAGATGTATTGTTTATGGAGTATAAAGTGAACCTCTTTCTCTCTCTGTGTCCAGCTGGGATGACAGCAGCTCTGTGAGCAGTGGCATCAGCGACAACATCGACACAGATGACATCAACACCAGCTCCTCCATCTCCTCCTACGCAAACACACCCGCTGCGAAACGCAAGGGCCTCAACACCAAGGTAAGACTTCACACACACTCTCTCACACACAGCCATATTAAAGAAGAATATACAACTTGTTCTAATGATTGGGCCACAGGCTGGGATAGCAAAATCATTCATTGATGAAATTCCATCAGATAAAAGTTGTTCATCTCTCCTGTCAGGACTGTTAGAGATATCAAGGGTAGTGTTTCCATGTAGATGGAAAAAATGCATTATCCTGCTGGTTTACAGTCTTAGAATCGGTTCTGCACTTCTACATTAATGGTTTATTTCAGTACCTTTGAGAAATGCTCTGTTTATTAGCAACTTTTTGGACGTTTTTTTATAAAGTTCAAAAGCTGTGCTCTACGAAGGCATTTGAATTGTTGAATCCTATGGACCCATACATTAAGGTGCAACAAAGATTCCACCATTTAAAATTAAACATGATGTACAAGTTCCCTGTTTGAAAACATGACCTCATGAGTTTAATTTGAAGGCAGCGTGAGTTTTCCAGTGCAGTTAATTCCACATAAGGTCTCTAAAAGGATTTTAATGAAACATCCACATTAGTTCAGTAGCCTAATTTCCTACCACATTGTGATATTGTCTGGAAGAAACATAAACTAGATTTTTTTAAGTGGTAAACTGATGCAACCGAATATTTCCACTTGGCCTAAAGCCAGCCTTTCCCAGCATTCCTCTGCATTCAGAGAAGAATGAGAGAGTACAGCTGTGGACTCACAAAGCTAATGCTGATGTTGACTCTGGCCTCAAGTCATTAAACACTGATTAAGAGCTGCTATGCTTCAGGAAAGTGATCGCTCAGACGATAATATTGTCAGCTGACTCACGTGTATCGGCACACTCAGTGTCGTGGCTGATGTTGAGCCGCTCATCACGTGACGTGTGTCCGTTACGGCTGCAAAGGTCGAGGTGCTGAAGAAAAACAAAGGAGTGCACAAAGGAGCCTTTCTCTTAGTAAAGCAGCCTTACACAGTGCAGGTTATTAAGTCTGTTTCAAATTCTGTGAGCGAAGCAGCGAACTGCATTTTTGTAGGGTTGCCTTGGCAAGTGCAGAATAGACTTAAAAACCGCCATCTTCCTTTCAACAGCTGTAAATTACTGTTAGCGAAATAAAGGCGATGGGGAACTGGCTAATACAAAATTCTAGTTCCGCACTATCTAGCCTTCAGTATGTTTTAGATTTTAAACAAATTAAATTGTGATATTCTGGGTAATGATCGGACATTGTAAATCAGATGTATTAGATGAGACTTTGAGAAATAGACTCAAGTGGAAGTCTCTGCTGTGAGACTCGAGACCTTAAAGTAACAATAATAAAGCCTCAATTTTTAGCAGGTTAAGTCTCTGATCAAGGTACAACAAATGTAAGATGGCACAAAACAAGCTGCTTTATTAGTCTGTTACTTTGAAGGATTTGGTCCACCTTAAAAAACACTAAAGATAACCCTGAATTTTAAAAGAAAGTATTAAATGTCATCTCACTTACACTAACCATTGAAAGACCTGAAAGACTTGTACTTTCTTGTCTTGTTGTATGACTTCAAACCTCTTTCGAAGGACTAAAGCCATGGCTCTTAGTTCAAGAATATTGCATTTGTCACATTTCAAAGTAAAGTGGACAACTCTGCCCGGGCCGTGCTGCAGTCAAACAGCTTCCTGACTAACTGCTCAGGTGATGGTGGTGTGGATGCTGGCAGGATTACACAGCATGATGGCTGTGGTCATAAAATGGAGTGCTTTTTAGAGGCACTTGGCCAGTGTCTCATAAAAGACGCTTTCTTCAGCAGTAATAAATCTTGTGTGTGTGTGTGTGTGTGTGTGTGTGTGTGTGTGTGTGTGTGTGTGTGTGTGTGTGTGTGTGTGTGTGTGTGTGTGTGTGTGTGTGTGTGTGTGTGTGTGTGTGTGTGTGTGTGTGTGTGTGTGTGTGTGTGTGTGTGTGTGTGTGTGTGTGTGTGTGTCTGTGTCTGTGTGTGTGTGTGTGTGTGTGTGTGTGTCTGTGTGTTCATCTGTTCATTCCCAGCCTGTGACAGATGCAGAGAAGCACTCTGCCTCCACAGCGGTGCACCCAGCCTGGTCAGGAGACGAGGTGAAGAGGCCAGACGGCGGGTCAGACAGCGGGGTCAGGATGGAGCCGGGCTCCAAGTGGAGCCGCCGGAACCCCTCCGACATCTCAGACGAGTCGGACAAGGGCAGCTCGGGGAGGAAGACCCCCTCTGTGTCCCACACAGGCTCCTGGAGGAGAGGCATGAGCACTCAGGTGGGGGTTACGTCCCCCCGGACTAAAAGCAACAGTAGCACAAGCTCGGGTGGGCTCAAGACCCACAGTTCAGGTAACACAGACATCCATTATAGTATATATCAATAGAAATTAATAAATTATAGAGTAAAAACATTTAAACTTTCAATTTACTTTAGGTGTCTTAGAGTTGTCTCAGAGTTGGTGTGAAATCAAGAAGTAGCACCCACACGCCCCTCTAATGTCTCGTTCTGTTTGTCCTGCAGCAAAGACAGATGACGTGAAGGTGTCAGAAAAGGGTCGCCTCTCTCCTCGTCCCAACGGCCTACACCGCTCGCCCTCAGACGCAGGGCGCAGCAGCGGCGACGAGGCAAAGAAACAATCCATCCCCACCAGCCGCACGTCCACGTCAAACGCCCTCACACACACTGTTTCAGACCCCCACTCCCACACACATGCCCACACCTCGCGCACCCCTACCAGCACCTTCGGCTTCAAGAAGCAGGGCCACGGGATGGTAACCATCGTTACTGCCAGCGGCGCCACCATCACAAGTGGCTCGGCTACCCTTGGGAAGATGCCCAAATCTGGAGCACGCTCACTCGCAGGAGGGTTGAAGGTCGGTGGGCACGATGGCGGGTCTGTGTTGGGTCACCACGACGACGGTTTCCTCCCCATGACTGCCCGTTCTACACTTCAGTACCGCAGCCTGCCGAGACCCAGCCGCTCTGGAGCCACAGCGCGCAACGGAAACCGCTCCTCCACCAGCAGCATTGAGGCCGCCGTGCTGTCAGTTACGACTCATGGGAAAAACTCAATGGGCCTGACAAAGGCCAACGGCACAGGAGGCCTGCTGGCCAATCAGACGGACCGGGAGAAGGGCGTGTCGGAGATTGACAACCTGAGGAGCGGAGTCGTGATGCAGAGTGGAGGAGCAGCGACTGTTCCTCTGACAGGAAGACAGCAGGTTTCCTCACCTACACTGCGCAGGTGAGCATAACAGAACATCATTGGTATTGTCAGTGACCCCGCAGACATAATGACGACTGACTGATGAGCCATAATGAGTGGGTTCTTCTCTTGTATCAGCTTGAATGCATCTTCATACAGCACACGCTCAAACACACAAAGAGAAGACCATTAAAATAAGTAATAATGCAGTCACAGTAGATGATAAACAGGGGTGAGTAAGACTTACATGTGTGGGCCTGTTTCACACACACACAAACACACACACACACACACACAGGCTCATCGAGGTAAAATCAGGCCATTGTGAAAGGCTTTCAGCTGTGCTGATCAGCTGCCAAGCCTCAGCCTTGGTGGTGCAGGGGGGGAGGGTGGAGAAGGGAGGGTGTGGTGCTGGGTAATGGGAGCTGAGTCTTACCTCAGCGCTCTGCCCTCATTAATGTGAGGGAGTGATAACTTTTCAAAGAGGCTGTGTGCTGACATTATCGCCCACCGCGGCTCCAGTCATCGCAGCCTGCCATTTAACTCTAACCCAGGATTAGCGGAGAACCAGGAGAGAGTTGTGTGTGTGTGTGTGTGTGTAACATGTGTTTTTGTCCTGTGAGCTTCAGGTCCTTAAGGATGGAAATCAGCCAGCCTGCTTCTTTGATCCAGAAAAGCCATGAATAATTATGTTAAATGTGTTGTTTAATTTGCTGTTAATATTCATAATCCCCTGGAGGACAAATCCTGATGATTTGTATTACCCCATGACCTTTCTACTTGCAGCAGCATCAGTTTTAAAATAACATGTACGCAGGATAAAGGCTTCAAGCTACTTCAATACCTGCAAACCTAGTTATTTAAAAGCAATGAATAATAATTAAGTGTTAAAAGTTGTTATTATGTACAGAATGCTATGTGAAACATATAGATGGAGACACTAGTTAAACAACTTACTTCATAAGTTCATATTTTTTAAGGTCACTGAAAGCATCATTCTCTATAAAAAATCCTCAAGTAATTGATAATTTGATTTGCTAAAATTAATGAAATCATATTAGGAAATGACATCATTTGCCTTATTTCTGTTCTTTTAGTAGTACTCTAGCCGGTTTTCTAACGCTCCCTTATTTTCCACAGATTGTTTGGTGGGAAGCCCAGCAACAAGTCTCCGGTCACCACGTCTGAAAACATGAAGAACTCCACTGTTATCTCCAACCCCCACGCCACCATGAACCACGTGGGCACGGTGCTGGAGTCCCCCGACGGAGGGCTGGGAGGCGTGGACAGCGAGACCAGCAGCCCCATGTTTGGAGGCAGACTGCATGGGATAGGGATGGGGACGCTGGGCAGCGAGCAGGTGAGTGAGAAGATATCAACAAATACCGTTCTGTCTGTCAACTCACTCTGTGAATCGTGAGAGTGTAAATAAGAAAATCATCCATGAGCTCTGGAGGATTACTGGCTGTGACTCTCCTTGGTAACCAACCAACACTCAACTGAGTGACAGCTATTGTTCTATTAAAGCTTCAGATTACACAATATGGAAAAGGTGTAAAGGTGTACTTTCAATTCAAGTTTTATGAGTCTTTTAAGCAAAGTATGGCTCCTTTTTAAAACAACTGAAGTAGCCTTGTTTATCTCTAACACTGAGTCACGGGGGCAGCTACTTATTCATTAGTGACGCTGCTATTTTCAGCCGTATACAGATTTTCCAACTGCCCCCCATCCATTACTAACCATAAGCAGAGGGAAAGCCTTTTTTCTTTTTAGTTTATTTTAGAGCTGCTTTTGAGTCATTTGTAGCCATGCTAGTGGTCCACCACTTTTTCAGGACTGCAATATCTCAACAGCTATTGGAGGCATTGCCATGAAAGTTTGTAAAATATATCATATCGTTCTCGTGAAGGTTCGTAATGACTTGATTCATTCTTTAAACTTGTTATAGTCAATTATTTCAAACCTAAAGATACTGAATATGCATCCCCCTTCAGGCTGGATAGAGAGTTAAAAGTGAGTTTCAGCTCATTGTTTAGCTGTCGCCTCACAGCTTTACTTGTTTTGCTCCCCTCACTAATCTCAGTCCTGTTTTGTGCCTCTGCTGTTTCAACCAAAAAAGCTCTAAAAAGACAGCAGGACAGTTAGAGTACCTAACATATATTTCAGTACCTGCTCTGCATTAAAGTTGTATTAACTTTAAGCTAATGTCTACTTCCTTTAATGCTTTTCTTCCGAATGTATGACTTTCAACTTAAACTAAACTTAAATACTTTGTGTTGAGTGCTAATTAGCTAAATAACACACTTAGCTAATATCATAAACATGGTAAACATAACCTGCTAAACAACTGAATGATAGCTTTTAATGTTAGCATTTAGCTCGAAGAACCACTGTGCCTAATAGTCGCTAACTTTGGCAGGTATTATATATCATACAAGTATGTGTTTTAAGAGCTAATGTCCCAAGTTAGCTATACGGTTTATGAGCAAACTGTCAAACTGGAAAGTTATGTGTGTTTTTATGATTAGACTACATGACTATACCTTTGAGCTTAGAGGTGATTTAGTTTTCACCTGACCAATAGCACAAACCCACTGAATTCCTCCACCACCAATGTGTGTAGGTACTTGCTTCAATTACTGAAAGCTACATATTGCAGCAGAGCAGCAAAATATAAGCATGTTCAGTCATGAAGTCACCATCACCTTCTCACATGATTCAGAAATGTATCAGATCATGTCTCAGTCATTAAATGACTCACAACTTTTTAAGCACTAGTTATGTTTTTACAAACAGTATAGGTTCAAAAGTTTAAGTACTAAATAGGCCATCCAATAAAAATTTACCGGAGAAAACAAGCCAATCTAAAAGCCTTTTTGCCTGACTTAATTAATTACTTAAATAAATTATATATTATTATAGATATTATTGACACATTTTTACAACACTATAATACACAGAAGGCCACTGATTTCTAAACACTTTAACATCCCCTCTGCCTCTCTACAGGCCTCCAGCCCTGGCTCAGTTTACTCCTCCACCGGCCCCTCAAACAGCCTAACGTGGGGCACCACCTTCAGCAGCTCCTCCGCCCAGAGCAGGGAGAGCACGCTGGGGGGACACGGGGGGGCCAGCAGCATGGGATACCCCTCCGTCAGCAGCATGCACACCAGCAGCGAGTCTATCGACATGAGCCTGGGCAGCGCCAGCCACGGGACCCACAGGGAGGACACGCTGTCCGCGCTGGGCCGCACCAGCAGCGTCAAGACCGGCATGTCTGAGAGGTGAGGATACAAGAAAGGGGCATTTTGGGGTTATTCTTTTCTTTCCATGTTTTCCTTTTCCTGGAAACAACATCAAATGTAAACTCTGTCATCTGATCTTCAGTGTAACATCTTGTTTTTGTCAAATACCACATTTGAGGTTGTTTCAAGATTTCCTACATACACTCTCTCAGCAACATTAGCCACTATAAGTTAGCCAGACCCAGTAAGATTGTGACAGTAAATCATGTTGGTTTGTTTAACTGAGCAAAGCTGCCTTTTCTTGCGTTCAACTTTATAAATAATGTAAAACATTGAATGCTTCATTTCTTTCTCAAAGGTTAAATAGTGTTTCTCCTATTTCATTGCATTTCAGAGTTCATGGTTTAATTGAACTCGCAGGATAAAAAAAATGGTTTTCAATCCAGCTAAACTGTTTTTAATATATAATACTTTATTTAAAAAAGAAATAGTTGGTCATGAGCTATCATGTTGCATGCATCTGTACAAATGATAATCCAGTACAAGTATTTACTCTATGTATAATGTAACGCTATGAAAATGGCCAATCTGCATAATGAGTTATTTTACTTTTCATACTTTTTGAATGCACAACCTTTACTTGTAAAGGACTTTTTAAAATGTTGACATTAATACTGTCACTGAAGGATCCAAATAAGTCTATAGTCGCTGACCATGTTAAAATCCTGCCCAGTTCAGACATTAAGTCCCTTTTTAAAGAATCCAGAATGGAGATGATGCACAAAGCATCCGTCGTGGCGAGGTGTCTCTTCTTGTTAGCCGTTCTGTCCACGCTCGAGCTGAGAAACAAAATCCCGTGGCGTCCTCAGACGATTACACAGTAATTATGGTCATTGTAGCAGATTCCATCCTGACAGGTTGCCTGTGTAATGTGACAGGAATGCCTCAGAGGAAACTTAATAGCATCTGCAGTTTAAGCTTTGAGGCTATGACTTCACCCTGCTCTCTGAGTTTTCTTATTAGCTTCATTGGTGAAGAGTCTCGCAGTTTACTTCTGTTCTGAAGAAATTCTGCATCTACTTTATTCTCTAAAACTCTCTTTCTCTGTGTCTGTTGTGCGTTTTCCTCCCTGTCTTCCATCAGTCCCCTGTCCTCCCCCTCCGCTAGCCCTTTATTCAGCCGAAACACGCTCCCTCGGAGGCAGGACAGGTAAATGTACCTGTGTGCAGTGTTAGGCTTCTGGTGAGACAGCTGTGGAGGTTCCTACTAAACCACCACCTGCTGCCACACAGAGAGCATCCCACAGAAGCTCAGAGAGTCGCTGTGTGTGGTAGCTGCTTGTGTTTTATGTGTATTCTTTCTTTTATGCTCTGTGTGGTAGTTTGTGGTTATTTTTAGGACCTCTAGCTCCAGTATGAATGGGGATTAATGACACAGTAAATGTGAGGTTGTTTGTGTGGATGCTGGCAGCTTTGCTGTTTTTGTTTAGTGCTCCGTGTTCACATACTGCCACCTTGTGGTAGCGTTTGTATGAGCAGATTTAACCAATAGCATGAGAACAGGATGTTTATTATTGATTTTACACGGCAAAAATCTCAATCTTAAGGAATGTCTTATTTTTAGAAAAAGCATATAAAAATATTAACAAAAAATTCAAATGTAACTGTTTCAGAATTTTCTGTGGTAACTTCTCTTTATGTGAGTGAATCCATCTTCCTTAGTATGCTTTATTTCAAGAATTGGCAAGGTTGAGATTTTTTTGCAGTGTTGGATGTACTAATGTGGATAAGAAAAATGTCCAAAAAAAATATGACTTTAGTTATTGAGAGATACAGCCACATGTTTCCTTGTCTCCTTTGCATTCCTCCTCTGAAGTGTTTCTCTCCCACAGCGGGACACACTGTGGTAGAAACACTCTGCCTAAGAAAGGACTCAGGTACTGTCCTCACTTCCCGCTGGAAATGTTGTGCTGTCACACACTGGTTCACCAAATTGTCTTCTGTCTTAAGATTTTATTTTTCTGCGTATACATTCACTCTTCTGGGATTGTGCTCATGCTTTAAAAAATGCTTTTGATGTTTTTGTTTGGCACTTGGCACATGTGTTGTTGTGTTGTGCTTCTGTGACGAGGCATGTCACTTTGTGGTGGTACAGAGCTGTCACTGTGTTGTGTTGTAGCGGGCCTGATTTGGTGGCTCAAATTTTTCTTTGGCTTCCTTTCTGCTTTTTTCCCCAGTTTGTGTTGCTCACAAATGAGAATCAATCAATGTTCCCACTGTTGTAATTCCTTGTTTCGGTGTCCTGATTCATCATGTTAGATCCCAGCTACTAATCAGTCTGTTTAAGAGAAGAAAATCCACCTCACTGATTGCAAAAAGACTGAAAAATCTGAATCATCTTGTCCTGTCAGAACACAAAAATCCACACTGCACTTGTTCTGTGTTGTGTCCTCGCTTCCACTTCAACCTTGTCTTTAACTTCCTGTAGGTATGGCCCATCCACGCAGCTGCGAAGCCACGAGGAGGCCCGTGATTGGCTGCGCTCCCACTCCACCAGCGGGCTGCAGGAATCAGTCGGCAACTCCCCGTTCTCCCCCAGCTCCAGCCTCACCTCCCCCTCCGGCACTCGCTTCAACTTCGGACAGCTCGGTACGCCACACACACTCCATCCAGACCCAGCACTCCTTGTGTTTTTACTTCGATCACACACAGTTCACTTCTTCTCCGTTAGCAGAGAAAATGTAAAGCTAGGAAACAATTTCTAAACTCAGTGTTTATTCAAACTGCATTGCCATCAAGAGGTTGGCAATTAGCAGGTGGCATTTTTATATGGAATATTATCAGTAGATCCACAGAAAATGATCGATTAATGACATAAGACATTAATAAAGCAAACATTCTCTCGATTTAGCATCTTTAAATGTGAGTTTTTTCTTTTTTCTGTTTCATACTGCCCTAAACTGAATATTTTGGCTTTGGTCAGACAAAATCAGGAGTTTCCAAGGTGTTACCTTGGAATATAGGAAATTCTGTTTTTCACAGTTTTCTGACATTTTATAGAATAATCAACAAGTAAAATGTGTAAATATTGAAAAAAATAAACATATAAATAATTTCACATTTCATTCTCACAGCATCCAGCCCCACCTCAGCAGCTCAGATCAACCTCGCCAGTCTGCGCAACAACAGCCTGACCAATCATGAAGTCTCCTTTGACCCCAGCAGCGATAACCGCCTGAGGAACTCGTGCATGTCTCTTGACGAGAAGACGCGCACCATGAGCAGATCGGGCTCCTTCAGGGACGGCTTTGAGGAAGGTAAGAGGAGACAAGCAAAGGATGGATGAATATAAGACAAGTGCATTGAATATTCACTGACTCTGAGTCCTGGGCCTGGCCTTCAGATTCTTGATGTAAATCGTGATTACAGTGTAATTCTTTACCAATACCTGCATACCCCTAACTCTCTATGACTCTGAAGCCTCCCCTGCTTTATTCCACATCCCGTGCCAAAATAATAATTATTCCATTTGTTTGGAGAACATCAGGACGGATTACAACCGCTCCTCTGAGAAAAGCAGTCAATCCCTTTAGAAATCCATAATCAGCTTTGCTGCTGCTTTGTTTTAGTAAGCTTGGTTATTGCGAAAAGTACCCTGCCGTGGTTTTCCCACAAGCAGGCAGACTCCCCGCTCAGGAGAGGGTGCTCCGCTGCCGTCTGCTCAATCCTCAGGCCTATAGAAACACAGCACTGTTGCACACTATGATTAGGGGGGGGGTAAGTTGTATTATTGTGTACAAACAACATATTCTCAATAGAAGAATACAGCCTGACACCCTAAATAATGTTAAACAGCTGAAGTTGGAGGACTTGTATTTAAATAAAATGCAATATCCACAATAAATGACAATGTATACAATTAACACCAAGTAATTTAGCCACAAGACTTTCTTTACAATTATTGGGAAAGAAATCATGATAACACAACTGTGTGATAAACAGGTAAATCAAAAAAGTTTACTTTCTTTCAAGGTTGTCAATAGATTATTTTTGGGAAATGCAGTTAATTTACACTAACAGTGTAAAGATCCGAAGACGTATCGTGTCCTGCAGATTTAAGGGATATGAATAAAAACTGAGGGAAGAGCAACATTACAGACGGTCAAAGAGTTGAAGAGCAAATCCTGTGACACTGAAACTGGTTTTATAAATGTGCCTCAGGAGATCAGCTGTTTGCATGTTTTTTAAGAACATGGTAAATCCAGGGACCAACTTAAAAGCTCCCAGAATAATATTTCTATATTCTCTGCATAAACTGTGGTTGACAACAAGTTTAGTTATAACCAAAAAAGACATTCAACATAAATTATTCCTCACTGTTGGAAACACAATTTAGTTTGTATGTCTAGATGTTCCTTTAAATAAAGCATTACGTGTATGGAGTGAAACTGTTTTGTGTAATCATGTATATGGGCTGTCCCTCATCTATTGTACTCATCTTTAAAAGACACGCCTGAGCCTCACCTGATATTGTGAAGCTATTAGATAAAAGCACAGGTAGCAACACCTAATGTGTACATGCACAATAACACAGACACGCAGACGTATTATTACTGCGCCCCCTACAAGCATATCTAACTCTTTTTCCAGCTCCGTGACTCTGTGTTCCCTTTCAGAGGAGGAGATAATTACAGGGATCACAGTGAGAGAGATGTGATGACACACAACACAACTTTCTCTCTTTGTTTAATGTGTGTTGGTCTGCAGTTTGTGTGTATACGTGTATGTTTCTAAGGGGTAGAGTTACACAACCGTTGTTTGAATTGACAGGACAGAAGTCACATCATCCACCAACACTTTGTCAGGCCTGTCACTTCATCCCCTCCACCCGCACCCTCCCACTCACCTTTATATATGCTCACCTTCCCCTTAAGTCTGTAGAAACCATGCTTTACAATATTTACAGGGGATGTTCTTATCCCTTAGAGATAGATGATCAAACTGAGATGTATGGTGTTTGTATTTAGCAATAACTTTATGTTCCTATTTCCTTACTTTGGAACAATTGTGTGCAACAAATAGTAATATTTACATAATCGCAGATGAAAACCAAATCTGTATATTTTTTTCAATAATTCCTTTCAACGAATCAATTATGTACAATTGTCATGTTGACTTTTATACTCCCTAGCGTCCCTTTCGCAGTGTAAAGTGAGAAAAGCACAGATTCTCAAAACTAACTCAACAAGTAAACATGTACCAACAATAAAGTGTCAAACAGCTCAACCTGGAAATCAGAACAATTTAGAGATCAAATGTTTGTCAGAAAAAAGCAAGAAAACCAAAACTAGGACATTTCCACAAATAATAAAACAAAAGAAATTACCCTATCATTCCACCAAAGCATGTTTGATGAAAACCATGACTGGCAAACGTGTTTGTACCAGTTGGATGATAACATCTCACAAGATCCCAGAAAAACATTTTTGCAATACAATACCATAATGAGTATTGTCCAAACTACCCAGGAAGAAATGTGAGTCACTTTAAAAAAAAGGCATATTATTTTCTGAAATCTTTAGGATCCTTTTTTCACAAAAACCTCTTGACATGTATTTGACCAACAATCTAAAACCCAATAACATTCAGTTTACTGTCATATATAACAAAGAAGAGCAGCTATCCTCATGTCATTACAACATTCATCCATTATCAGAATACGTTTCCTTTATTTTCTGTCAAAAGTCTCAAACAATCGTTGAGTAAAGTTCAAACCAGACAGAAGTGAACCTAAATAAATATTCCCCTTTTCATGTGGCTCCCAGCACACCTTGCTGTCTAGACCAACGTTAAGATAAAAGTGAGCAAACCAATGTGTGCCCCCCCTGTGAGGTGAATGAATGAATAAATGGGCTGGGATCAGCCCGGACTCTCCGTGTGGTTGATGACATCACGCCGCTGCTGATCCTTTCTGATCTGCTCCCAGGCAGGAAACAGTGCTGCGTTGTGTCCCGGCCTCTGATGTGTGATTAGGGAATGAGTCATTAACAGAGTGATGCTCAGGCTGTCATTAGCTGTGCCACAGTCCGACTGTAACGTGTGGGACTTTTATCTTTATGAGCGCAGAGCTGCAGTCATTATGTTCAGAAAGGAGGCGGGTGGTGGGAACACTGCGAGGATATGTGTTGGCTGGGAAGGATTGGAGCAGAGTGGGTGGTTTGTGTGGGGGGGGTTGATGATAATCATGGTGCTGTTGTGTGTATAGATGTACCTTCTAATCCCCACTTTTGCTTGTGGTTTTTGTCTCTATAGTTCATGGATCATCCCTGTCTCTGGTCTCCAGCACTTCTTCCATTTACTCTACAGTGAGTACACAACAGGTCCATTTTAAGTGAATCAGTCTTATGTGAATTATTTTTGAATCCTTGTGCAATATATACCTTCAATACTGATCATGTTTAGAAGTTTTTATTTTAGATAACATTACTTTTTGGGTAGTGTTTGTCCCATAGTGAGGTCTGCTAAGTTTATTTTTCCACTTTAAATATCCCGCTCCGGAAATGTTAAAGTCACAACCCTTCAATACCGCATTTGAAGGGTTCCATTGTGTTGGTTTCTCATGGCTTAGGGCACATACCATCTGACCACAAGGTCCCCGGTTCAATTCCGAGCAAAATCTTTGCTTCATATCATGCCCTAGTTCTCAACATCTAACAATCTCCTTCTTTAGCAAAAACTGTTATTGTCAAATAGCACTGAAAAAGGCAAAAAAGAGAGAAATCAAAAAAAACACAGATCTGTAAAATGATTGAACCGCCTTGTTTGAGAAAGCATAGCAAAATCACATCGCTTCTGATGTCCCCACAGTTCATGAAGAGTCCAGTGCAACCAGTTTCTGCGTTTGCCTATGGAATGATGAAATATTGAGTATTTGAGCTGGCAAGTAAGCTGTTACACATTTACACTCTAATCCATCCATATATCTGACTCAAACACCCTGTGAGAAAAAGGCCTGGCTGTAAACACACAGGCACACTTGGGACAGCCCACATGTACACACAGTAGCTAATCAGAGCCAGGTGTCAACAGCATAGCCCCCCCCTTCTGTGGGCCGGGCTACTCACCTCGGCAGGTGTAGCAGAAACACTCTCAGACTTTGAATCTCTCCCCGGGACTGGCTGCTCTTTTTAGCCAGAGAGTCACATTTTTTAAGTAAGAAGGGGGGGAGAGGGTGGACGCAAATATGATGGCGACTTTATCCCTGACGGGCACCGTCACGCCCTGGCAACTAACGGTAGGAAGGAGGACGATTTTAGAATACCTCATTCTGATATTTATTTATTTTGGCTCTGTTGGAGTAAGAAACGGCTGTAGTGAAAACATTAAATTACATGGAAGATATAATCCCATGTTTCTGTTTCTTTATCCATAAAGGTAAAAGGACATGTGTGACTGAGGCTGTGGATTCATGTGCTTTAAAAACCCTTATATCTTAAATGCCAATCTAATACTTTAATTTGTTTAGATTTTTTTCCTTTACCTCCAATTCCTCTGTTTGTTTTCTTTGTAAATCCCATGTGTTCTTCATTTTGATAACTCACTGGATTGTTTTTTATTTGTAAAGTCCGGGTCCAGGCTTTTGCATCAGAGTGAGATCTCTGTGTTATGTGTGCGTCTCCAAGACAGACAGGCTGCTCTGTTTGAGTATCTACGATCAACTTGTCGTGTGTGTGATTGACAGCTCTGTTTGGGTGTCCAGTACTACGCCATGTGGGCAGAACACATGTATTTTACACACAGCAATACATGCACAGACACATCAGGCTGATGAAACCTGTTTACGTGGTTGGTGGAACCACAGGTAAAATAATTTATCATCAGATGAGCTGCTTCATTGCATCTTTCACAATCGCTCCATTCAGCGCTTCCACAAGCCTTGAAATGGTGATTATGGATTCAGCTAAAAACTTTTTATTAATTGGTTATTTTATTGTGACACAAATGTCAAGGGACCTTTCTACAGAATGCATTAAGTGGACAAATATAGTGGGATAAAAGTGCCCGATATGTTGTGATGCAAATGCAGAATTTTGAAAATCCTTAAGAAAACTCCTTTATATTCAGCAAAATCTTAACACTTGACACATTTCTCCAAGTTTGGTTGAAATCATTTACACAACTTTAAGAATATTTGTATATATCCTGCTAATTAACAAACAAACAGTACCAATGTCTTTGGTGTTATGCAGACAATCATTGACACAAACACTGGATGGCACCAAAGTAAGACATTTTAGAATAGCAACATTAAAAGCGTTAAACTGACATCTAACGTGAGCTCAAAATAAACTGATTTGTGTGTTTAAATGTAACCAACAAACTGACCACACACTATAAAAAAAAGCTGTAAAAACACATCCAGTTAGGTTAGGAGAAAAACACTTCCAGATGGCGTTTTAGCGCCCGTTGCAGCTTGTTTATATGTAAATGTGGGTGTTGTATGTTTCTCTGTTTTCAGCAGCAGGGTGTGTTGTGTTCGTGTGAGCGTTTGTTTTGCCTGCTCTCACTCCGTATGCGTTTGGCTACCTGTTTTTTCTTTCTATTGTTCTGTGTGCAGCGTATGCAGACAATGGGATCTCTCTCACAAACTCACACACACACACACACATGAGTGAAATGCCTTCAGGAGGATATCTCTGCTTTCCAGACACATTACACCAGACAATCTCCTCCACGGTTTATACAGCTGGTCTCCATGTAGCTAATAAATCACAGAGGAGTCAGGACATGTGCGCAGTGCGGTCTGACCTGCGGCAGCTTCAACTGCTCTTCCTTTTCATTAAAGCATGTCACAATTCCATCAGTACCTCCTCTAATGATTTTCTTTCTTCTGATGTTTGTTTTTACAGAATGAGGAGAAGTCTCAGTCGGAGGTAAGCTTCAGCCCGCCCCCCTCACTTCTATCGCATGTTTCCTCAGCTCTTTAATTTTCTATGTGCAGTGGCGGGACTTGTTGGAACATGGGGGCGTCTTCACATTTGTATCTAGTTACACGTGTAACTGTAACAGGCTCTTGTTCCTACACCTGTATGTGCTCCTTCATTCATCTACGATCCTTTATGTTTCATCTCTTAACCTGAACATAATCAGAGATTCAATCTTGGAGCCTCCCTGATTTGTTGCCACAGTCTTTTCTTTCATTGTGTGTCTGGATGCATGTGTATGTGTGCATTTGGCGTTGCATGTTTTTATGGAACAGGTATGTATGCTTTTGTCTCTGTGTTTTTTGAAGTTTTGCCTGTTTTGCGTCCTCAGATCCGCAAATTGCGTCGGGAGCTGGACGCCTCCCAGGATAAGGTTTCCGCCCTGACGACGCAGCTCAGCGCCAACGTGAGTGAGCAGGAAGACAAACACACACACACACACACACACACACACACACACACACACACAGACACTCCTAAAAAAGTTAAATGGACATTTGTTCCTTCCAGTGTTTACCGTGCAATTCATTTAATCAACCAAATATACAAAAGCTGTGAAATTTGCCCAAAAGATGTGGTTTTATATTACTTTATATCACTTTATCGTTGAGGTTTATATTAGATTTTAAATAAACAAGGTTGCCTTTTTATGAAGCTATGAAATACAAAATGAAAAAAAATGATCATTAAAATAATGCTCTGTTTTTATCTATGAAAAGGAATCTGTTAGAAGTACACATTTCAACTTTATGTCGCAAATGAAAATTATATTATTATTTTTTTTAATAATTTCAGAAAATATGCCTTGAAGCAGGCTGAAAAAACAACCTGTGAATGGTGACACTCTATCTCTCTCCAGCACCCAAACAATTCCCAAACACACGCGAGTACATTTAGAGATCCTCATCAAATACTCAGCAGATAGCTCCAGCCGGGAACTTTACTCCCAGAAGCTGTACTTTCACATCTGGCAGAACCATCAGAAAATCTCTTAAAGCGTCTCCAGACACGATCCCTCCTGCCACCCTACCTTCTGTATTGCACAAGTCTCACCACGCTCTGCTTGTAATCTCTACCTGAGCACGCTGGTGGTTAAACCGTGGATTAGAGATATAGAGGGAAGGTGTTAGATTACAGTAGAGTCAAGTCTCAGCACACTGCGGAGGGACAGTGGCAGATGCGGACAGAAGATTTACAGCTAACGACGCCTGGATACATGAAGGCGTGGTGTTGAAAGAAAAACACAGACAGAAGAGTTAGCAGTGGGGGGTCATGAGATGCGAGGGAGGGGCTTTATCTGTTCAAATATTTGATTACACGCGGGCCTCAGACGGATGATGAATGATCTGAACACGCCTCAAAGCCCCGAGGCCCTGAATCTAAGAGCATCCTCTGCAGCAAGAAGTCTCGTCTTTAAACACACATCAGTCAACACTCTACTCACACACACACACTCTCTGCAGGCAGCAGCTCATCATTCATATTCCTCTAAAGCCTATTACTATATACTAATGGATGAACTCATTCACCCCTATGTTCCGTGTTTGTTTTTAACAACCAAAATCAGCAATGTCGCACGCAAAATAATGTATTATTAGTGTGAGAGTAATTATTTGTCATGTGCATTCCCTATGAATCTGCTTGTTTAGCTTGTTTGTACTCACCACAAAGTCTTTCAGTTTTTTTTGTATGGCTTTGTCACGAAGGCAATTCATTCTAACACTACCTGCACATATGTGAGCCAGAAATATGTCAAATCAAGTTAGGGCAGATAATGAAACTGTAGTGAATAGTGGTTTACCAAAAGATGACTTCATGTCATCATGAGCATGAATGAATAGGCCTCTCTCCAATGACTGATTATGGTTAAGATGATGTCAGGGTTGGTAGTGTGGGAAACTGTCCACAGCGGTCCCACAGGGGGATAATCATTTATCATAGGGGCTATTATTTTGCACAATTATTTGTAAATGGTTATGTTTTCATTTAGTTTAAACTGACGTCATATTTGGGTTTAGAACTTTAGAACATGGTCTTAGCCCCAAGGTTGTAGCTTTTATGTTGACAGCTCTCACTTTTTGAACTTTTTCTGAACTTAAAGTCTCTGCTGGTTATCGCAGCTCAGTGGAGACGTCTTCTTTCCTTTCATATACCTACATCAGACAAAGACTTTTGGAGACCAATTATTTCTGATTGTTTTAATTCTGTCTTTTAAAGTCAGAAGTGTCAGTGTTTATCAGCCAAATATCAGAGATAGTAATGTTATATTTGGCTGAAGTGTGCCTGACGGATTCTTTTTTGGACAGCTGATTAAGTTCTGGGATTAGAGGAATTGTGTTTTCGAATAAACCGTATGCTGTTGTATATATTCGAGTTGGGAATTCTATATTATTGAACATTAAGTGTTGGGTACATGTGAGCTTTTCATGAATGTCAAACATTAACCTGGTTTATATTTTGTTTTGTTCCTCCTGCAGGCTCACCTGGTGGCAGCGTTTGAACAGAGTCTTGGGAACATGACCATCAGACTGAAGAGTCTCACCTTAACAGCAGAGCAGAAGGTAAACACAGCTCCTCTTCTTTCATAACAGACTGGGCTTTACACTTATCATGGTGCACATTTAAAGTCACTGAGATGTTGGTTTCATCCTCTTGTTATCTCTCTGTGTAGGACTCTGAGCTGAACGAGTTGAAGAAGACCATCGAGCTGCTGAAGAAACAGAATGCTGTGGCTCAGGCCGCCATCAACGGAGTCATCAACACACCTGAACTCACACACAGAGGGGACAGGACAGGTACGGAGACACTGCGCCAAAAAGGGATCTTATTTTAGACATTGTTTATGGAAATGCGAAGACATTTATATTTTGTGTTTTCTTTATTCTATTACTCTTCAGAATGTGCTCAAAATGTCCTCGTGCACTTTTGTGACAGGTCTATGAGAAAGGTCATTATAGGGAACATTTTACAAAGAATATCCCACATTCTCTCCGAACCAAAAGCAGCAGCAGCAGCAACAATATTTGTTTGCTAAACAGACATTTTAATAAGATAAGATAAGACTTTATTTATCCCGAAGGAAATTGTTGTGCCAGAGTTACACAAATCCAATCAACACAGCAGCATGATAGTAAAACTGTACACTAAAATTGCAGTAAAAAGAGCAATTCAATATCTACAGGAAACATGAAACATAGATGGTCACATCATTAATGTCAATGTGTCAAGGTTCCCAATTCATCAATAACTTGCTGTAGTTTGGAGCTTAAGACAGTGTTTATATGTTCCCCTGTCAGGAGGGAAAACATTTGAAACTTTTTTGGGATTATTGAAGCAGGAGAAAGGCACTCTCATTATTTAATAACTATGAACAAGCCTGTTTTCTGTAGTCCAAGAAAACCTCTATCATATCAGAAGGGGACAACTCTGACTAGTTGATATTTCAAAGTTAATCAAATACATTTTTCATTTCCTAATATTTGACAAACACACATCCCCCCCCCTGTGCCTCCTCAGCGGGCGGTACCGGCGGCTCCCCCCAGCAGCAGCATCAGCAGCAGCAGCAGCCGGACCTCCGCATCAGGAGGCAGCACTCCTCGGACAGCGTCAGCAGCGTCGCCAGCGCAACCAGCCACTCCAGCGTGGGCTCCAACCTGGACACAGACGCAATAAACAAGAAGAAGAACAAGAAGAACTGGGTAAGATGCTGGGAATAAAAAAAAACTTCACCTTAAAAATCTAATAGCTTTCTGTGTGTGATTAGCTACTAATAACCAGCCTGCTGGACTCATGGTGGTTTTGTCTTTGTCTCTTTGTGTAATTGTATGTGTGTCTGTGTCACTTGGTCTCACATGTATTTATCTATTTATCTATCTATCTATTTAGGGAACTTTCTCTGGGGATAAGGTGAATACACTACGGATTTAAATACAGTCCTGTTGAATAAAATGTAGTGATTGATTTGGTGATTTGCAGGTCAAAAAACATCATTTACAATTTACTAAATGTAGTTGTAATACTCTCCTCTAGACCCGCAAATGACCAAATCAATGTTTACTGGCTAGTGTCTAGTTCTAGTGTCAGCTCATTCTTACTAGTGATCATACTAAATACATTTAACATACTCACAAACGTTTCCTTTTTGTTGTGGAAAGACTCTTTTGTGCACCAGAGGACAAATCAGGGATGACGATGAAGACGTATGCCACTTTTTTTTCCCTCTCTGTCATCCCCGTAGACTGAAGCGATGTTGTGTTAACCGCCTGTGGTCTCTATCTGATCCTGATGTTGCCGTGCTTTGTGGTAGCTGTTAGGAGCCGTGTAGAGTTTCCTGCTTTAGGTCACAGTGATAATAAACACCCCTTCTGTGTGTGGATGTGCCTCCAGCTGTCAGTCTGTGGAGGAGACCCCACAGGAGGCTCCATACAGGTGCAGAGTATGATGTGGAGTGTATAGGGGCAGTGTATGTTTTAGAGTATATAATGGATCATGAAAGACCCTGTGTCACGGTGGTGGTGAAGTAGCGTCTCCTTGCAGCTGCCTACAGGTCAAATTAAAATCAGCTTTCGTCTCGTACGGGTCTCCGGTTTAATCTCTGTCCCTCCATAACGCATTAACACACCCATATGAACACGTGCTGTTTTGTCTCTCTGTCTTCCTTTGCTTCGCTTCATGTGGCAGGTCTATGAGGTAAGAATGGTACGCTGTGTGAAATCTGAGCTGCGTAACCCCCGCACTCTCTCTAGGTTACTAACCTCTTTTGTTTTTCCTCCTGTCCTCTGCTGCCAACGTAGTGCCTGTCCTCTCCTCCCCAACACTGCTCCTCCCTGAAAACTGCTCTTATGAAACTTGAGCCAGCTTTTGAAAGGATATATCCATCAGAAAATAGTTTAACACTGCCAGAAACAGGGTTTTGATGTGACATAATGTTGAGATAGCCTGTCAGTAAAGCTACAAAGATGTTTAAAGACAAAAAAATCCATAAAGATGTCACAAAAAAATCAAAGACTTGTCCGCTTAGCACAAATTAAAAAAAGCCATCAAATAACAAAATTACAACATGAACATTTTTTAAATATTTCCTTACTCTAAATTAATATTTCTTATTGAAAATTAAACTTATATCCAATTTTGTATCCAGTTTATTTAACCTGGTTTTATCCGTTTCACAATATTCAAAACAATTATAGTTAAAAAGTTTGAATTGACAAAACAAAGCAATGCTCCACCTTTGCATGGAGCTGTAGCTCAAGTGATAAGACAGTCTACCCATAATTCCTTTTCTCCCTGTGACTCACTTCCTTTTTCACAGCTTTTTTCCTCCACTCTCCCCAGCACAATCCTCCTCTTCCTCACTGCAGTGTGTTTCTGGGTGTGTGTGTGACCCTCCCCTGCTCACTGTTTCTCTTTTCTCCTCTGTTTTCTTCCTGCAGCTTCGAAGCTCCTTCAAACAAGCGTTCAGCAAGAAGAAATCTCCCAAGTCGGCCTCTTCCCACTCCGACATCGAGGAGATGACGGACTCGTCGCTGCCCTCCTCCCCCAAGCTGCCCCGCAACGGCAGCACTGCCTCCGGCCACATGCTCAGGAACACACACTCCAACTCGCTGTACGTAGACATCCTCTCATGTGGTTGTAGGGTTATTGGGCTTATACATGAAGTCATGTCCGTGAACAACTTTAAAATTCTTCTTAAATCACAATATTTCTTGACACTAAACATGTTATCCTGCGTTTGTTTATGTGTGTGTGCACAGATTGTCGGAGTGTTTGGACAGCGAGGCGGAGACGGTGATGCAGCTGCGCAGCGAGCTCAGGGAGAAGGAGATGAAGCTGACGGATATCCGCCTGGAGGCTCTCAGCTCCGCACATCAGCTGGACCAGCTCCGAGAGGCCATGAACCGCATGCAGGTCTGCACACATACAAATATAAAAACTATTAGTTAAGGAACTTCCCATTAAAGGATTAATCAGCACTGAATCACAGAGCACACAAAGTCATTGCTGAACAATCATGTTGCAGCAATTACTATTAATCACTTTAGAGTCTCCCTCTAAAGTATTAATGTGCTTACTGCTTAAAAGTAAAAGCTAATTTGCTTCTCTTTGTTTGCAACCCACTAAATTTGTGTTTATTTTGACAGTGCCCACGGTTAGAGTTTGATTTTATTAACGTGTCATTTCCAGAAATGGGAAATAACACGTTTAAGCACTAAACTGACTTAAATTAACATAAATTGGCCTGAAGGGGGAGCTATACTAAGTTCAGAATTCATTACAATTTTCTGACTCTGTGTGTGTTTGTGTGTGTGTGTCTGCAGCTGCAGATCGAGAAGCTGAAGGTGGAGAATGACCGTCTGAAGGTGGAGAATAAGGGCAGCAGGATGGGCTCCCAGGCCTCCATCTCTTCCTCCCCTCCCTCTCACAAACATAGCCAGGCCCAGGGAGGGGGGCCGGGCCTCCCCCAGCACAGCCTCAACCTCACCACCAGCGAGTCCACCAGCCTGGGTAACACTCCTGCTACATCAATCTGAGATACTGACGATTCCTCAACCCCATGTCAAGGATAACACATGGGACATAAAGTCAAATTAAACTTGAATGTTTTTTGAAAATCTGTTAGTTTAGTGTCTTTTTGCAGTGACGGGATTTCGTAGATGGATAAATTTGAGTGTTTCAAATCACAGATGAACACTTGCCTTTTCCATTGAAAATGTCCCAACCTTGTCTAACTTTGCTCTGCTTCCTGTCAGACATGCTGCTGGACGACACCTGCGGAGAGGGGGGGTCGAGGAAGGAGGGGCGGCACGTGAAGATGGTGGTCAGCCTGGACGAGCAGGTGAGACCTGTTTGGAAAACTCAAAAACGACTTGTTGTTGGGTAGGATTATTATTGTACCTGAAGGATTTTTAGGCATCTAAAACCAAACATGCCTTTGTATCGCAGGAGGGCCCGCTTCGCCATTTTCTGATCGGCTGCATCGGTGTGAGTGGTAAAACCAAGTGGGACGTCCTGGATGGAGTGGTCCGACGGCTTTTCAAGGTAAACATAAGGAATAACACAGGAATAAAAGCAATATCAAACCAGAGTAGACAGTGTCTGAAACACTTTTAGGTCTGTTAGTTCTTTGAAATCTTGTCAGGGTTCCTGTTGAGTTGTTTAAAAGCATCTTTCTTCTTAATTACATTCTGAAATATGTTTATGTTCAGCAAAAACATTTCAAGTTTTGTCCTCTTTGGAAACTTTACAAAACATCCTTTAAATGCTGAGACTTTTGTCCTCCAGGAGTACATCACCCATGTGGACCCGTTGAGCCAGCTGGGCCTGAGCTCTGACAGCGTGGAGGGGTACAACATCGGAGAGATCCACCGGCCCAGCCTGGCCCGCGCTGCACACACCCCCGAGCTGCTGCCCTGCGGATACCTGGTGGGGGACAGCAACACCATCAACATCCAGCTCAGAGGTACCAGCACCTCATATAGCCCAAAATATTATTCTCTGCTTTCCCGTATGAAAACTTCTTGCAGAGAAAAGCTGCCCAACAGTCACAATAGTTAACAAAATACTTTATTTATCCCAGGTGTGGATACACATTTGGATAAAAATAAAAGACTGCAGTAAGAAGAGAAAATTAAATTGAATAAAATACAAATATTTAATATACATATTTTGTTGCAGGTGTGAGGAGTGAGGGTGTGGACTCGCTGGT
This sequence comes from Dissostichus eleginoides, assembly GCA_031216635.1. Taxonomy (NCBI): domain Eukaryota; kingdom Metazoa; phylum Chordata; class Actinopteri; order Perciformes; family Nototheniidae; genus Dissostichus; species Dissostichus eleginoides. The sequence goes on from CM062264.1 coordinate 14,303,648, forward strand.
GTTCGACACTCTGATCCCGAAGCCCATGCTGCAGCGCTACGTCTCCCTGCTGAAGGAGCACCGGCGCGTCATCCTGTCGGGTCCCAGCGGAACAGGGAAGACCTACCTGGCCAATCAGCTGTCTCGACACCTGCTGCTGCTGGAGGGCCGACCCCTGACCCCGCACGCTGTCGTCACTTTCAACGTGGACCACAAGTCCAGCAAGGTAAATGCACATTCAGTATTCTCTGTGCTTGCATCTTTTAAAGTTTCAGTCAATGGCAAATAGAACACAGCTATGTTTTGGAGAGAGTATTTGGATTTGTCAGCCAAAAAGGCTTTGGTTTTTTCCCTGGACTCTTGTATTGAAACATCCATTCTTCAGGAGCTGCGTCAGTACCTGTCTGGTTTGGCCGAGCAGTGCAGCGGTGTGGGGGGTGTGGAAGGCCCTCTGGTGGTCATCCTGGACAACCTGCACCACGTCAGCTCACTGGGAGAGATCTTCAACGGAGTCTTCAACTGCAACTTCCAGCACTGGTCAGTTCACATACACACACACACGCACACTCACACACACTCTCACATTCAGCAGCACAATTTGGATACACAACCATTCATTAACTACTGAGAAAGGGCTGAAAAGAGGCTGATCCTTAAAAAGTCCTGAACCATCCTAAATGTTGTTTTTGATATTAAAAGTAAAAATGTCTTACAATATAGATGGGGAGGGGTTATTTTTTTATTTTATTTTACCAATAAAATCGTTTGGGCTAATTTGTTAATTTGTTTTTGCAGTAGTAGTATTTTTCTCTTAAAGAGGTATTAAAAAGGTCTTAAAAGTCACTTAATTACTATTTTTTAAATGTGCATATGCAATGGACTCATGTAACCTCTGATTTTCTATCTTTTTGTAGCCCCTACATTATTGGCACCATGAGCCAGGCTACATCCTCCGCCCCCAACCTGCAGCTTCACCACAACTTCAGGTAAAATGATGATGATACCCGGCACCTAAAGAGCAGCTGGATATTGGACATTTTCTTAAAATACATTTCAACGTGGTGGAAACTGTCCTTCATGATACACATGTGTGTTCTCTGATCAGGTGGGTGCTGTGCGCTAACCACGTGGAGCCGGTGAAAGGCTTCCTCGGCCGCTTCCTGAGGCGGAAGCTGATCGAGACGGAGATCGGCAGCCGGACGCGCAACATGGAGCTGGTGAGGATCATCGACTGGATCCCCCGGGTGTGGCACCACCTGAACCGCTTCCTGGAGACGCACAGCTCCTCTGACGTCACCATCGGTAAGAGGAAGATGCACAATTCACAGGAGAGCCTTTCAAATAATATCAATGTGTGAAAACATTAGTGTCTTAACTCTCTGCCCCGCGGCGTGCAGGACCTCGTCTCTTCCTGTCCTGTCCCATGGACGTGGAGGGATCCAGGGTTTGGTTCACTGACCTCTGGAACTACTCCATCATCCCCTACATGCTGGAGGCCGTACGAGAGGGACTGCAGGTAACACACACACACACACACACACACACACACACACACACACACACACAAACATACACACAGACACACATGGAAAATGACAGAATAATTTTACTCTGGCCCAGGATATCTGTTTTCATGTCTGGAATTTTTACAGCAAAAATAATTACTAAACAGACTTTATTTGACAACCGGCAGGCATGTCTAAGGAATACAAATGAATAAAATGGAAGTGTAATGAGTCTGAGATGGATACAAACGTTCAGATTTGCCCTCTCAGAGGACAGATTTATGTTCATCAAAGGGAAATGGATTTAATTTGTTCTCTTAATCTGCATGTAATTAGCATCTGATTTAATTATGCAGCAGCTAATAACCGGAGCAGAGTAGAAGGGAAGAGAGCTCAAAGGCTGAGTTCAGTAAACGCTTTCCTTATACGCTCAGATCCGAAACTGTTAAGTAGGCTGCATTTAATCTCCACCTCAAATACTTAACATTTGTATTTAGAATAACCATTAGTTATCAGCAAGGCTAAATAAAAGTGAATGCATGGTTCTGCACTGTGAGCAAAGCAAGTTTGAACAAGAACTAGCAGGAATCTGATACAAATACATTTTACATTATATGACAGTTTAAGGACATACTTTACACTGTGACTAAAATATGAAATGTCTTCTACGATATACTATACTGTAATTTTGTATGATATTTTACAAAATTATTTTATTTATTTTAAAATATTTTATATTTTATGACATACTATACTATGAATTTTTTCATAATGTACTATGACAATTTTTCAATCACATACTTCACTGTGCCATCTATTATGACAGACCAGTATGTTTAAGGTAACATTGCGTGTCTCTCCGTAGCTGTACGGCCGCAGGGCAGCGTGGGAGGACCCGGCTGCGTTTGTGATTGACAGCTACCCCTGGTCAGCTTCGTCCACCCCGGCTGATTGGCCCCCGCTGCTGCAGCTGCGCCCAGAGGACGTGGGCTTCGATGGATACTCTGCCCCAAGAGAAGGGGTCCGGAAAGAGCCGCCACAGAGCGACAGCGACGCAGACCCCCTGGTGAGCAGAAACAGACATGAAGAACACACTGTGTTCTTTTTCTAAATAACATAAGAAGTTACAATGTGAAACTTTACTCTTAGCTTCCTGGCTCGCTGCAGAGATCTAAAGCTAGCATTTGGACCTTGAATGTATTTCTTTAAGGGAACTGAGTTGTAAAGCTGTGTTTCTGTCCACAGATGAACATGCTGATGCGTCTGAAGGAGGCGGCGACGTCATCGAGCCCGCAGAGCTACGACAGCGACTCCAACAGCAACAGCCACCAGGACGACATCCTGGACACGTCGCTGGAGTCCACCTTGTGATGCAACACTGGCTTTCAGGAGGAACTTTTTATAAGAACTGTGAAAACGTATATATCTAATTTCATGCCGCAGAAATCCAGCCACCTTAATTTGGGTGCAGGTAACCCAATTATTAGAAAAGAAGAGAAGAAAAAGGTTTGCATTTCAGAAAACGGGCAATGAACATTTCTGCTGCACTGCACTGCGCTGTTATTTTTATTTTTATTTGTTTCACCGCTGTGGCCCGGGGCTCCTCTGTCAGGAGCCTGAGATCTACTTCAGAAAGACAGAATAAAAAGCACACAGCCTGCCACTGTTTGTGAGGCGTCATCATCACCGTCATCATCACCACCACCGTCATCAGCCATCAGCAGCCAGGAGTCCTTTAACCCTCTCTGAGCCACAGCAGCAGATCTTCAGGCGGAGACGCTGCCCAGCCGCAGTGCTCCTCCGCGGCCTGATGGGGGCGACACAGACCCTTGTTTCTGAGCTACCAGCTGCTGAGAACACAGAGGACGCGCTGCTGGGATGGAGGAACAGCCAGCAGCTTCCTCCTCTTCCTCTATGACTGTAGCTGCCTGTGTTATAGTTGGAGGATAAATCGAGGCAAAGTGAATGTTAAGTCCTCACTCAGAGAGATATTTAATTACATCCTTAATTTATCACAGCCACATTTGAGTTTAAAGAAATAGTAATAGCCCATTAAGATAAGATGAAAAGCTATTAGAGAACACTAATTACAGGTACATCTGAAGGTCTTTGAGTTAAATCTACAAAGGCCTTTGTGGACTTAAATGATGTGTTTTTATGTGCAAATCCATGATACAAACAATGTGACAAGGACGTTTTGAAAATACTGCTTCACCACCAGAGCGAAGAATGTGGAAACATCTTCAAAATTCAAAAGAAAAGCTCAGACAATTTAATCAACAATACTCACCACAATCCTTTGATTTGTTCGCATGTTGTAAATGTCCCCTCTGTGGGACTAATAAAGGTATTCTAATTCTGATGTTCAGCCTGATAGCTGAGACACTGTTGTTCTACCAGAAAGCAGTGCCTTTGAAATAGTGCAGAACAACATACGTATTAAATGCATCATTTTATTTGACCAAAACACAACTAAAACACTACTAACTCCGACATTTAAAGTCAAGGACAAGATCTAATTTATAAATTCCCTTTACAAGACTTTCAGGAGGTAAGGGCACTAATTGGGAAAATAAAATTCACCATGGTTAGATTTACCCGTTTCGATCTGTTTTGTATCTTTCTGTGTAACTTCACAAACAATGTCTCTACTATTTATAAGTCCTTGCTTGGATCACCTTATAATCCTCGGAGATCTCCATGCACATTGGCCCAAACAGGCTGCTGTAGCACAACGTCTCTTTTCTTGGTGCTGGACTGAATCCTAACAAACAATGCCTTACTCTTTTCTAACAGACTACGAGCATTAGCCGATCCTTTATTTGTCTAAATGGCTGTAAACTCACAGGGCTCCGAGTCGACTCTCCTCGACCTCTCATCATATCAGACACCGATGCCATGCGAGTAAGGCGTGAATGAGAGGCAGTACTTTGGGTTTCAAAATAAGTTGTATGCATGTGTGACCCAGTGCTGTGAAGCTGGTGTAAATATTTGGACCACTAGCGAGAAAGAAAAAATATATAGATGTGTTATGGTGCTCCAAATCAGAACGTGTTGCAGGTTGTTTGGGGAAGGGACGTTTAAGACATGTTGATTTTATACCTCATCCCCATCCTTTGAATGTGCAGTCTGTTTTATGTGATTTGTGATGATAAAACTGACAAACATGTTGAACTAATTAAGTGAAAACTAGTGTATGCTGCTTTGTTTATAGTGATATAATTAATCTGAAGTACACTTGTGGTTGGATGATAATGTTAAAACAGTTTGCCATGTGGCTTAGAATATAAATAAAATTGTCCTTTTTATTTGCTTTAAACCCCCCTGACTGCCTTCTGGGAAGGGCAGGCATACGATTAAACCCGGGGTCATGTCGTGTAGCGCGGCTTCCATCGCGTTCAGTGTTTTTGTCACAGATCCTATGCAACACTCATTCTGAACTCCCAATGGAAGCCCAAATCTGATGCGCTAGATCCCTACATTTTCAGCACTGCTGAGACATACAGCATGGAACTATATTTGTGAGGATTTTTTCAGATTGGTGGCCCATGTTCTTGTCCGAGTGTGTCTGTGTAGCTTTAGACACACTCTGTTATGGTCCTTGTAAGCACAAAGAGACTGATTCTCTGTCTGTCTTCAGTAGAGCCTGAGGAGTGTGGATGTTGTCCAAGCATTTGACCAGTCTGTCAGTTTATTACTCACAAACTCAATGAATGTTTAGCCTACTTTGCTATGTACATTTTTTGATATGTAACATAATTTTGTAAATAGATGATTATCTCGCAGCATTTTGATGACTTTTTTCTAGCTGATTTGTTACAGTACTTGAAAAGGAGTATTTTGTGTACAGTGTCTTTACACCAGAGCAGATTGATGCCGTTTGTCATCGCTGGTCTGTCCAGGGCTCACTGTACTAGTCTTAAGTTATTGTGATTTAATAAAAGTAATGATTATTTATGATTGAATGTTGTCAAACGGTTTTTTAATAAAAATACATACACACATAGTCTTGACTTTGAAATGTTCACAATTTTATTTGGTATTTGTACAAAACGTGTGAAATAAACATATATACAGCACATAATACAACATACTTATTAAACAAATTCATATAAATTATTAACGAAATAGCTACATTTTCAATAAACAACTCTATTCAAGGTCAAGGTAAAAGGAACTCAATATTCTTGGCATAAAATGTCCATACAAAATTGTACAAAATACTGTACAATTGAACAAAGCTGTGCAAAACAGCAAATTGTGTCGAAGAAGTGGATCCTGCAGTGCACCTGAAGCAACAAACACGAGTGTTTTTTGTTTTTTTAACAATGACATTTATGGGGTCCCCTTCAAGGCCGGCAGCTTCTTACAGATGTGGTCACAGTCTCATATGAAAACAAAACATGGGTTATATTCTCTATATTTAAAATAAATTAAGATACTGTTATTTCTTCGTCGTCTGACATTGAGAAGTCCGAGTGCTTGCTGGAAAAAGATGGAGAGGAGATGCTGGACCCTGCAATCGTTCTCTCTCTTGCAAACTCTTCTTCCTCATCTTCCTCGGCTGAGGACTTCTTGCCCACGTCACTAAGGTCCGGGTGCGGGTTGGCTTTGGTGGGCAGGGTCTGCTCGCGACAGCCCCCGGAGGACAGCAGCTCTCTCTCCTTGGAGTTCCTCCACTTCATACGCCGGTTCTGGAACCAGATTTTCACCTGTGGATGAGGAGGAGATTGTGAGTTAAAGAGCTCTGCGTCAGGTGCAGTGGATTACACAACAGCGTCTTTACGTGGAAATTACGCACGACATGTTGGACATTTGTGATTTTTACCTGTGAGTCTTTCAGGCCCAGCTTCGATGCCAGCTTCTTCCTGTCCGGCTTGCTGATGTATTTCTGTTTCTGGAACATTTTCTCCAAAGCTTTGCGCTGCACATCGGAGAACACCGCCCTCCTCAGCATTCCTCTCCGGGGTTTACCTCTGGCGGCCAGGGGCCACGAAAAGGTCCCGGGAATGGGAATAACGGATGAAGATACTGCAATAGAAACAAAGAGAATAAAATATGTTAGAAAAATATATATATTTGCAACATCTTAGAGAGAAAAAAGTTCGCAGAAAATAAAAAAACAACCACTTTTCTGCCTCAAATGATCCTTTTAAATCTAAACACAAAACCTCAGGCATCTAAATTAAAAAAAAGTATGTCCCTTAAGGCTATACTTCTCAACTGGTTATTATTGGAAGTTGTTTTTTTTCCCTTTGGAACTATGCAATACGTCTCCGTTTTGAGTGAAATGGCACGAGGTGACTAATTAGCACATTGGCCGGACCCCAACCGCATTGGTATGGTAAAGAGGTAGCATATCCTTTAAGGAACCCTGTGAGGGCGGATAGAGGAGTTAATAAACCGTGAACGGTAATTGTGTAGTAATGAACTAACGCAGAAAAGACTCGGGACAGGCGGCGAAGGCCATATATTATCGCAACAAAAGGAGATTTACACTTTCAAACTAAACACAACTGCATACCAGAATACTGATGCCCGGGGGGTGGGGGGGAATGGCGGGGTTTTTTTTCTCTTCCTTGCCTTCAAATCATTTTCATTAAATGAACACGAAAAGCTATTCAGGACGCTGGAGTTGTATTGTTGGGGCATTCAGCTGAGCCCATGAAAAGACTCCATCACCATTATGATGTGCCTGAATGAAAGCACGGACTACCGACTTTATAGACTTTTCTAAGAGATTATTCTTTATCTCAACTCGTTGATTGGCCCGCATGGAGAATAAACGTTTAGGGCACAGAGACAGAGAGGATGGAGGTCAGTGGTAACCTATCCTATGGGCCTGCAGGGACAGACTTTCCCCGGCTGGGACATTACAGATGCAGTTAGAAACGTTACTTTAACTCCCACGGTGCAAGACACTTTCCCTGTGTGCACACTGCTAACTGGACGTCTCCCTGACAGTATGTGCCCTGTGGCCGCAGCAGAATCAGGAACAACGACGCGCTATGTGGTCTTGTGAGAATATTGAACACAGTCAATAGCGCCTAATAGGGAAATTAGTGCATGACTGGTTCACGCCTTTGGCCCCCCTGGTAAAAGTCACTCTCCGGGGTGTGTGGGTGGTTCGCCCGGTGGGAGCTGACCAAATTGGTCATGGTGCTGAAGGCATTGTTGCCCGCAACAGCGGCCCGGTGGCCCCCCGGGCTCTGTGGGAAAACGCGGGGCCAGGGAAATGCCAAAACGCCCCCAATGGGAAGCAGGGGGGACTCTAACTCGCCACCCCGCCTCAAATTTAGAGCGTGACGATTTGGGATAATTGGTTAATTAGGGGGTGGGTGCAGGGTCCTGGCAGAGGCCAACGGTCCCCATTAATAAGACAGTGATTTCTTCTTCTCTGGTAAAAAAATATTTGACAGGGTGCCAGAGTGTTTTACATCTAAATGCAATTAGCTCAGACAGATTCCCGAAGGCTGAAAAGGGATGGGTCGTAAAAGTTGTGCCTACCTGGTAAATAAGGAGTCCTGAATATGGGGTGAAAGGTCCCATCAAAGTAGGGGAAGGGGAAGCTCTTGGAGTGCTGGCTGTGGAATGCAGGATGTGAGGACACTGTGGAGGAACATCACACATGTTACACAATCATTCCTGAATGACAGAAATCCATCTAAAAGTTAAACATATCAATACGAACTGAAAGCAGGAAGTCTGGTTCTCACCTGTCTTTGGTGAAGGTGCGAGGATGGCGCTCACGCCAAACTTGAGAAAAGTTGGGTCCTTGCTGCTCGACATTTTCGGCGAACACGATTCGCGCGTCAACGCGGTCGTAGCCAATGCGCGCTCTGCATGCGCGCCGCTGAAGGATAGGGTGGTGGTGGCTGTGGGCAGGGAGGCGCACATTGACGGGACAGTCCGGTTAACGAAGGCTGTGGGGCGGCTTATCCGCAACAGGTCCTCCACTAGAAAGCTGGAGTGGGTGGGGAAGCCGGAGGGAAGCGCGTGGTGCAGCGGCAGAGCCGGCCGGTACACACCCGGGTAGAAGGCTGGAGGCGCGAGGACGCTTGGGATCATCATGGTCCCGGTTTAAAAAATCACTGGGTGGAATCAGAGATACTCCTTAGGTCAGCTGGGAGAGAATCAGTCGTGTGAATGGCTGCTAACTCCTCTGGTTCCTCACTCTGGGGAGAGGAGTTTTATAGCCGCCGCCCCCCCCCCGGCCCTCCGCTCAGGGCTGACAGCCTCAACAATGGGGCTCAACAAAGTCCTCCACATGGGTCGCTTTCATGCCGCATCCCCCGGCCCGCTGATTGGCCCAGGGACGCAATTTATGATTGCATTAGACTTCATAAGCAAGCAACACACAAAGTCCCCCCCACAAAAGAGGCTCAGTCATCAATTTTGCATGTTGACCACTTTCCTTTCAATTTGTTTTGTTTGGCAGAGGCAAGCTGCCTAATTAAAGAGCAATCTTTACAGATCCAGTCATTATATGGGGACTTTTAATGAGTATAAAGAGGATACTTTATTCTTGTCCATTCAGGCTCTCTTTCTGTTATGCAGGATATAAAAAATATAGCCTCCTCGTTAAAATGTTAAATTATTCTTTTATTCTTTTTTTCAGTACAGCAGGAATAAACACCTATAGAGGCTGCTAAGAGTACGCTTTAAACAATTTAATACTATTAATATAATAAGCGATTTAACTGCATTGTTAAATCTACATTATCTAGGCTACACTATAGTTGCAGACGCTGCGCAGCATCTCAGATGTAAATCAGGTTTAGGGTTTCATAGGATTCTCAACACTCAATCTGGCCCTCGTCATGGAATAATGTCTTAAACGGATTTCTGCTATCAAAACGCTTTAACAGATGTGTTAAATATCACTCTTTTTGCATGGGCTTCATTCAGTGCGCAGAGCCGCAGCTCAGTGCAGGAGAAGTGTGCGGCCTTAGCCGTGCGCTCCTGATCCTGTTAACCATGAACTAACTGTCACCCTCAGCTGCGGAGGAGGCGCCCCTCGGCCTTTCTCTCCCCGCTTCAGAAAAAAGCCCAGAGGAATAAAAAAAGCTTTATTTCTAAAGACGGTTTTGTTCTGCTATTTTAACCGGCTGAATAAAAGTGCATCTGTGATTTGATTTAAAATGCATTCATATGAGCGGACACTGAGACCCCATATAAAACTCTTATTAAAGCGACTTGGAGCCTGATAGTCGTGTTCTGTCAGCTTTGCCCTGAAAACCCGTTAAAGCAAAGCAATCAGGCGAAATGCATTGCAGACCCAGAGGGAAAAAAACGCCAGTTAGGAACCACATTTAAAAAAGAAATACAATCAAACAAAAGTTTAATTTAGATAAACATTAATTTAAGAAACGAAAAATAATAATTTAGGGCCTAATATTTTTATTTAAATGTATTTTACTTTGTATGTATTTTGTTGCCCTTTAACAAAGGTTTTGGGTTAATATTTTTGAAATACGGTCAACAAGCTTGTTCTTTTAACTAAAATAAATAAAAGTATATACTTTATCATATTTTCATTTCATGCTCTTTTTCCACTTAACGAAAAAACACCACAATATCCCTATATTATACATTAAGGATTTATATATATATTTGTATATATGTGTGTGTAGTTATTATTGCCTGCTCGTATAGGCTACCAAATCAAATAAGTTATGATATTTTTTTGTATATTTTTATTTGAGCCATTATGTCGTTTAAATGTGTTTTAAATACCAGTTGATAAAACAAATCTAAAGAAAAACTACTTTTTTTATTTAAAATGTGTGTAAGTACACTTTTACTTATGTTTAAATAATTGATAAAAGGCACACGGTTTATCCACTTCCCACCATCAGTTTTATTCACACAGGGAGATGTCTGTCTTAAGTTAAACAGCCAGTCAGTTTGCATCATTTGGGATCAGCTCAAATAACGATAAGTGGTTCGACATCAATCTAATATAAAGTGGCCACAATCCGCTAATTAAAAGGGAACGCCTCCGTGAAATGATCCTTTGGAGAGGGTCGACGCTTATCAGAGGTGCGTCTGCTTTATGAGCGCAGGACGCGCAAACAGGCGTTAACACAGCGCTCCGTCACCAGCTACACCTCCACTGAGTAACGAGACCTTCAAAGCTTTTTTATGAGCCCGTATTCCTTTACTTGGCTGCCCGAAATCCTCCTTTTGTGAGCCGTAAGCAGATGGTTAGCAGGAAGCATAGGCTGCTCAGCCTGACCGAGACTAATTTCTACGAGCTTTGCAAGCTTGCCACGTCCCGGCTCCTTTACCAGGCCGAGTAAAAACAGCTGGCTGCAGCTGAATTAAGGCCATTAAAAGCACATCTCTAAAAATATTACCACCAACAACAGCCCCTCCCCCTTGTTAGCGACCACTAAAGCCTCGTCACTTTATCATAATCATCATTGGATTCACCCATTTTAAAATATAGGCTATGGCATTATGGTATAATTTGTAGTATTTTGTAGCCCATCATCACATAGCCTATCGAAAACTATATTCAATGCTAATTATTATTATTAATATCATTATCATTCAAAAGTTTATAGTGGTGTCTTGCTTCACATTTAACTATGTTATCGGATCATGATTATATTCCTACAATATTCAACGTTTTATTAATATTCATACTAACACCATTTAAATATGTTTATGGTCACTTATGATCGGCCTATCCCCATAGGGATTACTGATTTTATCTCTTATGGTATCCCTACAAGAAGAATTACATTGTATCCAATTATTTATAGGGATTATTGAATTTTAAACACAAATTCCTAAATGAATTAATATATATATATAATTAAATATATATATATTTATGTTTCAAGTATATTTTCTACAATGTACAATATAGACAACATATCCAGTTGTACATAATATCCAAATATTTTCGGATTGTTGTCCTTTTTTCAACAGGGCAATGCGAGTTTACCAAATATATGAACTTAACCATTGTTTTGGGTCTCTTTCTGGTTCGTTAAGTGAAAGGGGCTGAGTAAATATGTTACCCATGCATGAGAGGCTCTCTATGGGCCGTCCCATTGTGCCGCGGGTCCGACAGGTGGTTAACTGTTTATTATTCCCTCATTATTTATCGGTGACGTGGACGCACCGAGTAACGGGAACTCCCTATCCTTTCACTCAACCGGGGATGAACAGATTGTGCTGACTGGTTGCAGCCTCGTGTATGACAGCGGTCACCAGTCCATCCATCTCAGGCCTGCAGCCATTCAGTCCTCTCCAACTCCATCAGGGTTTGGTTAATTCAACCATTTATTTCACTTAACACATCCCTCCTGACACATTTAACCATTTTCTGTTGCACTATACTTGCCAAATACGAGCAGCAAGCAATCTATTTTGAATTTCCAAACTCATAATATCTCATGTGATGTGAGTCAGTTTACATAATAATATCTAGAGTCTTCTAGACTATATGTATCTTAAGGATGCGGTAATACAGATATACATATATTATACTGTAATTGTGTCAGTATTGTTAGACGTTTTTATTATTAAGATCTTATACAGGCCCTTAATGGGAATTATTCTATATAAATGTACAGGCATATACTTATACTTAACTTTCTGAACCTAATTTCTTAATTTTAGTTAACTATATTAAAATACTGCTTGTAAAGCCTGTACAACATGGAACAAATAACAACAACAAAAACATTCAGAGAGGAGTCCTTCTACTTTGCTATACTTAATGTTGCTTATTATATATACAGTTTGTCCACAATGTAAAATAAAAAGGTTGAGTGTATAGGCCAAGACCTTCTTGTAAGCTAATTAATTAATTTTTCCATTGTATTATTGTATTCCCCCACCCCCCCCCCCCCCCCCCCCCCCCCCCCCCCCCCCCCCCCCCCCCCCCCCCCCCCCCCCCCCCCCCCCCCCCCCCCCCCCCCCCCCCCCCCCCCCCCCCCCCCGAAATATGTTAAGTGTATTTAAAGTAGGCCTATGTTATAATACTCTCCCAAGGTTAATATTTAGTTTGACATGGTTTTCAGACATAGGCTACAAATTAAAAAAGAAAAAAAGAATTGAAGCTTGGAGCACACTTTCTTTCGCCCCGCCCACCACTGCTCGCGCGCTCACCTGTGCAACATGGCGGTCGGGAGAGTGGTGGAGCTTCACTGGGACATTTTTGGTATTTGTTTTATTTTCTTTGGGGGAAACGTGGGACAGATTCAGGCATACGTGTTTGATTTAGATGAGGAGTCAGTTGTGCACCAAAATAGAAAACTGGCAGACATCAAAATGGTAAGTGTAGTTAGCATCTTTTATTTGTTTTGTTTATTAGCTTGTTAGCTTGTAGCCTACTTGCAATGGCTGACATTAGTGTTTGTGTAATACGCAATAATATCTAGTGGGACTTTTTTGCGGATGTAAAAGGAAGTTCCAGGGAGTGTATCTAAAAAATGGCACACTCAACCATGTTTGCTATCAAAGTTTAGTTTGCTAATGAAATAGCTTAGTTAGCTTAGCTGGAGGTTTTCGGTTCCTATGCCAGTGTTGTGTTAAAGACTTCTCTGTCAATACTTACGTAATTTGCATTTTAGACAGCTATTGGCTATAATATCTAATCTAGTTGCATGGGGACTTTTAAATCTAATTTTGTAGTAATCTCTCCCTTCAATAGAGGAATGTGAAAACACCTGTATACCAACAATCTTGGCCAGTTAAGTCAAGTTAAGCCAGTTAAGTCAGTTAAGTCAGTTAAGTCAAAGTCAGACATTTTAGATAACATACATGTAAGAAAGAGTTTTGACTGGAGGGGATTCTTCGTAAATACTTCCGAAACCATGCACATTGTATATGGGCTGGCTTTACAGTAACCATGTTGATGTGTCCCTGGGCACGAGTCCTACCCCAAATTGCTTCTAATATCATGGCCAACAATTAGTCTCCCGCTTTGAGGGGTTGCATTTACCATTTATTAAACTTGAGTCCATCATGCATGGAAATGTCACAGTTCTTATCATGCATCTTTGCTCTTGCCATGTGGAGTTAACCAAACATCTATTTTAGTGGATTCAGTTTGTGACCGGTCTTCACCTCAGCAGTGGCTCCCACTCGGAGCGCTTTGGCCGCGGCTTCACCTCTGTTGCCGTCAGCACTAAAGGTTCCTGCAGCATCTGGCGTAGGCGGTGTAAGAGCTCTGCTCAACACTGAGCGAATTAGCAATGCCAAAAGATTCAGAAGAGCAGTGACAAGCATTAAATCGATATTAACTTTGTATTAAACATGGGCCCCTCCCTCTTCCCCAAATGGACTGAAGCCATATCGCTGCACAAAGCGCTCTGTATGAACTCTGGCTGCACCTGTTCCCCCTCTCTTGGCCATGATAGTTCAACTCCTTAGTTTCACCCCAGGCTCTTTCTTTCTTCTGCTTCACCCCACACTGAATTCTTTCAGTTGTGCTTTTGTCATCATTTTTGATCTCATCTTAGCCTCCCACGTCTACAACCCATCAAGTCAAAACCTGAAAAACATGCATTTCACATTTACATTTTTAGAATCTGTCTTAACTTTAACAACACAAGTTCAACTTCTAAATGTAGAAAACATTTTAAAGCAGAACTGCTCTTTCTTGTATAGATCGGGACACTTGCCTCCCCTTTTTGCTGTTCATTTATTAGCAGTTGTCAGTATGGATGTCGAGTGGTGTCCTAATCCTCTTAAAGTGCATGTTGGTACAGTTTGCATATCATTTTCTCATCTTGGAGAAAGGCCACAACCCTCTCTATTGACAGGGATTCCCTCTCCTCATTCAGTGCAGCCACAGCCAACTGCATTAGCATAATCTGACAACCAATACCATTGTCTGTGACCTTGTATGCAAAGTTAATTGCTCATTAATACCAGACAAAACAGAGGGGTGCAGAGGAAACACCGTAGTCCTCTAAAGCCTTGTTTTGAAAGGGGCAGGTTGGCAGGTGAAATATCCTCCACTGACTCATTATACTCTACCTGAAATAATTAGAACTTATTCAAAATCTAAATATTACAATGTGGGTTTGTGACAAAAGCATCTGGTGCTCAAAAATACTCGAATCAGATGTGTAAGTAAAAACCAACCTATTTAGCTTTAACACAATTATTTAAGACACACACACACACACACACACACACACACACACACACACACAAAGACACACACACAAAGACTCGCACACACTCCCTCAATAGTATATACAATTCGTCACAGTGGCTCAGCGTTAATCAATTGCAAATGTATCTCTCTGCGAGTTTAATCTCATCTCTACATTAGTTTCACGGATGCAGGCCGATTTGCAAGAGGAGCCTCCACTCCAACCCCCCCCCGAGCACCTGGCAGTCTTTCGGGTAGCGTCATGTAAACACCCACTGCTTCAACGGGTGCCCTGTCTGAGGACCCAAGCGTCACCGCGCAGCACGGAAAAGAAGGCCAGGCTGCGTGGTTGTCAATACCGGTTTGGCTTAGGAGTCCCGTGGTGACACTAGTGGTGACTCTCCTGGTCGGACCGACCTACAGCACTTGTTTGATATAGATATAGCCGCTAATATCTGAGTATTAAGGAATGAACAGGCACTAGACAGAGTTCAGTAGGCCACCACATGCAGCTGCCTAATACTGTCTTTGTGCTCTGCAGAGCTGCAAAGCCGGCAAGGACAAGCTTTGGACAGAGGAAAAACTGGAATAAAATGCTTGTTTGCAGGATTTTTGTATGCACCACAAGAGTTTGAGTGAAATTAGGAAATACTGCCTCTTTTATTCATGCAAAGTGGAAAATACATCCATAACAAGGAGCAGTTAAAAATTGTTACTTCACAATCCTTAATCTTTGCAAAAAAGTTTGTCTAAAGTTTGCCATTTGAAGACTGGCTAGGAGATTTGTTGTTTACTGGGGCTGGAAGCTTGAAGAAGTGTGTATGTACGTGGGAGGGGTAGCTGTGCAGAGTAGTTGAAGAAGAAGAAGGTCTGAATGGGGAAAGAAGGGGCTTGGGTGGAGGAGGGGATGCTTGACGGACTTCACTGCCTGTTGGCCCTGCAGCATTGATGCCGTGTTGGCCATATAATCGGATTGCCAGTGGGTGAAAGTGAGCCTGGGTGCTTATGTCAGTTTGCGTCTCGTCAAGCTGAATAATACGCATGGCCAGGGAGTGAAGCGGACGCTTGCCATTGAGGGCTCTCAGTACTTGTGGCTAAGCATTTCTAAAAGAGAAAAAAAGCCTCATTGGATTCATATATAATTCTCACTCAAGCGTTTTGATGCATTTGCATAACAGGAGGAAACCAGTGATCTTTTCAGTGCTGCTGCAGCTCCTGCTGAACAAGTGTGTGTTGCATGTGCCCACTGTGTGTGTGTGTGTGTGTGTGTGTGTGTGTGTGTGTGTGTGTGTGTGTGTGTGTGTGTGTGTGTGCTACTGTGTGTGTGTGTATTTGAAAGGGACCTAGCTAAACCCTGCATAAACAAGGCTGGACACGGTTCCTGCACTTGGCCTCTCATGATTAATCGAAGATCAACAACAAAACGACAGAACATTTAGCTTTTTTCACATATCTTCTTGCACGTTTAGGAAAAAAAAGACAGAGCCGGGTGCAAGAGTTCAGTGTTTATGTTGTCATGAATGAACATGAGCAAAGAAAAAATCTGCTGATCTTCCGATTCTGCAATTTCATTTGAAAAGTTTCAAGGACAGTCAATATGAGGAGTTTTTTCTGATTCTGTACCAGCGCCCTTTTGCCACACCTGAGCTGAGGTTCTTGGATTGCATTGAAAGGAATAAATGAATCCTCCAAGACGTGAAACAGTTGATGCATTACAACGTTTTCCAAAACTAAATGTATGAACCCTCTTTAGATTCACAAGCTCAATTACTTTCCTACGCATTATTCTAGTGTGAGACGGCTATCATTTGGAACAGTGCATTCAGAAACAACTAAGACAACAACACATGTTGATGTATTTTATCCGTGTCCTCCAGGAAATGTAATTTGAACATTACAGTGCTGAATCTTTGCTTTTATTTGAGGTTGGTTAATATTCTCACCACATTAACACTATTATGTCATTTTGTCGGGACACTGATCCCAAAAATAAAAAGAACATTGAGTGAAGTTTAGGTATGATGTGTAGATATCTGTTTTTTTTCCTTCTGTTTTCTTTACACAGCTGTTTACAAAAGGATGCCAAGACATCTTGTCAGAATGTTTTTTTTATCACATAAAATGCAGGGGTTGATGCAACTGTCCGGCAGTGGCTCAGTCAGTAGGGGCTTGGACTGTGAGCCGCAGGGTCGCCGGTTCAAGTCCCCGAATAGACCTAAATATGGAGTGTGGACTGCTACTTGGAGAGGTCCCAGGTCACCTCCTGGGCCCTGCCGTGGTGCCGTTGAGCAAGGCACCGGACAACCCCCTTGCCCCCCCACTCCAATTGCTCCCTGGGCACTGTACCATAGCTGCTCACTGCTCCTAGTACTAGACTCCTGGTGCTAGGATGGGTTTAAAGAGGCCAAATTTCACTGTGTGTGCTGTGTGCTCTGCATGTGTGACCATTCTATTCTATTCTAACTGCTATACCATTCCTCTAATGTGGATAGTAATTACCTCTGCAAACAAGGTAATGGTGGTTCGGTTTGCTTGTTTGTTGGTGTTTTTCTTCAGAATTATGCAAAAACTACTGGTCTGATGTTCAGGAAACTTGATGAAGGGTTTATCTTTTTTTCATTGAAGAACCCATTAAATGTTTGAGTTGATCCAAATCGTAAGGGAGCTACAAGCATTATCTGTTACTCAGGAAAACAGCCTTGGCAGAGGTCTGCACTCTCAAAGTGCCCTCCCACTTACCAACTATGGTCTACAGTCAATATTTCAAACCCGATGACGGTAAATCAAACCTCACTTGATAAAGCAATGACATCAGCTACATGGTTTGGGACTCCTCAGTTCGAGATCGCTTGTTTTGTGCCAGCTGCTGAAGCTCACGGGGCCGCTGCAGTTCTCTTCGACCCGGATGTGGACCATCAGATGGTCAATTTACCCCGTTGAAAATCTGTGAGGCATGATGACCATCAGGACGGTCAGGGCATTTGTGAAAAACACAGCAGTAATGTGGTCTGACTGATTTACCACATAGCAGACCCCCCAGGTCTGATCCTGGAGCAGTCAAAGTCTTGCATCTCAAAGTCACATTCAGCCATTGGGAGCCATTGGCCTGTGCTAGTTCTCATTCCCAGAGGGCCTGTAATTGATCCCATCATTGCATTATGGGGGATCCTATAGGCCCTAGGTAAGGTGACCTCCGCACCACCAGGTCTCTAACTCCCCTTTTCTGCTTGTCAGTTCTACAAACCATCACTCATCTATCCTTTTCAGAATCTTCTGCAGTCCATTTCCCCCTTTCTTCTTCTGCTTCACGCCTACTCTCTCCTCAGGTTTAGCAGCCATGTTGAGCTCAGAGCCGTTTCAGATTAAAGAGTGAAAAATTACACAGTTTTTCCAGATCAGAGACATAAAATGCAAGAGTACTTTTATGTTTCTTTCTCTTGACTATCATCTGAGCGAACAAAGACACCGTGATGGCAGTTGGCCTCTCATGATGAACTACTGACCAGGATGTTGAGTTAATCCAGTCAACCAGAAACAACACATCTCTTTTCTTAAAGCATAAAGAAACTTTATAGAAGACTGTTACAGTCTGTATAGCTTGCTCTGAATCTAATTATTTTTCAACTTTTCTATTCATCTTCCATTCCAGGTCATTCATAGCCTTATTGGGATCTACTGCAGAGTACTTTGTATATTATCTTTAGCTAGACAGTCTTCTTAGAGACCTCTTGTACTCGTACAAAAGCCGAATGGAGCTAGCAGGGGGAAGGGTCACCTATTGCAGCGTGACCTCTGCTCCGCAGGGCCAAATGATAAGACACTTAAGGTCAAGGAGAGCACAATGGCCTAAGAGAGAGTCCACTCCAAAGACGACAAGGAATTTGAAACTTTCACTTGGCTTCAGAAAATCACTTGAGGTAAAGCTTGGAGAAGAGACATTCTCCTTTCATGTGGTAAGATATGAGCCAGAGTAAGGATGGAAGGAGCTCAACCTGTTCTTACATCTTGCCTTCTGTTTTTTTTAATATGATAGATGAGAAAACTTGAGTGACCTATTGTTTGCTGCGCCACACACAGAGTCAGAGTCTTTGGTTCCACTGGTTTTATTTGCTAGTTTTCATGGGACATTGAGTGTGATTCCAGCTATTATCCATGGCCATGGTTCTCCTTAAAATGTTCACATAGTTTTCCCCTTTGTGTCTATGGTTTGATAGATCTTTACACTCTTTTCTCTGAGGCAGATACAGTGGGACAAGCGGAGACAAATTGATCAAGGGAGAAGCAAATCTCACTGTCACAGTCTGGGAGTCCAACCCTATTAGCTTTACGACGTGTGTCCAACCAGCGCAGCCTGGCTAGATCTCTCCGACAATCTCCAAGAATCCTACAGACGCATGGGAAATGATAGCTACCATTTGTTGTTACTGGCAGACACATAGCTTTACTCATGCATCTCCTCGAAGTTAATCTGCAAGCTTTCACGCTATCTGGGAAACTGACATTTCTAAAATGTAAAGAAAATGGCAAAAACTGTTATGTGGGATGTTTGCAGCTTCATTGGAATGGTGTGTGAAAGAAGGTTAGGATAAGATGACAAAAAGGGGATCCCGGTATAATGAAACATTTAAAGAATAATGACACATATGTTCCAATTTTACACCATTCATTGAACTGGGACAATATTTCGAGGATTAGAGATGACAGGCCGTGATAGGCTGTCTCCTGAGTCCAGGGATCATGGCTGCATTCACATGCAAAGAGACTACACACACATGCACACACTCAGACACAAACAAAGACACATACACTTTGATGTTAATGTTTTTACAACTCTTTCATACGAAAATTCATTTTTAATGACCGGCAAGCACAAAAGTGTCGATCACAATCAGCCATTTTCCATTGAAAAATGCAAAAGTTGGCGACGATAATGGCTTCAATGGCACCCAAAAACTAATTATTAAAAGCACCATCAATTAATCCGCTATTGCAACATCTGACAAAGAGAGTAGAATGACTAGTGCATGAGAGCAAGAGACAGTTGGGCAAGGGTTGCCAGTTGAGAAAGCTCTATTCAATTTCCCCGAGGTCCTTCATACTCACAGAGGAGATGACAAAGAGCACCAGTTAATTAGCAAGAAGTAGCATCTCAAGGAGGATGGTGAAGAAAACCTCCATTCAATCTCTGCTCACCTCTTGCTTATGAGAAAGACTGAAGGGTTGGAATGAGGGGGGCTGGACAGAGAGCAGAATAAGCTCACACTGCCTGCATGGGGCTGCCCTGCTTGATTTAATTTGGACAGTCATTCCTTTAATTTGCAAGGTCATTGTATCTAACAGGGAGTTTCTATTGTGGACGGTGAACAAGTGAAGGCCTTGGAGTGCAAGTCAACGATGGCTCCCTTCTGTCTGCTGGATGAGACGCGGCTGCGGCGGAGGAAAGAGGATGAGAAGAGAAGGACAAAGTGGAGAGGGGGATTTGGAGAGAGGGTGAAGTTTTAATTAAGGCACTTCTCTGTTTATAAGCAGTCTAATTTAAAGCCATGGTTCCTCACAAGTGCATGAGATGATTGAAACAGAGGTGATGGAGAGGGCTGGAGGGTAGCCTATATTAGATCTATTGTTGAAGAAGATTTTGAAGTCCCTCAATGTGTCATTAAAAAAGAAAATAACAGATGGAGAAAAAAAGACAATAAGTCAGCCTACTTTTCCTCAATGAAGAGAACAGAGCAACTTCTTTACCTTTTAAAATAAGCCATGCAGAATTCTACAAAAGCAAGTAAACTTGAAGATTTTTTTTTTAATGTGAGGAGGAAGAGGAAATAATGTAAAGATTTGAGGAATTAGCATTTACAATCGGACCATGAGCAGAAGGGCAACAGCTTGGAAACAAATATCTGATGGATGGAAACCTGGTTGGTCTAAATGCTGTTTTTGTTTCACTTGTTTAAATGGAGGCCTGATCAGAGCAAAGAACTCCCCGAGGTCCACAGGCTGAGGTGCAGACAAAGGTGGGCCTGTCTGTGCTAAGGTCCCCCAGGACTGAGGAATATGCAAAGCCCTGCACCTCCACACTGAGGCTGAATTTGAATGGCTTAAACCAGGCTGCAACATAAGGAGGCAACATTCAGCTCCTCTTGCCACTTGGCTTTACATATAGAGGTTAGAAAATGTAAATGTATGACAGTGACTGGGAAGTCAGGGGTTTAAGAATGGAAATGCGAGTTTGTATAGTGTCACTGTTGGAAAAGAGGAAGGCTAATTAACTGTTAAACAAATTATAATGAATGAATAACTGTAAAAATGTCCCTTAAACGTAACCCATGAGTGAAAGAAGAGCAAAAAAAAGGGTGCCAGAGTGGAGTTCATTGCCTGTGACAGACAGTGTCAATCAAACCGCTGTGTGGAAAGTCTCACCGCCCAGGTCTTTGAGGGCGCATTGACTCTCTGTTCATCTTCACTGCACAGTAGAACACTGATGAGAGAAAGCCACATGGGAGCTGAGCTGCATTCAAAATATCCGTTATGCTCTTTCCTCTGTTTACCCTGCAGATCACTATTTTTCTCTGTATTTATTGTATCCATTATCCCTGAAAGTGGTTTTGCCGTAGTTGTAAAAGAGAATTGTACAATACTACTATGCCAAAATAATTAATGTAGCAGTGCTGTATTACAAAGTACATTTGGCAACAGTTAAATAGAAGAAGTCAAAGGCATTCAGGCATCAGAACAAGATCTACCGTTCGAGAAACGCTTCTGCTCGGAGAGTTTTACAAAGTAAAAGTCTCCATTCTCCATATTTACATTTTGGGGATGTTTTGTCTCCTCTTGGATGAGGGATTCATGCCCTTATCTAGTTGATTCATTCGAAAGTTTTCTTTCATGAAAATCGGTCAGTTCAAAATCCATCCAATTATGTTAAACGATAAAACCCGTAGGAAATTGAGATTTTTTTACATCAGAAACAAACAGGAAGTATTGTGATGTTTACGTAGAGCCACAAGGTTGGGTTGGATGGCTCAACAAAATTTCTGTTCATTTTCTGTTTCATATCAGTGTTGAAGTTTCCTTGTTTGGTTATTAAGTAAATAAGTAATTTGAACCAAAACAATGATCTCTTGCTATGAAAGACATGTTTGTATCGAAACCTAACCAAACATTTGTCATATCAAACATAATTTCCCATCGCTTAAACCAATCCATTATGTGCGGACACATCTGGACAATCTCTTTAATGTTGTATGCGTCATGTCTGAAGGAGAAACGTATTACTTTTTTATTTCTACCAATGTGCTTTTGAAGGCACAGACAAACAATGTTGTTAATGGTAGGGTATCCAGAATATCTACCTTGATTTATTCCTGACAACAGTAATAGAAGTTGAATCATGTTCAGTAAAAAGTCTAAATCTGCAAATGAACTACCAAATAGATCCATCCCATTAAAGGTGGGGTAGGTAATTTTGGAGAAACCAGCTCGAGTGCGCTAGAATTTGAAAATACACAGCCGGAAAAAATCTTCCACTTCCTTACAGAGCCCCTCCTCCAACACACACGAACGCGCACATGACCAATGAGGGCACGAGATAAGTTTGTGCACAGATGGAAGGCTGACAGGCAGGTAGGCCATCCAGTTATTTTAGCCGGGCCGGCTAAAATGATTGGTCGTGCTTTTTACAGTACTACGGCTTCCACAGAGGACATTTTTGAATGGATTTTTTTGTCAAAGCACTTAAGATATTCATTGCTATCGGGATGTTAAGAGCATTCCATGGAATATAACAAAAAGTGTATCTCGAGCCGGTTTCTCAAACTTACCTACCCCACCTTTAAGGTTTAATACTATCCGCTGAGATAGAGGGAAGTGGACAGTCTCCCAAAATGCAAAGTTAAGCACAAGTGCATCAAAACTGTGTTCCTACAGTACTTGGTAACTTAGTATGTCTATTTAGTAACTTCCATTGTCTGATCAATCAGGATGAATTTGTCAGCTCTTCCTGTTCTGTCAGATGGATTCTTCCTGCAGTCAGGAAACTGCTGACAGGATCCTTGACAGTGCTAACTAGGGCCTTTAGATATGCAGGCTAATGGTTAGCTTTCCTGGATAACGTCGCCATTTCAGCATTCATGTCATTCATGTGGTTGACAGAAGGAAGACGACTGACAGAAGGCAGGACTTCTGTTTCCTGCCACTGCTTTGCCTGATCAGCTGACCAACTTTAAAGAAGTTTAAGGAGTGCACAATGTGAGTTAGCAGTCAGTAAAGAATACAAAGGCAATATAAAGAGGAAGCTAACAAAATACCACGATGACTGATGTCTAAAGATCCTCCAAAGCTCTAAAAAGCATTCAGAGATAAATTAATCCTAATGTTGTTTAAATTTGTCATGAATATCCAAATAGCAACGTTGGGTTGGACAATGGTCAATATGGAAATGTTGACTGTCCATTTTGTGAGTCATGAACGTTTGTAAGCATGAAAAGGTCGAGAGAAAGGCGAAGGATTTTTTTTCCGGAGAAGTGTGGAGACTTTTTGGGAGGGAGGAGGGTTTGAGGGGTTGTGCTCAAATCCCCAGAAAATTCAAAGTGAGAAAGTGGAGGGGGTGGATCTGCCAGAGGAGGAGGGTGGAGGGGAGGCGTAGGGTGATGTATGGAAGCGTAAGAGTAAGAGTTTATTCACTGGTGTCTGAGGGAGCCTTTCAGAGCCACTGAGTGAGTCTCTATAGCGGGGCAATCAACCATAGGACTAGGAGGCTTTATCTCTAAAATACAACCCCACCTCCACCACCCCGCTCCACCCTTCAAACACACACACACACACACACACACACACACACACACACACACACACACACACACACTGGTACCTGTGAGAGCCTCTCATGTGCGGCTAAGGGTGCCATTGAGGGAGACAGGGGAGAGAATGGCCCGTGAGGGACAAACAATCCTGAGGAGTCTATCATTCTGTGTGGTGTTGTCTTAGGGCCTGAATAGAGCCAGTGTGACCTGCCCACCACCACCCCCATCTCTCTTCTCCGTCAACCCCTTCTATCTGCTGCCAACCTCTCCGCCATTACCACCACACAGCATCCCAGGCCGAGCTGCCAATAAGAGTCTTATCCTCAACATCACTCTCACAAACAAGCGACTATCTCTTCCAGCCAGGACTCTCTTTTCTATGCGGCATAAACAGATCAGTAAATATTTTCAATAAGGGACGTTCAGATAAGTATCTTTTGGCCAAGTTCCTGTTCAGAGTCCTTTTTGGGGGTGCAGGGGTTCACAGTTACTATGTCTCATTTATGAATGTTAATTACAGGAATGGATGCAAAGGTCGCTAAAGTCTGACTTAAGAACAATGTGATCCACTTACAATACAAAACATCACAAATAGCATTCACAGAGAGAAATTAGTCATTTGTTTTTGCTACTTGGTTTACCAGGACATAATTGGAGCTGTTGCCCCATTTTCCAGAATATGCTTCTCTCGACCCGTTTATTTAAAAAAAAATATTCACAAAAAATATGTTTGTAGAATTGAGCAATCATTATTCAATTTACATTTTCTTGTACATCAGTTTCCGTAGATATAAGGAAGTTCAACATTTTGAGTAGGTACATATATCTAATGTAATGCCCTTTTTTAATCAGAACTGTTCTCCCGAGTTTCCTGATATGTTGTTTCTGACCGGTATCCCCTCAAAACACCTGTATGTCATAAAATTTAATTCTTATTAAATTCATGACAATTCAAAAAGACTCACAGTCTATACTGCCGAACTACATCACATATTCAGTTAAAACAGTCTTCAAATAAATACTTATTGGAAGCTTTTGTTGCGATATCGTTAAATTCCAACCCTGGGACCTTTGTTTCATGTCATTTTTTTAAGGATTGCTGGTGGAACCCTAAAAATATTTGGTGTTTTACGACAAATAAACCAGTTAAGTTGGTTGCTTAGCACAGACTCAGTGTAGTAAAAGTCAAAATGTCCCTTGGATAGAGACTCCTCCATCCAGCTAAACTGTGTGGGAAAGGCAGGAGGACCATGACTCATCCAAACATATGGTCTTCTGATTCCCTCTGACGGATCTGTCTGCAGCATCTGTTGCCAAGTGCAACACACAGACAGGCACTGTGACCAACATCATTGTGTAGATGTGTGTGTTAGTGTAAATGACACCAGAAGAGAAGGCCGGTGGGGCGCATGGGTTGGGTGCAGGGGTACGGGGAGGTAACAGGGCTGGTGGCCACTGGGGTGAGGTGGGGGGGTACGAGGGCACCAAGAGGGCGTAGAAATAAAGCAGAGAATACAGTCATTACCCACCCAGGGCTATTCCTCTCTGGCCCATTAGCTGCTGGCGGCCGTGACCAATTGGGTTTTGTCGCTCTTAGCAGGGTCATCCAGTGGTGGTCTGGGCCTTTTCTATAATGGACGCTCACTCAGCCGTCCTCACACAAAACCTTTAAGAGGGAAAGAAATTCTCTCCCTGACTCTCTCCCTTCTCCCTCTCAGTTTAAAAAGACCCAGTCAGGCAAGAAAGAGAAAGAGTGAAAAGTGATCATGAAAAGAGATTTGTTTTGCGATGTGAGGCGCGCAGGGAAGTGATCGTTTAGCCACACGTGGGGTGAAGGGACTCCATGGCGGTGGGTCTTGTTAACCCTCTTGACTCGTATGCCAGGCACCAAATCAAATTGTTCCGTCTGAGGACGTGGTTTCTTGTGGGAAAAGCTCACAACTTCACAACTGGCGGCGTGTGTAATTTTCAAAGCGGAAAGGAGGAATTTGAATAGGCCACAGCAGATTATCCAGTGTGTATGAACACTGATCCTTGATCTGGCATGGTTAAAACGGAGCCGAGGGAGGTTTTCTCTGCATTTCGAGTTAGATTTTATGTCGTGACTCAACAGAAACAGGTGTGTGAGAGGTTATAAAGGCCTGAGTCAGTCTTTCAAGAAGCTGAGAAAATATTCATTTCATTTATTCGATTACAGTTACCGAAACTTTACTTAGAATTATTCAAATAATTATTACTATTGTCATGTGACAACTGCAAAACAATTATTTTGTTGAATAATTCAATACTCTTCTAGCAGCTGAAAAGTCGTATCTTCATCTTCCGGGTTAAGAGAACATATCTGACTAGCTAAAAAACCTGATATATTCAAAAGCAAATCTTTGTTCGTGAAAAAAACTAAACAATTGGAGATTTGAGGATACAATGCAGGGTTTATACCGTTGCCACACAAATAATGATGTGCACATATATGCATATTCCATCCAGTATGAGTTGTGTGTTTCTGTCTGTGTGTGGGTGTGATTTTCTTCTCCAGTCCAGAGCTGAATAAAAGGCCAGTTAGCCACCTAGCGGGCTACTAATTCTCCATGTCAAATACAATAGCTGCAATTATATGGTAATCAGTGTTGGTGGCTCATACCTTTCTGCTGCTTTCTGTGAGTGTGTGTCTGGCCAAGCTGCTCCTCAGGGAGACGGTTAGTCACGGCTTATTATTGACCCATTAGACACCCGTCCCACTGCCAGAAAGAAACCAGTCGGCTCACAGGCCGCGCTGCTTTCACTGAACAACAATAACGAGAGGCAGACTGAAAACGAAGTTAATCATTTTGTTATCTACGGACGAAATGAATGAACTCATTGGTGCCAAACTATGATTCAGATTGTTATCTTTGAAGGAGTATGCGAGTGGGTTTGCATGTTTTGCATCATAATTAACTGTAATTTTAACCTTCATGACATCCATTTATTTATGTATCTGTATTATTTATATGTCTGTTTATAAGACATCAAAATCAATGGGAAAACTCTTAAAACACTGCAAATCTCCAAAGAAAATATCATTTATTAATGAATTTAGAATTTAAATAGAAAAAATATGAACAAAAGATCCGAGTCTCTATTGAGTGATCATGTAACTTCGACAAAAATAGCACGGACTTCAGAATGACAGATGTGAAATGAATGAAAGTCAATGGCCACTTTGGAAAAAAAGATAAAATATAAAACTTTCTGCATCCAATAATGTTCAGAGACAATGTGCTTTTGGGTAGTACTTGAAGAAAAAATGCAAACACCCTTGCTGTTGCTGCAAACGCAAATCAATAGTTGCCGGATTTAATTTAACTTTTTAAAAGTACTTTTTTTTGTTGCAGTTTACACTTGGAAATGAACTGTTTACACCAAGTTTCAAAGGATTATCATGCAAAGCACTTTGGTAACATGACGCAAGCCAGTGAAGATATTCTCTTTCAAAACATGTCCCCTCTTTGTCGCCTCTTCTCTCCTTCATATAATCGACAAATGTGTTGTTTTGATATAATCCCCCAGATCTGTCAACTCTGAAGCTTGCCTTCTGCTCCCCCGTCCCTCCGTCCCCCCCCGCCCCACAACACACCCACACAGACCCCACTGCCACCTCCTCTCCCGTCCCCACCCCTGCAAAGCAAAGCTCTCTTTGTTAACCTAATGTGCTTTTACCAGTTGCTTTCTGCCAGGGAGACATCTGCTGTGTGCAACCAGTCAATATTGTGAGGACAGTTCAAAGCGGCCAGTTCATTATCTGTGTCAGCTTAACAACCCAAAGGTAGCGGTCTAAGGGACACTGGGAGGAGGAGGAGAAGGGGGGAGCAGGAGAGGAGGGAGACACAATGTGTGGGAACACAATAGACTCCTCATTAACCAGTGATTTATCATGATAGGATGCCCAGTTCAACCTTTGCCCCCCCTCTCGCCTGCACACACACACACACACACACACACACACACACACACACACACACACACACACACACACACACACGCCTAGAAAAAGATCTTATTGTGGCAGAAAGACGAGCACTGTGAAAGCTGAGTTGAAAGTGAAATGATATAGTTAAAATGTCAAATGAAAAGTTAAAGGTGAATTGAAAGAAATTCATCCACAGCTGAAGTGTGTCCTTTTTGAAAGTGTGTGTGAACAAAAGTCCAAGAGGTCCAACTTCTGCTCTTTTCAGTTTTTTTAAATGGTGAAAATTAATAAAAAGAAGGAACTCTTATTATCATTTAACTGCTTTGCTTTCATTATGCTTCATTATGCTCCAATTTACTGAAAGGCCCCAATGCCGTTTTGACTCGTCAAATTCTCCTTCTCTATTTCTGGAGAAAAGCCAGCTGCCCCCAAAAAGTCAACTTTATTAAACATAACACGCAATCTGATTCACACCGTCAAAATGAGCCTTGCAATAGACACACCCTCCCTTCCCTTTCTGAAAGTCACATCTCTCGGTCATGATGATATCATGTCAGAAAGCCTCTAAAGATGCTCCATGCATGCATATGCAGAGAGAGATCATAGTGCATCCTGGGCCGCTCTGCCCTCACAGAGACCAGGCCTCCTCTGGCACTAAAGGCTGTATAATGAGCGTTTCATGTATGGCTTCTCAAAATGCCAGAGAGAAGAGGAATATTCAACGTGGCCCATGTGGTGGTTTTGTAAAGCTGCTGCAGGAACACACCTCTTTTCACTTTTTTCCATCCTTTCCATGCAGCCCCCCCTCTCTCCTCCTCCTCCTCCTCTCCATCCCTCCCTCCCTTTCTGAATCCATTTGCTTAAATCAATCTCACAGGAGGCGGTCGTGGATAATGTACCAGCCAGGGTTTGTAAACCGTTTTGTTAACAATGCATTCTGAAAAGAAAAGAGGAGGAGAGGAGAGAGATAAAGCGAGACAGAGAGAGAGGGAGAGAAGGAGAGAGGCAGAAACGGGCAGAAGGGTGCTGAAAGAGGAACAGTTGGGTGGGTGTGGTGCTGCTTGGGACCGGCCCCGGCGCCTGCTGAAACCCCTGGCTCATCTCCTCCTCCCTCGGCTAAAGCCTGCATCCGCCCAATTCGGTCCAGTCCTTGCTTTAGTCACACCACCTGCCTTCACCATTCTTCACCATACACCCACCCGGCCACTGACAGGACCAACAGACGGCATAAACCCCCGTAACTCAGCCTAAATGCCCCTCTCTCACACTCACACACACACACACACACACACACACACACACACACACACACACACACACACACACACACACACACACACACACACTCGCTACACAAGTGACAGGGCAGTGTTCCCTTTATAGGATTATACCGATCGATAATGAGCAATGAGAGATGATCACGGTCAATTTCTCAATCATGTCAATATTCTGCTCAGTGGAGACAGAGGGACACATGTGACTTCTCTAAAGATCTATGTAGGAGTCATACAAATAGTACATTTGGTTAACCTTTATCTCTAACCAACAAGGGAGTGAAAGCGCGACTTGAAAACTCTTGCCTTAGCTTCCAGCTTTGTCTTTACTTAAGAGATTTCATATCCTTAAAACCATGAAACCAGATCGGAATAAGTTAGCTTTTGTCCCTCATAGCTACTGAACCTGTTTGTTTTGAATACTTCCTAACTATCTAAGTTAACGTTTGATGCACTGAAGACTACTTGTTTGCTGATGTTCTTTAACATTTGAGAACATTTTGAGTCATGTGTCAGTGTGTGTTGGCTGCAAAAGAGATCTCAATGTGATTTCTCCGTTAATTAATAAATACATAGAATGAATAATAGGCTTTTGCAAGTTTGCACAGTGCATGACATTAAGGATTTTGGGAGATGGCCCTGTGGGCCATCTAAGCTAATTTACAGATGGCCCTGAGCCCAATAGAGATTGCCCTCGTGCGTCATTTCGCTAGGGGGGTTTGGTGGGCCTCCCCCAAGAAAATTTAGATTTTTGCAGGTCTTAGATGCTGTCTGGTGCATTCTCTAGTCTAGACTGAATTATAAGATGAACCACCACAATATTATATTGTACAATTTCAATTTTATTCTTCATTTCACTTGTTTGTTTGCATGAGTTCTTGTTTGTGTTTGCTCGCTTGCATGGTGGACTAAGAAACATTGTAATACACTTTAAATGATTTGATCGTTAGGTATTCAGCATCAGAATTCGTAACAAATTGAAATTCCCGCGAAAATTAGGTTGCATTCGATTCATTGTCCGGGTAGTATTCATTGTATAGAAATCGTATTGACCGGGCCAGCCCGAACATCGCGAAGTTGGTCAAACGAATGCCTCCTCATCCGGAAGCTGACCGAGCAGACCCGAGCAGCAGTCGAGAGGAGTCGAGCGCATCCGCGAAGCACACAAAATGGCGACGTCCATGAAGAACGACTTTTGGCAACTTTTTCATCGTTTTCCAACCGATTTGACCGCTGTCAGGCACTGACACGTCTCCACAATTGCCATAATAGATTGCCCGATCGGGCAACCAGCAGGTGAGGCTTCATTGCCCGAGCTAAATACTAGATTGCCTCGGGCCATCGGGCAGTCGTTAATGTCGAGGTCTGTTGCATAGCTTTTTGTATTTTTTTACTTATGTAAGAGAAGGCTGTGTGAATTCTCCGTTGTCCTTTTTAAACACATTTTTAAATACAATATATTAGATTTTCAGATTATCAGTACCAAAATCAAATGATCTGATAATTATGCAGCAGATGACCTTTCCATCATGTTCCAGAAAGGCAGACGAGAGAAAATATGACACACACACACACACACACACACACACACACACACACACACACACACACACACACACACACACACACACTCCCACTCCCAGCAAGGTTGTGTGCCTCTCTTGCACCAGTCTTATTCTGGTGGTGGGGATGATGTTTCTGAGCTTGTTGAGCACACTTTTCATTCACTTCTCACAACAATTGAGTTAATAATAAAAGGAAAGGTACAGTCAATAAACCTATTTCTTTAAAATGCACTGGTCAGTTTTGAGTTTGTACAAATGTATATAAGAGCGAGTTAAATTGTGTTCATTGACTTATTCTCATTTAACACGAAAATACAAATGTGCGTACTAAAAAATGGGACCCAAGTGCATGTGTTCAGGCTGTGGGTCAACTGCTACTGTACAAGTTAGGAGTGACACCTCCTATCAGCAGGGACCTGTTCCTCCATGTTCTCTCAGCCGACCTACTTTGCCTATCAAAGCCCCTTTTAGCCCGAGGAAACCTCGGCCACTTTGACACCCTATTCCCATGAGCCCCTCTCAGATCTCCACCAAAGCACGCATTACTGGATCATAAGCTCCAGAATGGGGCTGCACTGGACAGGAATCCCCAGTAGAGTCTCGCAGGTCGGGGCTGATTTCCAACATAAGCCCCCCTGTGATTGCCCATTAGCCCCTGTCCCCATTGACAGTCGCTAGCAGGGTAGCATGTGTAGCTACTGTGCATAGCCATTGAAGGTTAGCTGCCATTATTTCCCCTAATTGGCTTTGAGGGGTATTATGAGAGGTTGTGGCTTCAGGGAATTGAAAGTGACATCTGATCTGATGTCCACTTAAAATGAAGACAGTGTTGAGTCATATTGTGCTGACAGAGCAGTTTCCCCAGAGGATGCAGCTTAGGATCTGATGATTGATGGCTTATTAAAATACAAGCCCACTGTGTCAACACTGATTTTACTTTCAGTTTATTCAATTTTGTCCAGTTAAAAAAGAAATCTGAAAACCGCAGTTTTATATTCTGATTGTTCCTGTTTGTTATATCTAATTCAAATTGAGCCAGGGCCTGTAAACACATGTTTCAAAATTAACCTACTTCTGGTAACCTGTCATTCTGTCACAATAGAGATATTGGCAACAAATCAAATTCCAGCTCTTCTTAAAAGGGTGAAGAGGGTAAACATTTTAACTCATATTAATCACCATAAAACCTACCCAGTTGATTTTATGTTTGAGTATTCTAATGAGGCCTTCTCTTCTTAATTATTTTCTTATTTGGATACACAAATCTAGGGCCAGGATAATGTTTGCATTTCTTTTTGTGACTTATTAGAGTCAAATGTTTTTTATAGAGTGCATTTTAGATACTTTTGTATTATTTCATAAACCAGAAACATCTGTCAACAGCAATACAAAAGAAAATTGCAAAAACCTCAGAATAAAAATATGAATAAAACTGATAACTTTGATCCAAGTTATTGGTAATAAAGAGGATATTTCTGGTTCAGAGAATGAGACAAATATTTTTGTGAAAAATGTCCCTTTTAAAATTAAATGAACTTCCCATTTCCATAAAAGTTTTCGTTGAATTATCAGTAGTCTGACAGATATAGACACAATGTGAACATTGTATATGCTTTTAATATTACACATATAACAAAAACCTATTATGGGATATTTCATGTTGCTACACATCTTGAAAATGCACACACTTGAAACATTGCCATGTCTTATTAATATTGAGAGTATACAGTATGCAACATGCACAGATTGTTACCTTTTAGAATTAGATAATGAACATATATCTCCTTTCACACCACTGTAAAGGTGTCATTTCCTGTAACTCGGTTGAGTGTGTTGTCACGGAAGCTGTGGAGTAGAAAATCAAATATTTGGTCCATTTCAGTGCAGTTTTTCAATTCAAGCACTGTTGGTACTTTCCT
The DNA here is from genome assembly GCA_031216635.1 of Dissostichus eleginoides. Classification (NCBI taxonomy): domain Eukaryota; kingdom Metazoa; phylum Chordata; class Actinopteri; order Perciformes; family Nototheniidae; genus Dissostichus; species Dissostichus eleginoides. The sequence continues at coordinate 14,335,760 of CM062264.1, forward strand.
GGTAGAAGTGATCAATTGAAGAGATTATAATAGTAATGCAGATCAGGAAACATCATCCATTATACAATGCAGTCTTTAAGGTAAAACCACAGTGTCAGTTTGACTTTCTGTCAATAACACAAATGAATAAACAACAACACTGACTTATTGTTTATGTGGACAGAAAATGTAACCAGGTTTATTTCAATCAGCTTTTTACATATATAGAAATATATGACAGACTAAAAGTGGTAAATACAGTAATTGCTGTTTTTGGAATAAAGGAAAAGCTCAGCATGCAGAAACGCATCGTTGTATTGAAAATAATGTAATTCTCTTGACTATTTGTACAACATTTGACACATTTGTGCTTCAAGGAAAGACTGTGTCTGTATTACCACACAGCCTGTGCCCTAATGTTGTAGCTCCAACATTCAGATTATAAAGTCATCATCCCAAAATGATTTAGCTATTGGCGAGAAATCTTAATGCTGACCTGCTGAATGTATACAGATTTGCCAGTTTAGGTTACTACTGTGCATGTAAAGAATTTGTTCTCTCTTTGTAACAACTGAACCTTTATTGGTTGTCAGTCAGATATCCATCTATAGCAAACCTTCAAGGATAAACATGTGGGGAAAGTTGCATGGATCCAGTGCTGCAGAAAATAGTAAAATGCAATATATTCTCTCTGACAGCTTTTTTATTCCTAATCCTGCATTCTTGAAAACTACTTTAACATATCATACCTGTAATGTTGATTATTGAGAAGGGGTAAACACTGATTTATCTGTTCAAATCTTTATCAGTCCACCACAGACCACAACAGATCCCCCATGTGCGTCTCTAAACTCCTACAATTAGACAGAACAGAGCGATACATGAGTCAATCTGCTCAGTTTGTGTGCATGTGGTCTGCAGATCAGAGCGCAGACACCGAGTGTGGTCCATCAACAGCTCTTCCTAATCAACCCCGGAGACCCCGGCCTTTTAGCCGCCAGCTCTCAACATGTCTCGCTGTGTTTACACACACTGATTAGTTTCGTAAGTGTTCAGAATGTCCTAAGGACGGTGATCTCTGAATCAACGTGCCCCTCAGTCCCATCTTTTATCTTCCCATCCCGCCGTCACAAAAGCCAGAGATCCTCTTGGAATCGGTGAGAGAAATTAGGGGATCAGAGTCGGCCAACTCCTGAGCAAACAGACTGAGCTAATGGACCAGCCGCTTTCTCCTCCCCTCAAATTATTAGCTGAGCGAGAGAATGTAGCCAGTCCAGTCACGATGTTAATGCTAAAGCTTGCTAATCCCTTACACACACACATCGGCCTCGCACTTGCCTTGATGCGTGCACGGCTTCGGGGTAATCACAGCACCACCCAGGCAGTGGGAGAGGATGGGAGAGCAAAGGAATGAGACTGGAAGTAAACACGTACACATAGCGGGGTTCCCAGGGGCCTGGAAAATGTTGTAGGTTTACGAGATGAGAGAGAAATTATAAAAGAAAGGATCGAGGACACGTTTCGGAACATGAAACTTGAACATTTGTTCACGGATATTTTGGATTTGATATCATTGTTTTCAAGTTTAAGAAATCTTGCTCAACATGATGTTACTTCCCAAAATGGCAACTCTGAGTCCTTACATTTCCCAAAATAAGAGCATGGAAGTCATTGGAAAAGTCTTTATGCTCTCAAATGGGGAACCTGACTCACATGGGATCTCACAGGTAACCCAATACAAATCCTCCTCTCCATCCACACAACACTTTCCAATCCTGCAGGTTGAGGTTGGCAACAGCTGGCTAAAGCAGAATATGCTAATACCAGATCTTGGGAGGAGTACTTTAGGCTTATGAGGGATTAGCGCTTGTTGGCCAGCCCTGACTCCCCGCTGAGCGAGCACGCTAATACAGGTGTTAGTAAACTGGCATTAGACTCCAGCTAATTAGCTTCCATTCACACAGTGATTGTCCTGCCGGCTCTGCCGTTTGTAGTGCTGTTTGCTCATCGGCAGGGAGGTCTCTGTGCTGTGGTGGGTCCGTTATGATCCGACATGATCTCCCTTCTTGCTTCTTTCACTCTCCCTGTGGCCACTGGACATCAGGGCCCGTCTAAGAGACTAAGCTGGTTTATAAGAAGCCAGAAACTCAGACAGAGGAACTGAGGAGAGCCAGCAGCATAATACTGAGACTGGCTGTCATAAAGTTTAAAAATATGAGTGTGACTTTGTTTTGGCCTTCGATCCACTCTAAGCCAACATTTACCACAATCCAAAACAGTCTATATACCTGATAATCATGTGATACAACTTTAAAAGGCCAACTTTGACTTGAAATTCAAGTCAAATGTAATTATTCCAGTCATAACCCAGCAAAACGGTGTATGTACAATTACAGCATATAAAAAAGATCCAAGTTCAACAGAAAGATATTTTACCGTTTGCTCAGTTTTCTTTTCCAAATATGTTCAGCTAGAAGGATGTTTGTCTTATTGCACAAGCCTTTCGGCTAGTTTTGAATTTTTTTTTCTTCTGTTTCTTTATTTACCAAAGGTACAACATTCACAAATCACAGGTGAGTACAATGTTATCATTACTGATAAGCATGGATGACTGAAAAAGATCTAAGTGTAATGAAGAATATTAATGTTTAATATACTAATCTATTATAGTTGGAATATAAAACCATGATTTGAATATTCGTCTTGATACATCAGACCAAGAAGTTATTAGCCTGGATTAGCGGTTAGCAGTTCATATATCATTTTGTCATTTGATAACAAAAACAGGAAGACATGCCGATGAAAATAACACCAAACATTTCATGGTATAGTTTTACCCTGGTCAAACAAAACATAGTAAAGCATTTGATAATGATATATAGGACAATATTTGGCAAATGTAGGCTATGCAATGTAAGTATTACAGCTTTCAAATCTTAATATCTGACAACACGTTACATGAATTACACACCTGAATATCTTACGATAAACTTGGAATTAATAACCCTGATGACAGAATCTACAGATACTCTCAAATCCCTATCTCTCTCTATTTATGTTTCAGTCAGTCATGTCTCCAAAATATCAATATTTGGGGATTCAAACGGTGCAGGGTTCAAAAACATATACGCTCAGAAACTATTCTCAAACCATAAGCATATATAGAATCATCACAGCAGTTATTATGAGATTGTATCCATATTGTATTTCATAGAAACAAAGACTTTGATATCTTCAAGAAAGTAAACTACTGCAGGTCTCCGTTCTATGAGTTTTATGCTGTTGCCATTTATTACGATAATTGCTCTATGTTTGCATTAGTGATGGACAAAATGGATGTACGTAGGTGCCGGTGGTGGCCAGGAATTGAAAGATGGGTATTACGTGGACAACACTTTTGCTGGATGTGGGAAAGAGACTAAAGGTTAGTTGGTTGACATTCCCGAAGCCATTCCGCCGTGGATGTCGGCAGTTCAAAGGAGTCATTAAGCTTCACCCGTCCCGCCACAAAGGGGAGATTTAAGACAGCAAATAGATCTGATGGTGAAAACTCAAAGCCAAACACAAATATCCACTAAGAGGCTTTGGTGTAGTATTCTATTATTACTCCATTCAAGACCATACAGAACTAACTGTTTCAAGTTTAACTTTCTCCTGGGAAACTCATCATAACTGATAATCTGTCCTTTTTCTGCAACCTATTGAGATAAATGATATGCAAAAACGAAATACTAGTGACAAATGATCATCAATATTGACATGTCATTAGTCGTTGGTGGTCTTTAACTCTGCAGTTAAATCATATTTGGGTGAAATCAAATAATATATATAATGAAATATATATAATATTGGTCTAGTAAACCCTGACTAATGTTAGCATAACTTCCATCAACAAGAGAAAAGGAATCTCCTGTCAATTAGTTGACGGACATTAACAAAGACGTGCTGATGAAAAGGACTCGGGAGGCCAATACACATCCATTACAGACAAGGGATTGCATCTCAGTAGAAGAACAAAGTCTGAGGGGAAAAACACTTTCAGTCGCTAAGACAAAAGGCATATTTGCAGGAAAAAGCGTTATTTACAAGACAAGAACAGACAGAAAACAAAGCATGAACTGCTAAAAAAACCTGATGGTTGGATGGTCTGCAAATTGTCCGAGAGTTCTCAGAGAATGTCTTGTCTACAAACTTCTGTCAAGTCCATGGCTTCCTATTCATAGCATTTATTGTTACTGTATACTAATGATTGATACCATTAAAGATAGAAATAGGCAGTTAGGGAGATAGACTGACAGACGTAGCAGTTAGCAGCAGGTTGGCCAGATGTGCAAGTGTTTTCTTATCTCTACCTGCTGGGAGCTGTTGGGGCCCCCAGACTCTTTTTAGGAGCCTCTATTGAAAAACAGTGATAATCTGTTTGCTCCTTTAATGAGCCCATTGTTCCTCAGAGGAGGGAAAGAAGGTCTCATTGCTGCTTAGCTGCGGCTCTTTGAGCAGGAAAGCTCCTCTGAGCGCCACTGATACTGCGCCTCGAAACATATTGTGAAGGTCTGAGCCTCCAGTCTGAGCCCGCAACAAAGCCGGCCGGAGGAAGATTCTGAGCCTCTGTCCCACTGTGGACTCTCTTTATTGTACCGCTTTTTCACCGCTGATCAGGGGATCTGGCAGCTGGTATGGCCTTTTTAACCCATCACACTTTTCATTTCCTTTTACGTTTTCCCCTGAGGTTCCTTAAAATTGAGACAAAAAATACTTTCAAACTATTACTAATATTATACATTTATAGTATGTATTTTACAATTGGTAAAAAATCTGCTTAATGTAATCTGAAAGGTCATGGTAAGTATTTAAAATCGCAACAAAACCCTTTCAGTTTATCTAGTTGTTTCTATTGAATGTTTTTTTATAAGGACTCTTTCTTTCAACAGGAAACATTTTAAACTGATCATGAAAAAGGGTTCTTATTTATCGTTATCTACAGCAATGAGTATCTTTTTAAAGGGGGGACAAATGCATTTTTCGGTGACTGATACAAGAAAAGAAAAATCAGTGTAATTTTATACAGAACATTTTAAGAGAAACAATGAGTTTTGTGTAACCTATATTTGGGCAATTCCGTCACTTAAGCGAAGCTCAATTAAGCTCATACTGTAAAGCACACCTTGTTAAAAAACTGTAAATCTAAAAACAAACGTGGATCGTCTCTAACATACTTAAAACTTTAAGATAAAATCATAGTAGTGACCAAATACTGTATTAATGCCCCTGAGCAAAAATAAATAAAATAAAAAATACAGATAAAAACTGACCTGTAACGAGTTGGCTAAAGGCACACTGAAATATTCATAGATCTGTTATCAATTGGATGATAAAACACATTGGAGATGAATTACCATTGATATGTATGACAATAAATGGATATCTCCGCAGAAGGTCACAGAAAGCTAAAGGCATCATCTTGACTATTGTTCACACCAGCTGCATCAGTAGACACGGCAACAAATAATGGCAACAGTCGTCTCTAATAATGGATACTCCTCTCATAACACACACACATACATCATATGTACCATGAAACCCTGCATCTTGATCAGATAGTGCCTCTCTAATTGAGCTAATCCCCACTTCAGGATCAGCGCTGTCCCCTGAGGTCTGACCCTCCACCCGGCCTGTCTCCTGCTCTCACTGTCTCAGCTTAAAGCTCCCGTCCCCTCTGTGGCTCATGTGGACTGCAAAGCTGTTTATTGGGAGACAATGGGCAGCAGATTGTGCTGTCAGGCTCCATTAATATCCATCATTAGCATCACACTCCAGAGTCTGTGGAATCGGGAACCTAAGCCTTAAGCTGTGTGTGTGTGTGTGTGTGTGTGTGTGTGTGTGTCTGTCTGTCTGTGTTGTATATGTAGGCATGCATGTATATAGGTTTAATTAGGAAATACAATTAAACTCCCATTTGTGTCAGTACATCTTTACAGATTTCTGCATGTGTTTCAAGGAAATACAAATGTAATTAATTATATAAACATATTATGCCGCACAATGTATCTTGATTCAAAAAATGTGTTGAAAGCCTTATAGGGCTCAATTAAATGCCATCAATTAAGAACAAACTTACATCTTAAGACGGCGGCAGTTTGTGTAAAGATGTTATAAAATCCAAGTTTGTGGCCAGTTGAAGTATTTGGGGACGCAACATTTGCTTTCATATTTCTCGGCTAAGTTTACGTTAAAGTTGCTATACCATTGGCATTTTGAAGTAAAACCCATATGAAAAGTGAGGTTCAAAATCAATAAAAAAATACTATTGAAAGCAACATTATTTAAGGACTTTTTGGCAGTTTGGTTTGTTTCAAATTACAATATAGATACATATACCATGAATGTATCATTCCATAAATGCAATATGTATAGCATTGAACTGTGCGCTTACGAGATTTGACTTCAAATATGAAGTGCGTTACAAATGGAACCCATTATTATTACTATCATTACAGATTCAAGGTTGTTTTTTAACCTAATATCCTCACACATTCTTTTTTTTACTTTTTTGTGACTAAAACATGATGATCCGGTACACAGTTGAGATTAAACTAAATATCCCAACCCCGTGAGTTTTCTTTGCTCTAGTATCAAGGATGGAGTTGCAGGTCAGGTGCAAATTGTCGATGATTATTTGCAAATACCTTAATCTTTGCATTTGTTGGTATGTGCCAGTATCACCGTTCATTATCAGTTTTTATCTGTTTAACCTGTAAAAATCAAGTTTCTATATAGCGGTGTGTAATGTGTGAGCTATTCCACATCCACTGTTCTAAAAGCTAATCCTGTCTGAATAGGCCTTCAGGTGAAGTGTGGCAGAACAGCAGTGACTGCGACATCAAACATATTATCCAATGCGGAAGAAATACGGGAGGGATTGTGATTGAGTGAGGTAGAAAAGAATGTAGAAACGCAAATGAAAACCAACTCTTCAGGATCCATATGTCCTTTAGTGCAGGCTAATCAATGGTCAAACGCAATTGACCACTGACCACCATTGGTATTTCCACCTCCGGCAGCGGAGCTCTGAAAGGAAATTGAACCATGTTTCTGCCACGCACCCACTGAGGCATAAGCCTTCTTACTCCAACTTCCTGTCTGATCAATGCGAGAGACAATGACTCAACAGGTGTGACAGACAGGAGCCCAGCGGCAGTTTTCCTCCCCGCCGGTAGGCCCAATTAGCACCCGCGGCTAAGGAACAAAGAGGCGACATTTCATTTCAGCTGAGTGCCAGTTTAAGACCTCTTCTCTCAACCTCAGCCTCTTTTCTTTCTGTCTCTTACTGCTGACATCTTTAAAGGATCATCCCTGGCTCCATCATATTCTATTAGATTGGGTCGATGCCTTGTATTCCAAGTGGCAGGGGTGTTAAAAACATGGGGTGTTGATGAATTCATTGCATGTGACTGGACTTGCTTTCTTTGTAAAGAGGTTTTGGCTAATGAAACCCCCTGAAGGTCTGACAAAAGGCAAATACGTTTTTCAAGGTTCGGTTCTCTTTTGGGTCCAGTCTTGATTTTGTTCTGAACAAATTACACACAGTTGCTGCCATCCTGGATGACTTTTCTACTTATTCGGATACAAAACGATAGTTTTTTGACCTGGTTATTGTTAAGATCAATCATTGGTCTATCAGGGTCAGGCCTCATGGAGTTATTACAAATGACGACAACCTAAATAGATGAGGACAAACGTTTGACAGCTGGTGTAAGGGTTTGATGTTAGCAATGAAAATCTCTTGTCTTACAACTTTAGTTAAATGGTTCCCTCCAAATAGAAGATCCAAGCTTTCTGCAGTGATTAAATGTTACAGATCATAGTGCAGAATGCAAGATCCAATGAGAGTTCTGTAAAAGAGTATTTCTATACCGTGGCAATTATTTGAATGAAGTCTCTGAATACACTTTCCTCTACTTGGCAACATGTATTTTAATTAAAAGTGCAACACGCTAAACTGTCTGAACTGTGAATACTTTTTATTGGGGTAAGTTGCATAAGAGTTGTGGAGATGGGGAATAATTAGTTTTTATATCTTTCCACAATAAACAAAATATTTTCCTCAGGAAAAGAAAAGCATGAAGCTATCTGTTTCTTATTCCTAATAGTTATAGTTACATACATTTTAAAAGACAAATTAATTATGTTTATGCACATACAAAGTTGTCATTCATTTAATTTTGGGAGATATTGATGTTTAGTATAACACCTCTAATGCATTAGATATAAATTAAGTTCACTAAGGGTTAACACATAGTAAGCAATTCACTAAAACAGGTGAACACGTATTTTCTAGTAAGAAACTGTTAAAGTAGTGATTATTTTGTAGGCTTATTTTATATGTCAGGTGCGCATGCGCTGTTCCTTGTGTATGGTGGTACATGAGGATGAGCACCGAGGCTTGTTGAATTACAAGCTTTTGTCCCTTTTCCGTTGGATTCACTATCGTATCCTAAATCCTACCAAATAAATGAAACCTTCAAATAACAGTATTGGTGTACATCGAGCTGTCAATCGTTGAGTTTGGCGATCTTTACTGTTTCCCCCCCCTCAACCTATCAACGAAGCAGAGGGAGCACCGTTTGTGAACATTAAGCAACCAGGAAGTGTCCCAGCAATTTAGCCATTGCTCCTGGCAATGTCTGTTATGAAACTGCTGGACTCCATCCTAGGAAACGCGACCGGGATCTTCACTGTCGTAATTGTTCTCATTGCAGTGCTTTTCAATTATTTCGACGACCCTGATCCGGTTAAATACAACAGGTAAAGAACAGCGGAAAGCTCTGTTAGCTTCTCGTCATCTCGGCACATGAGTGTTACTGTAGCTGCTAACACAAGATACATTTAACGTAACTTAAGGTCAATTCGTATAGCCTATAAATACTGTTTAAATTCAGCTAATTTCTGATCCTACACCTGTGAACCACCAGTGTGAATTTTTTTTAATTGAACTTAAGAACGTCACTCCCTGTGTAAACATGAGTATCGACACAACGTCAAGCCAAACCCCGTTCACCAATCCGTCAATTCAAGTTTATTTTCTGGTAGTACAAACATGCCTGCCTTGTAAAACAGAAATATAACTGGATTATGAAGTATATGCATCTTCTAATGAATTCGGCATACATTGCACTATACACCCGTGTGTAATATATTACTGTTGTCTACCAAGGTAGACGAGAGTCCAACGCATTTTCTTGGTCCCAAACATAGACACAGGGGCGCACCTTGCAAACAGGCAAGGCAGGCAACTGCTTGGGGCCCCGGAACAGAAGGGGGCCCCCAATGAAGGTAGATTAAGAAGGTCCACAGCAACGACAACATGAAACACCCTTTAATTTACTGCAACGACATGTCGGGAAATCCCCTCAAGGCGGCCCCATGCATAGCGTGCCGTAAAATGCTGCTTCTTATCTTAAGTTTTGTTGCCTTGCTCCGCTCCGGGGGGTGTTGTCGGTGATGAAAAGCTTGTTCGAGGGGCCCCCAGTGAATGTTTACCTAGGGCCCCCACCGACTCTAGGATAGACATGATATGATATGAAAGTCCCAACATCTAACTAGCTTCTGTTTCAACAGGATGGCTTTTATTAACATGATTTACAATGGCAGTCGAATTACCTAACTGCATTATTATTGTCGTGAAAAATTCCCTTTAGCCAAGATAGTAAACAATGTTTGCACAGCATTGTTAGCGTTTGCACACATTGCCTACTACGTTTCATTTTTAGCATAACCTGGACCCATTTATGCTGCTAAGAGAGATGTCTGCTTTTGCACACAGCATGGCTGAGGACACCAAGACTCTGGAAGAAAATTTCAGGCAGCAAAATAAAAGCTGTTTCATCCTCGGTGCCTCGGGGGAAACGGGCAGGAGGTTGCTTCAAGATCTGCTTGGGCGCAACATCTTCTCCAAGATCACCCTGATCGGAAGGAGAACGCTCACCTTTGAAGACAAAGCAAATGAAAACCTTGTTAGTGGCTTGATTCATGTTATGTGACTCCCAATTGTCTGAGGTTCATCAAGTTGAGATTGACATGTGTTTTACTCTGTTCTTTGCCTCCAGGTCCAAGAAGTGGTGGACTTTGAGAAGCTTGAGGATTATGCTGCGTCATTCCAGGGCCATGATATCGGCTACTGCTGCCTGGGAACCACCAAAGCAAAAGCAGGAACTGTAAGTAACATTGTATCAGACAGACACAAGAACAAGACTGGTGAATCAATTAAGAAATGAGTGTATAACAAAATAAAAAAAAATACAGTTTATTTGAGGATTTTAAGGTGTTGTTGCTCAGTAGAGATGACTCATTGCCATGTGCAACCATTTCCAGTAGTTAAGACTGAAACAGTGCCTAGGCCAATATATCTGCCAAAATTAGCTTATCAATTAATATAAAGTCAAATGCCAATTAGCTATTTTGCTGATTTTAATTACAAAAATATGTATTTGTAATTGTTAGCTACAGGTAGGATGTGTCAGACACCTGTCAATGTTGTCAAAATACTGTATTTTTTTTTTTCACTTAATTCTCTCTTTTATTTCAGGAAGGATTCATCCGAGTTGATCACGACTATGTTCTAAAATCAGCAGAGCTCGCCAAGGCAGGAGGCTGCGCTCAGTTCCACCTGGAGTCCTCCAGAGGAGCGGATAAAAACAGCAACTTCCTCTACCTCAAAGTCAAGGTACTTTATTTCCTTTCTATTCTGCGAGCGTTTTTCTTTTTCTCTACTAAGGCTTTCCTGTGTGTTTCAATAAATAATGAAATTGGATAATCACAAAAAGATTAACATGAAATTGATTCTCTTCCAGGGACAAGTGGAGGCAGAAATCGAGGCGCTAGGTTTTGACAGATTTGCCATTTACAGACCAGGGTGAGTAGTCTCATTACATTTTTTAAATCCTTTTATGCGACCAACTTCCATATTCACCACGAGACACATTTTCCACAAACAAACAAAAGTTACATACATGTATACATTTTACAAAACCCCATTTCCAAAACAGTTGTTTGTTTCCAATGAACTTGTTCACCTTTGGAATGTTCCAAACAGGTGTTTTTTGAGCATTCTTCAACTTTCCCAGTCTTTTGTTGCCCCCCTCCCAGCTTTTTTGGAACATGTTGCAGGCATCAAATTCAAAATGAGTGTGTAGTGTATTCAATTGAATATATGTCGCAAAGGATTTGAAAGGCATTGTATTCTGTTTTTATGTGTTACACAACGTCCCAACTTCATTGTAATTGGAGTTTGTACATACATTACAACAGAAGTATAGTCAAACAGTTGAGGATCTCATCCTGAAAATATGCATCCTCTGCTGCAGCAAATGTTATTATGCATGTGAACATTATCTTAATCCGTTACAGACAATTGCACCCAAATGCATTGGATTGTATGAATGTGGGGATTGATTATGTGATCTGATGGCTGCTGATAGTTTATCATTTTAAAGGACGCTGAGCGCAAAAAAAAAACTAGGCTTTTGCTCTTAATTACCCATGTCTCCAAGTGTTCTAAGTTGGAACTGCTGGACCTGGTAACAGCCCGGCAGCAGCTTTCTGGACCTTTTTGTAGGCGGTTCAGAGATGACTTGCTGAAACACGTGAAAATGGAGTTACGATAATCCAGCCGGGATGTCAATCATTTAACATGCCGATCAAAATGCATTGCCTTGTCAAATATCACACCAAGATTTCATAAATAGACGTTAAGAGCTTTAAGTATGCTTTTTTGAAAGTCATGGTGAAATTGTAATGCACCACAATAACAAGTGTTTTTCACTCCTGTGCAGCCCATGAAAAACAGTTGGTCGCACCATTTAAACGTGATACAAATGATTGATTAAACTTGATTCTACTGTGTCATTGATAATCAATGTTGTTAATGGCCCCAATGGAGAACAAATCTGCTGAATGAAGTGGTCGTCACCAATAGCCTGATCCAAGCCAATAGAATCCCTAAATCATCAATACCTTTATTGTTTTCTCCAACAGGGTTTTGTTGGTAGACAGGCAGGAGAATCGGCCCACTGAGTGGCTGGCCAGGAAATTCTTCGGTGCCGTGTCCGCCGTCTGTTCTACGGCCATGTCCATCCCAATCCAAGCGGTCGCAAAAGCGATGGTGTCTAACACGTTGCTTCAACCGGAGCAGAAGACAGAGATCCTAGAGAACAAAGACATCGCCAGTCTGGGAAAGGGTGCAGGGCAATAAGAAAATGCAAAAAATACACTGAGGTGAGAACAAAGTTAACCGTTTACACTGATAGCATATGTTAAAGGGAATGACTTCTGGCATGGGACTGAACCATGTTGGAGCAAAATGGTGGTTTTTGTGGGAACATAATTCATCTTTTTTCACAAGGCAGTTTTAATTTATACGAGTATGAAGTATCATTAATAACTAATGAGTACTATTTAGTTTTCATAACAAAGCTCTTAACATTTCAGATCAGATTAGTTTAAATATCCTGACCAATTTTGCTGTAAATTCAGATAAAAAAATGTTTCACTAGACTGATCTCTCTGATTTAGCTTTCATATCATGATCCAAATTAATGTTTTGGCACATCCATCGTATTTATGATGCTCATTTTTGATCTGTTTAAAGTTAAGACTTTGTCAGTAAAATTGCATTGTGATTTTCAGTTTGAGCTGTGACTTCAAACTATTGATTTTATTTTGTCTTTACAGGTAATTCCAGCAGATATACTGGGACGACTACAAACACTACTCCCATGACCATGATGTCAAAGGATTTTCACATACTTGAAAAAATTGTTGATTTTAAAATTAATACTGAACATGAATTTATCCATGAAGTTCATTATCAGAAAACCAAAATAAGTTTCCATGAATATACACGATTCTTGGATAAGACGATCTATTTAGTTAACAAAAATATTATATTTTCATTTGTTTTGTGCTTTTTTGCTTTGCTTTTGATTGATATTTGTAATATCAGGGAACTGCTGCTAACCTCTTTTATGTAATTGCATTGCCTTAAAGTAAAAGCTTAAATGTCTAATACAATTAAAATATTTGATGTCTCTAACATATTTTCATTACATTATTATAGAAATGTGACTGTGTGTTTGATTTAGAAACATGTTTCCATAATAGCTGTGTCAATATGAATAATCTTCTATGAGTATAACTGCAGTACTACATCTGTGCAGTTTATATAGAAGCACAACACAATATTTCAAACATTTTACAACAGAAGTATGCTAAATGTAACATGCAAGAAATACATTAGAGATATGATTTTGTTTTTCTACAGTAATGCTAGCAATAAAACAATGTTTGATAAACTTTGTTAATAATTCATTTTGCATACTTATTTCTAAAGCAAGTTTGTAGTCCTACCAAAGTGAAGTAATTTAAAGTCTTAAAAACAGCTAGTTTTAGTATATTTTTAATTTGTTGCTTTTTTTTTTCTCAAGCTTTCTCAAAAAATCATCCGTGATGCAGACACATGAAAACCAGCACTTGTGTTCATATGAAATTGCTGTTCAGTGACAGACCATAATAACTTAAAAACAGGAAAAGTCTTTAGAATTTAACAGGACAACAAGTTGATTATTATATATTTTATTATTTTGTTAACTGTTTTGTATTTTAATAATTTAAATATTCATGTGTTTTGATGTATTCTTTTGGTTTATCTGAAGCACAACTTGTCTTCATGTATGAGAGATCAGTGAATTCAATGTGTTTTCTCTTCTTGATCAAACAGCACCCACTTGTGACTGAATGCGGTTTCACTCATTGGGCTCTCAGGATGGAGGACTTGTCAAATCTGTGGTTAAAGTCTAAAGTGATAACGTTTTTACCTTATGTACTAATGGCCTATTATATTGTGTTCTTATCTTACACACAATAGGTTTTCTATCTCTTTACATTGCAGCTAAAACCATAAATATATCTAAGGCAAGATTTTCATTGAGACGACCAATATTAAAAATTAACTGCTGACAGTCCTTGGGTCCATATTCTGTTCTGATCCTACATCATTTAGCTCCTAATAAGTAATAATGTACAGTAGAACCAACCAAAAATAGACTTTTGTTTGAAGGAAAAACGAGCTGCTTTATTTTCTTCCTGCAGCTTTAGGTGTTGCTGCCATCATGGCCGCCCATCCATTAGTACAAAATGAGGAACAGCTGAGCCGATGCCTCTCACTGCAGAGAGTTTATAAATAGGGGTTGGAGTCTGCCCTTCACTCCTGGATAAGGTGCAGCTCAACAATGAGCCCTACACACAGTTTTAGGTAAGTTGTTCTGTTTAATTGCAGCTTTTTGACTTGTGTTTATTTTAATATATGTTTTTGAAGTTTATGACCTTTACCTGTTGTGCCCTTTACTCTGCAGGCTGTTTGTGCTTTGTTTGTGGCTGCTGCTTGGTTATGTCAATTGTAAGAATACCCAGAGAGGTATGTAAATATGCAATTTTAACAGCCATTAGGGATTTATATACAATCATTTTTACACTCTCTTTCTGTGTTTTGTTTTAATAGGTTATGTCCAGTCAGGACAGGCTCCAGTGGGCGTCCACAATGACAACAGAGAATATAACAGATGGAGTGAACCACCTATTATGAGAACCCTTAAAGCTGGTTATGGCAAAATGTACCCTGCAGAAGATCACACCACAGCCTCTCAATCCTCGCTAATCCAAATCCATCATCCGGTTATTCCTGAAATACAAAAAAGCAAAGTTCCAGAAAGCCAAATCAGCCATTTAAACCCTGGCATAGCCTTTGTAACTCGAGGACATAATTATTTGGTGTTCAAGCGCTTTGGAAACAAGGCATTCACTTCCCCTGATGGCAAGAAGACTCAGCAGGTAAACCCTGATTCGGAGTTCTCTGCAGGTGTAGAACAGCGTCCACCCCGTGTCTCTCACACCAGATTGAAATCAACAGGAAGTTTTCCAGCTGCTCAGGTAGACAAAGCACCTGTAGACTTTGGACCAAACGACAGAAGGGTCTCTGTCTACTCATACAGCAGTAATGCACGTCCAAGTATTCAAACCTTTAAGCCTAATCTGAAGTCTGAGACACAAAAGATTCACGTAAACCCCTCTGGGTCCAACGTTTCCCCCAAAAGCTTGAATCACGGCAGAATAACCGTTCGACCTATCAATAAAGGACATTTTCCTGGCAGCAATCCAGCAAGAAAGGTTGAGACACGGATATCTTCTCCATCATGGAGTCCCAGGGTCTATAGCAGTGATGGGATGTCACGAGGATACACCCATGTGCGCCACATTAAGCCTAGTCTTGACAAAACATGGCCCCAAGCTTCTGCAGGTAGAAGGACTCAGGGTAGCTGGGGTCTACCACCAACAGAGAGAGCAGGTGTCCCCGTCCATGGAGGGAAATTCAGACCTTTCCAAACACGTTTTACAAACGATGAACCCCCTGCTCGGACCAATTCATTAGACATTACAACAGCTCCCATTCAGACATTTCCACAGACAACCCAGCCCCCCAGTTTGATTTCCACAGGTAATGCAACAGCTGTTCCTCCAGTTACTGGGGAGTGGAGCACCAAGACGGCTTTGACCTTGCAGACAGAGGGCCGAGATGCAGAGCTCACATCTCAAGCATCAAACCCTGAGGGCCAGTCTGAAAGCAAAGCAGAAGTTGGATCTTCCTCTGAACAAAATGGGACCGTTACAGTCTTTCCCCCAAAGCTGCAACCAGAAGAAGAAGAAACAAAAGCTCCTAGTACTGTCTCAGGTCTTCAAGACGAAAAAGAATTGAGTTTGAATTGACCTGCCAGATGCTGATTTGACAAACATCAGCAAGCCTTGTGGTAAAACTGAAGTATTATTTACAATATATTGGCATCTGTTTGCAAAAATTTAAATTCCAAAGTTCCAGGGCGGTGAAATGGTTGTGATCTTTCCCCCCCCCCAGATTTGACACCTACCGGAAGTTCTGCAGCTTGTCCAGGAAAGGGTCTGACTGCTAATAAAGAACATTGATGCTTTACTTTTGTTTTTCAGTTTCTTTCTTTACATAAATGCTCTTTATTACAACTGAAATAGAATCTAACATAAACCGTTTGTAGGTGAGCTCTGCCAGTTTGGAGTAATATGTTTTTGAAATTGTAATTACCACAAATCTATTTTAAACAACTTGCAAAACGTAGTATAACATATATTTTCCAAATGTTTCTGTCTGCACCATTTTCACTTAATTTTAGGAAGTGTAAACTCCTATTTAATTTATTAACACCCCTATTTCAAAAGAACAAAGTATCTGAGCATCTTCAAATAATAATTTTGTACCTATTGAGCTAAATTTAGAACCAGCATTTTCAAATTAAACTATGCATTTTTCTTTATCAAACTATTAATGTCCCAGCTGCCTGCCCTCTAAATCATTTGTCTAGTTAGACATTAGTGGCTGATTGTGGGTGAGAAGATAACAACACAAAGATGTGTCTGGAATTTTTAAGAGGTCACAATAAACCCTGTTGATCTGTATGAGTGTAGAGGTATCATCATCATTGCTGTGTCATGAATTAAACTCTGGCGACATCTTGTGGTGTTTATTTAGAAGTGCACGCTCTTCTGATTCAGCCTATGCCAGTCTATGGCCCGGCCCCTTTCTTTACGTCACCAAACGTGACCAGGAAGTCCACTGAAACCAAAGCGACATCATGGCAGAATACACAAACCCACGTGAGTTTGGTAAATAGCACATTTTAACCCCAAAAACGGTAGCTGTTGAACATATAAACCCTTATTTTGGCTGACGTTTAATTTTAAAGCGTTAATAGTGGAATAACTGTGAATTTAGTACGTCAAACGTTAAGTTATACACATTTTGCCTAGCTGCAACGTTGATGCTAATGTCTGAGGAGACTAGCTTACTAAAACACAGCGAAAAGTTACCGTGTGCATCTGTAATGAGGTTTTATTTCTACAGACTGTGACGGGGTTGCAGACGAGATGCCCGAGCTCTCTGACGGTGAGGATGAAGATATTGAGGATGATGAGCTGTGGCAGTGTATGGATGAAGATGACAGTGAGCCAACTAAAGTCACCTGTCTGTTCTGTGACAGGTGAGATGACTTTCAGCTAATCTTACAGAACATCTTTACTGTCAGACTTCTCTTTCACTGGTTGTGTCTATTTACCGAAACCTCAAACACATGCATAAGAAGTTACTTTGGTTTTAGTCTGCACAGCCAAATGTCATTACTGTTTAGTACCTGTTTTAAAACCATAGGACTGTGATATAGAGTGCTTTGCTTTTACACCTGCAAGAAAAGATGCATGTTGCATTTTAGTTAAGGTCGAAGTCCTTCTCGCAATTAAAAAAGATAATAACTTGTTGATTGTACACGTTTTTAATTTCTTTGTTATGAACTTGATTTTTTAACACAAATTGACAAGCAATGATGATATAGCGGTTGTGTTATATGTAATGTGACAGTGTTACATTACAGCTGTGAAAAAAAACATAACATACAATGCAACAACAACACAAACAGTCGGCTTGGTCATACATGTCATACAAAACACGTAATCTCCCTGTTCAGGTCAGAATAAGTCAAAGATAATAAAAAAATGAATTGTTACATTTTTATTTTAAATGTAAAATTGTATTTATTCTTATTTGTCGTTCTTTGGTATATCATTTGAATTCAAATCAACCCCATGTTATGAATAATATTTGGGATCGCAGGGACACACTTTAAAATTCGACTCAATGAACTGACTAAGTACACAGAGCAGTAACATGCAAAGCAGTTTCACCTATTCTCACGTTAAACAGGGAAAATATGTGATTACTGTTGATATGCTTTAATGGGTTATATACATGGCTTTATTGCAATCAGTACTAAGATTGCTTTCTGAGCCGTTTTTACAATCAGCTAATTCGATTTATTAGTAATTAAGCCTTTTAAAAAACATGCTAAAGTCCCTTACCAGCTATCATAAAATCCCGCGGTTGGTTTGTTGGCTTTTACACCACAAATGAGGCGAACCAACTGTTTTGTATTCATACAATTCAGGGTGTAATTCTATGCTTTACTGGTTGTGATCCAGTAAATTCTCTACACAGCAAAGTAATACATCTCAGAATCCGTTACGACGTTTGAAGATGAACACATGGAAGTTTACTGTATATATTTAATTAAACATATTTCCTCACTTGGTATGTTTTAGGTTGCTGAGCTCCGTGCCGGCCACCCTGCAGCACTGCGTTGTTGAGCACCAGCTCAACCTGGTGGACGTGATGAGAAAACACAGTAAGCAGGCACTAATGCTTTCTGTGTCAATCAGAGGAATATTCCGTTTTTAAAAAATGGCTCACTTTTTTGTTTTCCCTCATTAGATCTAGATGACTATGGTTACATAAAGATGATCAACTTCATACGGTCAACAGTAAGTACAAACTGTCACAAGATTTAATGTTCACACTATATTGTTAAATTGATATATTGTTTGGTTTTTCCTTGATGTTTGCGACTTTTGTTTTTACCTTGTGTAACCTTGTGGGCATAGAAATTGCTAACGTTTCGTCCAAAAAACATCACATAGCATGCACTGAAAAATAGCTAACTAAATGAAATATACATTTAAAAAAAGTGCAATAGGACCAATGGATCTTTGTCTACAGAAATGTGATGCAGCCTGTCTAGCAGGGCTGCCAGACGGTCCTTTACCCTGGGAGAGTGAAGACTTCCTGCGGCCAGTAATCCAGGACGACCCCCTCCTGCAGACAGGTACGGAACTGCTTTTGTTTGATTGAACTCAGTTACAATCTCAATAGATATGGCCGTCTCATTAGACAATATTTGGAAAAGTTTATTAGTCTTGTAAGGTTTTCACAAAGGCATAACACATTCACATTTAGCAGTTGCTCAGCGGTGGTCCGTAGGAAAGAGGTGAAAAATGTTCAGTAAGTGCCATTGAATATAAAATATATAATTTTCCAAGTATAAATTGTAGAAATGTGAATAACGATGCACATTTTTGTATATCAATATCTACTTAAAGACATTCCTGGTGTTGGGCTAGGTTGTGCACACATACAGTCACAAAAGTAGTTGTGGGAAAAAACATTTTTAAAGCGAGAGCTCCACATAATCATTTAGTATAGTTAACAAAAATGATTTATGGAATTTTGTAGATGACATTTCTCTTGTATAGCTGTTTTTAACCTTTACTATTAGTGTTATTGTTCCGAAATGAGTGAAAGAAGTCGGAGAAGGAGCAGGATTTAGTTTTGGGTGTAGGTGCAGAGAGCGTTAGTGGAGTTATGGGAGTGATATATATTTTCCTGTTGAGAAAAAGTGTGTCTTTTGTACCTTTATTGAGCACTGAGCCTGGCTGTAGAATTAAGTCTCTCTGTTGTGCAATCCTCACTGTATGGTTGTAAATGTGCGGAAATGGCAGCTGCAGCAAGAAGCCTTGGCTCTCTGATGATGTTTGTAATTGATATTTGAGCTCAGGCTTTATTAACAACTGGTGAAAATCTAAAGCTATAACATCCTTTCAGGAATAAAAACAAACACACAACATCTAATTAATGAACATTTCCTTGGAAAGAGTAATGAGAGTTTTCCCAAAACCACTGGCAGGTTTGAATATTAGATTCAAAAACAGGTCCTTCAAACCCCTAGGAGTTTGTGAATTTCTAGAAAGAAAATCAAGGCCTTGACGATCGTTAAAAAAAGACACAGATAGACCTAGATCATTAAAAGTTCTTGAATTCATATTGATCAAGAAATACATTTTATTCCAGAAATATTAGTTATTGCTAGATTGAGTGTAACCCAGCACAATTGAGATGTGAACACACATGCAAACCTCTGCATCTTTTTGAAGTTGTGTAAAGTCTGCCAATTCTCATTTAACAATTAATTTAACCATTTTTTAATGTTGCTCTAATTAACCTTCTCCTGGTCTCAAACTATTTAGTGTTTGATACTTGAATTTGAGAACATTTGGCCTGAGAAAGTCCTTACATTTGATGTTTAAGATGTTTGTGCAGCAGCCCTGTGAAATACTCTCGATAAACATGCCGCTCAAAATTCAAAATACACAAAATGTAAACTTTGTCTTCCTGTATTTGAGCTTGTTAGTCACTGTATTCAGCCTTTACGCTCTGTGTTTCTGGCAGACCCTGAGGATCTCTGTGAGGGGTCGAGCCTGTCGGCGTGCCAGTCGTCTGGGGCCAAGTCCCATGATGCACAGGAGCAGAGGGTACAGGCCGCTGAGGATGCGCTGACCAGATCCCTGGAAGACATGCATAAACTCAAGTCAGTGACATTTCTGCATTTGTTGTTGTTGTAACCTCTAGATGTAATAAGGTTGACCTATCAATTGATTTCATGTCAACATTTGTATACAGTCTACGGTCAACTAGGGCTGTGCAATTAATCGTATTTTAATCTCGATTACGATTTTGACTTGCGACGATTACGAAAACAACGTAATCGAAATAAAACGATTATTATTTTTATTTAAAAAAAAAAAAAATTAATTATTTTTTTAATTATTTTTTTTATTGGTTTTTCAGTTGAATTATACTTAAAGTTCAGGGTAATCAACTGTTAAAAAAATACTGTTCACATTTTCTTTTTCAATAAATGGATGTTTTCAAAGTAAATGGATAATAAAAGGTTTTTAATAATCGTGATATCAATTATTGACCAAAATAATCGTGATTATGATTTTTGCCATATTCGAGCAGCCCCTACGGTCAACCATTGTAAGCTTGCAGTGTGTTCTGCTTTACTTCTGCACTTCCCCCTAATGGCCTGCAGAGGGCCACAGTGAACCCAGTATTGCAGAAACATCCACTAGAATACCTTGTGGAAGAAGTTTGGAGCAAGGGAAAAGATTTATAAAAAAAAAAAAGGAGGAAGGAAAATTCCACTGCAGCATGGAGGTTAAAGTGAGGAGGGGAGGTAGGAAGGAGGGGGGCAATAAGGGAAAATTACAGAAAGAGTGAGGCTGGGGGGGTTGGAAGAGAGTTAGAAAGATTAATGCCTCCCATCTCCTCCATTTACTGCTACGTCCTGCATGAAGGTTGTGTGTGCTTTCTGCTTTCTGGTCGCTGCTCTTGTCCCGTGTACTAAATCTATATATATGAGAAGTGAAACGCAGATTTGTCCCGTGTTCTCGCAGGCTGCTGGTTCAGGGTCTGGTGATGAACGCAGACACCGGCCGACCTGGCAACCTGGGCACCGTGGCCGAGCTCCGAGAGGACGAGGACGAGGCCTACTTCAGCTCCTACGGCCATTATAGCATCCATGAGGAGATGCTGAAGGTCTGTGTTCTGCAAAAACATATATACACACACACACACACACACACACACACACACACACACACTGACCGGGCCTGCAGGTCTCATCGCAGTGTTGTGAGTCACTACCCCACGGCTGCAGAAATCTCGGCAGAGTAAAAGTGTGCTCATCAACGTGCGTCTTGGCTGAAAGATTTCCATGTAGCACGCACATGAAAACGATCATCTTTATGCACACTTTGCTACTGAGGACAAGTCATTTTCTCAAAAGTGATAAATCAGCAATAAATGTCGTGCTCTCATGTGAGACACCAGCAGTGCCGATGCTCGAAAGGCGGAAATACATCTTTACACTGCTCAAGCGCTGAAACCTCAAAGTGTCAGAAGGCAGAGGGGGTGTGTTTGGGGGGGGGGGGAGTCTCTGTCTCCTCCTTTCCTGTCCTACTTACCGCAGTGCTTAAATATTCCTGTTGGCCGTCCTGATTGGTCCTGAGTACTGTTAAGTTTTGCGTCATGTATGTGCTAGTGCGTCAGGTTGTAAAGTCCATCACCGCCTCAAAGGGGCAGAGAACAAGTGACGGGGGGGCTTTGCAGTAGATAGTTGTCAACTCTTTTACAGGTTGCAATGAAGAGCAACACCTATGACGCACTCTGTGTGTGTGTGTGTGTGTGTGTGGGTGTGGGTGTGGGTGTGTGTGTGTGAGAGAGTGTGAGAGAGAGAGTAGGGCGTCACAATATGACGTGAGTTAGACGTACATTGCTTCGGTTTAAAATGAAACGACTCTTAATTTATCCCCGATTTAACTTTTCTAAGTTAACCTGTCTAACTTTGCTTTATGAAGCTATCCCATCGAATCATTTAATTAGTTTCTGTGGAGAGTTTTAGTGTTCCATCGTGGTGGAAATTGTTCGTATACTAAAATCTGATTAACTTTTTTTTAATTTAAACTGCAATACCTGGTGTTCAGTATGTAGCATTCATTTTACACAACATTGACTTTATGGACCAAAAAAGTTTTGGGGGAAGAATGCATTCAAGTGTAGCTGTTCTAAAGTTTGGATCTTCTACACTGAAATTCCCTCCTAGTGTAACTGTCCCTCTGCTGCTGCTCAGCAAGGAAACACTGTCTGGTAAAACACAGAGGGCTGGAGAGAGAGTTCAATTAGAGTGACAGATAACTCTCTTAAAGGGGACCTATCATGCAAAATGCACTTTTTGATGTCTTTTATACATAAATATGTGTCCCCGGTGTGTCAGGGAACTCACGCAGCGTCAGAAAATAAAACCCTCTCTTTTCCTCCGTACCCAAAACTCCAAAAACGGGGATACAATGGAGCTGATCCAGATTTGCGTCCGATATGACGTAATATCGGAAATGCGGACCCACGGCACTATCAGAAAGTTGCTATCAGAAACAATGCCCGACTGTTTTGGACGTAATATGGTCGGTGCATGTTTACATTAGCATCGCTAACACTCAGAGCTAACCTGTACTGGAGAGCATGTGTGTGAAGAAGCAGGAAATAAAAAGGAACTCACCTTGTGGTATAACCGGCAAGAGAGAAAGCCTTTGAGCTCCATACTGTTTCAGAAATAATCCTTGATTGATAATCCATGATATGGCGTTTCATCACCGCAGTATTTAGTTTAGACAGTAGCTGCCGGGTCCCGCATGAGCTCAGCCCCCTCGTTTTTAATGTTGTATCCATTTTTTTATATTTTAAAGCTTTATACATAAAATCAGCACTTTCGTAACAGGAAGTGAAATAGAGGGATATGAGGCATGGCTAGAATGGGTGATCTGTTTGGTATTTTGAGCAAAAACACTTCATAGACATGTTTTTAATGTACATGTGGGCATGTCAGTCATTTACTGAGATAGATTCAAACAAATGTTAACCTACCTTTCAAACATTATCACTAGGCCAAATTTGACAAATACGATCTGCGAGCAAGTCCAAAAATGTTTGCTTTGCAGCTGTGGTGTTGGTCATAAAAACAAGGTTGAATCATTATGGAAAAAGCATTTAAATGCTAAGTCTATTACCTGTTCGACATGTTTCCACAAAATACAAATCTTGTAGTAATTAGCCTAGAGCAGGGGTCACCAACCTTTTTTAGGATGAGGGCTACTTTCAAAAAATAAAACAAGTCGAGGGCTACTTTTACTCCTCTTGTTTTTGTTTTTTGCAGTGTGTATATTTAGCACATTTTAACATTATTATATGCTGACCTTTAACCTTTGTGTGCTGTTTGGGTCTGTGGGGCCCGTTTTCAGTGTTTACTCAAAGAAAATGTTTGCAATTTAATTAATTTAACCTGCTTTATTTGGGGGATGGACCTCACCTCCTCTAGGGGGGTCCGGGGGCATGCATGGAAGATGTTTTTTAAAATGTTGAAGTGAAATGCATCAATCTGGTGCACTTTGAGCACAAAATGAATTTATGGATACAGCTCTCAACACTCATATGAAAGGGAGCTGTATACTTTTCAATAATCCAAACATCTTTAGAATATGATCACAACCAATAACAAATCATTTAAACTTGTTTATTCTTATCTTATGTTACCTAGTTAGCATTCTATCTTTTCATTTATGCATATTTTACTAATCCCTCCCCTTTTAAACTGTTTTTTTGTTTTTTTTACTGTCCTATAGTACACACTGGAATGATTTCTTACTTTATCTATATTAAATAGATAAAGGTGTGCTCTCCCTAGCTCTCTCTCTCTCCGTCTCTCTCTCTGTCTCTCCCTCCCTCCCTCCCTAGCTCTCTCGCTCGCTCTCTCTCTCTCTCTCTCTCGCTCTCTCTGTCTCGCTCGCTCACAGAGGCTGTGTGCTCCTCCGTGGCGATGACGGCTTGCGTTAAAAAATAATAATAAACATATTTGTAAAGTGGGGGGACACAAACGGGATTTCGAAAAGTTCGGGGGACATGTCCCCCCTGTCCCCAGTGGAAATTACGCCATGCGTGTGTGTGCGTCAAGTGCAATAAATATATAAGCAAGTTGCAACACACAGAGTAAAACTCTGCCCCTCATGTGCTGTATAGGCTGGCACGACTAGGCTGTTCAATGGGGCTGATGTGTTGTAGATTCTGCCAGAAGGAAAATCACGGTCACACTCCTTGTGAAGTAGGGAGGTGCCACATTGCTTTTCTTCCCGACTGCAACGCTGGTCCTGCAAATCAAGCAAGAACGTGATCGGTCGATATTCATTGTGGGGGTGGGGGGAGGAGGGGTGTTAGATAGATATAGAGTTGTAGTAAGTAGATAGAGTTCGCTATGATTTAGGTTTCGTTTATGCATAGGGTAGATTCTTTTAATTACATTTCTTTTTATGTTTTGTGTATTTTATACATTTTGGATTTGCTTGGCGAGCTATTGTTAGAACATGCCCGGCGGGCGACTCACGTTGCCTCTGCGGGCGACTAAGCGCCCGCGGGCACCGTGTTGGCTACCCCTGGCCTAGAGCTAATTGATGTTGACTACAATAGCTATTCTATATTATGATACTTTATGAAGGTTGGTTTTTGTAACATTGTGATGTAGCATACATTTTTGTGTTCTTTGGTCATTACTGCAACATCATAGTTCATTGACTCAAATATCGGGGCTTATTTAAGTGCAAAAAACTGAATGAGCCTCTGGATATTTCTACATCACATAATGACTGACATTTTTTGTTGACCTAAATATCTTACAATAGCTGAGATCTCTTGAATTGATCTTTGATTGGCATGTTAATTAGTGTGTACTGACCTGACTTATTCTACACATTTGTATGTTTTATAGTCCCAGTTATATCTATCACATAAACATTTTAAAGAATTCCCCACAGTCTGTTTTTATCTGCTGTTATCTGCTCCTGTGTTGAAAAACGTGTAACATGCCATGCTCTGAGCTTTTTTCTTTCTCCTGATAAGGCCTGTGTTAAATTCAGCTTCATATCACAAAATAAGCATCCTAATAGAAAATATAGTCGTAGAACTTGAAGAATATAAAATCCTTTTAAAGGTTAGATTTATAACCCTTCCCTGAAAGAGAATAGAAGTAGGGCTGTATGAGGTACTAGTCAATGTAATACCTACAGTGTTGAGAAACAGACAGGAGTAGCAGCATCCAAGCAAAGCATGTACTGCTGTGGACTAGGACAACATTTTTACTTCCACAATAACACAAACTAACTGATTGAGTAAGAGGTAGACCAGCAACTCCTGTGTTCTACAAGGTTAAATTACTTATTTTTTTCAATCAAGTCTGGTGGCTTTCGCAAAATCAAAGATGGACATAATGGCTTGTAGACACTTTGGATTAGCACCTCATACAACCCCACTTTAAACAATATAAACAATCCTTTTAACTATTTGAAACCCTGCAGTAAACCTTCTTTTAGTCTTTTCTCTCTCTTCTTTCCCTTTGTGTCTGTTTGTAATGTTCTTCATTTTTTGAATATTCTCTCAACAGGATAAAGTGCGAACAGAGAGTTACCGTGACTTCATGTACCGCAACCCTGAAGTGTTCCGTGACAAGGTGAGCCTGCTGAACACACGCCAACAGATATGTGCTTTAATGTGTGCATGCAGTATTAGCTGTTTTAATGTGTAGCCAAGCCTATTAACAGAAATAGGCGTGTGTATTTTTCAGGGAAGACATTAATAAGGTGATGGTGTCTGATTTAAAACACAGTGTGACTTTATTAGCGCCTTGAATGTCGACTGCAGAGTGCTGATAACAGGCCCAAGCAATCCACTACCAAACCCCCTCCCCTGAAAAAAAACCAAACAAAAAAAACCCCCTTCCAACTGGCCCCCACCCCTCTCTTTCCCCATTGCCTTTAGTTGCAGGAAGCAGTGGCCTGTATCATGACCATCCATTATATGGGCGGCTGCTGGTTAGTGCCTGGATGAGGCTGTAGAGGAGGGAGGCAGGTTTTGTTGATGGGAACGTACATTATCCTGTCACAGCGAAAGGGAAGTGTCACCTTCTACAGGAAGCGCTAGATAGAGAACAAAACAGGATCTTCTTGTTTCAGTACTTTTAACAGGGGGTGGGTGGCTGAGCGGTATACAGAAAGATGGAGAAAGCAGTCAGGAGTTGTGCTGTGTCAGCAGTTTGTTGGCGACCCCCTGTGAACCTATAAAGGCAGCGTGATGCTTACAGGGGAGTTAAAGTCGCCCCAAATAGAGACACATATAAAGACAGGGTTAGATATAGAGACGTGTATCGTCATTGAGCTGTGCCTCAGCCATTTAACATCAGCCGGGAGCTAATGAACAAATTAACTGTAACCTTCTGAAATAGAAGTGACTCGGCAACTGTGGGTGGATGTGAAAAGTTTTTTGATGGAGCACTTTGATTTGTAAAACTGTGGAGCAAAGCAGGCCAACATACAAAACATTCATTTGGATGGCTAGATTCGGGATGTGAGAAAAAAAGTGGATGCCAAAGCAGCTAGAGGTTATCAAAGTTATGAAATCTTTCAGAAAAATCTCTGCTGTGCCATCCCAGCTTCTGTGACAGTGGCTGATGGTCCACTTTCCTTAGCATTATTAAAAAAAAAGTATATATAGCTCAGCAGATCTGTTGAGGGCCCATGTCTGAAATGTCATGCCTTTTATTTTTAATCTGCGTACCAAAAATACAAAAAGAGCCAAGTTGTGGAAGACATGCAACAAGATCTCTTTTATTCTTAGTGTCCTGGAAAGTATCCCTTTGTCAATTTGTTTTCCTTGTATTTATCGTTTTGTCCCCTGCTAGCTTGCGCTGCTTCATTCAGCTGTCATCTGATTTTTTTTGCGCCAAAAGGTCAGCGGTAAAAAAAACAAGCGTTGAAATAATTTGAACTTTGAGCACAGCGATCGACGTCAACTTCAAGCAGTGCGCAACACCGAGGGTAACGCTTCCGCCTAGTCGGGCAGCATCCACTCTCTCTATAGAAACACAACGGCAACGTCAGTGAAGAGCCCTTTTACCGCCTATCATGGGATTTCAGCTCAACATCAATTAATTTACAAATGACTTTGAGCACTTTTTTCCAGGGATCTTTTTCTTACCCCTGTCACACCTCCTTCGCTTCTCGTCCTGCAGGTGGTGCTCGATGTGGGCTGTGGGACTGGCATACTGTCCATGTTCGCTGCCAGAGCAGGAGCCAAGAAGGTCATAGCAGTCGACCAATCAGAAATCATCTATCAGGCCATGGACATAGTCAGGTAAGACCCACTTTAAAAATAAATAATAACTATTTGTATTTATTTATGTTTGCCTCCACCCAGATACACTTAAAGTTGATTGAATTACATCAATGTTTCTCACAGCAATGAAAAAATAAACGATTTTCTCCAGTCAGCAATTAACATGCTAGCAGATTAGCTCACTTAGCGGTATTGCTAGCTCAACCAGTGCCTTGCATGTCATAGAGGTCCTTCAAGAGTTGAGAGCGGACGGCTTGTTCCCCCTGTTTGCAGCGGAGGATTGTGGGACTAAAGGTCTGTGTGACCTCCAGCCACCTTTTATTTGTTGCAGCTGGTTGACTTCAATAGAGCTGCTGTCAGTCGCGTGGCCATAACGCACATTATTTACACCTGCGGTCTGACTCATTCACCCCTCGCCTTTTCTCCCCTGCAGTATACACACACATTACATTGCATTGCATTTAGCTGACACTTTTATCCAAAGCGACTTACAATAAGTGCATTCGACCAAGAAGATACAAACTTAACACACACACACACACACACACACACACACACACACACACACACACACACACACACACACACACCAACATGTAGATGACCCCCTGTTGGTTCCATTTTAATAAAGTTCTCAGTCCAATTTCAGGTGCTGCGTTTTCTTCCAGTTTTCCAGCAGCTGGCTATCCACAATGGAGTCATTTACCTCCACAGAGCATGTCCCTACGTCTACCTGCAGCCACTTCCTCCATCACACCCCTACCTCTAAAATGCATTTTTGAGTTAGGGGCCATTATGACTGCTATTATTACCGTTATGTAAGAGAGTGTCGTATAAGCAAAACAACGGGGTTTGCTGAAGGAAAAGGACGTTTTAATTTTACAGACCACTGACTCGCTGTGGGAGTGTGCGTTGGCATGCAGGCTGCGTTGCAGGTTCGCCAGCGTTGAAGATTCAGCTAAAGAAAGATGTGTAAACCCCCCCCCACTCCTACACACTCACACGTACATACTTAAAACACACAGACTCTTGCCCTTGGCTCTTTAAATCTACTTTTCTGCTCGGGTCGTGGTTTTAAAGCTCTTGTTTCTGTGTGTGTGTGGATGGCCTCTGTGTGCCCACCCCTTCATCTAGATGTTAATATCAGGATTGTAATTAAAGTGGCTCCTGTTGGTTGGGCAGGAGCATCCATCTCCTGTCTCTACTCCGTCGCCGAAGTTTAAATGAAAAGCTAGATGTGACTTCCTTCCTTCACAGTCACTTCCTTAATGGATAATGTCTAAATAGCTTTTTTAAATGGCTAGAATTGATGGATTATCCAATAGAATGCTTTGAATTGTGAGAATAAAGTGGACACAAATTAGACAACATTTTATGTGGATGAATGGAATTCAACTTTTGATGGTTATATGTACTAAAGATGATCAGTTTGTTTATCAAAGAGGCCCTATTGTGCTTTTTGAGGCTTTCCCTTTCATGTAGTGTGTTACATAGGTTTTTGTGCATGTAAATGGTCTGCAAAGGCTAAAATCCCAGAGTACCTTCAGAGGGAGTTTCTCAGTTCCTGTTTAGGAAATGCGACAAAACTAAGAAGTTAAATATTCAAAACTATAAAATATTATTTTCTCCCATATAGGCCTAATGTATATCTTGTAAAATAAATGTTGGCAAATATACGACTTATCCAAAATCTTTACGATATTTTCAATTTGCTATCTTTTAAACAGCAGCACAAATGTCTGAATGATGATGAAAATGCAAACCTGTTTAAAAAGGACAGATTCAACATCAAATTGTAGCAATTATTCGCAGACACTGGTTTCCTATGATGAAATGTGTACACACACACACACACACACACACACACACACACACACACACACACACACACACACACACACACACACACACACACACACACACACACACACTCTCAAAGCCACACAGATACTGACTCTCTCCCCAGAGTCCTGACATTGTCCTCTAAATTACCCCAATAATGAGATTACAGTGTTTCCCTCTTGTGAAAGGTGTAGGAGGTGCGGGGCTGTGGGTAAGGGGGGCGGGGGGGCGCTGGGTCCTGGGAGGAGGTGATAGCAGCGGTAGCAGAGAGGGGAGAGACAGTTCAAGATAAGGATCGCTGCCACAGAAATGCACTCTGGGCCGCTGTGAGTAATTGTTCTGTCCTCGGTAACATTAGCTGTCATGATAATGGAATATTCACAGAGATTGATACCCGGACTGGCCGCTCTGAAAGGAAGGATCATTTAAACGGCGGCACTGATCTTACTGTCCCTACCTGAGCCTGACACCCCTGCAGGCCCACAATTACAGTTTCTACCCTACACGGCTCCGAATATAAGAGGAACATAATGTACACGTTTAAAAAGTTGGCCAAAAATGTTTGGAACCACATTGCTGCACAGTATGCATATATGTATACATCCTCCATTACGTTAAGTTTACTTTCAGTTTATGTGACTGAAATGTTCGTGCCAGGTAGCTGCTCTATCTTCAGTGGCTTAAAGCAAGATTAGTGAGGCTGAAATCTGCACCCATCACCATTTTTTTAATTAAGATGAAATGGTGATGCGTGCAGATTTCAGTTGGTAATTAACATGGTTCAAGTGACTTGTATGACTGTGTAATGTATAAATGGTTTGCTCTCGTGATGATCATCCCCTAACTGCAGGTCCTTTGAGCATTAGTGAGTGTTTTAGCATCTTTAAGCTTCTTGTCTTGGCTTCACGACACACAAGATTACTGTTTTTGTCCTTTCCTGCTTGCAAAATATACAGCTGTTGATAAACTAATAAAACCGCTGTACACTACTTGTACACCACAGCATAGTAGATCATTTAGCTGCTTAACAATCATGAATTTCCTTCAGAAGTGAGCAGTGACTATGAATGTCAGCAAAAGTCCAAATGAAGGCCAATGTTTCTTGAATAATAATAAAAAAAATTAAAAAATGATACATAATGTAGTCGCTATTGGGGCGTTGGATGTTGTGCATCACAGCAAAACTACAAGGCTTACTTGAACCATCAGCTATTAAACGTAAGGCAATGTTCCTCTTAGTCCTCTGACACTGAGCTCTGCATGTTTCCCACAGGTCCAACCAGCTGGAGGACAAGATCACTCTGATCAAAGGGCGCATAGAAGACATCAAGCTGCCGGTGGAGAAGGTGGACATCATCATCTCAGAATGGATGGTCAGTACATTATTATCACAAATACTTTACCAGTTTAGTAATATAAAACCTCAAAGTCTTGCAAGCCTCGTAACATCAACAAATGAAAAAAGTTATTCAAGATCGATTACCACTCAAACATATGATCATTCACATTGATAGCTGAGGATGTGAATCAGTAAATGCTCCTGTTAGTTTTCCAAAAAGTTGAGGCAAATAAAATCAGTTCCGTCAGACGTCATCAACTTCTAATCTGTTGTTTTGAAAAAAGATGATCGAATATATTGAATTTCTTATACTTGTGCGTGAGGGTTCAACCTCCTCCAATTATGTTTTTGTTTCCGAGACCTCTCATATTCGCTCGGTTTAAACACATTTCTGGTATATTATCTTGTAGTTTATTGAGTAGGAATAAAGATAAAGTAACACAGTTGGATAAATGACTGTTTCGTAAGACAGGGCGTGTATGAAAGGTGTGTCAATTCATTTGTGGTGGTAAGTAGGTAATGGTGACAAATGGCTAAAGTCTGGACATCATTAATGTCCGATTCATCAAAATCCACTGAAGATATTTGACTTTTCATAGCAGGAGCAGCACAGGTGTAAGTAATAACCTTAATGAGGGCTCTGTTTTTCAGATATTTATTCAGCCATAGCAGCCAAACCAGTGTGTAAAACTAGAGGCTGGCAATGAATACCAAAATGTATCGATGTTATATGTAAGTTAATTACACTTTTAGAAGTAAATCTTCAAAGTCAGTTTAGTGGGTTTCTACAAGATAAAGCTTGATAAAGACAAAACGCTGCCAACATATTTACAGTTATAACTACTATTTTGGTCTATTCTGAAACTAAAACGTTTGCATACGCATGTGGTTTGAAAAACCACCAATCTATGAAAAGCCATCTTTCCAATAGTCCTTGAACTCCTCGACCACAGACATGAACTTACCCTCATAGCACTTGCTTAGCTTAATCTCAGGTTTGTCCTGTAGCCACTGATGAGTGGGCAGAATCCAAGGTGCCAGCAGATGTGATGCATGCTTTAAATAGGCTTAAACAGGGCTAAATTCGAACATGAGCTCCTCTGAAAACCTAACCAGGAAGAGCAGTCTTCCTTCCCGTTGATGCCCATTTATCAGGGAGATTCTCTGTGGCGATACAGACGGCCAAAGTTGAACGCTCCGCTGAAGTCATCCCTAATTCATGAGCATCCCGTGTCTGTCCCCCCTCACCTCCCCCATCCATCGTGAAACCCCAGGGTCACGAGCGGGGGTCGCCAGCCAGAGCCTTCCCATCCTCTCACCAGGGAAATTGAAATTGGGTGCTTGACATGCCGTTGGAACGGTGAAGGATAGGGGGCGTAATCTCTGATGACACCAGCTCGCACAGTGCTAATAAATCTAAGAATCCTCCAGTCACTTCTCATCATGGCGGCAATGGCAGACATTTCTCAGAGTGACCAGGACTTCAAAAGCTGCCCTCCAATCTGCCGGTATAAAATGGAAAAATGACAGTTGTCAAAAGAATAGACTTTCTGGCCAGGGTAAATGGATTTTGACTGTATTAAACTTGAATGGTTTCGTTTACAGCCATGTAGTGTCTCATTACTACAGGGATATCCGGAAGTTCGCTTGTTCCAGTGTGTAATTCTTCCATTTCTTTTTGCCTCAGAAGATGGCTTGTTCTTCAGAATGTCAATTTCATCACTTTTCCTATCACAAGTTTCTGCATTGAATAGAATTTTTTATTTTTTTATAATAATTCCAAAAATATTTTATTAAATGTTAATTCTTTACAAATAGAAATATTAAGAAATGGGATTTACCGTGTGCGGGTAGAAGATTGATCATCCACTGAATCTAAATAAGCGTTAATTACAAAATATAATTTAAATGTTTTTACAAAAATATTATTCGACTTATTTGGCTTCTCTGTGATACAGTAGACACACCAGTTGCTCTTCTGTTTTCTTTTCATAACTGCCCAAAGAGTGTTTGCTGACCCCAAATTTCAAGGACCTAATTAAACTACTGCTAAATTAATCTGAACTGAAATCGTAAGGATTATAACTTTAAAATCACTTATCATTTATGTCCCAGTTCGTCACTGCATTATACCCAACCATTCTGTTTGAACAACAGTTTTTATGTGGAATAATGGTACCTCAACATGCTGTGACTTTGATCATGGGTTAATGCCTCTAATGTTCCCCAGAATGGCCAAATTGGGTCAAAGCAATGGCAGGGATGCACAAGAGGGAATTCTGTAACTAAGAATAGATAAGCATCCAGCACTTCTGAACTCACAGTCTTTGTACCTTCATCTACTTTGTAGGGGTATAGGATTGACAAAATAAATGGAAAGGAGAAAGGGAAAAAACTTGGAAAACATGATCTGATAACCAAGAACATTACACTGGTTTGGCTAGAAGGTATATTAGAACAGTCTGTTTAGTTTATGGTGTTATTCATCTGAAATATGTAGAAAAAAAAGGTCTACAAACGTCAAATTAAAAGGTCTACAAATCCATGCTCTGTATATCATGAGAGCCATGGGCTAACATAAATAAAATAATAACTACTACATAAATTAATCTATGATCACATGTGTTTGATTAAAAATGTTGCCCTCTGGCCAGGAAAGTAGTCTATTTTGAGTGGAAGGCGATCAGTGAAAATGGGGATATACATTTTTTTATTAATTCCGAACAAAAGCAAGTACACAATGTGTCTTTTGTGAAGCGAAATGAAGGTGTTATCCCTGGATTGGTGGAATATACAGAGGAAATGGATAGATGAAAACTGACACCAAAAATGACACCTAATAAATTAATAAAAGCTTGGGGTTGGAAAAGCAAGAGCGGAGTACTACTTTAACTCTCCATATATCCGAAAATGGTTGCTTTATATAGATAACCCTGGAAGTGTTTATGTTGATACAACCATGTTGCTTATCTGAAAATTAAGGACGTGAAGGAAAAAAAATAAATGAAGGATTCTAGTACAGGAGTCCAGTTGTCAGAGTTGTTAGAGCGAGCTGACAGACAGTGGTTACAGGGCTAATAGACAGAGATGGGTGATGAATGTGTTGTATCTGTGGTGGTGGAGGAGAAGGGGGCAAATGAGTGTCTGTCTGCTGTGGCAGTGTTTGAGAGACGGCACCACTGTCATTTCATAACTCAAGACATTGATCGGTTCTTTTTCTCAGCACACTGAAAAAATAAACAGTCCAGAGCAGATAAGAGAGTGGGAGAGAGGGAGGAGAGCCGAGTACCCCAAAGGCTAAATAAAGATTGTCACTCCAGGATCAATCACCAGTGGTGGGCCTGCTAGCTTGATGGTGTTTAATGGCATTGACACCCAAATACGGACATGAGAGTAGATTAGGCTTTAACAAACTTTAGTTACATAATACCAGAGTCAGCATCAACAACTAAAGGAGTTGTTAATGGAAAATCACATGTTAGTTACAAAACGCAACGAGACTATAACATCCTTTGCATTCAATGGAAAAGTCCAGTCAGTAAACATTTGCATTTCAGTCATTTTTTGGAAGTAAATGTAGATATCTGATATACTGTACACCTTGACTTGTAGCAAGAGATGCATTGGCTGTTTTTTGTATGCAAGTCTGCGCACTTGCAAAATCTTGAAGAGCGTTATTATGTGTTGATTTATGGTAACCAATCGGCATACATCTGTCCTTCTTCCCATAGCTTTGCTTTTGTTGACTCTCTAGATTGGCACATTGGCACAGAAATCACAACATTTTTAAATGGATCCCCTAGATTTACTGTCTTCAAATGAGGTTAATATATCTTTCATAGGAAGAAATATGAATAGCACACTATACAAAACTATTTAGTTATCTATGCATCACACATAAGAAGCCTTATATTGATTTGCCACCTTTTACAAGTCCTCCCAAATTGTTATTTTTTCCAAATCACGAAAGTTGGGCTGAAGCAATCCTGGAAACATTTATTTTGTAATATTATATTTTGGCCCACCATCATCTTTATTAAAGAGAAAGATTTGAAAAGGGGGAGACAGAAGGCTTGACAAGCGTATGTGGTCCCCAGGTTGCAATCCATTGGCCATCTGTTCATTGTAGACTGGTTGTGACATGACAATCTCGTCTGAAAAGTGTTTGAGTTTTAATGCCGCTGGATGGTTGAGGCAAAGCCTGTGTCTGTGCATGTGGAACGTTTGTCGTTTGCAGCTACTGTTCTGTGCGTATCTCTTGCTGCATTTAATGTGAATGAATTAGCGTAAAACTTTAAGAAACAATCAATTTAGCTTTTACCACATGCCAAAAATGAAACTGTGTAATGGCTGATTATTTCGGTGGGACCAAACCATGTGTTACCAATGGCAATGTCAGGAGTCCTGTCCCTATACAGATTAAAAAGAAATGGCCTGGATCTTGACTTGAGTATTTGGTCTAAGTATGAAATTGCCTTCCCTACATTAAACACAAACTGAAGATACCAAAAACCATTGATAGAAGTGTTGATTTTTACTTGGAGCAAAAACTGTATTTTCTTTACTGTGGACGCTGAACCTGCATCATATATAGTCTTTTTGAAAACAGTTTTTGTACAGGGGGATGGCTAGTGTCCCTGAGCATATTTAGGTATGTGGTAGCTCTCCTTGGAGAAACTCTCCCAGAATGTCAAATTGGTCCTCAGTGTTTTCATTACATTTTAGAGGAACCCTGAACAAGAAAAAGTGTCAAGTGGCCATGTTCAACTTCTCTGCTGTGGAGGGTTTCTTTGTGCCCACACCTCTGATGTTTCACCTTGAGAGAAACATAGTTGGACTACAAAAAAGTATCAACAAACAACAAGTCTCCCTGGCACACACAAAGTCCGACTCATTGTGTGCGGTCGAGGTGTGAAGTCAAATGAATGTCAGCCCCTTCTCTTTAGCCTTATTATCAGTTCTGGGAGACTCACCTGCCCAAGCAGAGGGCGGTAGTCATCCGTCATCCTGTCCCTCAGTCTGACTAGCTGTCAGTCTCACACACACAAAAAAGCAAACACCCACACACATTTGGAGACGTAGCCGTTTCCAGCCAGATGCCCTATGTAACAAAAGCTCTGATGCATGTCATCCATCCCATTCGTTTTTTAAATAGGACTTTAAAAGCACAAGATTATCATGACACACAAATCCAAGAGAATAGAAAGCATTATTACAATTTCCAAAGGGGCCCTTAATTGAAAGAAAAACACATGAGAAATGAAAACAAACAACTACACCATAAACCTTCCTACCCCCATGCAACTCTTTGCCTATGGTTCAAGCTCCCACCCTTTTTAAGTGAACTATAATCAAATTTTATAATAAAATAATCATTTTCCGGTTATTGAAACAGATCAACAATGTTGCAAATTAGAGAAAATGCAAAAGACACTTTGGGTAAATAAACACAAGTTCAAGCACAGAGTCCTTGCTAGACCTGGTGTAGCTAAAATCCTGATGTTTACCTCTTATGTATTACGTTTTTCAGATTTAGTCATTCATCCTCTAAGATAACATGGGTTTATATTTTCATGAATGTGTCGATCCCAAACAAGTCTAGCGAGAGACATTTGTGTTTTCTGTTAGTACACACCCCCCTCTGTTTTTATGCAACTCTATTTTTCCCCCTTTGCGCCTAGTCAAGCATAGTCATAAGGGCATATAGGCAGCCATTTACAACAAGCAGGGTGGTATATAAAGACCCGCAATTCAATACAATATTATCTAATGTATGTATTGAAACTCTCTGGTTTGAATAACGCTGCTACATTCAGAACCTGACGACCTGAAATATCCCTCAAACTGACACTCAAAACCCATAATCCCGTACCGCTCAGTTGACATTGTATTTGTGGCAAGAAATGGCCTCCATGTTCCCTTAAAATGATGAATTTTAATAACGGATTGTAAATGCTTCAGCAAGTACAAAGTGCAGTACAAGTATATTAGGATTTTTATAGTGTCAATTCAAAGCTATAACTTTTTATATCGCAAAGGCACTCAAAGGCAAACGTTGTTCTTTTTTTCTGCTGCTGACTGACTTTGATCTTCAAACCAAATAAGTTATATTAAGGTTAATTTCACAAAATCCAAACAGTAAATCCAATCCATTGGGAAATTGTGTTTTAAATGAAATATCAGATTATCTTGACATCTACTGCTGACATGTTGTTCTTGTCATTACAGCCACTAACCGTTTGTATTTCAGAAGACGTTGTGCCATCTTCATTCATTTATTTAGTCATTGGTATTTCAATAAAAATACATTCTTGAACAGAAAACAGTCAAAGATTTCTGAAAAGTTAACCTTAAATAACTTCAAAGTATTTCACTCTCTCTTTGAAAGTTTCCAATCTTCACCTCAGATACACAACTGAATAATTTTTGCAGCAAATGTGTGTCTTACAATATACAATTTGGGTAAGCAAAAATGTGTTTGTGTAAAATACAATTAAATATATAGATTTCATGTACAGCCTAGTGTAAATATGCTACTTTCCTAAACATTGTATTGTACATTGTATACAATAAATACATTTCGATACTTAATTTAAATCTTCTATGGCCCATGAAAATGATCGTTCCATCTTCTAAAATCACATAATGTTCTTATCTTTTTTCTCAGATGAGCCCCTGCTTCTAATAACCTTGTAGCTATACTGCAAATTACTTTGCTACTACACTATCTTTCCCGTCTATCTCCCATTTGCATGCCTTTTAAATGGAAATTACGCTTATATTGGAACCTACACAACGTACTCTCGCCAAGCGTTAACGCTCCAAAATCTATTACTGATGTATGTGACATGTTTATGCTAATATGGTGTCACCTGACCAGAGAATAGTATAGGAAAGGCTTGTTGATGTAGAGCTGCTGCCATCGGTATGCAGTGAAGCATGGCAGTACTCCCAGAAACACACACGTTCATGCATGCACACCATCACCTTTATTTTGCCTGGGCCCTGCTGGGACTGGAAGTGATGATGATCCGCAATAATTGAGAAAGACGCATGTTTAATGCAGTAGAAGGGCGGAGGAAAGTGTAAACCGCTGATGCAGATTTTGTACCAAAATGCTTCTTGGTACCCATAATTGACAGTCACTCAGTGTCCCATTGGTTGATGGATACGAACATCTGCAAATCGTAGCACACCAATGCTTTTTCACTAAGACAGGGAAAAACTGAATTGCATTTGTGTAAAGTTAAGGGGAAGGGACATCTCTTTAGAAAGCTAGATTTCTAGACATAAGAAACACAGCTGTAAAACTGTTTTGCAGTTTTATCTTTTTGTGTGTTTGTGTATATGTAGATGTGTGTAGTAGCCCACTCTTGAATGTGTTTTATATGCTAATTTTGTTAATGTGCATAAGCTGCTCCAGCCCATTCTCATTAGGTTTTCATTAGTCTCTTTTATGGAAATGCACAGTGACTATACTGCAGAGCATGGCCCGCACCAGCCAGTACTGCGAAGCGAAGCTGGTTTCTCAAACTAACACTTCGGCCCGTCTTTGTCACTGAGCCCGTAGGCAGACATATTGATTGGGGGAAATGGTATCAAAGACATCAGTCTGGTGTTTAGATTTAATCCTGTTTTCCCAACACAAAATAAATTAAGATAAAGTGAAGGGAGATAAAAGAGAAAGTTAGGCAGCTGAAGTCTCTTTCTTTTTGATGAAGTTTTCACCTGAAAGTTTGCAAGAACGTGGATCCATCACCTTTGATTTGCTGCTATTGACCAACCCACATGTTGAAAGCAGATACGTAAAGATGCTTTTTGTGTTAAAGAGAGGTACAATGACATAGGCCCTAACCCTTTAAGGAGCAGCGTGTAATTATTAGTTGCACCTAGCTATGAAGCAAAACAGAGACACTTATGACCTGTTTAGTCAAGAAAATAAGCTAGAAGCAAGAGGAAAATGCTAGCGTAGCTCGCCTTCCAACAAATACAAAAATGTTATACATGTTTTATGTGTGTATTTTAAATACATACTCATATGGAATATCATGGTAACAACAGTTGGGTCCAGTGACCCTACAAAGCATATCACAAGATCTTTACTCGACCTTAGTTTTTACTCTAAACAACCTGACTTTTTTTATATTAGTGTTTGGCGTTTTTTTCTCTTTGACATAGGCTAGTTAGTTTTCTACTTTACTTGCTAAGCTAAGCTCAAAATGTTGCTATCATTGTTTTGAACACAATAAATTGGAGCTGCAACAATAAGTCAATCAACAGAGAAATAGTTGCCAACTATTTTAATAATGGATTTCTTTTCCGACCGAAAATATTTGGGTTTTGGACAAAAAAAACAAGACATTTGAGACATCAGCTTGGAATTTGAGAGAGCGAAGTGGACATTATTCCCTTTTTGTTGACCAAACCTTTGATATAGTGAAATAGTTTGCATATTAAGTAATCTTACATTTTAGCCAATATTTTCAATCACTTTTAGGCTTTGAAACATTCTACAGAGTTGCTGAAATTTCACAGGTCGGACTGATTAATTGAGATGGTATGACTCATCGTTGCACTGACCCGGGGCCTTTTGCTGAATATATAGAAATTGTAAGAATATATATTAAAACTTGGAACTTTTAATTAAAACACTGAGACACAGTTTGATGAAACTGGAAGGATTTTACATTTGCACGCTGTGTTCCCGTAATTAATACATCAGCACTGACTGGCCTGAAGGATACCTGTGCATCATTAAAAGTCTCCCTTTTCAATACCTTTACTTGTTATATTGTACAGTAGGTGTGACAGGCTCACTGCTCATTTGTCATTTACAAGTTGAAGTATTCGGGCAAGATCTATTCAGACTCAGACAAAGTGCTTTTGCTGTATTTCCTCCTCACATCCAATTCTAGTGGTACAGAAGTAGGTATATGTTTCTGTGTTTTTGGTAATTAACATTGCAGATGTATAAATTAGGAGGAATGTGGTTCATGCAGCTGGGAGGACATAAAAGGCAGCAGAGGGGGGGCAGTAATCCTGGAGCATTGCTGACGTAATAAAAGTAAGGTGGGACTCTGCTTTCGGGCATCTCTCCCTCTCATATCCTCTTCCTGTCAAGAGAAGCAGCGTCCCGTGAAATTGGGATCTAAATTACGAGGCTGGTGTTCTCTTTGCAGGGGTTTTAAAAAACGACCCGCTCGGCTGCTAAGGACATCGACCACACCAGTCAGCAGCAGACGATTCGCGGACCTGACTTTGGTTCGAGACCAGTCCACTGTCGCTAAACCAAAAGAACGTTTCCCTTTATCGTCCCGCAGAGGATGAGTCGGTTCTATCAGCTTCATCGCTGTCATTATCAGCTCAGGCCCGTTACAGAGATGGTGACGATTTCGGAATTTGGTTATAAATCAGAGCTGTTCCCCGGTTGTCTGACGCTTGCTCGCAACTCCTTTCTCTAATGAAAGGTTGTCTTTATTTGAATAATAAGCCTCTTATCTCACCAAATTACTATTCTGCTGGCAACTGCGTCTTCGCTATATCACTTGTCTTGCTTTTCCTCTCTCCTCTACTTTCTCTTCATCATACACAGCCCCATCCTCCACACACACATGCCCTGATTCAGTCTTTATCTCGTGTCCTGGCCCTCACCTTCCTTGTCCTTGGCCCCCGGTCGACAAGAAAGTAGAGATATTGAAATCTTCAACATAACTCATTTTCTTTCCTCATATTTGACCTGTTGATGCTGCAAATGTCATCTTTGTGTTGCTGCTTACATCTTGCTTTGATGTTTCAGTCACTCTAACATAATTGCCATTTCCCAAATATTAAACTACTAGAAATTAATTTACACTACAGTAGCAATAGTAAAACACATTAGTATTGTACAGTTTTGTATCACACTTGTAAAATTGTTCCGCTATGGCCAAACCAGTTAATAATAATGATATAGCCTAAAGCAAATGTAAAACTATGTAAATGTATGTCCTATTATTTGGATGATATCCAACATCCATTGTATCATAATAATAAAAAAAGGTTCAGACAACTTTCTGGATTGACTTTAATATGCTATAATTGGCGTAGTAAAGCATTTTTCCAGGGCAGTTGGGAATTTATAACAACGTTATCGCTACCCCACTCCAAATAAATTGGTTTAGATAATCTGGCTCATCTTTTGTCTTTTATGGTCTTCTATGATTATCTTCAAACTATTTATATATTTTAAAAAAAAGATGCTGCCCTGTACCAAGATATTTGATGGTTATCTTTTCTTATTCGATAGAACCAAAGTTCTTGTAATAATAAATACCTCTTTAAACACCACCTCAAGTAGCAGAATGATAGAAATTGTCAGGTCATGTGTAAACTGATGATTAAGCACCAATGTGATTTATTCCTGAATGAATGGCAGTATCAGATAGTCCATTAAAACTGATCCAGAAATCCATATAAAGGCATGGAAGGATTCAAAGATCTACAGTGAACAGGAGAACAAATTTATCATTGCCTGAAAATTGAAAAAAGTCGTATTTTGCTTGTGCTCTTGATTTCATCGTAAAACACACATCTGAAAGCATAGAAAGGTGTTTTTGTTCCTAAAGCCAGTCAGTGTTGTCAAAGCTTTTACAGGACTATATGGGTCATAAGTTACAGTATAAATGCACACGTACTGTAGTGATTTTGCTCCACCTCCTTGTCCCAGATGGAGATATCCCATATGTCTGAACCCGCCCGATTTTTGTGCACATAAATACCATATTCAAGGGGCTGGCGGTGCACCATAGCCAATTGGTACTGTAGATCTGCTGCTTGGATTGGGGAGGAGGTTAAAAAGGCCATTTGTCAGCAGTTCCTGCCACTCAAGCCGAAGCCAACAAGATGTGGACAAAACTCAATTTCCCCATTAATGGAATAATACCACGGTTAATGTGCCATCTACTGGAGCAGAACAGAAGGTCAACCCAGGGTCAAATCTGTGGATGTTTGGTGTGAGACCACGTGGGCGCACTACTCGATTCACAGTCACGGCTAATTCAGATTTCCACTTTAGTGATCTTGCATTCAAAAATAATTAAATTGTCCAGCGGTTCTGTAGTTTTGTCATTATTTTATTTATTTATTATCAAAGAAAAAAGATAATGCTATATGGACAGCTGCTTTTGCCCGTTTGTCAGTTGGGGCTGTACCTGAATATTCGGTCGTTGGCCCACTATTCGGTTTTCAATTTCGTTATTCGGATATTCATTTTTTTTCGTTTTTTTTGAATAAATTTAATTGATTGAAATCTCCAATATCAACGTAAGAGCTTGTGCCTCTTCGGGGGGGTGCTAACACTTAACCATAAACTTTATTGTTTACTTTCTCTGTCTTTATATGTAGATATTACTTTTCTCCGTTAATCTCCGCTCCTTTTGTCCGGCACGTTTATTCCATAGCAACAACAACTTCCTGTCAACAGCGCTAACTCTCCTTCAAAATAAAAGCATGTCCATACAAAATAGGAAGCCAAGCCAAATTACACTTAAGACATATACAACTGCAACGAAAGTAACAAACACAATATCCTTTTCAATTTCAAAGAACATAAATTGGGTTATATACATTAACAAATAACTATAAAATAACAATACTGTAGAATAATAAAATGAATCGCCTTGAAGCGAAGTCCATAGGGACTTGGCTTGGCAACTGCAAGGTCACCAGTTCAAGTCCCGGCAAGACCAAGTGCTACCGAGGTGTCCCTGAGCATGGCACCGTTCCCTACACTGCTCCCCGGGCGCCGTTCATAATGGCAGTCCACTGCTCCTAATACTAGGATGGGTCAAATGCAGAGAAACCATTTCATTACATAGTACCTGTACTGTGTGATGACAATAAAAGTGCAAAAAAAATAAATAAGAATATCCGGAGCCCGAAAAATGGTATTCGGGACAGCCCTATTGTCAGTACACATGTTCCAGAAGATACCTTGGTGATAATGCTTATTTTCCTCTCTTTGCAGGGTTACTTTTTGCTGTTTGAGTCCATGTTGGATTCTGTGCTGTACGCCAGAGACGCCTACCTTGCTGATGATGGCTCAGGTAGGTCACATCTTCTCAAGATAAAAAAAAAAGGTAACATAAAAGTTTGCCACTGTAGAGTTGGACATTTCTCTTTTTTTCTTCAGGCATTGTCTTTTAATTACTCTATACTTAAGTCTA
Organism: Dissostichus eleginoides; assembly: GCA_031216635.1. Taxonomy (NCBI): domain Eukaryota; kingdom Metazoa; phylum Chordata; class Actinopteri; order Perciformes; family Nototheniidae; genus Dissostichus; species Dissostichus eleginoides. The sequence goes on from CM062264.1 coordinate 14,378,634, forward strand.
TGAATTAGTGCTCAATAAGTCATGAAATTAGTGATGAAACACGGTTTTCCAGTCAGTTTCTACACATTTTTTTAAATCGACCAAAGTGGCCAGGGAAGTAGGAAGATTGCTTTACCTAGGTTACACTAAAGTGCCACAGACAGACAAACCCAACTTCAATCGTTTTGGGGGCGGGAATATTATTTGTGCAGTAGATCAGACTATCCTGGGTGTGCATCTACACCCACCTGGCTGAACTAAATCAAAGAGCACCATGAAGACATAACATAATGTGAACCAACAACATTGTAACCAATAAAGAATAATATTTCGCATGGCTCGCAATTGCTGAATTGAAATGGAGAAGGTACTATACTGTCTCTGCCAAACCCCCGACATGTTGTAAAAGAGTAAACTAAGATTAACAGCAACATTTCCACTAAAGTAACTGCTTTTGTTTCAATTAGCGGCTGATAAAGAATTAACGTCAGACCTGACACTTTAAGTACCTCCTGAACTCTATTTCAATGAGTTTCCCTCTCCTTGCCACTATGTTACAAGCGAAACTGGCACAACCAAATGGAGCACAACCCTTGAAAGTATATGCTTCTTATGCTAGCCCACTATGGTTTTTGGGAGTGACACGCTGGATATATTGTGTGTTAATTTGTTCACGTAAGTACAAGCAGCATATATAAAAATACTTCTCTTCCAAATATACAAACCAGTTGATACAATCACTACACATAAGCAAGAAACCTATACAGAATGGAAGATTTTACTATAAAACTTCAGCTTCAGTTGCAGGATTCAGGTGTTTAGTCAGAGAAATACTCTCTGAGGAGGTGGGGACATATACAGCTGAGGGGGAGGCTCAACATCTCACCTCAGCACACAGCTGTTTTCAAAGACAACATGTCTCACGTATGGCTGGACTGAAGAATGTGTGCTTGCACTTTTGCCTCAATAGCAGCTCGGCATAAGCACAGTGATGTTGCTTTGATCCTCATATGCTTCTTGGAATTCTATTGTGAACCTGTTTACATTTTTGGATGTACAGTCACAATTATTTTTAAATAACTTGAATTTAAACATTCAAGATTCAAAGATTTTATTTTCATATGCACGAAAGCTACAGTGTTTGAAAACATAACCTTGAGGGTGTAGATGAAAACACAAAACCAAGACGGATGCAAAATGTAAAAGATGGTTATTTCTTACAAGTATAACTATTTGGACAACAGTTTGACACGTACAGTATGCAAATACTTTTTGTCATTAGGGATTTGCCTTTGTCTCCTGGGTCATCCCATTCCTGCCACTGACCAGATTTAATGGCTTGTGCCGAATGTGACCCAACTACGGAACGGTTCCACCACAATGCCTTTAGTGGCTCCTTGGAACACCAGGGATAGGTCAAGCATACACACACACACACACACACACACACACACACACACACACACACACACACACGCACACACGCACACACTCGCACACTCGCACACACACACACATGCTCACACGCACAGATTGACAGCCAGAATGACCCCACATATAGACAGATCTGTTTGCGAGGGAGTTTGGACATGCGAACCAGAGTCAGGCAGAAAGTGATGGGTCAGAGGACACCATATGGTTCGTCATAAGCCTTTAACCCTGATGCTCCCAGAACAGGCTGATCCCTGTGTATCCTGTGTATTTTGTGTCACTAAAAACCAGGAAAATGTGTCTAGCAGAACCATCTACTTCCGCCAAGAGCTTTGATATGGGAACATTAAGTCAAAAAGGGAACACTTTGTTAAGCTTATCAGCATTTCCCATGCCTAATTCAGCATGTATGGTGCTAAGCATAAAAAACGAGTGGATGCTGCTCCATGTTGTTGTTTTTGTTGTTCAAGTAAACATTGCCAAGGCAGTATTTATGTGCCAATCTGCAGAGCTAATATTCCTGGATATCATCACATGCAGACTGCACCTTAATGCATTACTCCAAACAATTTGATATCTTTTAAATGATTAAATGATACTCTTTTTACAATAATTGTGTCACATTAGATTTATTAACCTCCATCCATTAGCTTTTTTTTCAGATTTTTGAGTGTGTGTGCACATGGCCCTGAAGCAGTGCCGCTGTATGTGTGTTTAAGCTACATTAGAAGAGAGGTACAGCGGCTCGCTCATTCTCCCCACTACATTAACCTCCCCTTCATCCTTAAATGTGTCCCTGCCTGCCTGGCACAGCACAGCGTCCAGGGAAAAGGGATCTGTTTTGTCCCGTGCCCCCCCCCCCTCCCACACCGTCTTTCCCTCCTTCAGAGCCAACCAATGGGGGGGGAGGGAGAGAGCAAGTGAAAGGGGAGGGGGGGCATGACAAACGGGCTGTGGGCAGCGAGTCGAGAAGGACGCAGATGTCAAAGCCATGAATCTGGGGACGCCGTGTACCCCCCCTTCTTCCTCTTAGTCTTTCTCCCTCTCCATACACACCACAGCACCCCATCCATCGCCTATTCGTCTCTCCATCTCCATTTCTTTTCACTGTGAGTCTCAGACGGGCCAATCTTGATTCTGCCAAATCAGCATCTCTCCGTCCTCCTCTCACCCGGCCCTCGTAATTACTCAGTCGGTCCAGTAATCAGAGTAAAATGAAGTGACAAATCTGCTGTTTGCATCCGTACGTGTGTAAAAAATACGTGTGTGCAGTCATTAGGTAGGGTGACACTCACAGGGTCACACACAGGCTTCAGCTAATCATGATAGGCCATGAGTTGCCCATCACCGAGCTGTCACCATCCATTCACACATTTTATGGTCCAACATGTCGAAGGTTATGTGAGACTGAGCCCTAACACACATGCCAGGTAAAATACAAATAATCTAATTTGAAGGCTTATGTTTTTTAAAAGTGTAAAAACAATGCCTGTAAAAACAGTTTGTAGTTTGCTCCTTTTATTGGTATTCATACAAAGGTTGGGGCAACCTTGGTTTCACAGCCTTTACAATGTTTTCAAATTCTCTGGAGGATTCTGTGTCTCCACTATCCATCTCTTTCTCCTTTTCTTCTCGCTGTCTAACAATTTGTGACTTCTTTTTTTTAAACTTCTGTATAAATGCATTTTGTGAACCCTATCTTTGTCAGGTGGAAAAAGCGTAAAAACACTTATCAAATGTATGTGCTTTTCTGATATCCATAACATATTTAAGCCAAAATGTGGGTAATAAAAATACAGAAACTCATCATTGCTATCAAAACCAAAGTGTTAAGCGTAAGTAAATATATGTACAGCATTTGTGAGAGAACTGATAAGCTTGCTAGCTGAAGCTAGACTTAGCATCTGCCACGCTAATAATTGAAGTACATAAAAGTGTCCAACTAGAAAGGAATATAACTCCAACTAAGCCCCTAGTCAAATGACAGAGATGTCTGTTTACATCCCAAACTGCTATCCTGCTGACTTCCGTTTCTTCATGCCTGCTTCTAAGCTTCATTGCTGCTGCTTGCTAAATGTACTGCTAACATTTGACTATTTCTAACGTTTCATTACCTTAATTGTTGCCCCCTTTCTTATACTGCGAACTGTTTTGTGTTTTAGTATATAGTCTAACAGCTATCACTACAGCTAACTGCTTTCTTAGTATCAACTATTGCAATTGCTAACTACTATTGCTATTGTTAATAATTGTTAATGATTACTTTTGAGATGTTCTAGTATAACAATATTTTGACCTTCTGAATATTGTTTTGAGGGTGGATATAAATTATTAGTGCTTTAGGGAAAGGCCATAAAATGTTATATCATTATAAATCTAACATATATGTTAGATTTATAATGATATAATGATAATAACTCTATCATTTCTATCACACTCACCAAAAACCGTTTCCACAGTTTTTTATGGCAACATTCATTGTTGTGTTGCTGCTAGACAACATATACTTGAAGCTGTTCATGAGTTTACTTTTGAAAGTTTACATCTTCATATAGTAGGCTAGGACTATATATATATATATATATTTTTTTTTTATCATTTAACTTGAAATCGTTATGTTAATTTAACGCAAAAGTTCTTAAACAGATGAGAAAAAGAATACCACAATAGGCTTTACAATGTGTTTTTTATATAGACTATTGATTTATCTATGATATCTTTGATACGACAGGTCTCTGGTATGAAATGACCTATATCAAGATAAAATATTTTGTCGATATTACTAAGCCTGTTTGCACTGTAAGGTTGCGTCTTTCTCATGATGCAAAAGGTCAGCTATATTTGCCATCAGCTATGCTCATTTCCTTTTTTTTTCGGACTCCTTATCTCTAACTGGGACACATTTTTACATTACGACTGATGGCAGCAAGATTTTTCCTCGCTGTGGGACTTAATAAAGGATTTCTGATATGTTAAAATATGAAGTTTTTCAGACATCCTCATGAGCATATTCTAAACTCTAGTTTAGGCCTAAGGCCTCTGTGTTGGCTAATGTTACTTCACAGTGGGGATACCAATGGCTTCAAGCATCTCAGCTCTGGCTTAATCACCAAGCATATTACCCAAAGGAATCTACTCAGATGTGAAAACACGATGAAAAGGACATTAAGTCTCATGTTTAATGCTCATTTAAAACATAATGTTTCTCAAATAGACAGTGTGATGTAATATGAGGAGTGAAAGTAATCACTGCCTATGCCCTGCCATCAAAGCTTTGAAAAACAAAGGTAGAAAAACAGTCCCTCAGTGACTGACCGACATCTTTCATCTTTTAAGAAAAATGTTGTTTCTGAGGCTGCAGGATCAAAAGCTTGTTTGACCAACATCCAGCCAGGGTGATTTCCAGCGGCAGTCATTTCTCTAAAGTGATAGAAACACTCTCCGCTGTAAAACAATGTGTCTAACAGGACTGGCCACTGGCACAAGCTTCTAAACCTTTAAGATCCTTTTCAGCAACAACTCAGAATCTTTTCCATCCCAGGTAATTCTGTGATTTGACCCACTTTTTGGTTTGTATTGTACACTGTAAGACCAAAAGTATGTGGAACAACGGTTATATTTCAGACAATACTTTGGTACCAGTTCGGTAGGTTTATGTGAGGCCCTTTCCTGTGTAAACATGACAAGACCACTCTGCACAAAGCTGGCTCCATTAGAATGGTTTTCCAAGTTTTGTGATGAGAAACATTGCTGACCCAATCTGACACCATTAACTGATGCCCTTGTAGTTGAACGGGAGCAAAGCCCTGCAGCCAAAATGTTGTGGAAAGCATGAGCTTAATAGTGTAGGAGCTTAAAGTTTATTAGCATATTAGCATTTATGGGGAAATTATATTTTGAACAATGCCAAATCTTTATTTTTGGGTGTCCATATTTGGGCCATCTAGTGAACAACATGGAAGAATTACAAAAGTAGGACAAAATGGTCATCAGGTCATTTTGTGTGCGTATGTGATGGATACAGTCATTAAAGAAGCCTCATGAAATTGATGCAAAGCTCCACACCCACAAGATGTTAAGGCGTTTTCTGATTACATTTGTTGAATGGTTTTCGAGCCGTTTAATTTGTTGATATTAAGCACGTCTCAGCACTGAGAGTAGAAGTTCATGCTACCAGAGTTTGCCCACCCTTTCCTTTAGTCATGATTTATGTTCTTACGTTTTAGAAGAAACAAATCCCTGAAGGGATTCACTCATCGCTGACCAGGCTGGCCTCACAAAGGATTGCATTTTGGTCCAAAAATATGAACTGTAATTCATTTTGTTTGGTTCTCTTGTTTCTTTTGGATGTGTAGTGCATTGAGGTTGACAATACATCCTGATTAAATGCATGTCAAAAGGTTTATACAACCAATGATACAAAAACTAAAAAGTAGGTTTTTTAAAAAGTGGATTTGTTTTCAGTTTTACAGATATTTTAAATGATTTTTTTATTTGTTATTTAACAATCAAAATCAAAGATAAATTGTTGACTGAGGATAACAAACAAGCAAATGCCACATTATTATACAGATGTTTTGTTCAAAGAAAAGGGCAGGGCTTAAAGTTGCTCAAGAATTAAAAATGAAAAGATTCATTAATGCTGTGTGCCCAAAGATAATGACAAAGACTATAGAACTGTAAATCCCATAAGAAGAGATTTACACAAATTGCTACACAAAAAAAAATCTTCATAGTTGAGAGAGATCAATCAGCTAACTTTACGCTCTGTGAAAATAAATACAACAATGTTTAAACCTGAAGCCTAAGGGCAAAATAACTGCAGTCAGGTGCAGAAAAATAGTTTTTTGGGACCGGCTGGTTGCCAAGGTCCTTCCTCTGGCTGCATGCCGGCTAACATCGCTAACAGCACTGCCTGGAGTTAGCAGCCCCAGAGGTGCTACTGTAGCATGTCACAGGTGTTCCCCCTGCTGTTATCTTTCTCTCTCTTTTGCTCTCTCTTTTGTTGCTACCACTAATTTGTCTCGTTTCTGGTTCCTTTTGATACCAAAAGAAACTCAAGTGAGTACAGTATAACAGTGACGTGAGCAATGTAGGGTCTACCAGGTGATGCAGAGAAGGTTGTCATGCTAATATGTGTATTTGACTTGTAAAACAATAAATTGCAATAAGGATCTGTTCGTTTTATGTATGCATGTTGTGATATGTCCTTGACTCCCTTTGCTCCTACAGTCTATCCAGACCTCTGCAACATCAGCCTGGCACTAGTTGGAGACCCACAGAAGCACCAAGACCACATTGCATTCTGGGACGACGTCTATGGCTTCAACATGTCATGCATGAAGAAGGTTGTGGTGCCTGAGGCTTCGGTGGAAGTCGTGAATGAAGACACACTTATCTGTGAGCCTACAGTCATACAGGTAAACAATCTTTTTTTCTGGCAAGGACATTTATCACTTTGATCTTATCTTTGGTTATTTTATTGTGAATCATCCTCATTCATTTCTTGTGTATAGTGTTTAAACTTAAAAATCGGTCAACCTGATCATGTTTTATTCATATATTAAACCGCTTACATAGACATAGATCATGTGCTGAGGAAGCCATACTTTCTTTAAAGGTTGATACTGACAGACCACAATGCACCTGGGTTTGCATAGAGCTTGTTGCTCAAAGAAGACCGATTACATTAACTCTTTTAATAAATATAAAAATATAAAATAAAGAATGAAACGTCACCGTGAGACTAAACGTTTATGGGAGATTAGTTGTGTTGAGATCAACCGTTATTGACTATAACCACCGTATTAAAAAATGTATAAAGCCGTTGCCAGATTCATTCTATTTCTGGTTGTCGATGCGTTCGTTCGTCAGATTCTTGTGAACATATTATCTTTGCTGGTGAACTAAATAGATTTTGTCATGATCACCTTTCACCTCACAAAACACTGCTTTGGCCATGCCTCAATAATACATATTGCAAGTTATGCCAATTTTACACTTATGTCTAGTAGGAAAAAAATGTTAAAGTGATGACATTTTGGACAGACATGGTATTAATCAACATGATGTGTTGGCGCAGCAACTAGACCTGTTGGTGGAGGAAAACCACCATGATGCAAAATCTAGTTTTTTGTCGCAGTGATTAGACTGGATCCTCAATTTTGTCGACTGTGGACGACATCAACTACCCAACATCTGATAATTGTATTAGCTAGACTAATTGGCAAAACCATATGTTAGTCTCATGATCCTAGTGTACGAGGCTAGTGGAACCTACAGATCGGAAAATTAGAGTTTGCGGGACCCATGCTGTTATAGCTATAGACAGGAAATGAGAGCAAGAGTTAGCTGTGGAGAGCAAGATAGGGTCCTGAAAGTGTGTGTGTGTGTGTGTGTGTGTGTGTGTGTGTGTGTGTGTGTGTGTGTGTGTGTGTGTGTGTGTGTGTGTGTGTGTGTGTGTGTGTGTGTGTGTGTGTGTGTGTGTGTGTGTGTGTGTGTGTGTGTGTGTGTGTGTGTGTGTGTGTGTGATGTGATGATGTGATGTCGTAGCGCTGGGTGATTGATATGTCTAATCCTTGTTTAAGTTCCTCTTCAGGAAACGTCATTACTCTCAGCAGCCTGTGGATAGAGCGGTTTTCACTGATGGGAGAACACACATAACAGAGATAAAACAAACGCACACAGTCGAACATATAAGAGCACATATACCTCTTGGGAAGCTTTCTGTGTAGGAATGCTCTAACCTCTAACCTCTTGTCTCTCACACCATCACGTGTTTCCTCACCGGCTGGCCCGTTTGCTAAGCAGCATGTCCTCCTCGTGATGAATGAGGGGAGAACTTGATATAATTGAATTTGAATCCTCTAATCGATAGTTTCTCCCCTCCAGTGACAAATAGACAGCCCCTCTGCCCAAATTACATGGACTCTCATCTATTGCCTCCCGTTGATACGATCCAATAACATTCCATTAAGGCTGGCTGCTATTCCGTAAAATTGAGAGCCCTTTCGTGGAATTATACATTTGTGCAAAACAGATGAGGTTTTTTTCACAGTGAGAACAGATAGGAATGTTCAACTTGATGAATGTTTAACTTGCAACCATTTGAAGCAGCTTTAAAACTGCCTAGTTGTTATACAAAACAACTCTAAACAAAATAATTATAAAAATATCATTATTTGGAAGAGGAAAACAAAGACTAATGGTTATTTAACTACCAAACCTACCTTTGTAAGCATCTATAAAAGTTTACAGACTGACTTCTAGGCTCAACTTTGATCGACTGAACTTAATGTAGTTTTAAGTACTGAAAGTTTTTAGGGCATTTTAGTGACACAATTGATGCATTTAGTAAAGACCTAAACCTGTATCATTTTCTGACCACATGTGTTTCCCTGTATGACCTGTTTTAGCAATGTTATTATAACAGATGAAACCAATGGCTAGAGAAAATATGCTGTGGCAGCAGTGTAGCAACTTGAATGTAAATACCTTTATTATACCAGTGTGACTATTTTTTATCAAAAATGAATTTTACAAACAAATGTAAGAACCAGTACTGTCAGATATTCCATCCAGAACAGAGAGCTGCTAGCTAATCAGATGACTTTTGTACCAACTGCACGTTGTTATTGTGTTGCCTGTTTATATTTTGATCAGTATTTATCTTTGCATCACATGCTGTGTTTGTTTTTGACTTTCAACAGACGATTGATGTAACAGGGTGTGTCTGTCTGAGCTGGAGTTTGCATCAGATTTCTGCTTGAAGATAACAAAGAGCACAGAGTGTACGGTAAGGAAACACATACAGACACTGCCCACTTGCACACAATGATATTGATACAATTCTAGAGTTTGTAAAGTATGAGCTTTATCTTCAAACATGCTATTAAAATCTAATTATTTCAATAGTTTTGTCTGATAACTGCATGCAGTGCCTCTACAGTAAAAAAAAACACTACCCATGTGACATTAGGGCTTAATTGTATATAGCATTTTATACTTTGAAATGTTGCTAAGGTCTCTAATACAAAAAATTGGAAGAACATTTGATAAGATTTTGTCTTTATTTTTTCCTTGGCAAGTTCTTTTTAAATTCAGATTTAGTCCAAACGTTAAAGATTAAGGGCTACGCAAGAAAAATGACCTGAAACAAAAGTTTGCACATCCACTGTGACCTCCTGTCATTTATCAGAGATGTTGTGTGAAAGGAACAAGGCAGTACGACCAGCAGAGACATCAGTCAGCTCATGTTGATGGATTATGTTTCTGTATTTAAGAGGATTTTTGTCAGTTGGATATTTAATAGAGTTTCAAATCGAATCAGAGCAGTGAGGCTAATGTGACTCTGAATTACATGTCATACAACAACATAGTGAATGTTCACAGCCTGCTCGCCCTGTCATTCTCTGAAACACACCAACACACACTCGCCTGCACGATTACAATCTCACACTGGAGCCTGAAATAGTTGCAGTGTGTTAAAAATGTGTCGGCCTGGCTTGTGGATTATTGTCCTGGTTATACAGCCACTGAACCAAAGCTGAGCTATTCTTTATGTGTCAGCCTTTTCCACTTGTACATACTTGCCTCACACTTGAACCAAATTCAACAATTTCTGAAGTCTTCAGACAAAAGGTAGCCATTGCTTTATACTGTAGTTTAGCTAAGAAATAGTTTAAAAATAAAGACCTTTTTGAACATTAAAGCATGGAAACATGTCACAGTAGAGGCACAAAATACAATGAGCATAATAGGGCTTGAAAAATCTGATTAAAATGTTTTTTACACAGCCTGATAAGTCTTAGGGGAAAACACATTTGTTTTCTTTAATTACCAAATGTGTGTTCTCAAATGAATAACTTATGTTCACAAATTAACTAACTATATCATTACATCCTTTTAACAGACGTTTAAGGGATTTCAAAGATAATTCATCCCTGTTAACCGACAACATCTCCATCTTGTTCACCAAATCAAGCCCTTTTTAACCATTTGACTCACTTAAAACACTATCAGAAAATTGTGATAAAGAGTCCTATGTAAGATATGTAATGAGTCATCTGAACCCTGGCTGAACCTGTGAGCTGTGGTGTGTCGTGTCGGTCAGCTTGACCAACGCAGATTGCATTGCGTGTCCTCAGTGAGGGTCAGCTGCAGGCACCAAAGCATGGAGAATGGTTTATGAGTCTATTTGGTGAGGTGCTGGCAGCCCCTATAAACCGCCCCCAGCCATCCTAACCCACTTCCCCTGAACTTCTCACAGCGGCACATTTCTCTCCGACAGAACAGCCTCACGACTGCAGCCTCTGCCGCTCTGCACTGTGAGAACTGATCTGCCGGTAGAAAAGCCCGTTGTGTTGGAGCAGCTTTGTGTCGTGCTGCAGAGTTACTGCACTGTCTGGTGTATTGGTTTAATGGATAATCAATAGCTGGTTATTATCTGGCCTGTGCTCCCTGGATAAGGCCAGTGAATTTAATGGGATTTGTAAACATCCTCTCATTTTTCCTGTCTTTTCGGCTCTGTAATTGAAAACATCCAGTTTCTATATATAGGACGTAAGTACAGTCATGTTAGGGCTTCTGCAGCAAAACAGATGATGAGACCGCATGGCACAGAGCTGTTATTTTTCAGTTTTTTATTTTTATTTTCTTAGATTTTTTAGATGCACAACCACTTTGTGCTTTCTCGCTGCAATTTCACGCTTGCAATCGTCCTCTTTTCAAAGAGAATGTAATGTATGTGTCTTGGTGTATATGATTTATCATTTGCTCGTGCTATCATACTTGTTTTATCCAGCTGTTTCTGGCTTTTACAATGCAGGTATTCTGTGTAGAAGTTATCAATTGTCCACATTTTAGATACTCGCCTGCAGTATCCATCCTGCGTGTCTCAGGATTTACAGACGGATTATTGATCTGCAGGAGTGGGGTGATGCTACCATAAAGATACTGATCTGCAGTCAGTATTGGCTGCAGCTCCTCAGTAGTATTTAAGGTTAGGGTGTGTGAAGGGTGAACCGCTCCTGGACCAGTGCTCGAGGATGGGTGAGGGAGAGCTGCTGCACCTCTCTTCCTGTGATGGAGCGCCTGCTTTTGTTCTCCCACCGACAGTCCATTCATCAGCTCAGCCTGCCTAACCTTGCATTAAATGAACAGCACAACCCCTGCGTCTGCGCCGTTCATGCACAAGACAGATGCTCTCGCTCTTGCATTTTTTTAATCCTTCTTTTTCTTGCCTCCCCTTTTTACATATCACATGTTCTGCATCGTGTATGCTGTACATCCGATCTGCCTTTGCAAATCGTAAAGCTTAAAACGTCATATACTGTGCAAGTGCTGAAAGTTTTATCAAAACTTGGATCAGAAATTCTCTCAGGGCATCTATACCTTTTTTTTGTTTAAGCCCCTATAGCTCTGTGATCCATTTACCTTAACTGTAGATCAGGTAGAAAAAGAGCCTCATCCCTTCCCAGAGGCTGAAAATGATGTATGCTGATGGTGTGGCGGGAGAGAATAAGTTCCTGTCTGTAATTAATTCTGACACTGCTGTCTCACTGCTGTCTCACTGCTGCTGATGTAGCTACTGTCGAGCTACAGAGGAAAAAGTCTCCGCAATCCATCTTTAACCTGCTTTCCATCAAATTTAAATTGTGTGTGGGGGGGTGGCCTTCTGGACTGACGGGGCAGGCACTCGTCACCTTCAAGGTTGACTTTCTGCACATTAAGAAGGGAATTGTTAATAGGGAAAAATACTCTTTAACTCTTGACAGTATAGTATTCAGATGAAGTGTATCACCTAACTGTAAACAAGAATTGTTTCAGCAGGCTATTTACTCTGGACATCTGTTGATTTATATCAACATCCGAGAATAAAATTAAAGTGAACAATTTGCACATCGTCCGTTTACAGCTCTTCCATAAGCATACTGCTTGTTCACTGTTATTTGCTCAAGAATATTACATGGTGGAATTGCTCAACAGTCGTTCCGTTGTCAAGCATTGGAATTATTCAATGGTGCTAGTCTTACAGTCTTATTCCATTGTTGGTAATGTATGTGCAAAGTTTTGACAAGGAAAAGAATGGATGCATTTAAAAATACCATATCTCTGGTTCTTCCACATCAACCTAGACCCTTTTTTAAAAAGTATGCATCATGAGACAACTTTTTTAGAATGCATCCCTTAACCTGTAGTACTCTTTTATATTTTAAGGCAAGTCTTCAAAATTTCTAGTGACAAACGGTAATGTTTTTTTTCTTTATCAAATCCGGGTTCATAATAGAAGTGGGCTGAGGGCTTGTGATAAGATGTTGTGTTGTGGCACACCAGAGACACCACACCAGGGACCTTCAGGAACCTACAACCAAGATACTGCTAGTTGAACCCCGGAGAAAACAGCCCGAAAAAAATTCTGAATTTCTAAGATGAGAGGATTTCTTCCCATATAAACAATATTCTCAGGGTTATTAGGATCCAGCATTTATTTAGTGACAACTGGATGGCTTAAAATACTTGTGACAAGTGCCAAGTATCCCTCACCACGTGAATGGTAAGGGATAGTTGGGATTGTAAGGAACTGCAAACATCATGGAAAGGAGCATTGGCCACCCACAACTCTCCAAATCATAACATAGACAGCTGTCATCTGGAATCCCTGTAGCTGTATAGCTATAGCTAAAGTGCATAGCTGCTGTAGGAAACGTAGCCTTTACCAATAGTGGTGATGGGTGAATACCACTATTGGAAACTTACAGACAAAAATCATCTTCTTGCTTCTGATACTGTCTGTTTATCAAGCACCAATATGGCAAGTTGACCATGAGGTGGCTATAAGAATTTCCCTTCTGTTTGGTTACATTTGTTCATCAAAGGGAAGAATTTGAGATGGTTTAATTAAAATTCCAGTGTTTTAATTCCTTGGGATTACCTGAACAAAGCTCAGTGATGCAGCTTACCCCAGCCAGCTGTGTGAATCTGGCCCTACTGTAACTGTCACAGTAAACAAAATGCTGAGAGGCAACACCAATGTCCGGCTGGAGGTGTGCTGTAGCCGAGGCTGATTGGTGCTCCACCTCACCGGAGTGGCAGCAGTCGCTGGATGAGGGGGAGATAGAGGACGTTAGGTGGGGGGGGTTGTATTCACACCAACATGCCTGTGAGGCGGTCGCGCTTGAAGCCTCCACGCCTGGATAAACCCCATCAAAAGCGCATTAGCCCCCTCTTCTCCCGCTCCCTCCCTCCCCCTCAGCGCCCCTCCCATTACCTCCTCCCTACCCCCCTCCCTACGTCGTATAATAGTATCAGGCCGGGCCACGCAGCTCGCTGACACACAGCCGGGCGAAAGGGGAGCGATGATGAATTGCTCCCTGTTGGTGTTATCCATGATGATAATTATTAATTTTCCCCCCCGCTCTTCTCAGAGAATGGGGGCCGGAGAGTTGCAGTGTGGAGCCCCCTCAGTGGGCCGCCAGGAAGCCCACTGTCATCACTTATCACAGACAGAGCCGGGGGCCCAAGGCTAAATGCTGATGAAAATGAAAAGCTCTCATTCTGATTTGTGCTGTTTTGGTGTGTGTATGTGTCTCTCTGTTTTAAGTTTACCCTTTCTTCTCCTTCTAATGTCTGTCCGTCTCTCTTGCTTCTTTAACCCTCCCTTCTTCCATCATGTGCTCGGATATAGAGGCCTCAATCTGTCAGAGATGACTAGAATTATTAGATAATAACACGGTTGATCATTTATATAAAAACAATAAAACGTATAACAAGACTGCATTCATTTTTACTAGTGGTGTCAATCGATTACAAATTAATGATTGATCACTACTTAAAAGCGCTAGTAAATACACGTGTGCTTTGTAATAAAACCTACACGACAAACTGGTAAGAGAAATACGATTTTTTTTTATTTATTTTTTTTACCTTGTTATAAGATGTTTTCACAATTATTGGCATGAAGTCCTAAAATGTTCCGGCACTTAGCTAAAGCATCGACAATGACGCCGTTACGGAAAGCCACTGCTCTGTACAATATGCGCTACACAGGGCATGTGCTTGTTTGGTAGCATTTTTGGTGCCACTTTTAAACTGCAAGCACTAACTGCTCTTACAGTGGTTACCCTGTCAGCTATGTACCACTCCTGTGCAACTTCAAGAAACTGGTTATCACTTGGATTGGAAAAAACGCCTTTCCACCGTTTTTCCCTCACCTAAGGAGAACGGGTTTGTGACAAACATTTGTCATGGATTAGGTGTGCAGTTACACCGAGGTAGAGATGGTTCTTACTGATGTCCAGTGGTCTCCAGTCACCGCCAATTTCTCGGCTTTCTTTGCCATGAAATTCATTGTAAACATCCGTGCTGTAATCACGGTAGGAAGTTTGGTAATGTTATTATTTTGCGTTCATTTTTTTGAAAGATGTTAAGGTTTCTAATTAATCTTGACAGACCTAATTTTAAACAATACATCATATGACTGTGAAATGGGAAAGGGCTGCTTATAGTGAAAAAAGGGGAAATGAGCGCCAACCCTGCGTCTTTACGGGAATTCTCTTTTAGCTCAATGTTTTGGTAATACAGCACATTTACTGTTTTTTACACAGTTGCTTTTAAATCTTATCAAGCAAAGATAGCTGCAGTTGAATAACAGCTGGATTTAAAGTTGTACCGTTTTACTGCGAGCCGTAAAAGACTCCATTAAATCCCTTTAAAGGGCCCCCAAGAAATTTGACAAAAATTCTTCCCTCAGACAACTTTTAAACAAAAGCAATACAAGCCTGTGATCACCTACTGTAGGCTTTGTCCTGTTTGTATCAGCTGTGAGTCATCAAGGTCTTTTACCTCTCTGTGTGTTATGCATGAGGAAGTGGCATACCTTTTTATTCTTTTCAATGTCATTTTAATGGAGCAGTAAGGCGCCCAACTTCTCCGCTGGCTTTGTATTTGCAAGTTTCACTCGGTAGCCTAAATGTTAATTGCCCGTCTCGCTGCTCGTGTGAAAGTTGCACAACGCAGAAGTGACAATCAATCTCGCTTACGAGGCGTTGTCATCAGCGAGGCGCGTTGAGGATGATCTCTGCCTCTCCGGCTGAGAGAGGTGAATCCGCTCTGCCTGACGAGTAATTACTGCTAATTTCCTAATTACCTCAGTACCGAGCGTCTCTGTAACGTTCATTAAAAGCCATAATTGCATTGGGTTGACATGCTCTTTTATCCACTTTGGGTTCTTTTCTGGCGGTTTAGTTGTGAGTTAGCGCGCCGCCCCCGCCTGTCTCAGTCGATAAAGGTTGATTGAAGCCTCTGTGCGGGGAGTGTGTTGAACATGGCTTCTGATGGCATCATGATTATCAAGTCTGCATGTGTGTATATTTATGTGTGCTGTATGCGAATGCTTTGTGAAAATAAGCTCTTTTTGCATGCACATTCTTTAAAAATAGAATTTGTGAGACTTTAACAGAAGCTGTGAACAGATGGTATTGGATTTAGCTTCTCAAAGTGATACAATTCAATAGGAAACCCTGTAAAAAAGAAACCACTTCCAGAGCCTTTATATTTTCTTATAGCCACCTTCCCTATCCTGTTTTCCTCTTTTCTTGTGTTATTTCCTGTCTTTACCTCTCCCTTTCCTCTCTTCTGTCCCTCTGCTTTGCACTCTCCCTCTCTTGCATTGATTCGGCTCTTCTTTGTCTCGGAGAGCTGGCCTCCAAGTTGTCAGCTGCGTCAGGATTAAAAGCTATTAGTTCTGCATCATTGCCACTACAAGTGCGCTCCTGAGATTGATAGAGTGCCTCTCTTCCTCCAATGGGGGGAGAAATGGGAGGAAAACGAGCCTGGGGGCTAGTTTTTACCTCACATATCTGACAACGGTCACCTGCAGGCACTCTGGCCCTGGACCTTCCCTCAGTTTGTTTTGGATGTGTGAATTGGTTTTCACTCAGTTGTGTTTATAGCTCTGTAAATCCACATCAGTAGACTGTATATTTTTCAAGTAAGACACCATTTCCAATAAGGCAATTAGTGACATTTAAAACCCAATATGAAGGTACATAATTGTATCATTTTTGGTCACATCTAACAACAACAACACACAATCATATTCAGTTGGAACAAAACCACATTGGTGTTTTGTTCCCCCTCAGTTTTCACACTGCTGCAACGCTGTCACCAAAGTTGCCACCTTTGCTAATTTCACATACCAACCTTTTCTTTTCGTCAGCAAAATGCCTTCATGTTGTTGCCGGCTGCCTCATAATTTGTTTCTTTTGTACAATGACAAGTCTCCCAGGTGAGCAAAGTTGTTGTTGCCTAAAGGAGAAACCACGTTGGTTTGGAGAGGAAGGAGGGTTGCAGAGTGCAGTTCTCACATGAGTCAATACCCACTGTCTCTTTAACTGGGTAGCCAATAAAGTTCTCCACACACACACACACACACACACACACACACACACACACACACACACACACACACACACACACACACACGACAATGACATGGTGAGCATGGCAAGCCAACTAACCAAAATTCCTATTTGTCTTTAGGGTTGGTAAGTAGTGTAAAGATACCTGTAAATAATTGAGGGTGAATGTTATTCTCAGTTTGGTTTTACTACCTTCTTCCTAAACACAGCAGCTCATTTAGCTTACATTGCTCATTAAAACCCTTTGAGTTGTTCTGCCTCCTGCCTCTCTCAGCTCTGCATGTCAGGGTTGCAATGTAGTCAAACAAATCCAGATGTTTATTATACTGTCACATTCTAACACGCCCCTCATATTTCATTGCAGGCAATTGTCGGCTACTTTGACATTTTCTTTGACAAAGGCTGCAGCAACAAGGTAAGAAGCATCGGCAACAGCCAAGCCATTTAACGGAAACTCAATTATGTTCACGCTTTAGCGTGTCCCTCCTCCCTGAGGCGTTCGCAGGCAATCGACGGGCGTCCTAGCCGACTGCTGATATAAGCACTTACCCAACAGAGCCGGCCAGTTGGAACAGCCGATGCCAAGCTCCGTGAGCAATACAGATATGCCTTTTGATTGCACTGCCTTTTGTACCTGAGACTCAAACTGCATACTATGGATCATCCAGAAAACTAAGGGGGCAACTATGTATCATGTTATTATCTGTTTGCTTTACAAATGCAGGTTAGGTTAGGTTTCTTTTGCAGTGCAGGCTAGGCTATAAAGGTTTAGACACAGAAGTGTAAGAGTGGATTGACTGTAACAGACACCACAAAGTAGAAGATTGATACCAAGGACTGGTGCTGTTCCTTTTAAAGCTGAACAATACTCATTCAGGATCTCCAGTAGGTTTTCCTGTTTTTAAAAACAGGTTTATTCTTCTTCTTCCTTTCTTTATTCCTAAAAAATATCATCTTTACACAAGAACTACTTATAAATAAAATCCACTTTTAAATTGTATTGCTCTCTGTAACTATTGAATATGGGCTCACAAGAAACTACATCATTCTGGATAGCATGGTTGCTTATGTGCTCAAATTAGGGCTCATTGCTATTGTTTTCTGTCGATTTTTCCAGAAACTTAACCAATTTTAATTTTAAAAGCGGTCCATTGGTAAAAATAGATTTTATGTGCTAAAGCATTTAAAAGTGGTTTAGTTTTTGCAACATTCCACAATGTGACAAAGTGCTCCTAGCTGTTTGGAGCGTTATTTGTGTCGTCAATGCTGTTTTTTTCTCACTATGTTGCACTAGGTGATGTTCTCCACGGGTCCTCAGGCAACAAAGACACACTGGAAACAGACAATCTTCCTACTGGAGAAGCCTTTCTCTGTTCAAGCAGGTCAGTAACACACAGTCCACGTCCCCTTTAGGAAACAAAATGTAGATCTTTTTCAACAGAACATTAAGATCTTTTACTTTGTCAACTCTCATGAACCTATAACTTGTCCAATAGTTTGCATGTGTGGATAAGCTCCATTATGTGTTTCATTTACGTTTGCGAGGTATGGATTTACTTGCTTTCATGATTTTATTTTCCTCTCGTGGAGCTTGGTAGTGTGTCATAGCGAGCCGCGGCAGGTAATCTGTCTGTGGTGGAGATGTAGTCAGGCTGGTTGACACCCGTTATCTGTCACCCACAGAGACAGCGAGGGATCAAAACAAATCACATTCAGCCATCAGAGACAGCATGTAAAACTTCATCTGATAGCCGCTTGCAGGCCTCTGAATCATGACACGCTACAAGAGGAGCGCTTTGCAACTGACCAGTGAAATATTTATAGAATCAGCATGTTAGAAGATTAAAAGAATATTAAACGTTTTAGCTGTCAGGCGTAGCTGTATAGATGTTCTCTGAAATAACAGGTTCAAACTCCAGCAGACATGGCTGAGCATATTGTGTCACATTTTGCTCTTTTACTTTAGTGTGTCATCATCTGGGCATAAACCTGATAACTTTAGCAGACGTGTTTTTACCATTTTGATAAAATCTGGCATTGCCAACAGGGCAGATACTACCAAAACACTTTAAAAAAAAAAAACAATAATAACAAAACTGATTCTCACAATTACCAGAAAGCAGTGTTTTGGTCTTGAGGTATTTCAGTGTCTGTTAAGTATTTGGCAAATCTTGTTATACTGTTGCAATAGAGTGCCACAGTGACGCGTCCTAAAACCCGGAAGTAAGCTGCGCATGGGTTTCTTTCGACAAAAAAGCAATGAATTTCTCCATAGGATTTTGGAAAATAGCTGGAAATAAGCTCTGTGGTTGACACACATTTAAGAGACGGATCACGTTTTGTTCAGTCGGATAATCTCCACATGTCTACCCTACTTTTATAATTTTCGAATTGTAAATCGAATCGATAGATTTATGATCGATAGATTTATGAGTTTTAGGACGCGTCACTGTGGCACTCTGTTCAAGCTTTAACTTTGTCTGTTTAAAAAAGTTACACAGTTTGGCTTTAACGCAAAGTGAAACAAACAGTAGCAAAAACTTTGAGGCAAAATGAAAAATAACTATGGCACTTCAAGCTGGCTTTCATTTTTGAGACTTTGAGGATTTCAGGAGGTTTTCTATCCATAGTTTTTCTACTCATACTTGTAAATAAAATGGAGTAAAACTGTATACATACTCGGTATTTATCCAAGGAAGTACCTTCCTGATCTCTGAGTGGTTTAGCAATTAACTAAATACAGGACAAATATATGTTTTTATTATTACCATTGAAACAAAACTATAAAAGATGCTTCCTACTCTGGCTCTGTGCGCGTTATCATAGTGGGAATCGCAGATGTGTCTGCTGATGTGGGGATGGATGAGCCTCTGTGCGAGCTGTCCACTTGCTGACCAGATATTAGATTGAGTCTACTGTAACAAATGACCTGCGGCGGAACGGAGATGCTTGATGTCCGGCGGGCCCTTAGCCACGCTCAGCCGGGGCGATAAGAACATCAAAACCTCTGACGCTGCTCGAACGCCATCACAGGATTCGTGCTCCGCTGGCTCAGATAAACACAGCTGACTCTGAGAGCCGAGCACGACAGTATGCTAACACAGTACGGACGCGGGAAGCTGCAGGGCGAAACGGAGACAGATTTATTTTTATTATCTGGTGCAGAATGTCAGGCTCTGTTCCCTCTTTCAATTGTGCAGAGCAGAGAAACATCATGAATGCAGATGCATCCGTACAGGGCTCGAGAAAGTTCTGAATGGTGGCTTGATGAACATGATGTCAATTATATCATACATATGGCATTTACAGTTACTTTTCAAAGAAGTGGGACACCTATGGGTGATTCTTGACCAATGTTTTAGGATCATCACCTTGTGAAGGATCAATGCCTTACTAAGAGACTTGGTGTTTTGTTTTCCTTAGATTTTTCACAAATATGTATACACATCACAGAAGTTACAACATGAATAACTTTTCCCTCCCTATTTCTCTTCTTAAGTTCAAAGCTCAAAAATAAGTACCAAAAACCGCATTTCCTAAAACGGCCCCTTGAGGCTGGCTCCAAAAGCGAGTCAATCCCCACATACCCCTTTCACACCAACGCGGTTCCAGGGCCGGTTCGGAGCTAGAGCCTGAAAAGTACTGGTTTTTCCTGTTCACACCGCAGCGGAGCCGCCTCTAAGCTCCGGAATCCGGTTTGTTTCAAGCACCAAAAAATGGTCGGTCTAGAAGCAAGAACCGCATACGTGACGCTTACGTCGGAGGGGGGCGAGATTAACCTGAGCTAACAGTTTATGGCGAGTAGCCTAAAGTGTAACAAGCAGTAGCGCTGAGCAAAGTGACTAGAACGCAACCACACACTATTTAAAAAAAACACACTTTATAAAGTCAGGCAACACTAACCAGGCTTCGTGTGATTCTGTTTATTTGTACCTTACTTTGACCATCCGTTCGCTGTTATTGATCATTGTGGAGAGCAGGCAGACGTTTTGTTTTGTAACCTAGCATTCGGTGCCATTTAGGTCCCCACCACATTATATCATATATTTTGTATTTAAAAGGTCTAATGCTTATTTTTTAAAAGCTTGTTTTTAAATGTTTATACCCTCTACCATAAAACAACAATGTTATTTAGCCAGGATATTCAAAATTATAAATAATTACTCTGATTTTAGCACAAGTAGGCCAAATTCCTGTGTCCCAAATCATGTTTGCTCAACTTCTGTAACAGATATACAAAAAGAAATCAAAGAAATACTAACAAATTCTACATTTTTGTCACTGTTGTATACCCTTTTGCTAATATTCCTCACCAAATTGAAATTGTTGTTATTAATTCATTTTTATTGAAAATAAAGTGTGTGTCCCCTGTTTGAATGTCCCCCCTGTTACTCTGATTTGAATCCCTATGGACACGCCCCTTTACTATTCTACTATTTGTATGACTCAAGAAGAAGAAGGATACATTTTGAGTGGGAAAATCATCTTCATGAAGCAGAGTGAATGCGTTCTTCCTTCAACGTTTTTTTAATGTTTTAAAGAACTTAACTGTTGCGGTAAAGCATAACATGTCCACCCTGTTATGATCATTTTTAGTGGAACTGATTTTTGTTTTACATTTAGAAAATATGGTGAATATATCTATCAAATATGTTTCTGTTGTCACCAAGTGCTAGCTTGATTATCATCACACATGTAGCAATAGCCAAGTTTAGCATAAAATGTCCACCCTGTTACTATTTTTCACATTAACAGGGTGGACACACAGTAACTGGGGATGGTAAAAAAAAATGTTTTTAAACATAATATCTTGAGCTTGACCAAAAAAATTTCTTATACTTTAACAAGCCATCATTCAGATTAAATAAAAAAAACATGGAAAATGATGTTTTTTATTTTTGAATACCCTAGCTGAAATGGCACCGAATGCTAGGAATGACCCAGCAGCTATCGGATGGAATCAATACATGGGCTGCACAGGTTGTCATGTCCGATTATCACAAGTAGAATCATAATGAAAAATACGGCGGTAAAATTGCCTGTAGAAAACGGCTTATGCCACAATAGGATAGCAACAACAAGTTGTCAAGATAGTCAGTTTAGCTTTAGCGGTTGCTATGCTAACATCACCCATTTTATACCAGAGAAACTTTCATAACAGCGTTGTGATGCCAAACAGCGTCAATTCATACTGACACACATTCACTTAAGGGGAATTGGGGATATGTATCAGCTGCTTGTGTGACAGTCGGACAGTGAATACTTTACAGCGGCCGGTGACGTCATGAGGCAGCAGCGGCAGCACCAGTCGGGCTCTGGGCGGTATGAACAACACGGAGGCTGAAAAGAAGAAACGGTTCCGAACCAGAAAAGCTCTAGCACGGAGCTAGAACGGGAACTGCGTTGGTGTGAAAGGGGCAATAGACCCCCATGTTAAAATGAACCGTAAAAATAAACATGAAACAGTCTGGTTTCCATAGTTAATCTCCCTATAATTGAAAACTGAAGGGGGATGGTTATTATACGCCACGCATAACTTCACCTCTTGGCGTGTTTGTGTTGCTGCAAAAATGTTCGCATGCATATGGCGGATATTGCAGTGGGGTTAATTTTCCAACAATTTGAAGGGGGTATAGGTGTCTGCGCTGACCATACCTTGCTTGTTGGCTCATTAACTTGAAATCACAGTTATCGTTTATTTCGGACAGACCATGCAAACAAGGCTAGCCATGTAGCATTACTGAACACATTAACGCTCGAAAGAAGGTGAACACTTTTCATTTGGGCATTAGTGCTACTTAGCCAAAATGTCAATGGTTCAATTCCACCAGCTGGCAGTTTTTTCCCCTTGTCTTTATAGCCTTCCTACAGTTGATACACCGTTAGAAGTATATTAAATACATTTTTACAAAATTGTTAATGTAAGCCACACAAGATGAAAAAAACATTTTCCTAACACAAACCACTTTCAGCAGAGCATTTGGGCTCTTGGAGTTACCTGAAGGCATTCTGACACATGTAAACACACACATGTTCACAGTCTGAACTCAGAACCAGCCAGTTCCTATCCATAGCTGAGTCTAGCCAAGTTTAAGGAGGAAAATGTTAAAGAAAGTACAAAATGAATGTGGAAGTGTGTGAGTGAGGGAGTGAGCGGCAGGTTATTGATGTCCTCGATCCACAACGGCACCCTGGCGGTCCACAGCCTCCTCCAGGGGCCGTAAACCAGAAATTGAGTTTTTAACAGCATTTACTGGCTGCCTGCTATGCCCCTATGGAGTACTTTACAACACACACGCGCTGCTCCTTTACACGCTGAAATTCACAAGAGTACTTGCATAGTTCTATACTTAACTCCCTCTGGCTGTAAGAGGAAACTTCCTAAAGTCACCTTGAAGATGATAAAACTTTCTTACACACACACACAGACACTCACACACACACTGGCCTCTCCTCCTTGGTGTTGACTGAGAAGCACCTTCAGCTCTGAACGGCTGTATCGAGGGGCAGGGCAAAAACGTCCAGTGGTTTGTTCTAATACCGACTCTGTCGGTGGTGATTTATCATAGCGGAGAACGAATCCTATTTGATGTGTTTGTACGAGTGCAGCAGTAATTAACTCCGAGGCTGCTCTTCTGTGGGAGGTGCCGGCAGAAGAGAGAAGCCACGCAGCAGGCTGGAACAAAACATCCCTGCAAATTCTCCCGGCTGGCAGCGTAATAAATTAAACAGCGAATCATTTGTCATGCTCTGCTGTGTTTGTGTAGCTCCAGTATTGAGAGGAGGGTCCTTTTATTCACAGCATTACCTTACTTAATGTAACCAGAGAAAAGGAGGTCACTTTTTTTTTTCTCCTGCAAGACAGTCCCATGATCCTCGAGGTGAGGCTGTGGCCTGGTTACCTGCGCCATGGGCGTTTGTTGTTGTCAGGACTTCCATTGGACAGTCAGATGGTTTTTGTTCCCTCCCACTTTCATGAGTCACCCCCCCTGTCCCGAGTGGGGCTGTAGCTCATCCAAATCTCCATTCCCCCCCGCCCTCACCTGTCCAGGCTCACTAACTCTCTCGCCCTGGCCCCTTGTTTGAACTCCGAAGGTCCTTGAGCTTTCCAACAGCAGGGGCCGAGCCAACCTTCAGCTTTTTCAGGCCTGTAATTCAACATACTGGTTTTCTGTCTACACACTGGTGCATGGGATTAACCCCCCATCAGCTGGGCTTCTTAGCTCTTCACTGAAGAGTAAGGCCTGAGAAGTAACAACAGATTAAATGAAGGTAGACTGCAGCAAGATGGAGGAAATCAAACAGATGTGTCTGAAATGTGACCGTGAGCATCAGTGCTGTTTCAGAGAGGTGCTGAAGAGGAAGTGGGTGCATTCTATGCTTGAATTATTCCTCTAACAGATCCTAAGAGCATTGTAGATAAAAGTTTTTTCTTTTTCATTTTGTTTTTCATGTATACATTTTTTTCTTACGCTTTTATGAACATTTGAATCATTTGTGGAATGCAACAAAAGCTAATGTAGCTCTGGTCCCCCCCTCCTATTGATAGAGAGGGACAGTGAGTAATACCGATACTAAATACGCCTAACATAAAATCATTGGAATTTACTGTTTAGTTGGACATATTGTTAAGATAAAACTCAGATTTAACCAATCTGCTCTGTTGAAGAACATCATGGTGTTTTTTTGTAAAAAAGCTGAGCCTCAGTACTGTAGTACTTCAGCACAGTCACCTCCAGCCCCCACTGCAGGAGCTACACATACTGTAGGAGTGTGACTGGTTAAATGTAAATGACACCAGTTTAAATGATTCAGTAATGCAAGTCTTGTATTTCCAGTGTAATTTCATGGAGGAAGGCTGGGTTTGGCTGTTTCTGTGGGCCTGGTTGTGCTTAATGACACTGGCATGTTGATGTATGACATCGCGGTGAAAGGCCGCTTCCATTCCCCGACTCATTTCCACACATGGTTAACTTTTTCTCCCAGCATCTGAGCGGCCAGTTTACTGAAGCCTCTTCCAGGGGGAGTTGGGTCTGACTGATTACAGCAGAGCTGCTGAAGTCGAACCGCGGCAGACATTCGGTTTATATGTTTCAGTACTTTAATGTGAAACATGAGGGGTTAGTTGGACATTTTTCTGCAGTTATTTTGATGGCAAACGTTCTTGGTCCCACACCTTTTTCTTTCCAAAAAGTTCACCAAATGTCAAACAATTATTCCTTTGACCTTAAACAGCTTTTCGCCAACTTGAGTTTGGACTGCAGCCATCAGTGACTCCCATGAGCATCGGGCTCTGTTGCTGTTACCATTGCTAGGGTAAATTGAGGCTACTTTTTTATATTCCTATAAAATGAAAGAAATCCAAATGAGTTTGAATATATGTTTTTTTTTGTACATCCTTAACATTAGCCTATGAACAGAGATCAGCAGTGTTTAGCAAAACAGAAAACACAAACCAGGCATCTGTGTGAACGTTTCCGTTACAGATGGGTCAACCTTGCAACCCATTGGCTATTGGTCCAACAACAAATTAGCCTCTGGGATCGGGCTAGCCATTTTTACATGGGAGAAAATAATTAGGCCTGTATTGTTTCCCAAGTAGCCAGGCTTCACTTAGTTAAGAGTTTATTTGTATCTTATAAATAATCGAAACAGTCATCAGATGATAGCCAATGGGTGTACCCGCAAACATAGACTGCTCAAACTTTTGATACTAAATCATGTCCCCCTGCCTACAGGTTCTGTATTCAAATGCACATAATTCTTCATTGAAATTATAGTTTGGTTTGGATCGTGTCAATGATTGACCATGGACGCGATACAAGTTGGTGATGGAGTGGAAGATAGGCCCCATCTACATTCGTGTTACAGACTACATCTGTACCAGTCTTGCAACATTTAAAACTGTTGTGTACAGTAACAAGCTGAGTCACTCAAGAAAGCCAGA
This sequence comes from Dissostichus eleginoides, assembly GCA_031216635.1. NCBI lineage: Eukaryota > Metazoa > Chordata > Actinopteri > Perciformes > Nototheniidae > Dissostichus > Dissostichus eleginoides. Next base: position 14,404,410 of record CM062264.1, read on the forward strand.
TATTTAAATGTTTGGGCCTTTAACTTTCATTTGCTAATTATTTCTGTCATCCAGTCATGTTAAAACACAGCTGTCTCTTTCTTCTTCTGAACTTGAAAAAGTCATTCAAGCAGTGCCTCAATCTATTACCTAAAATGCTTTCCGGCCAACCTCAATCTCTTTCCTGAATGAGGTTAGTTATACCCAGGCAAGGCTCCTTACTTATACAAGGGGTGATGTCCCAGCATTGTCTTTACACAATATGGTTATTAAAATCCATTGTGATATGTTTCTAATTACCCTGAAGGCATGCTGTGCCTTTTTTGAGAACTAGAGAACTTTGAGGAGGTCCCTCTCAACAGCTCCATGGCAAATACTTTACCCAAGTCTTGATTCTGCCATTGTTTGGTTTCTTGTTACTTTTTAATGCTGTACAACAACAGTATTTTTAAATGTACAGTTTTTACTTTGAACAGGAGATTTTATCTCTAGTTTTGACTAAAGCACTCGCAGTGTACAGGCGGTGTCAATCTGCCATTTTTCTGCAATGGACCTACAGACCCAGAGAGCGGCGCCAGCCGCAAAGACTCTGTGACAGCGGTGTTGGCATGGTAACGAGTGAGATGTGACAGCAGTGATGGCAAACGCTTCAACGGAGAAAGTGCCACAGTCAGCATTTTTCTCTCCTCGTCCTCTTTTAACCTCCAGCTATGAAGTGTGTAGCACGGAGAGGAGGGTGGGGGTGAGAGGATGCTTGTTTGCCGTGTGGGTAAACATTCATTTACCTCCAGCAGTCAAACGTGAAGTTAATCAGAGTGATTATGCGTCATAATCATCAGCCTCCTCTTCCGGCCTCTCGATCGCTCGTGCGTCGTACTGTAAATTCACTTCTTCCTCTGCCATCTGGAGTTTTCAGCACGTCCACATACACCCTCACACGATCTTGCTTATTAACATACATTTAACCATATTGCCTTTACACACATCATCATTTCTGTAAGCACCAGTGTGTGTCTTTGCTCGTACTGCAGAGTCCTGAGCTCAGCAGCACTGTACTGCTGCAGGGCGTCAGGAAAATGTATTTTTATGAGCATTTATTCATTTCTCTTTTATTATGAACCCACTGATTGATTTTTTCTGCCTTTTGATGTTTTTTAAAAGGCTACTATATAAAGGCGTAGATGTTCTAGTTGATATATACTGAGAATGCTAATCAGATTTCTTTTTTTATGATTAAGGATTTTAATTATTTGATTTGTCTCGACGTCAACAACAACTCTTATTCTCAGCCATTTGTTCTCAAACATGTTGGTGAAAAAAGAAAGAAGCAAACAGGAATAACTTAACATACATGCTATCCCAGAACAAAAGCAACTGTTTTCCAAGTGGAGAAAATAAAACACACATCGTAATTTAATTATTTGTTAGAATTATACATCAATGAGCCACACTGTTCCCCCGCACGGGTTTTACTTGGTTCTATTTCAGTAAAGGTTGCTGAAAACCTAATACCCAGCAATTTGAAGACTTAAACGTACCATTTACAAAAAAAGAAACGTAATATTTGTGACCCGGACGTAATCATTTCGGTAGGAATCAACATGCTTAGGGCCATTATTTATACAGACATCCAGAAGAAGGTGTTTGTATTTGTGTTCTTCCCTGTGAACCATGTGGAGTATATACAATCAGTATATGGAAATGGCAACAGCTACAGTGTCTATATATGGTCCAAGTACAGTATCTTTTTGTTCCAGCTGTCAATTTAAATGAATGTGTCTTCTGCTATTGGGCTTCCCCCCCATTATTATAAATGCCACCTGATTGGAAGACATTTCAAAATCAACTTTGAGGTAAAAACCAACTCTTCCCTCTGTCTTACAGTCAACTTCAATCTTATTTGCCACCAAGTGTCCTGAGAAACTTCAAAGCGTGAAACTCAAATCAAAGTCCTGCTTTTTTTTCAGATCTTTCCAACTTAACCCTTCAACAGCGGCCTTCTGTGACTCACACTTAAAAGAGGAGGGACACTCCAGTGAAGGTTTTTCCTGTATGCAATTTGAACGAACTACACTGATTAGTATTTATCTCTTTTTTTTTTCAGGAGAGGAACTCCAGGGAAAGATCACTGTGCGTAAAAACAAGAAGGACCCACGCTCGCTGTTCGTAACATTTGACCTCCGAGACAGGAAGCTGATTTATAGCCTGCAATAATGTCAGCTATCGCATGATACAACATACAGTAAATATAACCCACATTTTTAACTGAACATTCATGTATTCAGAATTGATCTTGTGTCTTGTAATTAAAAAAAAACATGACATACGAGATTCCTTGTGAGTTTGTTATTTATTTGACTCATTGGTACATCATTTAAGGAAGGTTTTTGAAATTGTTAAATGTAATCATTGTTTTAAGTGGCATTAACTCAATTTAAATGTGATGCACCTTGAAATGCAGTCATATACACACTGTTGAAACAACTATAACCTAATGTCCAAAAATGCTCAACTTTTACATTTGGCCCAGTTTTAAACTTAAACGTCTTATGACTTGAAAAAAACCAAATCCACACAGACTTAACGGTTGAAATTACTCTTATTGTGCACCTTTACACTCCTGTCTCATCGAAATGTCTAACTAAAGGAAAAGCACCGAGACGAACTGTCCGCCAGCTCTTCGTAAAGACATTTTGTCCTTTTGCCAAGTATTTCTCCTAATTTCCCTCCACATTCTCCTCCTTATTGTCCTACTTTGAGCTGCATGATATCTCACCGGAGGCCTCATCCATCTTCCGTGAGTTTACTGGGACAACGCAAAATGAATTTCAGCTTTAAAAAGGCTGACTGAAGCCTCTTTACATACTTCATTGAGCAAGCTCTGCTTACAATTAAATATTTGTTCCTTTTCTTCTTTGTCTGAGATGATGAATCCTGGACTATGGGATAGTGTAGTGGTCTAGGAGGAGGAGGAGGAAGAGGAAGAGGGACAGACTGCGGCTGGCTGCCTGCTGACAGTCATCTCTTGAGATGTATGTTCACTGCTCTGTGTCCTCTGCCATTATTTGAATACAGTCTGTTCTGCACACTGACATGAAATGGAGCATACAGGCTGTTCTTTGGATGAAAAAAGTAGAGGCTGTAACTGTTGAATATGTGGTTCTTGAAGAAATACAATTATAATCAGCTGTCTTTTTTTAGCATGCAGATGTTCTTAATCACTTTATAGTCAGCTATTAATTACCTTAGACGTGGTGGAATTACTACTTTAAAATGTTGTCTGTTAATGTCTAGTGTACTATCAAATGTTGCCTCACAGCTTTTTAATAAGGAAGATTCATATTTGTTATCATGTAAAAAGATGTGCATTATTTAGTTTAACTTTGTTTAAAGTTATTAAAAACCGACTCAGAAACGTTGTTTTTAGACAATCAACATGTATTTAGAGTATTACTAATAGTGGCCGACTATAATTGAAATTGCCCTACTACCTTGAATGAGACTGTCACAAAAAAACCGAGTCTGTTCAAAAAAAAGCAGCTGCATGAACAAATCAGACCGCGTGTTTAACTGTCATTATTAGTAGGCTACAATTACAGCACGGTTTTTCCAGAGCCCTAGAGAGATTTCTCTCTAGGGCTCTGGGTTTTTCTAACGCTGTTACGTAAATTCCCTAACACAAATGCAGGTCCAAGACTGATGATGATTATGATGATGATGGGTGCCACGGGCCCCTGGGTGACCTCCTCCTCTGAATCACTGCTTCCCAGGCGATTCAGATGGATGCGACTTCTTATCAGTCAGGCGACAGTGGGGAGGGATCAATTAATTTCACGAGCTCATGTAATTAACGAGCACGAGGAGACACCGAGAAACCCCTCGCGTGGAGGTTAGTTCAGCTCCTCGATCAGCATTTAGTCACTTCACAAATAAACTATTGAAAAAGGGTTTGTGAGAAAAACAAGACGAACGGATTTTAGGGACTCTCCTCATGTTAGACAAGGAAACGTATTTGCGATATACGTGCTCTTTTTTCTGCTGATGTGTACAAAGCAACCCATGTTCTGTCAGTTCTTTGAAATCCACAAGGGAATCAAATGTAGAGTAGGCCTATATAGCCGTGTATGTATGTGGTGTGTGTGCAGTAGTCCGTGTACAGCGGACTCTGGAAGACGAGCAGAAATCAATTACAATTATTCTGTGTTGACAATGTAATTAAAGTGAAGGCGGCGGCTAACACACCCTTGCAGCTCTTATCTGGGCCGGCCGGAGATTTACAAGGAAGGCAGCGCCGCGTGCACAGTGAGCGAGCGGCCCGAGTGTCCCTGTGTAACCGCAGTAATCACAGCCGGGACACTGCCTCCAACCTGCTCAGGTGTCGTGAAAAAAAAGGTTAAAAACACTAAGCAGATTCGCTTCTTTATTTTAATGAGATATTTTTCTAAGTTGTTATCTTAGTGTATCAACAGGCCTTTGGGGTTCAGTTGAAACTATTTGATGACATGACAGCATTGTTCTTTAATGTTAAGCATTATCCAGCCTTATCTTGGTAAAAGTTGCATAATTATTCAAACTAATTAATTAAGAAAAAGAAAATAGGATAATGGCTAGATATTAATTGTTGAGCACATGTAGACATTCCACTAGGCAATGGGTTTTTATCTTATTATTATTATTTTTATTTTTATTAAATGTTATGCCTATCCCATTTTTCGCCTGGGCATATCGCTTGTAAAAACAGCTAACTAAACATCGTGGTTGCTAAGCAACTACCTAGTTTTTTTCGTTAACACGTTTATAATTGGACTGTCAGGTCCAACCAACCATGTGACTCAGCCAATCACAGGGCCGGAGATATTTCTGCTTTATTCAGCACAAATACTTTGTTGCAATAAAGTGTCCTATTTAAACACGAAACAAGTTTCCCTCCCTTGTGTTGGCTCTGTGTGTTTTTTTTATTTATTATTTTGTTTTGCAAGGAGGCCTGAACTGTTTATAATGAACACTTATACAACTTTTCCTTAATTGATGATACAAACGAGTACGCTTGTGCCTTTTTGTTGTTGAAAGGCCTATAAATTCCCACACACAGGACTTGCATATACATTGGGCGTTTAAAGGCAGGCTTGGAGGATGGTATGCGCAATGCAGCGTTTTAGAATATCCATGGCACTTTTTTCCCTCTGCTGTCACTGCTTACAGTCCAAGCTCTATGGTTGGCTCTGGTTCCTCCTGACACACGTGATTTAAGAAAAAAAGAGGCCTCCTTCTTGCGTAAGACTTTAACAAATGAGTAGCTTTATAAAGACCTCGCCCACTTTTTTTTTTAACTTGATCAATGCTGCTATTGCTGACGCACGAAGGAACGTATAGAACCTGTAGTGCGTAAAACCTGCCAAGTGGAAAAACTATTTATAGTTCAGACCATTTATAGCCCATAGTGTTAGACCGTGTATTTTATTACACCTTACATGTTAATGCATGTCTATGTATGATAATATGTGTACGAATACCATCCTCGTCTATCTAACTGTCCAACTATTATAAACCTCTACAACTAATGCCCCCATTTATTACATTGTGTAGCTTCTGCATTGTCGGGCCTACATGTTTATGGCGGGATATAACAACGTTTTTCTATAAAATCAAGAATCTTGTGCACTGCAAATGGCCCTTTCAGTAGTGCTACTGTAATGGTAACTGTACTAGAGAATCAAGACTCAGCACAGTATTATTTAGACACGTGCTCTCTGCTGCACTAGATCCTCTCCAATAAAATCCTAAACCTGGAAATCTTTATCCCAAACGAGTGTGCTCGCGTGGGATGCGTCCCTGTGTGTGTGTGTGTGTGTGTGTGTGTGTGTGTGTGTGTGTGTGTGTGTGTGTATAACACATCCCCAGAGACAAGTGTATTAATCAGCTTTGGGAAGAGTCCGTCCAGCGCTCACGTATGCCGTGCCCGTGCGTAACAAGAACGCAGACAATTCACGCACGCACTCACGCGCCCCTCGTCGTATTGGCTCCTTTAAAAATCCGAATCAAGGCCAATGATTTATCAAACTCCTATTATCAAGAAAATGTCACGCGAAGGGCACCTTGCTCTGCACTGACGCAAACTCCATTCTTTCCCACGGAGCTATAGAAGAGCTTTAGCACTCGCTGCTTTGCGCGGGTACAGGCAGTCCGCTTCCAGTTCTCTCTTACAGCTGACCTCAGCCTGCCAGCAGACACCCAAATATGGTAAGTGTTCGAAAACACTTTTTGACTTTTATCTGCTGTTTTTTCAGTTTAATGAACTTGTTCTGGGATTTGTTCATGTTAATTGACACTTTTTCAATGCAGTTTGGCACGTTGCTGTTCCGACGCTCTCCATGGTGCTGATTTTCAGCTGCGGCAACTCCACATTTAAAAACTTTTTTCTCTTTCTGTCACCTACTATTCCGTTTTTTCTAACTTGTAGAGGCCCATTGTGTGGCTTTTTTAAAGTTCTGACGCGAGAAAAATGTGTATGTTTGTTTATCATACCACTTTTATATTTTTGATTTACTTGTTTTCTTTTTAAAATAAGCGATTATAACCAGTTGCAGGTCTTTGTTTTCTCACTAATTGAAATCACTTCTGAGCATTAATCAATGACAGAGTCGATTTTTTTTCTTTTTCAAAACTGAAGATTTTCTGGTTGCTATCCCTCAAAGCAGCATTTCAGGGAGTCATTTGTAATTCCCCGCCTCGGGTCCGCTCACTGCTGTAACGCCGGTGATCTTGCATGCCTGCCGGGGAGAGTGGAGCTATACCAAGAGACCCGCAGCAGCTTGTCTATTGCCCATAAAATCAGTGGATGTGTGTGGCTGAATGACATGAGGGGGAAATGGGGCGTAAAATTAAAGAATCTTGCAGAAAGCGAGAACTGGAGAAGCCAGCAAACCCCCTCCCACCAACACACATATACACACAAACACACACACACACACACACACACACACACACACACACACACACACACACACACACAAACCAACACACCGGGGTAGACTGTGAGCTGAAACTATAGAGCAGCCAGAACATGCTGCAGAAAATGTTGCAGAAAGAGAATTGAGTATTGTTAGGTCCAAAGCACAGCTGGACAGCAGCTTCACCACAGCTTCATGCTTTCGGTCGTTTTTCTGCCTTTTGTTTTGCTGATCTGTCACTCCCATGTTCCAGGATTTCTCTGACCAGAGAGAAATGGCCAAACAGCCGGCCAGCGCTCCCACCGGCTACATCCCGGCGCAGCAGCCCGACGGAGCTGCGGGACTTACAGCAAGCAAACCGGACAACACGGCCGCCTGCCCGCCGGCTTCCCCTCACCACCACCCGGCGCCTCAGCCGCCTGCTCCCTGCAACGAGGGCAAAACTTTTTCTTCCACGGAAAATAAACCGGGAGAACTGGACAGCAATAAAGCGTATGGGACGTTTAAAAACACCGCTCCGGCGGCCCCTGGATCCGTGGTCGTGAACTCGGCCTTCAGTAAAGAATCCGCAGGTTCGGCCCGAGAGGGGGCCGCCCTGTACGGCGACCCACTCCGGGCAGCAGAGCAGAACAACACCGCGGGCAACTGGACGGCTATGAGCCAAACCACCATCATCCTGGGAACAGATGGGAACACGTCTGTTCAGCCCGGCACCGTGGCGGGGGTAAGTCAGGTAAATGAAGCGTTTCCTTAACGGAGAGCGGCTGGTCTGAGAGCGGTGTGGATGTTTCCGTGTGTCTCTGAGTGGATCTAACCAGCTGTTTCCAACGGGAGAGATGCACACCCCTGGGAGCTCCCACCGCCATGCAGAGCTTTTGTAGAGCAGGGCTGCTGATGTGTGGTGGAGTGAAAGATCCGGAGTGTGTAATGCTGAGATGATATGAATGTCCCTTAAAAATGTGCAGGCTGGTTTATGGTTTTGTCTCAGATGTGTCACAGATGTGCTTAAAAAGTGGTGAATGAATGAAGCAGTGGATGTGTAACCCCCGGTTACTAAGACATTATGAGACCCCTTTTGTCATGGCGATCAGATCATAGCCTAAAAATTAAGCACTCATTACGATAGGGGTAGGCTATAGATCGTTCATTTTTGGAATATAAAACAAATGCTTTTTACAAATGCTATAGTAGAAAGTATTTTTCCATGTAATCCAGGCTGTATTAACACTTCCACAAAGCCACATGGCAGAGGTGCATGCTGCTGGTTTATAGGGGCTTTGAATGAAGCATGTGTAAACGCTGGATTATTGCATGTAAAGGACTGTAGCTCTTTGGGGGGATTCTGAGCTCTTTGGGGTCCCTGCTCTGCGCAGCGTCAAGTCCGGATCCCTCTGCACCAATCTGATCAAAAACTTTCAAACCTGCTTATGTCAGCTAAATATCCGGGAACAAAACGGCGTCTTATTTATGAATCAGTGTGATGGATGATCTGATCAGCATCAGTGCAGATGGAACATTAGTCCTTAACGAGACTATTTGTTTTTCGTACAGAGCGATTTCCAATGATTTGTTCTGCTTGATTTTTCTTCAGACAGTAACAATGGTAGCACGATAAATGGAATTCAATTATACTCTCGTGGTATTTTCGGTGTTCCCCGCTCCCAGCAGACACACTTGGTATGGCCCAAAAGCCCAGGTGTTATCCGGCTGATAGACAGCACTGTATTACATGAGACTGCGGATTGTTTCAGTCCCGTGGAGGGCACCCCCCACGCACACGCACACTTACACGTACACACACACAAATACACACATTCCCATGCATGGTGTTGTTTATTATCTGAATATTCATGCAGTTTCTTGTATTCTGCTCATATCCTGCCGTACAATTGTATTTATGAATTTTTAGTAGCCCATTTGCTTTATATTTGTCGACCCTTAGCAGCTTTTTTAATATTAGAATCTTAGATTTAGGAGGTGCTTTCAAGCGGTTTGGTTGCAATATTGGGCCCATAAGTGCAGTTAAAGACGAGTTTTATAAAGGTTTGTCATTGGAAAGTTGGTGCCGATATCTGATTGTCCACTGCATCTGTTAATGAAATCAACATAATGGAAAAAATTGAATTTTAGTGAGGAAATCATAAGATAAGATCAATCTTTATAGGGAAATTCAGATCAAATTTACCAAGCTGAACTCTAAAATATTTCTATTCTATGATTCGTTTGTATTTTTAAATGGGGATAATATTTCAAGGTTTCTTTATGATAGTTAAATAAAATTGTAGCCTATTTTTTCTTTAAAAAGAGATTTTGATGGTGGTTTTTGACTTAAAAGAACTAACGTCCATATATTTTCATTATAAAATTCCATCTTTCAGGCCCAGGTCTTTATTTATAGTATTAATATACAGTTATGGTTTAACTTGGAGACTAGTGTGGGTTTTATTTTGGAGAATAATTGAATGTTTTTTCCTCTTAGGCTGACGAGGAGGACGAAGAGGGAGATGAGAATAAGGCCAGAGGAAACTGGACCAATAAACTGGATTTTATTCTGTCTATGGTGGGCTATGCTGTGGGTCTGGGGAACGTGTGGCGGTTTCCTTATCTTGCCTTCCAAAATGGTGGAGGTAAGACACAAACGAAAAATCTGGTCGAAAAATTTGAGTTATTTCCCATTAGAAATCATGGTTTTAATGTATTTCTATTGCTCCTTTTGAGATGTTTCTTTGGTAGCCCTTAGACCAGCCGGAAAATACAGGAGAGATTTTGGATAGCAACTATTTGAATGAGAACAACGAAAACAATTAAAGAAATAAAGATAATGTTAAGAAAAATGCATTTAAATAAGTCTTACTAGTTTGTATAAGACTGCTGTGAACGAAGACACAGTTAATGATATTATAAATACCATTATTATCAATTGCTATCCACTACATTTGATATAACAATCAATTACTTGTTCAGCTCTGCTTGAAATCGTTTTGTTTTTTGTATTTATCAATCAATGTAATGGCACAAACCGTGTGTGGTTTGAATAACAGCTGATGAGATCCTTTACTTACATTCAATTCTAATAACAGTTTAGTGTTAGTTTTCCGGCTTTTCTGTCTTTTAAACTGCGCTCTGTACATCCTGCTGCTTCCTTTCCTTGCAGGAGCTTTTTTGATCCCGTATCTGACAATGTTGGGCATTGCCGGCGTCCCCATCTTTTTGATGGAGGTGGCCCTGGGCCAGTTTGCCAGCCAGGGGCCCGTGTCAGTGTGGAAATGCATCCCAGCTCTGCAAGGTACACTGCAACAACTAACCAACCAAGAGCCAATTCAAAAATTAAAACCTAATGTGTTGTTATAAACAAGAGTTCCCCTACTTTTTCTCAAGAGTAATTTATATATTTCGTCTCATTTATTTATTTTAGGTTGCGGGATTGCCATGTTGATAATATCTGTCTTGATAGCCATATACTATAATATTATTATGTGCTGGACACTGTACTACCTGTTCGCTTCGTTGAAGGGCTCACTGCCATGGGCTAACTGTAGGAATGAGTGGAACACGGCGGAATGTAAGGACAAAGACATGCTGCTGCTAGGTAAGACACACACACACACGCACACACACACGCACACACACACACACACACACACACACACACACACACACACACACACACACACACACACACGCACACGCACACACACCAAAAGTACCTCTCTCTCTCCACAATGCGCAATGCGTCACGACTCCCTCTGAGGTGTCCTGCAGTATAATGAATCCTGACCTGTGATCTCTGCGGTGTTTTCACTCCCCAAAATACTTAAAATCCATACATTGTTTATGATACAGGCAAACTGTATGTAAGGCCAGGCCTCAATGTGACATTTTCAACTTAGAAACAAACATTTGAAATAGTTGTGATTCTTCTTTTGTGTGATAATGTCAGATATGTTATGGCTTTGGTTAATTTTTAAATGAAACTGTTTATGAAATGGTGGTTTCTCTGCAGAAAATGTGTGGGCAGGGCCTTGGAGGTATTTTATGTCGACGTGGTTCGAATACATATCGAAATTCCGTTAATTTTGTTTAATATTCGCCTTTAGCGATTGTGTGAATTCAGCAAAAAACTGCTTGGTTGACACATCTACTGTACAGGCTGCTGCAGTGCTGCGGTGTGCCCGAGACTGACCCCTGCTGGCTGCTGCGTGAACTGCAGGCCTGTAACACTAGCCTCAGGACCTCAATAAGGATGGAAATTATAGATAAAGGAGAAATATTAGCAGTGATAAAATCAGTCAACCACTATGGTTATTGAAGGTTATATAAAACCTGTAATTTAGGCAATGAATACTTTCAAATCATACGTGTACATGTAGTGCAGTGGACTCAATTACATCTTTACAATCTGATACAATAGGCATGCAAAACAATACACATAACATTTTGACTGCTTTTTCCAAATGTTTCGGTCAAACAGACGTTTATTGAGGTTGATTCTTTTGTGCATGTTCTGCAGTGCTGTTGCATTAGGTTCAGTGGTTTGATATATTTTTTCTTTCCTAGTAACAGGAAACACTCTTTTTATGCGCATGAGTGCTTGAGCCATTGTTTTGTAACATATTATATGCAGTGTTTTAGCCATTTTCTATCTTGGGAAAAAAAACACTGACATTTTTTCTGCATTACAATGCATTAAAAGCAGGACTTAAACAAGTGTAAGAAAAATAGCATAAAAAGCTTTTTTGTCATCACACTTTGTCTGCATGACAATATTTTGCAGTCAAATTAAAAGCAATTTTCTTTTCTTACATTACCTGGAGTATCATACATGAGGCATTGATTATAGATAGTTCAGTGTAATAATTTTTATTTTCACATCTGGCTATATAACAAAAATAACAAAACATCTAACTAAGTCCTCTACTGAGGATCCACACTGCTGTCTCCTGTCAGCCCCCCACTCAGATCCATGTATCCGCTCCCACTTAACCTCAGTGGGTGAGCCTGAGGGACAGTGAGCTCTGTCCCACTGCAGCACTCTGCCAGTCTCTCCCAGTTTACGTGTGTTGGTTTCTGATTGGAACAGACTCGTGCATCCTGCGGGACAGAAACTTCACCTCCATCAAGAACTCGTCTTTCTGTCTGTCCGCAAACACTATGGGAAACCTGAGCAAACTGCTGAACATGACGGTGGACGGCAACCAAACCTACGTCAGCCCCAGCGAGGAGTACTTCAAGTGAGTCTGGCATAAACAGCCAATAAAAGTAGCATTACGAACTCATAGTAACATAAATGACTGCTGTGTTTTAGTTTAAAGTAGACATTTTCTTATTATTTTCCACAGATGAAATATCAATCAGATATGTTTGTCTTGAATGTGCTCGGCATGCTAGAGTCTTTAAAAAAACACCAAGCTTGATCATGATAATAGAGAGTAATGTTTAACTGCCTATACGCTTTCAAAGGAGTTTCACAGAACAATGTGTTAACATGTTTGTGTCTAAAAAAGGACATGTTAAGGAATTCATTTAACACAAAGAAAACGTTTTACACCAGTTTCACCTGAAAATGTTCTGCAAAAATAATAATAGTAATCTTTTAAATAAAAGTATTACAACAATTTCCAGTTATAAATCAAAATAAAAAGTTGTATATCTACAACTCAAAAACATATACAAAAAACAAATAAACCTTTTTTCCGTAGCATTTAATGAATGTGTGAAACGAGACAGAATAAGGGGAAACTTCTACAAACAATGAAGTCAAATAATTATGAAAATTCTCAAATAACTTTGATTTCTGTTGGAAACAGTTAAAGAACATATTTGAAAGATATGTGGAACAATACATATATGACTTGAACATTTAAAAAGGAAGTTAGTTATTTGCTAATACATATTTGAATTGTGTATTATTGCATTTTGTTTGAGTTTATGAGGTGTGTTTTCAGGCTGAGTTTTGCTGTTTGAATCCCGCCTGCAGGTACAACGTGTTGCACATCTCCAAAGGAATTGAGTTTCCAGGAGATATCCGCTGGCCTCTGGCAGGCTGTCTGATGCTCGCCTGGTTAATCGTCTACGCCTCTCTAGCCAAAGGAATCAAATCGTCAGGAAAGGTAACACAAAACAAAAATTCTCCTCAAAATAGTCCTCTGATCTGTTCTGCTGTTTGCTACTTTATTTAGCTGGTGAGGAGAAACAGTGTGATTGAAAGTGCCCCCTAGTGATGAGATCTTGCATAATGGTGAGCAAGGGAAGAACTCAAGTGAAGAGCCCTTAATGTCACCAAGTGCTGTTAGATTTTGGACCAAGCTTTTAACATATTAAAATAAGCAGATTAATTCAATGCGATCTTTTTTTATTTAATAAATCTGGAGGAAATTGATTTTGATTTCTCATCAGGTTGAACTAATAAGGCCTTAAAATAAATATACAACTTAGAAGATAAAAAATATATTTTAAAATATTTTTACAAACGATCAAATATCTTGTAAAGTATCATCAAAGTCTTATTTGATCCATTCGTATCCGAATCCTAATAATTATTCCAGGGGAAATATCTTTCTGTAACAATTGCTCCATTTCATAATAACAATGATTAAAAAAATCGAATAAGAATATGTATACCTATATAAACAAAGAAATTAAAACCCGCTGTTTTTTGGTGGCTCTATTTTCCTCCCTTGTTGGACAAGAATCTAGCACAGTATGGCACCCATTGAGAGATTATTGAAGTTGAATTATTGTATAGTGTTGCCCTCTGCTGGACATAGATGCAACACACACACTGTCAAACCTTTAGAGACACCAGCTGGCTTGAAACTGTCTAGAACAGATTGTCATGTTACATAATAGAAAAAACATCTGGACAGTTTTTATTTCAAGGTGCAGTGTGTTATCATCATTTCTGTGTGCGAAAATCAAACCTGGAAGACTGAATAATGTTGTTTTTGTTTGGTTGCTGGTTTTCTTAGAGTTAATTCATATTAAATGTTGTCCGAACACCAAAAGTTACACTCTAGTCTACATTATTGGATCCCCAACATTACATCCACCTTGTGTTTGGAACAGTTGATTGACATACCTACAAACTGCCCAAATGTTCTTTTCCCCACTGAAATATTGTAGCAACTTGACACAGGAGAGAAAAAAAGGGTTTTTCTGTCCCGTTTTACTGGGCTTCCCTCTCTCACTTTGCCTCATCTTGTCTCCTCAGGTTGTGTATTTCACAGCCACCTTCCCCTACGTGGTGCTGGTCATCCTGCTCATCAGAGGAGTGACCCTCCCTGGTGCCTTCAACGGCATCCTCTACTTCATAACTCCAAAGTGGGAGAAACTGTGGTCTGCAAAGGTACCTGACGCATGACGCTTAATTCACCCATGTTGTGTTGTTCTCCGTCCTTTTCCTGCTCTTCACCTGCAGCCCTTCCTCTTCCTCTCCTCCTCTGTCAGGTGTGGAAAGACGCAGCCACTCAGATCTTCTTCTCTCTGTCGGCTGCTTGGGGAGGCCTCATCACTCTCTCTTCCTACAATAAGTTCCACAATAACTGCTACAGGTAAACACACAAAAGGTAAACCATGCTTCTGGCAGACACATTCAAACTGTCACTGTAGACACTGACACTGTTTCTTTATGTCTGGTAGAAATGTCAACAATGAATGTGACTCTTTGCAGCCTGCAGTTCAGTGTTTCTTTCATTTCCTCTCTTCTAAAGCATCCCCCTCTGTCTTTCGAATCTGTGAACTATTGTTGTGTTTTATTCATTTCACGCACTCAATTTGAAACATATAACGGTAACATGTATAGGACACATCTACAAAACATCTGAGTATACCAACACATTTAAAGAGAATTGTACTTTGTCATTTATAGATTTGTTTTTCCAAATAAACAAAACGTAATGAATGTTCGACTTCAGAATGGCTTGTTGTTGAGTTGTTTTCATAATTCTAAGAAATATCCATAACTAATTGATTTGGCATATATTAAAATGTTCTCTTTCAATTCAAATTACATCATGAATGTTTTGCTACACAAATAGCTTCAATAAACCTATCTAATAACATATTTTACACACAGGCCCATTGCATAACATTACATGGTTATTATCTATTTTACAATATAATGCATAATGCACTACACCCCTGTGTGTACACTTTCTGTAACACTTAGATTTGCAGTATTAACTCCTACCACCAGATGGCGCCAGATGTTTCTCTTTTCTGCTTTACACAACAGTCATGTCCTGTTTCAAATGATAGAGCTTTACCATCATATCAAATTGGTTTTATGTTGCATATTGCTGCATTATTTAAATCACTAAAGCAGATATTAACCATTTGTTTCTCTCTTTCCCTCTTTTCCCCTGCAGGGATACTATTATTGTGACATGTACAAACAGTGCGACCAGTATATTTGCTGGCTTTGTCATCTTCTCGGTCATTGGTTTCATGGCACATGAGTTGAAAGTGCCGATAGAGCAGGTGGCGGATGAAGGTAATTGCTACCACGGCAGCAGCAGGCCGGAGCTGTTCACTCAAACACACCTGAAAACTTTACCTGCTGTGGAGATGGTGTGGTTCATCTTCATTTACGTGTTTGTGCGTGTGTCTCTGTGTGTGTGTGTGTGTGTGTGTTGTGTGTGTGTGTGTGTGTGTGTGTGTGTGTGTGTGTGTGTGTTTGTGTGTCAGGTCCAGGCATAGCGTTCGTGGTGTATCCAGAGGCTCTGACCAGACTTCCACTGTCTCCTTTCTGGGCGATCATTTTCTTCCTCATGCTCCTGACTCTTGGCCTGGATACCATGGTAACCACTGCTCTGTCTGTGTGTGTCTGTGTGTGTGTCTGGGTGTGTCTGTGAGGTGTGCCCTATATGTCCTTATAATAATGAGGAATAAGATTACTTTATGGTACTCTAAAAGTGCCAGCTATTTCGACACAATCAGAATTTTAGGCATTAAAAGCTAATAGTAAGTTATCGTTATATTTGACTTAATTATAGTTAATTAGTTACTTTTTTACACCTTCCAACACATACCTTTATACACACCACCCCCTAACCCCTCACAGTTGCTACTAGTTTCATTGACATTTACACTATAATGACTTATTTATTTGATTAAATTGACAATTATACTATGCTTATTCAAATATAATTTGTTTTAAGTTGGTGCGCTTGTTGGGACCACCTTAGTCAGGTCATAACAAATAACAATTCAACAACCCAATTCAAAATACACCTGTCATGTTAGCCAGATTAAGATGTGAAAAGAATTAAAATCTGACATGTGATTCGTCAGAAACTGTTATACTAGCTCTGTTAATAAAACCTCAAAAGTTTTGTTATTGCATGTTGTGTCTTGTTAGCAGCTAAGCTAGCCACCAATTGTGTGAAGAGCATTCAGCTATGTTTAGCTAGCTTGGAAACTCATTTTAGGGACAGGACTGTTGCTGCATAAACTGAAATCACGTTGTTCAGTGGTTGACGTCGAGAAATAGCTTTTGGTTTGGATTTTTATTTTTGCTTTTGATGGATGTTAGCAAGTATCTTTAGCTTTCAGTCTTTGTTCTAAGCTGTAGGCTAAAGAGCTGCCGGACATCCCTCTGTAGTGGGCACACAGTGGTGAAAGTGATGTCACTTCTCTCTTTGGAATCTGGTACAAGACAGCAAAACAAACCTGGACCTTAACATGGTGACATGTATTGGCCACTTGGGGGCCAAAAATACTCCACAGTTTATCAAATTTAGTAAAACCTTCAACAACCAACATTTTAAATCCAGCAGAAATGGAGCAGCACTATCCTCCGATTGGAGTGGAGTTCCTGAATGCAACATTCATGCACTTTCCTGCTAAATTATGTTTTTTGTTGTTGTTGTGTTGTACTGGGCAGGTAGTGTACAATGACTTCATAGGGGATTGTTTTGGAAAAACATTTAAAAACAACTGCCTGCTGCTGTGGGAAGTAAGGGTGATAGGGCAGAGCTGAGGCTGAACCCAACAGTAAATGTGCAGTTAAACCAAAATAATGTTCCAACAGAGTCTAAAAAGATAATTGGAGCTGCAGTGCTTATTCTCTGTGGGTCTGTAGCTGCAAATTCAAATTACAAAGATTCATATGATTATATAAATTATTTATATTTCCGAGCTCCAAGGGCAGAGCTTTTTGTTTAAGGGGAATAACAATCTTAGATCAGAGTGGGATTGAGAGTAGTCATTGTTTGTTTTGTGAGAACACAATGTTTTAGAAGTGGCTGAAACAGCACCAGTCTCTTGGTGAAGATTTCTAAGTTTGATAACATCAGCAACCTTTATTTTGGCAAGGAGAGTCTCAAAGTAAACACTCAACTTCGTTAGCAGCATGCAGCTCGGTATAAACTCTGCAGACATTGACCTAATTATCATAATTACCCACACACACCACCCACTGTGGCTGATTTCAGCTGAAGAGCTCCAGCTCTCCGGGTTCTTGAGCCGAGGGGGGGCTGCATGATTGGAGTGAGTGAAATGAAGTTGACCTTAAAGTTTTGCAACAACAACCCAGAAGTAAATCTATGTTTGGGTACAATTAAAGTACATAAATAAAGTTATTTTTCAAAACTTTTGTCTGACATTCTCTAGATTAAACCATCACAAAAAAGTGCGGAGATAGTCAAGTATAAGTAGAAAACTTAAAACTGCATTAACCAGTTGTTGTCATCTACGAGGCTGGAGGCCTTGAGTGTGCCACTAAAGTATTTAAACAAAATTAAACATTATTATTAAAGATGTAAAATGTATTATAAATGTAATTATAACGTGCCTTTAAATTATACACAAAAAAATTCAACATGATAAAATGTTGTTTTGTTGTGTCCGCTAGCTTTGCACATTCAGCCATTATCAATTTATAGCTGTCACAATTGTGTTTCAAGCTTGTTTTGTTGGCTTAAATTCGTAATAACACACTTTCAAAGTGCTTCCTTTTCTGTACTACCAATGCACACCACTCTTCAAAGTTACAGAACTTTAATTGTATCAGTTACTGCACTTATTCATTCCTGATGTGACTTCCATAAACAAACCCTTAAGTCCCCGGCATGTTTTAAAAAAAGTCCAGAGCACCTCTGGATTCAATCCTGGGCAAACAGTTCCAGTAAAAAACACCAACTCTTCTACATGCAGTGTGATGCTTCTGAGCCGAGCAGAGGAGCGGGGGGCACAGCGGCGCATTAAGACACAAGTCTACATTAACAGTAAATGATGATGTTACTTTGCCTTGGCAGCGGCAGGTCCGAAGAGAGGGCTGGTGGCTTTGTTGTAGAAAGAAGCTCGGCGGTAATAGGCTTGGGATGTTGACGGGAAATTAGTTTTGGGAGTTCAGTAGGAAGTAGACGAGCGGAGAGGAGGCAGATAGCTCAGCTCCAATGGGTTTCTACAGAGTATACACACACAAACTATACCAACTCTCTCAATTTGCCTGTTTGCATATTCATCTGCTGCTGTCCTCTGGGTTCTGAGCCCATTTTAACATCATGTTGCATTTGCTAATGGAACATGCTCCTCCTCAGGATTAGGATAATGTTCTTTATTTGTTTTGGTAATAAATGGAATTACGGCAAAAATGGGGCGAAGCCTGCGAGCTAGTTCAGGCAGTCAACTCGAGCACTTATGCTGCATTCATACATAACGCCCCTTGCCACTCTACAACCAACCAAACAGAGTCTCCTTAATATGCCGCTCTATTTACCTGCCAGATATCTCTCCATGCATTGCTTGCTGCTGCTATTGCTGCAGCTACTTCCACGTCGCTGCTGCTTGCCTGCCCCACCACCACCCCAGCTTCCACCCCAGCTTCCACCTGTAGGCTCGGGGGGTTAGTTATTTATCATCACTCATCGTGCTATGTATATCTGTTGAGTGATGAGGCCCGAGCCTAGACGCCAAACTCAACTATATGCTGCTTCTAATAAACATGTTAAAGAAACACGTGAGTTTTCTGACTGAAATGGGTTTATAGGATGAATTGGAGACGAACGGCTCTGAATACTGAATTCCAGCATCATCAACTGCTCTGATACAAATGAGGAAAACGTGCTGACTGGAGGCTTTTTAGTTGAAATGCTGCTGCAAAACTGGGCTGATTAGACAATTTCAGTAATTCTGTAGTCAGGATATGTGGTGATGTGTTTTAAAGAGTTAGCATTTCAAACTTCATGATCATTTAACATAATTTAATTCAATTTGTTCTATTATAGGCTAATCAAATTTGAGTCTGAATGAAACATCTTTCATCTTGCATGTGATTGAACTCTCTCTGTTTCTTCCTCTCTATTATCTCCATCCCAGTTCGCCACCATAGAGACCATCGTAACCTCGGTGTCGGACGAGTTCCCCAAATACTTGAGGAAAAACAAACCTCTCTTTACTTTGATCTTCTGTGCCATCTTCTTCGTCTGCGGGTTCCCCATGATTACAGAGGTACGGCACTAAAACACTAATCCATGCACACACTGATGCTTCAAGGCCCCACAGGGACATTTGAGCATTATCTCCACATGTCCTTGGACTCTTTCTTTGAATAAGCCGACAGATCTCTGCATGTAAAGTGAAGTCGGGGTCTTCAGAGGACAGGCTCGCTGATTGGAACAAGAGAGGCTGACTCTTATTAAAATCCCCCCGACAGCCTCAGAAGGCAAAATCCAGCCCAAAGTAGGATTTATACATGTCATTTATTTTCATCCGGTGCAAGTCGCTGTGACAGTTATCTCCATTGAGAAGTCAGAGGTTGACAAAAAGTGAAGGAGGAGGGGTGTCCTTGAAGGATGATACCTCGAACTGCGGTAAAATTTAGTTTTTGTGTGTTTGTGACAGAATGGGATGTTCATGCTGCAGTTGGTGGACACGTACGCAGCCTCCTACTCTTTGGTCATCATTGCGATCTGCGAGCTGTTGGGGATTTCCTACCTCTATGGTGAGTACAGCTGATCCTGTTTTATCTCTTTCACGTGCAAGAATGAATGGCTAGAGGCCACTGGAGGCTGTAATGTTATTGTTACATCCTACAGTGTGAAACAACTAACATACTGACTATTTTGTTCTTTGAGGAGAACGAATGTGCTCATTAGATTATATTCCTTGGGTATTCATTTTATATCAATGAAAATCTGGTTAGTTTTGTCTACATATCTTGACCAATCTCAGCTCCATCCTCCCTTTTGTTTGCAGGTCTTACATTAAAAAATCTATCATCATTACATGTCACTTGTTAGACGCTTTTATCATCAAATATCAAATATCCAAACATCCCTGAACACAGTTGCAGGAAACCTTTCTGGTTTTAAGAGGAATTCTTCATTTATATAAGAAGTAATTGAACAAACCCTGAATGCTACACTTTTCATTTGCAGCCTGATAACATCTTTTGTAAGACCCTCAATGTCCATGTCTTTCAAACTCTGTTGTGAAGTGCGAGTGGTGCCACTTGAGGTGTTTTCTCAGACTTGACAAAGCTCCTCCTGAGCCACCGAAGCATTACTGTTTGCACAGACTTCGTATGTCTAGAAGCTGTCTTTGACATAAACAATCAAAGTGACCCTTCAAAGGTTTTCTAAACATATAATAATTTAATCAGCCTAACTTTTAGGCAAGAGTTTTGGTGCCCCAGGAGGATTCAGATGCTGTTTCAGAGACGTTTGTATTCACAAGTAACCTACTACAGAAGAAATAGAGAAGTCTTTCGACCCAAACCCAAATTGAAAAATCTCTGGTGTAAAAAAATCCCGTGTTTTATTCAAAACCTTATCAACATGAAAAGGAACTTTAAAATCTATTATTAGGCGTGTGGCGCAGTGGGTTGTCCGTAGGTGTTTGGATCTGGGGGTCACAGGTTCAAACCCCACTGCAGTCAGCATGTCGTTGTGTCCCTGGGCAAGACACTTCACCCCAAATTGCTCCTGTGGGGATTGTCCACAGTATTGAGTATGTAAGTCGCTTTGGATAAAAGCGTCTAACAAGTAACATGTAATGTAATGTATTAAACGTTAAAAATGAAGTTCTCTAGTCGCATTCTTAACTAGTTTTCTTATGAACATGTTAGGTAATTCAATGAAAAGGGAATACCATAGCCTACCCTGGCTAGTATTTAAATATGTTTTAAACTTTCAAAAAGTTTAAAAGATGTGGTGTCTATGTGTATAAGAGCTTGATCATCTTGAAGTCTTTCGAGTAGGACAGCAGTTCTCACTTCCCTTTCTCACCGGTGTACACAGTGTAATTCCACCTGTGAGCACTAGGGGTCTCTGTTGTGATGTCTAAGTCACACACACAGGGCTCAGGTGTACAGGAGCAGGCTGTTCCCCAGGTGGCGAAAACTCCAGTTTTTCATAGCATCAGTACAGGTGACATATTGAAATGATTGTGTGACTGCCTCTTCATGTCACTCACTGTTATCCAACAATAAAGCCGCAGGAATGAAGCCATCTGCTCCCACGCTTTTTCTGAAGGACCACAGAAACTATGCTCTCTCTTTCCTCTCTCTTTCTCACACACACACACACACAGTCACACATTTTACAAGGCCTTTTTTAAGGGACCTTATTAAACCCAGGTCAGTCTCTGTGTCTCCTCTTTCTGTCTTTCGCTGTCCTTTTATTTAATTTCGCTTCTCTTTTCTTTCTGTCTGTGCAGGTCTGCAGAGATTTTGTGAGGACATTGAAATGATGATTGGTTTCCAGCCAAATCGATTCTGGAGAATCTGTTGGGGTTTTGTGACTCCAACCATTCTGACGGTGTGTTTGTTTTTGCTCATCTTATTCTCTTTCTCTCGCACACACACACAGAACCTTTCAAGTTTATTGATTTGCAATTGGAAAGCAACAGAAATGTATTTATTTGTTCCTATTCCTGTCACGTCACCAAGTCTCAAGTTGTTTTACAAAATAGTTACTGCCAGATTGTTAATAACCGAGCTGCTGCAAACACACAAATACATTTATCTCCAGACAACACATTTTCTGGGAAACGGCCACTTATTTGTGGTAGCAGAATCTGATGCACAGAGTTCAGTGATGGACCCTGGCCAGAAGCCGTGTTAGTAATTGTAGTGGAAACCATTGTAGCTCTGAATCAGAGGTGACAATGACGAATGGAGCAGCAGCGAGGCCGGCTGGTCCTCTCGCTGCTGCTCCAGGGAGATCTGATTTCCTCGGGAAGCTCATTGATGCACTACACCAAGCTAATGTATTTCTGTCGGCCCTGGGTTCATTTCTGCTTGTTTTCAATTGCTTCCTCCTATTCTAATCTTTCAGGTTCCAAAATGTAGTCAATAGAAGGTACACTTTGTCCCACCCTGTCCAATTCTTTGTAAATATAGTAAAAGGAAGGTCTGCTTTAGCTTTAGCTCTGCATCCTGAGTTTAATCTAGTAATTGAAATAAATCTTCAGACTACATCATGCTACAGAAGTCTAAACATTTGTATTTTAAGTGTAATAGTTGTTTATATTCTTACCCATGAGTGTGGAGTTTGCAGGGATAGGACTTTGTGAAGAACAGTGGGGTTTTCTGCCTTTGTTTTGATTGAACTTTGGTGCCATGTCACTGTGTCTCCAGTGCAAAGTATTTTTTGTTTTGAAGGTTGCAACATAATCTGCATGCTTTGCCCGTATTAGTAAAAATAGTCTTTAAATTGAGAAAAAGATATAGAAACAGGCTTGTTACAGAACTGGAGGCCATCTCGGTTATTCTGTGTCGGAGGTGCAAAAGCAGTTGAAATGCCTGGAAATGTTTTCTAGAGTTCTCCAAAAACTATAGATTTTTATTTTATTTCCTTTAAAATACTTTATTTACATTGCACAGATGTAAACAAAGCTACAAATATTATTTTAACAATTATCTGAAGTTGCACCTCATCACACAGAAATCAGCATTCTCTCTTAAGTGATGAATACAATTAAATAACGTGAGTCTTTTTCTGTGTATATCTGCTAACACAACTTTATTTTTCATTTTATTTTTATTTTATTCAACATAAAACATTTTTTATTAAATTCCCTTAAAAAAGGGAACTATTGGAGGTATGTGAAATGGGACACCCTGATCAACTATCTGAAGCTTTAGAATAGGGGCCAACACACAGAAACAGAAATGATTTACAATCTAAAATGGGACAAAACAAGAATTGCAAAGAGTTCATGTATTAAACAGAAACATCCACACGCTAATAAACAACAAACCCATTCCCAATATCTATAACTACAGTATGAAGCTGACCATTACAATCTGACCCTTTTACCTGTGACCAATAAGCTGCGTCAGTGTTGCAGCAGCTGAAGAGATTCTTAAAGGTAACCTAGAAGACATCCTTTTTTAATCTCCATTTTCCATATTCTGTGCAGGGCATCCTGGGATTGAGTCTGTACCAGTGGAAGGGGATGACGTACGAGGACTACACCTACCCCACCTGGTCCATGGTTATGGGCTGGCTCATGGTCTGCTGCTCCGTCATCTGGATCCCCATAATGTTCTGCGTTAAGATGTACCTCGCACCCGGCAGCTTTAGAGAGGTATTTAGTGAGAAAAAGGCGTAACAAGACATGATCACGTATATGTTCTGGTCCCACACAATCACAAACACACACTGTTGGAGAAATCAATAGTCTCATCCTTCGCTCATTAGCATGGAGAGGCAGTAGCTAACTGACTATTAATTTGGCAATTTTTCTAGGAGTCCGGCAGGTCCTTATTAAATACTCAGATTAATGAATGATGACTAGCGTGGCCTTCTCTCCAAACGTCTTTGTTCCCTGTGCGGCTCTGACAGCCGCCCTGATCACAGAGCATCCTCCAGCTTTACCTTTTAATCTGTTTTCTGTCTGTGACTATATTGAAAGCTTAATCATCAACGTTTTTACTTATGCATTAGGACAGAAACCTCATGTTTCCATTATGTTTTACAAGCAAAAGGACTAGACCTATAACTTTCTCTGCAAATCAGGACCTTTAACAACCAAGCTATTGTTTAAGAAAACAACTCTGTCTCCCACTCACCGCTATTGACATAACCTAGAGCAGGTTTAGGCAACCCGCGGCCCTTGAACCACATGCAGCTCTTTGATAATGGTTCGAAATATGATATACACTTACAGTAAACAGATATTGATTTTCTAGGTTGCAACATAACCTGCATGCTTTGCCCGAATTAGCAATACCAGTGAGAAAAATATATACAGTAGAAACAGACTAGTTACAGAAGTGGAGGCCATCTTTGTTATTCTCTACAGGCTGATGATGACCTTTAGACCAAAACACACAAAAAATAGTTGAAATGGCTGGAAATGTTTTCAAGAGTTCTCAACTCTATGTGGCTTAATTAGGTTTTGATGCTGACCCTGTCTAAAGCAGAACATTAGTTATCTTCAGTGCTGATACTCCTGTGTGTTTCTCCAAACTGAGGTTAATGAACTGACCGTGGATAAGTACCTCGTACAAACCCACTTGTGTTGTGTCTCCCCCCCCCCGCAGCGCCTGAAGCTGGTCTGCTCCCCTCAGCCCGACTGGGGTCCCTTCCTGTTGAAGCACCGTGGAGAACGCTACAAAAACATGACCGACCCCCTGGGAACCAACTCTCTGGGCCTCAAACTTCCCCCCAAGGACTTCCAGCTGGCACCTACCAGTAACCAGTAGCAGTTACCCTGACATAATTGCACCAACAACCTCCAACCCCTGCAGGGGGCACCTGGAAACACCCCTTCCTCTCCCTTCTTTCCCTTTCTCCTGTTTGTCCTTCACCCTCATGTGTCCTGTCATCCTCCCTGTTTGGTGGATCTGCAGACAGTCCCACTCTCCCTTCCCTCCTTCCTCTCCACCCCCTCCTCTCTTCTTTCATGGAGGAGTGGCTGCCCAGGTGGGGTCTACTCCTCCCCTGCGGCTTCGTACTCGGTTAATGGGCTATCATTGCCCCCCACACATGACCACTGATTACTTCAGAACCCTTCCCAGGGATCTTTATTCCAAGAGAAAATTGTGTCATAAAAATGACACGGCTCAGACTGCACTTGCAATATTAGACTCACCATAGCTGCCCCCTATGGAGTCGTGTGTGTACGTGCGTTTGTGTGTGCGTGTGCCGTCATACTTGTGTGTAGAGATAATGAATCACTTGGTGCGAGCAGACACAGGAAAACAAAAAGAAAATTGTGCGACAGAGAAAAAGCGGTTCAATGAGCTCGGCGGGGATCTGTGTTTTTTTCCATTCGTGTACAAATGTCCAACAGCATTACAAATAATATCAGCCTCTGGAAAAAAGAAGAAAAAGAAAATTGCTCTGGTTTCACATTTTGTTCCTACCCAGCAGTATATATGTATATTCACAGCAGCTTCTGCTCACTCGCTCTTGCTTTGTTAAAAATAGATTACACGATCTGCAATTCGTGCCTCCTCCTTCGCAGTAGAGTAGCGAATGCATCCTGATAACCACTTTCAGTAGATACACTTCGGCCTGGATGACTCTGCAGTATGGTAGAAGCTTGGGTCTATTTTTCTCTCTGAATCCAAGGGACTATTTGTGATACCCTCTCCCTTGGTCTATTTACTAAGTTATACTCCTGGTCTCCTTTATTGTATTATTCTAAAATGTAAAGAACACATTCCCAATGTAGGACATCACTAGAGTAGTCTCTCCTTCCTTTAGTAACGTGGCCATTTAACCAATTTAACACACTAAAACCTGACCTTATAGTCACTCTGTGCTTACATTTTAGACAGTGTATTAATCTCTGTATGTGTTGTGAACCTGTCAAGTCAAACCATCTTAACAATGTGCATCACATCAGTAAAGTAAATCAAATATATCATTATATATATATATATATATTATATGTATAGCCTCCAGCAGAGGAGAGAGCTAGCAAGAAAGAGATTGAGAGTGAATGTGTGTGTGTTTGTGTTCATGTCTCTCTGAAAACCCCATGTTTCTCTTGCTAGCTGTCTATTATCTTGTACAAAGTGTACACTCCTTAAAACGAGTAGTAAGCGCGTGTGTTGTCGCGTGCTCAAAATTGTTAGGAGCAGCTGCTAAGTGTGAGTAGATGAAGAATAGCGTAGAAAATGGCCTCCTCCTTTCTGGAAGTGTACTTTGTCTCTTGTTGTTTGTGGTTGACCTTCGGAGACCTCTTAGCCATTTCAGACTTATGCCTCTTGCTTCTCTGTGTCCTCGTAAAAACAGGGTCTCAGGTATACTCGTTTCCATCAAACTACTCCGGTAGTTGTAGGAACAATAGCATTCAGTGCATAGGAAACAGAATCTTGAGCCATCCGAATGCTAAATTATATTTAGAGTTTGTTGCAGAGGGTCAGAATACTACTTTCTGAGTACCTCAACGCAGCATCACTTTGATTTTTGCTTGCTTTTTGCTTAAACGCGCCTTGCGATGCCAATACAAGATGTACGAGTGACTTGTGCCCAACTGTGTGCAGTGCTAAATCAAGTATATTGCTTTTTATAACATAGTTAAATGTAAAACAATAACTAGTTAAGATTAATTAACAAAATCCTCATCCTTGTAACCTTTAAATTGTATTGGCACTTTGTTAACTGCGTTTTATCCTCATATTCAGAAAATGAAAGGATTTCAGTCAAGCTCACACTGTGATCCATCAGAATCAGTTAAATGGCTGTAATTTAAAACACAAGTCCCTTTAGATTGTGCTGTCAAGACATCATGAGCACTAATGAGCTTCTGTTAGAGTGTTTCTGTGGGCGTCAAAGTCCTCTTCAGATGTAACTACTCCGCGGCATGAAGGAAAGAAAACATTGTAGCTCAGCAGGAGTCCCACTGTCCTTTAATGTCACATGACAGCAGTCAACCTTTCGGTTGCCAACCGATTACCTACACAGTAACACCATGTATAAACACAGAAGCAATTAGACCTTTCCACGCTTTGACTATTTGGGTCTGCACATTCACGTTGACACAAAGTCCTGATTGGCTTTATAATGCTTTTAACACTGCAGGCGTTTACTTGTACTTGGATGCAATTACCGTTGCTCAGACGTTTAAGGGTCCCCTTAACCGTATCTCAAAGCCATGTCTTTTCATAATCTCGACATGTATATAGCACAGATGTTATTAAAGAGGTTGTATACAAAAACATAATCAACTAATGAGCACAAAAGCCCTGTTGTTAAATTGCTTGCTTGCTCCACAGTGTTGCTTTTGTTAAGTAGCTTTATTCGTTCAAACGTAATAATAATGTATGTCTGTATGCTCGTGTGTGTGTGGGTGTTTGTCTGTATTAGTTTTACGGAACTCCATCTAACTATCAATCAGATGTTTGCATGGCCAGTCTCAGCGTAGAACTAGAGGAGATTTCTCTTTCCAGGATGCCTCTGTCTTTCTTAGTCGACAAATTGTGAGCTGGGTGAAACTGCCAACACCATAATGCTCCAAAAGAAAAATGGATCCAATGGCCACCACTCACTTGAGAACAGGGGTGGCCATAAGGGCAGGCTGGCCTTTTAATCATGTGTTGAATCTAATGGACAGTATGCTCTAAAAGCCTCATATGAATGATTTCCTTAAGAGCCACGGCTAAATAGCTGTAAATTCTCTGTTTTGTGTCTGTGTTTCCATTTCTACTGGGCTTCTGTGCTTTTGGTTCGAGAAAAAAAAACAGCTTAGGGTTTAGTTAAATCCACATTGCCTCATAAAATATAACACCGAAGAGCTTGCATGTGCAGTTTGTGTTGCTGTAACTCAATGTTCATGTATTGTAATCCTTCTCCTTTCTCTCTCAGTAGAATAAGTCCGTGCATGTATGCGTTAGGGAGCTTTTTGTTCTACATGAATTTAAGAAAAACAGAGGGTTGTCCTTCTTACAGAGGAGGACGGAGAAAACAGAAAAAGAAACGTTAATTCACTTTGCCTGCAAGTCAACTTTGGGCAGTATAGGTAACCAAAGAAAGAGTACTTAAACTAGGGTTGTAGTGAAAACAGAAAAACAAACTTTAGAAGAATAAAGGAATGTGTCATCTACGTATAGGAAGTTAAGATACTGCCATTCATATCCCATGTAGTGTTCCTCGATGTTTGCCAATACGTTACAAAACATCTTCAGGTAACCATTGGCCTTATAGATGTCCTCTAATGGTTGAATATTGTATGTATATCAAAATAACACCACAGAATAGCTAATTGTCTGTCTCATATGGTACCGGTATTCCTATTGTTATGTTTGTCGTGTCTTTTTGGCACTTTGTTGTCTGACCTATGAATGCATAGGTTACATTTCTAATTACTTGAGTAATGTCATATATTTCTGTGTGTTCTACGTGAGGTACTGCTGCCTATGGATATAGATATGTGCCTCCGACAGCCCATAACATCGTTTTGATTTGAAAACAGAGTAGATATAACAAATATCTTTTAAATAAGTGTGAAATGTAAAAAAGAAAAAGAAAAAAGGAAATATATATCATATATGTGAAATGCATTTATTTATTTTCAATGTCACCAATCTTTGAGGCCCTACCTCAGATTTTGTATTTATGTATAGAAATGCAATTGGATTATAGTATCTTTGCCAATAATAATATATCGCTATTATATCATGAAATGTATAACCTATGACTCAATAAATAAATGTCATTGTTTTATTTGTTGTCACTGTCTTTTAATTATGCATAAATCCCCTCTCTGACCTTTTAATCCACTTTTATATCCAGCGAAATAGAGAACCGCAGTGACGCGTCCTAAAACCCGGAACTAAACTTCTTCCGGTTCCATCGTCAAAAAACAATGCAATTTCTCCATAGGGTTTTGGAAAATAGCTCAAAATAAGGTCTGTGGTTGAAACACATTTAAGAGAGGGATCACGTTTTGTTCAGCCAGATAATCTCCACATATCTACGCTACTTTTATAATTTTCGAATCATAAATCTAGTCGCCAGAAGCAAAATGCTAACGTTATGCTATAAAGGAACTACAAGCTAGAACGGCAGGGTCGCACTACTCAACATCACGCCAACTTAAGATCGCCTCAACTGACTTTCGCGCGCTTGCATATTTTAACAAAGCTTTTCATTTTAGCCACGCTGAATTTAACTAGAAGTCGTGGCTCTGTCCATTACCAGTCTAATATCTTTTTACAAATATGACAAGAAGAGTGTAGATAGAGGAGAGAACCACTACAAGTCAGGACACGTACAACAGTGCAGCCTGGATGAAGGTGTGCTTACCGGTGTTGTGAGGGCTAGCATGAGGGACAAGGTTTATAGAGTGTCGGTGAGTAGTGATAGCAAGAGCACCGTTAACCTAGAGTTAATTTATTCACATTAGTGATATTAATTCCCATCAACAAATCCATTTTATGTGTCACATGAAATCTTTATTACAAATATTACACACCAGAAAACACAGAAATATCCATGAAATAAACATACAGTAGGCTATAAAAAATTAAAAGGGATAATTGGGAAGGCATTACAAATGTAAATATATTTTAAATAATGAAACAATCCCACCCCACAGGTATACTACAGATACTTAAGATAGGCATATACTCTCTTTCAAGCAGAACACAGGGGGAAAGAAATTTAGCGGGAGTGTTTACGTAATCGGCGTAATGACGTACAACGGCCTCGACCATTTCTGTAGTCCACTAATGCCACTTGTTAACAACCATCGTTTTTCCGACACGTAAACTCTTCAGAAATCACCAGCGGGGTCACTGCTGATCTATTTAATGTGGTAGAACAAAACGTGATCTATCTCTTAATTTTGTGTCAAACACAGACCTTATTTGGAGCTATTTTCCAAAACCCTATGGAGAAATTGCATTGCTTTTTGACGAAGGAACCGGAAGTGGTAAAAATGCTAACTTACTTCCGGGTTTTAGGACGCGTCACTGCGGTTCTCTATAGCTGAAAGCATAGCAGCTGTATGAAAATGTTGCATACTGTTTTTAGTTAACAGGATTTATGATCAAAGAGGAGGAGATTTAAAAAAACAAAACATGATTTGAACACTCCTTCAGGCCTGTTGTTTGTCGGTACATACCATGTGCTGACTGAGGGAGAAGAGATGCATCTTTCATGTCAAACGAATTAGCTATTTCAATGATCGGGTGGAGTTTGCCTGTTGTACATTAAATGCACTCAGGTAAGAAGTAATTTAAGTAAATCCACACAAGTAAGAAGTCCTTCAATAAGCTGGGATGCAGAAAGAGACGGTTGAATTTAGTACCCTCAATAGCATTGATGCTAATTTGAAAACAGAGTAGATATAGATATAACATATATCTTTTAAATAAGTGTGAGATTTAAAATTAATTAATTTGTTATGAAAGAAAGTAGAACAACGTTTTTTGAATTGTCTGTTTAGAAGTTTTTCGGACAAAATGTAAATCTAAAAACACATTTGATTGCATATTTTAAAACAAGACTTCCAGACTTGCTAGTATGCAAATGTTTTGCTGATACACATTTAAGTACAGGTTATTTACCCTGCAATGTCATCAGTTCTGCAGTGACTGGTTATTCACAAGAGTAATGGACCTGGTGATGGAGGTAGATGAATCTGAGGATCACTAAAGTCAGTATGTGTCTGTACAAAGATGTATGGCAATTTATCCTATATTTTCTGAGATATTTGGTTGATAAATCAGCCAAAAGACTATTATGCCACAATGGCACATCTGCCAGGTAAGAGGACTATTACACATTCAAAAAACAACCTTACATCCATGTCAGTTAACACTCAACTCACTTAAAGTTAATGCTTTAGTTTCATTCCAACAAATGTACCTTTTTGGATTATGTCATGTTAGGTCAAAAACTTTACTATTAAGAATGTGGAAACCTGCCAGTGGTTTCAGCCTATTTACACACATTCTGAATAAGACTAGCAAGAAACATTGGCAGAGCCTGAAGTCAATATGGAATCAAAAACTGTTTAATAGGCCTACTGCAAATATTACAATATGCTAATTATGCAACATAAGACCAATGTGCAAAATCAGGGTTAGGTCGCCTGTATAATTTACTATTTTTAATGATGAAACTTCACTTGGGACAGATGATTTCTCCCAGACAGTTGATAGATTGCATAGCAATTCAAATCGTTGGTACAATAAATGGTACATATCACTTGGTATGTCAAGACCTATGATTTTCTAATCAAGTAAATGCCTGCATCTGTGCTTTCCCTATCATTTCCCTGGCCATGTTGACCGCTCTTGACAGTTTCCCTTTCCATTTGACATCCACGTTTCCATACCACACAACCTTCTGATTTTAAGATCTATCAAAAGGTTCTCTTATGTGTCAAAAATAACATGAACCTCATCATCTTTGGCCTTTCCTCCCTCACAATTGCTGGTTTAGAAATGTCAGCTTACAGTAGCAAAGATACTTTTCGTATAAAGAGCATGAAAAAGCTCTGAATGATATGTTGTTTCTGCTTCTAAACTGGTTTTATTTCACACCAGAACACTTGTTTTATGTGTCATTGGATATATGATCCATCTCATTATTGGTTCATTTTTATAACCCGTTCTCCAAAGGAGTATTCATGTCAGTGTTCTGAATTTACACCAAAATGCCTCTTGCGCCTTTCACCTCAGCTGCAGCTGAGTAGTAGTGTACCCACAGGAAAAGCAATTCAAATATGGAATCATTTTTGTTGAGACCAAAAAAAGCTACCAATCTGAATAATAGAAATGTCACATGTTCTGTTATTAACCTAAATTATGCAATTTATCAAAAATGATGCCATTTACAAGGAGAAACATGGGCGCTAAAATGATCAGATGTTAATTTTCAGTTGATTTTTTTAGTTTACTTTCAAAGGGGATATTCACTCCAGATTCAGAAAACCAAAGACCCATGCAATTAATTAAAAAGCAGAGGGGATAATCTCTTTGATTAAAGACAAAGCGTAATTTACCGTCTGCTGAAATCACTCATACCTGAACGTTTTGTTGAGTAAAAGTGCTGCCATCTGCACTGTCAGCTCTGTCCTTCTCTTCTCAGCCTGTTAATGTAAGATCAAAGATCTCTGCGGGTGAATAAAAATAAAGTTTGACGTGTTCAAGAACACTTTGTCTCCTTTTGCAGTCGGTGACACTCAGACATTTATCATTCTGACCGAGGCAGTCTCGCCGACAGCCTGCTTGTTTACTTCATCATCAGTTAAAAGTTGCCCGGCCCTCCGCGTGAAGAGACAAGACCCAGCTCCCAGTTTCCCTGCCTCTATTCAGCTGACAGGAAAATCTTTCATGATTTATCTCATCAGCTGATGAAAGCTGACGAGATAGAGAAGAGAGTGAGCTGACCTTGAGGATCAGAAAACACCACCGACAAATTGTGTTTATAGGCTTTTTAGTCAGACATTCTGTGAAACAATGAGAAAGAAGAATGCTGCTGAAACTAACATAATGGATAACTGCTTTCCCGCTCCACTAAAATGCTTTCATTACTGCTGAAATTAAAGTATTTCATTTGGTTTTTGGCCTTTTGTCAAAACCCAACATGATAGAAAGAGGAAATTAGATTTTTAAAGGCCTCTCATCCATCCCCAGACAATTGTGTGCTGTTTATCTATCCTTTATTTAGTTGTGTATTTATTTGACCTTCTGCTCCTGAAACATACAAACTCAGTCATTAAATAGCAATGAATAAGAGAATAATTTCCTGTTTGTGTAAATGCACTTTAAAGCCAGTGGTATGTTAATTGTTTCTCCTTGACTTGAGGGCATCCTTCAAGAGAAACACACTCGAGAAACAACACTTTAATTTGCAGCACTGCCAAATTCACAAACATATGTTTCCCCTTGATTCTTATGTGGTTGTTGGAGACACAAAACTCTGGTGGTTTGGAGGTTATATATGCAGTAACTCTAACACAACAGAACCTGAAGGTTGTGTCTTGCCCTGAAGGCTTCGGGTCGTCGGCTAGAGAGACTCAAAAGAAGAACTGGCCTCACCGTCCACCGCGAAGTATACCAGGACCATGTAAAGGCCTACAAAGAAGCCCTCTCCCTGGCTAGGTCTTCGTACTACTCCACCCTCATTGGCATCCAACAATCCCAACCGAGAATGCTGTTCTCAACCATAAACCGGCTTCTCCGCCCCCTTGACCCCCCCCATCCTCCAGGTGCTCTCGATCTCTGCTCGAAGTTTCTGGATTTCTTCCAGGCCAAAGTTGATTCCATCCACCAGCAGCTTCTGGTGCCTGGCCCCCCCCCTACTCCAACCGCACCCCAGCTGCAAGGTATTACTCGTCCACCTAGGTGTTGCCTCTCCACCTTCTCCCCAGTGGATGTCATCCAAATTGCCAAGCTGGTCACTAAGGCCAAGACATCGACCTGCTCTCTCGACCCCATGCCCACAGCCTTGGTCAAGGCAGCTCTATCCACCATCTGCCCCATCATTGTTGAGATTGTGAACTTGTCCCTGTCTTCTGGCACAGTCCCACCCTGCCTCAAAACTGCCTCAGTCTCTCCAATCCTGAAGAAGCCTGGCTTGGACCCGGAGGACCTCAACAACCACCGGCCGATCTCAAACCTCCCATTCCTGAGCAAGATCCTGGAAAGAGCAGTTGCCGCACAACTGCAACACCACATGTCATTTCATGAGCTCTACGAACCCCTCCAGTCTGGCTTCAGACCCCATCACAGTACTGAGACTGCCCTCATTAAAATCACTAACGACCTCCTCATCGCATCTGATTCTGGCCTCATCAGTATTCTCATCCTCCTGGACCTCTCCGCAGCCTTTGACACAATATCCCATAGCATCCTCCTCAGCCGCCTGTCAGACTACCTTGGCCTCAGTCACACAGCTCTTGCCTGGTTCGAGTCCTACCTCTCCAACAGGACTCACTTCGTCACCATCAGTGACTGCAGCTCCCCTCCGGCCCCAGTTAACCAAGGTGTACCTCAAGGCTCTGTGCTTGGACCCCTCCTATTCACGATCTACATGCTCCCACTTGGTCAAATCATCCGCCAACATGGTCTCAGCTTTCATTCTTATGCTGATGACACACAGCTCTATTTCTGCACCAAACCGTCCACACAGCTCCCACCTCTTTCCCTTGTCAACTGCCTCCAGGACATCAAAAACTGGATGTCATCAAACCTGCTAAAAATAAACAGCAACAAAACTGAGCTCATCATTGTGGCTCCCAAGGCGCAGCTCCAGAAGGTTGGTGACCTGCTTCTCACCATTGACGGCTGCTCCATCTCCCCGTCCACCGAAGTCCGCAACCTGGGAGTCATCCTGGACTCCACCCTCTCTTTCCAGGCGCATATCAAATCCATGACAAAATCCGCCTTCTACCATCTCAAAAACATTGCCAGACTCCGCCCCTCACTCTCTGACTCTGTGGC
The DNA here is from genome assembly GCA_031216635.1 of Dissostichus eleginoides. Taxonomy (NCBI): domain Eukaryota; kingdom Metazoa; phylum Chordata; class Actinopteri; order Perciformes; family Nototheniidae; genus Dissostichus; species Dissostichus eleginoides. The sequence continues at coordinate 14,438,694 of CM062264.1, forward strand.
AGAAACTCTCATACACGCCTTCATCACATCTCGTCTGGACTACTGCAATGGAGTCCTGTCCGGGGTTCCCAGCAAAACCCTGGCCAGGCTCCAATATGTCCAGAACTCTGCCGCCAGGCTTCTCACCCGCACTAAGCCATGGCAACATATCACCCCCACCCTCATCCACCTCCACTGGCTGCCGGTCAAGTCCCGGATTCATTACAAAACACTCCTCCTCACGTACAAGTCCCTCCATACCCTCGCCCCCCAGTACTTAACAGACCTCCTGCATCCCTACACCCCCTCTCGGAGTCTGCGGTCCTCAGATACGGGCCTGCTCTCCATCCCCCGCTCTCGCCTTCGTACTGTGGGTGACAGGGCGTTCAGTGTTGCGGCCCCCACCCTCTGGAATGCACTTCCTGCCATGATCCGGAACGCTGCCTCACTGGACATTTTCAAATCCTCTCTCAAAACACACCTGTTCACCACGGCCTTCGGACCCTAGTCCTTTCCTGGTGCCCCAGCTTCCTTTATTTTATTTTATTTATTTATTTATTTTTGTTTTGTTTTTGTTTTGTTTGCTCCTCATTGTCTGTTTTGTTTGTCTGTCCAACTTGTACAGCGACCTTGGGTTCCTTGAAAGGCGCTTTATAAATTCCATTTATTATTATTATTATTACCTGTGCATCAGATGGCTATTAAGTAGCTGCCTGAAAAAATGTATTTGTGCTTTTTTACAGTTTCACCATGCACTAACTTGAGAAACTGAGAAAAAAAGCAACATACTCATCAGACGAGCCCCACACTCTTTCATCCCTGCATTCTTGCTTCAATAGAAATGTTTTCACACTAGTTATTGGACTACCCAAGGCTAATCCACTTAAAAAACACACAAAGAATAACTCTTAAGATTTCTACGAATACTTTTTCAACAGTCACTTCATTTTCAACATCATGAGCCATTTATTACCATTCTTATTCATAGAAATGTCTATGTGGTATTTAAGATGAACTACTTCTCACGGCCAGCTCCATTTTCTATCTAATATAGTGTATGATCACATTATCTAACATGTAGCCCTGCAGGTGTGATACCCTATGTGCTTTTGGGTAAAAGGCTTTCCTGATTCCTGGAGAAAATTATAAAAGGGTAGTTCTGAGCAACACTGATAGCTTTTTAAGTAACACTTATATATTTCTCGTTTGAACCTTTGAACCCACCTTTTCTTTCCTGGGAAGGCTTTTACTGGAAGGCCTGGCTTGCAGCTCATCTGAAAGGCATTGGATGGGTTTGAGATTGGGGGTCTCTGCAGGCAAGTTCTTCCAAACTAAACTAAGACCTTCTCCTGCCTGTTGCCAACAAAGTTGAATGCGCATTTTTCTGTCTAAATGATCATTTTGGAACTAAGGAGTGCAGCCTAAACAAATATTTTGAAAAGCTCACCATTTCATTGCAGACAGTATGAGAAAAAACCTGATTTTCTTGATTTCAGCATGTAAACCGGTCCAGTAGCAACCAGAATTTGCATGATATGTATCTTTTAAAATCAAAGAAACAAGTGTGAAGTACAAGTACACAGAGAAAATAAAGGGAAAGTGTATTTTCAAACAGATATTTCGGGAACCATTATTTTGAAAATGCCTCTGGTGGAGGCGGAGCTTCCTAGCACATGTTCAACCCTCATTGGATAATTGATAAAGACGTCGGCCATCTTGTGTTTTACCAAACAAACAGCAGACTCTTCCAGTCATTCAGTTAGTGTTGCCACATCTTCTTTCATATATGATTTTCTTGTTACTTGAGCACCAAGTTAGCCGTCAAAGTGATGAGAGTGTAGTCTCCATGTTCTAACAGCAGCCTGTAGACAAGTCTCAACAATGTTCCAGCTGCCTTGTTCTACTTCATCCAGCCTGAAGTCATCTCCACAACTCAGAGGAAAAGCAACTCTAATCTGTTTCTGCGGGTAAATGAAAGGTGTTAATTGATCTCAATTAATCTATCACATTATGAAACTGAAACATGTGGAGCTGCGTTTTTGGGGTTCCATATTCATATTTGACTCGTCAGTGTCCAAAGCATTAGTTATCAAGAAATACATGATTCATTTGTGAGCATTCAAAGAAGTTAGAGCTAGTCTTACTAGCTTGATAACAGTACTTCATTTTGGGTTCTCCCTTGTATCTACCCACAGTCTGTTCAAAAGTTGTCTTTCAATCTTGTCAAATATAATCTTAACGGTTTTAAAGCAGTCTTTGCTATTAAACTCCCTATTAGGGAGTCTGAAGCAGCCATAGCCACTTGACTGGCCTCAATCTGACAAACTGGGGGGCAGGCCTTGTGGGAAATGTTGTTTCCTAAAGCACACTAAAACCAAGGATTTGACGCAAACAACAATAGAAACATCTTTTTTTATATATATGTCCTGTCTTGACTGATGTGACACACTGAGTGCAATGAAATATTACATATGTGAATGAAGGTTTTCTGAACTTTCTCATAAATTGCTCTGAGGGCTTTGTTGTTTGGCCTTGGTGAGGACCTCCTCGATGCTCTCCAAAGAAACCGTTGCATATTTTTACACATTAGATATTTACATATTTATATAGTGAGATTTTGGTATCTTGGTATCTTGCAGGAAACTCAACAGCACATGAGCCAAAGGGTTAAAGATCAACAGAGTAACAAGCAACCATTGAACAGAAATGCAAAGGTGAAAGCTGTTGACGCCTGTGGGATAGATGCAACTTAAATATTTTGCACTATTTAAATTACAGGACTGCATAGAGACATATAAATGATAAGAACTGTTAAGATACTGTAAATGGTAGATGAAAAAGTCATTATTATTTTTATCATATGGAGTGGCTAGAAGAACATAATGTAGTTTGAGACTAATCAGTTCAACATATTAACATATCATAGAGATATAATCTTATGCTCCTAAAATATGTTTTTAATGTCGTTTAACTATACCGTTAGCTACCTGTATAAAGCATTTTCTGTGATATATATTGTCTTGATTTAGTTTGATATTCTTATTTTTATTCATAATCTTTCTGTTTGAAGATTAGTACAGTACCTGTTTGATTTTTCTCATACCTCTGTTGTGCACTTGACATTGTGACCTGACTACTGTAGGATTAACTTTCCTGTTTCAAATTAAATGTGTATTTTTAGTCTGAAAATCCTCTCCTTGTGACAGTTGTGGAGAATTGTGCAGACATTGAGCCGTAGAGACTGAAACGAGCATTAAAACCGCATTACATTGTGTTCCGTTGAATTGAAAATGGTTTGACGACTACTGCATGCAGCAAGCTCAAAATTTCAAATATACCTTGAGGCTTGACTTCCATCACATATATTTTGTTCCACCTGTAAGCAGCTTTAAGAGACCTAAAGAAAAAAAGACTGTCTCAGATATCTAAAAATATTTTGTTTGCTACTAAACTATAGAACATGACAGACATCTGAGGCGTGCCGCTGTGAGTAATACAGACCTTTAACAGACGGCACCTGCTCTCCTGACAAAAGTATATTAAATCTCAAATAAGTTCTCCTTTCACTAACAAGGACGGATGTAGAGATGTGTCCATGTCATGTGACGCTCGAGGCGTTGGGTCAGTGCTGTGCTTCATGCTGTTGTGATTTTCTGAACTGTGCAGAGATAAAGACAGTCTCCCGTGTCTCAAAGCGAGGCAGCTACAGAAATGTCAGACAGCATCACGGCCTTTTGGTATTAGTATTTTTTAAGCAATATCCTGTACACTGAAGATTGTAACCTTTTTCTTATTTTCTTTCTTCAATCGACATGAATGCATTCATGTAGAAAAAAGACAAGAAATAGCTTCATACATTAGGTGCATGACAGGATTAATGGGGCACTATTTTGCTCATATTCATGTTCATATTTTTATTTTTGTGCCTCTACTCTGACATGTTTCCATGCTTTAATGTTCAAAAAGTACTTAATTTTTCTCAGAGCCTCACAATGGGAGGATAAATACTTTTTTTGAAGAAGGTATTCTTGGTCCATACGCAAATTAAAAGATTGCCGCACCAAGCAAAATCAAATGAGACGACCTGAGGTGTCCTTCCAACCTGAAATTGACTGGCAGAGCTCCATTCATTGGCAGTGACATTGATCCAAAGGTTTAAACTTTACTCAGATTTTAGCATTTAGGTTTGATGCATTTTATAATGATTGAAGTAGTCCAGATCCATTCTGACAAGCACAAAGTCTAGTGGGTAGGATAAATCTTTTGGGCAATATAAATCCTTTGACTTTGAAATGTTTAAATTATGCCCAGTGACACCACAAGTGACTTCCTGCCGCGGTTTCAGAAATATAAATAACATTTCCACAGACCCTGTCAAACCATCAGGTCTAAAGTACTGCTCAGATGTGAAACTTCACTTCCAGACACACTTTTATAAATACTCTGCTATGATAAGCTATGGAGCCAAGAGCCGATGAAATTCATTATGAGTATTCAAATATGTTTATATCACAGCTTTCTTTATTGACAAGTTTGATCTACATTGGAGATTATAGGTTCTTTGCCTGCATTTGTGGAATGGACCGCTTTTGGTTGTTTCGAATTTGTGATGTAGCTTATTTGGTTCGCTGGGCTCTGTTTGAATGTCAGATTTCATGAAGTACACAGACATCTCCATGGTCAGTAGAGGATTGTTAAAACAACTCTTATACATGGCACGGACACAAGATTGTAGACGTTAGCAGTGGCGGAGCTGGGGGGTGGCTGGGGGTGGCCATGGCCACCCCCAGCTGAATCCTGACCACCCCAAACACCCTCACCACGGGGGCCCAAACAATTTTAGAACATTAAGAAAAAAATGTTTAAGTAACCTTTCATAGTTCATCAAGAATTAACATTAATAGAACGTTTTATTGATAATGTACTCACTAAACTTACAATTCATTTAACTTCTTTTCTTCCAAAAGTTAATTATCCAAAGCCTCTGTACACCCCCTTCTATTTACATGTAATGGTTTGGTCCCGCCTCCGCCTCCAAACGGCACTTTCTAGCAGAGTGAGAGCATGTGAGGAGGGATGCTAGTACTTACGTGTGAACCATGTCTCAACGACTAACAAAGTCAGGCTTTCAAAAAGAAAAGAAAGGAGAGAAAGACAAGAGAGAGGGACTAAAGGGCGACAGTATGTCACCATGTTTTTCAAGAGAAAAGGTGGGTGTGGTGGTCCATGAGTGGTGGAAATTAGTCTGTTAGCTAAGCGTAGTCCATTGTAAATAATAATTTTGATGTTGTTTTTTTTACTAAGCTGACATTAAGTACTGTTAATATCTATAAAGAAAATGCAGAGGTTTTTAATTTCACTGCTCTTTTAGCTGACATTTAACAAATGCAGGTAGATTTTTAGGAGCTATTCATACTAAATCAGTTGTCCCTCCCCCTGGTGCAAGGTCCAACAGATCCATCTTTAGGCTCAGCAGCCCTGTCCCCCCATAATGCTGAACCTGAACAAGCTTTTCTCCCAACGGAAGGAGGTGAGCAGCATTGTGTTGAATGCCACTTAACATATCTGAAGGGAGACTAGAGAGAGAGAGTGTGTGTGTGTGTGTGTGTGTGTGTGTGTGTGTGTGTGTGTGTGTGTGTGTGTGTGTGTGTGTGTGTGTGTGTGTGTGTGTGTGTGTTGTGTGTGTGTGTGGTGTGTGTGTGTGTGTGTGTGTGTGTGTGTGTGTGTGTGTGTGTGTGTGTGTGTGTGTGTGTGTGTGTGTGTGTGTGTGTGTGTGTGTGTGTGTGTGTGTGTGTGTGTGTGTGTGTGTGTGTGTGAGAAAGAAATCTGAAACCTGACTTGAATGATGATTGCTTAAGTGCTATAATTTGAACCAAAGCCCAGTAGCATTTATAAAAAAAGAAAGCTTGAAAGTAAACAACAGTTAATTAACACACAATGGCCTGGATCGCTGAAAGGAAAGGACTCACAGATGATTGTGCCTTGATCATGTCGAGCCTGCAGGAGAAGTTATTAGTTGAAGCAAACAAGTAATCCGAACTCTTTCAACACTAGAGGTCAAAAGTGAATTTACAGGGAAAATAATTATCTTATTTGTAGTGTATTGGTTACCGTTTCACCTTTTTACTACCAGAGGCTAATGAATTATCCATGATAATAGCAATGTTAAAAGCACTGAGAATCATATCAAAGTTGAATAATTTTCCATCCACAAATGAGCCTCGACAGGAGATTTCTGTGATGCTGCCTTCAAGAGCAGCCTTTTGTGTTGCCATTATTAATAACCCAGACACGTCTATAAGCAACAATTAGCCTAAAGGCTTTCAAATGTTTAACATTTTTGTTTCTAGCACTAGGGGCTCCTTACCCACAATAATTGAGCTATTTAACAAAACCTCAACTCTGAAAACTTGAATATATATATATATATATATATATATATATATATATATATATATTGCGGAAATAAAAGAAATAATCCACAGATTTCTTAAACTCATTGTTATTAGTTGGGAGAGTTAAGTTCGTCCACCTATATCTCATTTAGTCAATTTTATGCATACCACAAAGCTATTTTAAGACATTTGAGTGGTTTATACGTTCATATTATCTGGCACCATAAAGCTGTGTGTATAACCAAAAAACACCAACGAGGGCTGTTTGGTCTCCCAGAATTCCCATGTCACTGCTGGGCTGCACATTTAAACACTCTGGCTTCTTGGGGGATTTGTAATCTCACTGAGGAAGACATCCCAGCCTGGCTTTCTATTTAGAAAATAAAACTGTCCGTTGTGGTCCCTTTCTACCAGCCACTCTGAACAGCCATGTTAAGACGGCTCTTTTAATGGAAGAAACTTTTCCATAAATAGCTCTTTGAAAATATGAAAACAGGTTAAAAGATACCTTAAAGGAAATAGCATGTACAGAGACAGACTAATCTTTGACCACCACCTTTAAACAATCTAGTGTGGACTCCCTTTCTGCTCGCTGTATAAGTGAAAGGGTTAGTGTGCGCCATGGGGGCCACTTTATGTCCTTCCAGAAAAAGAAAAAAATACCCATATATAGTTTCCATGCATCACAATTTTTCCGATATTTTGAGATCTGTGTTTTATTTGCAAACATACTACAACATTATGCACTTGAAATTATAATTAATGCAAGACAAGGATGTAAGAGTGGTATTCTTCTCATTGAGCAGAATAATTCACAATTCACTACTCAATAGTAAACGAGATGTATCTCAGTGTACCCTGTAAAAAATGTAAGAATCAAGCTGAAACCCTTGTTATAGTAGAATCTGTATCTCGGCCAAATTATTTTAATAGTACGTTCTTTTACACAGCTAAAAAGTTATTGAAATAAAAGGGGAAGATAAGATTGCTTTATATCTACCAAAGTACAACATTTACCTTAAAATATTGTTTAAGAAAATAATACATTCTCATGATTGATCATTAGGACCATCTGAAATGGATATTACAAATAACGTATGGGAATCTGACTAAATTTTTTTTTTAATTTTAAATGTTTCTCTATCTACAGCTTATAGAGAAACATAAGGCCTTTGTGATTACACTTTAAAACTACCAAGAGAGATTTGCTGTCGTTACAATGTTTTCTAAGTAAATGAACTAGCTGTTATGTGCACTGTATGCGAACCACAGTTCAATAATAACCTGGAGGTGAGAAAAAATGTGTGTGCGTACATCTGTGGTTGTACTTGAGTGTCTCTGCAGTAGTCAATAAGAGGTGTCACTGACAGATGAGCTGAATAAGTGTTAGGAACGATTGTAGGAAAGTAGTTAGCCGAGACGCGGTCATTACTTCAATTTATGCTATACGTCATTACCCTTGTGTTTGAAAATCTCTTGAAAACAAAGTTGTTTTCTGTTTGTATCTTTTTTTTCTCAGACTTATTAATCCATTTCTTGTAATGTCACATGTATCGGCATGAAAAGCATTGTCCATCCTGTGAAACTGATGCTCCTGAAGAAAATAAATTACAGTCATTTGGTGAGAGATACAGCCGAGAAATGTCAACATCAGTTCATTATAGACCCTGCCGATGTCATGGTGTTAGCCGGAGGCGAAATAAAATAAAGACTGGAGGCAAACAGGAATCACCTCAAAGTAGAAATCTAAGATAACACAACGAAAATGTCATCTTGTGTGTTTTTGGAAGAAACATGGCTCAGACATGACATGTTATCACTTACCAGCTGCTAAAAGACAACCATGGTTAAACCCAATAATAGCACGCAAGGATTGGACTGAGGTAAAAAAAGAATTAACTTTATTAATGTAATAATGTTACTTTCTCAAGTAACACAGAGAGTGACTGTGCACATTCAGAAACATGTATATCTTATCAGCCATTGTTAAAAAAAACTAGCCAGCATTAGCTGTTCAGAGAATCATTTAGCCCACCACAATGATTACTAACAGAAAAAGGGGTCTTTTGATGACATGGTTACAGAGAGCACCTTAAATGAAGAATCTTTTAAGTCAATATGGTTTCACGATGTAATGAAAGCAACATAGCACTAGGCTTTATAGTTACAAGAGATTGAAAGTGTTAATTTTTCACAGTGTGGTCAAAGGACCGCGGGAGGTATCATCCAATATCCAATTCCCTCTGGCCTGGGGCTTTTGTGTGTGTGTGTGTGTGTGTGTGTGTGTGTGTGTGTGTGTGTGTGTGTGTGTGTGTGTGTGTGTGTGTGTGTGTGTGTGTGTGTGTGTGTGTGTGTGTGGGGTACTGAGCAGCAACAACAGAGCAGGGGAAATCAATGCCCTCGTGAAAGAAGTGGGTGAGCTAGGGCATTCATCAGATCACAGACATGGATCAAGTGGAATTACAGCTGTGGCTCCAAACCCCAGGGGATTTCTAGGAGACATGCAGACCTTTGGACCTCATGGTCTTTATCATTTGGTGTCAAAAGAATACTCTATTCAGACAGCATGAGCCTTACAGTGAGAGGTTGGGAAATTTGAAGATTACCACACTGTGTGATATTCATTAAAATGTGGGTTTGATAAACATGGACAAATTGTTCCGATTACTTTTCGACAAAACTCTTAATTTAACATGTTTACCTTTCACGACATTTTCATTACAGCATCGTTCCATAATTCTGGTGGCATTACTTTTTGTTTGTAGAAAAATGAAACAATACTGAATCAAAAATTGGCACTTAAATGTTTTCATTCTCCGTTTCCTGACTACCATACAGGCGTTAAGAGGACATGTTTATAGTTGCAACAGTAAATCAATTATTTCTGAAGGAGTTGCCATCAAGTACGTACACTGGTGCTTCTGCTTCAGAAAATATACCGTCTATCAGTTTAAGGACAGCTGACCGTACGAGCCGAAAGCCTGCGTACCCGGAGTCTATGATTCCATGAAGGGATTATGTTATTGATATTATCTGATCCATGTGTACCTGTGACCTTTCTAGTGTTGTAAAGGCCTCTACACACCGGCCCGACTTTGGTAGTCAGAGGCCGTCCGAAGCCGTCAGAGGCAGTCGGGCATTCGCGTCGCACTACTCAGGTTGGTGTGTCGTCTCTTTACGGCACATTTTCAACCCTCCCGCCTCCTCCCGCGGGAGGCCAAAGAACGTCGGGACAAATCAATCACTCTGATTGGCTGTTCAGCTTAGCGAATCAGTGCATCAGAAGTGAAGCGAAAGTGAGGGACCAAAACAAACGATAAGAAGGCACACACAGACGGCTAATCTTCCTCATTTTCATCTCACCCGGACGCAAGAGTTTCTTTTTTATCATGACGGCATGGAATGAAGAAAGTGAAGACCAACTGATCAACTGCTTATATTACTAAGTCTGTTCTTCTTCTCTCGGTGTATAAAACGCAGTCTGTCTTCCGGTTGTTGCCTCTTTTGAATGACGAATACACACTACCGCCGCCTGCTGGTAAGGAGAGTTATTGCCACTCGTCGGCTGAAGTATTTGCGGTGTGTTCGTAGGCGGGCGGCTTTATCCGACGAAGCCAACGAAGCCCGACGTAGCTGACGTAAAAGTCGGGACGCCTTCGGTACGCGTTCTTTGGTCTCAGGTTGGTGTGTAGAGACCTTTAAAGAACATGCCTGCAGCAGAGTTCTTTCTACCGAGACGACAGCTCTTATTCAATATTCTCTCAGAATTTGTGTTACATTAAACATGTTCCTGTTTTTTTCTCTCTACAGTTTATTTATAATAAACCAAAATGACTTATAAATGTAATATACTATGATACAATATATAATTAACACTTTTTTTTTGTTATTTCCAATATCACTGACTAAAAAAATGTAGCATTACTAATAATTGTTAAACATTATATGCCATTGTTTGGTAGCAGTAAAATAACTTAATATAGCATTTATTAATGGATTGTTATTATAAAGAGTTACTGTTTTCAGTTATAATAGTTGATTACACTCATCTGTATCAGTCTTGTGATTTTACAGTCCAAACTTTTTTTTTTAAAAGTAGTAGCAAGTATTCTGATAAGGCATAATTGCTCTTGACTCATCTTGCATTCAAAATCCAAATAAGATTTGTTTAGTTTTTTTTGGAGCATAATCCAGCTATTTTGGCAAGCTTTGTATCCTATCACCAGTCAAGGTGGGGGACAAGCTGTTGCTGTAAAGGAAACAAGACTTAGAACAAACAGATGGGAAGAACTGACTCTGTCCCCACCATTCAAAAGCCATACATATCATTTTCTGATAAGAAAAACCGATACGTTTCTTTGGTTCAAACTAGGGCTGCAACTAACGATTATTTTGGTAGTCGACTAATCGGTCGATTATTTTTTCGATTAGTCGACTAATCTAACGATTATTTCTGTCACACCCTCCATCTCTGCTTCCTGTGGGCACGGCTCCTTTTCGGGCTCCAGTGGATGTTTTACCTCAAGTCTGCACACCTGTGAATGTCACCCTGTTGTCCAGTCCCTCTGCCTTAACATAACATGATCCCATAGAAAATTAAAATAATGACTCATGAAACATTTGAATTTGAACTTGTTTAATCAAATGTATTTGAATAACATAAATACAAAAAAATCATAATGAAAACAAAATAAATAATACAAATTAAAGTGCAAGTTTGAAAGTAAAGATGTGCAAATAATGTAAACGTTACTCAAAGTAGCAGCCGCTGCCCCAGCACCGCGGTTCTGTTGGGGCTGTTAACCTGGTCCAGGAGGGTGACAGGGAATCCAAACACCTTTGCTTTGGACTACAATAGAAAGAGAACAAAACATCAAGCTGTATTAATTATCATCAGAATTTGTAGGCTATAGTATCAGTTTATCTTAGATGGTGTACTGCCTAATGCCATTAACGTTAAACCATGGGAAAGCTAGTTGACTGGCTAGGCTAGACAGCTCACGTTAGCACCGAGTGTCGTGTTTTTGCAGACTGACTAGCGAAGTAAGATTGTGACACTGCCACATTGAGTATATGTGTATATAGTACATGAAATAGATAAGATATAATCAAATGAACATATGAATTGGAATTGTTAAATGCGCTTCGTCTAAAACAACGAATTAAGGACTTAAAACGAATTGAACTGACTACCGTGTTGAATTGATGTATTAATGCTATTATTGAAAGTCTGAAAATCATTATAAATACGAATTCAATCGCATTTTATTCTTGTCATTTCGCAGACCCTTGTTAATTATTATTTTAAGTTTGGAATTAATTACAGCGTCCATACAGCTCTAGTGTGCTCTACTACGCTGTAAGCTTGACGCTGTTTAGCAGCTCGTTGGTGGACACGCAGCCTAAACATAACTGAAATAGCGTTTGCTTAGCAAGCATTAACCATGAGACGTTCTGTTTTCCAACATGTAAGCTAACGTAAACATGACAATACTATGGCTAACTAGCTCAAACTTACCCATGATCCAAAGTAGCAGTCATCACGGTTCCAGGGTGCTTGCGTTTTAAATGCTCATGCATCGCTGTAGTGCTGCCGTGGAATGCCAATTCCCCTTTACAAATTCTGCATTTCACTGACTTCTTTGGCTTGTCGTCTGTGAAATACTCCCACACTTTCGAAACTCTCGGTCTGGCTTTTTTTGAGCTCTTCATCACCCTCACTCTCTCTCCTTTCCGCCATCGTTCGTATTCTTTCTTCTTTGTTGTTAGTACAGAATGCAGTCATGGCAGACAATGGAGATTATACTGCCCCCAGCACTTCCTTTAGTGCATTGCAGTTACAAATGAACATTTGCGCAGTTTTGAATTAACGTTACCGGGCTCTCTGTTTTTATACGACGCGTCGACACTAAAATTCCACGTCGACGAATTTTTATGATCGACGTCGTCGATTATGTCGACTAATCGTTGCAGCCCTAGTTCAAACACTATCCTAAATGTAAGCGGAAAGCCTTGATAGCAGTTTAAAATGTCAACTCAACTCTTGACACTTGCTTGAATCAGAAAGGTAGCTGTGTAATTTCACTCTTCAGCCAAAGGGCATACAGCCGAAATTAGATGGAAGTGGTGACAACAGAAAACTTCCTTGTCTCTGCTGTACAGCTTGAGCGGCAAAACTTCTAAAAGTGGCTGTCAAACTGCAAACTGATTGAAAAGTAATTAGTTCACAGAATAAATTAAAAATACAGATGTTAACCATATGTTTATGGAGAATCCGCTGCTCGAATGCTGTTTACCACCAACTGAGGACCTCAAGTACGACTATATGCTGGTTTGTTTTCATCTAAAAGCCCTCTATACATTTTGAATTATGCATGATTTTAATTTGATCGCTGTATCCCTGAAGGGGAAATTGTGTGTGTGCACAGTGTGTACACAGTGTACTGTGTGAAATGTGCTAATTACCTTGTAATTTGTAACATTGTCTTGGAACATTATTTCTTGCCATCACAGACTGAATGTGTGAATGGAATCAAATATTTGTACAGAGGACAACATCTGTCTGCTGCATTATGGGCTGTTTGATTTCACACGGCAAACGCTACAGTAACAAATGACTCAGGATGTGATCCAATGACGAGGACTCTGAGTAGCACAAACAAAAGGCCAGATGAATGGGCATCTGTGGCTGCTGTGTCACCGCAGCAGTAGCTTGTCCCTCCTGTCCTATTAATCCTGCTGGAGGAAAGCTTTAAATGTCAAAGCTTGATACATGTACACTGAGGGATGACAAAGTACTAAAGCGTAGGCCTGATATTGATAGACCCTGAGTGTTATTGTTATTTAAACAGTCATTATGACAAGCTGTGACAGCGTGAGACTGCTATTGTTTTCACCTTGTGAGTCTCCGTGTGTCGTTATGGCAAAGTGCGCTTCTGGAAACATCTACTATAGTGGGGAAAACAACAAGGTTTGGAGTACTTTGCACGCTGTTAATTATTGTCACTCTAAGGACAGATTTGGTTAGATCTGTTCAAGAAGCACTCACAAAACTTTACATTGGTGTAGTTGAGAACAAATTGAAAGTTAAGTTTGAAGATGTTGGTGTTCCCAGATACTGTTGTATAGGTAAGGAGTAGGAAGTTGGCAGGGACCATTGGTCTCTCGTTTACGGCTGCAATTAACATTTTTTTTTATTAATGTGTTGATTATTTAATCAATGAGTTGTTTGGCCTATAACATGTAAGAAGATGCTGGAAAACCTTACTGATGACTTCCTAAACATTTCTTATTTTGGCCCCTAATTCATGTTTTGCTCACCAGCTTATATCCTGTCATGTCACCTAATGTTCTAAGTTCTGTCTCGTCTTAAATGTCTTGCTATTCAAGATTGAAAATGTGTTGATATGTTTGACTGGTTGGTGAATGTGGTGGAATGTAACTTGATGTTGTACATGTGCTCAAGAACCAAACTTTAGTCCAATGTTGCTGTATTTGTAGCTTACTTGAGCAATTAATATACCTTGTACTTCTAAAAGTGAAATATTGTATTTTTTGCCGGAGTATGATGGTGCAGGGGTTTGCATCTGCAGTCATTGGTTTTGTTAGGTGTTGGTAACCAAAGCAATTTCATTTTCAAGGTCAGAAAAGATTGTTATGGTGGATCTTTTTTGTAGTAAACCAAAACGAACATCTTTCCTGAACCTAAATAACTGATGTGAGCTCTTTAACATTAGCAAAAAAAAAGGAGGGAAGGACGAGCAGATTTTGTATTGTAAGATAGAATATTTGGTATGAGAACAAAGACATTTTTGGCGAATTTTGAGACTTGCCAGTCACCATTTCCTCATTATGGTGAAAATAAATGGAATCTGAGCGGAAGGTTTCCTGCAAAACATATTAACTCTTGCAAATGAGTTCTATATCAAAATATTGTCTTGAGACAGGGTTGCAATAATAATGGGAGTTAAATGCATTGAAGAAGAGAGGGCCAGCTTTGGATATATTTTAAACAAATTGATTGCCCTTTGTGGTTGTTTATCGATGTAGCAACACCGTGTATATTGGTGTTCTGATATTGTTTAATCTTTAAAGCATTCTGGAAAAGTTAGCATTGCCTTTAGGCATGTTTTGCATTGTGTTGTATTCCAATTTAGCATTTTTAGGGATAATGCTAAAACAGTCGAATCCAGTATCTTTGTTTTCACTACGGCAGCTCCTTCTGTATTGAATTCCTGTGCCAGTTGTTATGGAGTGGGTTGTTGCTGTAGCCTACCAGCACCAGGAGGATCTCCTCAGGTCGGAGCTAATGCCCGCTCAGAATTACCCGGCAGCTACAGTTAAATTCTGCCGTGATTAAACGCCATCATGTTCCAAACCACATCAAGGATTATTTCTGAAACAGTATGGAGCGCAAATGCTTTTTCTCTTGCGGGTTTATCACAAGGTGAGTTCCTTTTTATTTCCTGCTTCTTACACATACTCTCTCCAGTACAAGTTAGCTCTGAGTGTTAGCGATGCTTGCTAATGTAAACAAAGACCTATTACGTCCAAAACAGTCGGGCATTGTTTCTGATATTAACTTTCTGATAGTGCCGTGGGTCCATTTCCGATATGATGTTATTTACGTCATATCGGACGCAAATCTGGATCAGCTCCGATGTACCCCCATTTTTAGAGATTTGGGTACGGAGGAAAAGAGAGAGGGATTTGTTCCCTGACACACCGGGGACACATATTTATGTATAAAATACATCTAAAAGTGCATTTTGCATGATAAGTTCCCTTTAATCGATGTAATACTGTGATTACAGTTTGCATAAAAGGGAAGTTCTACATAAGGAGAGCATGTTGGCATCTAAAATGGATTTACTAATGAAGGCAGGCAGCTCAGTAAACACACACAATCCCTATCTCTCTTGCATGTTCTCTAGATGAATTTGTCAGATGAAATAATTCATTATTGGTACGATTATCAATCATATGGTATTGTGTGTATTTGAACTTTCAGTGTGCAGGGCAACACTCTTTATTTCGCTGTGGATTATCCTCTGAATCCCATTCTAGGACTTTATTATTTTATTCATGAGATCTGCTGATGCATTATCAGGCATGGATGGAGACATGTGAATCCATTTCTCCTCTGGAGGTTGATCAGTGCCAGTCACTTCTGGGCCATTGTCGTGTTTTAAAGTGTGGCTTTGCTTCAGCGGAGATCCTCATTTCCTTTTTTGCTTGTGTCACTCGTCTCTGATGCTTTGCTCCTGTGTGATGTTTTTTTTGCTCATGGTTCTGGATTATTCATACATTTTTACGTCTGTTTGCCTCTCTTTGTTTCCTCTTGTGTCTTTTCCACAAAACTGATAAGCATTTTCTATGTTTTCTTCTTCTTCTGAACATCTAGGCAATGTCACAAATTATCTTGAAACTATCCATCAATTACATTTCTACTTGAGTCTAGCAGAGACTTTTCAATAGGAATGAATGAGGTGGCATCATATAAGCTCAACACACATCTGCACAGAAGAAAGATGAAATTACAGTATTCATATTGATCTTTTTATCTAATTCCCGGTAGGACATGTTGTCTCTCGAAATGTCAGAATATTCCTTGAAGCTTCTAACAATCTTCCTTGGTCTTTGTCTCATTATGCATAACTCTAAAAAATGTAATAAGCTGTTCAGTGATTGAACCGAAGCAAGTGGGAGAAACAAGAAATCAGTCCTCTATTGTGTTGCTGTTTTCCTCTGTTCAGTCATCAACCCAATCGCACAGAGAAGAAAGAGCATTAGTGGCCTTTTCACTGCTTTTGACAGTGATAGGGTGAGAGTAATGCTGGTTTCACCATCACTGGTATTTTCTTCCTATTTCCCCCCTTCCTTTGCTCTCATTTATAGCGGGTCTAAATTAACCCCCTCCCCAACACCTCACACCCACCAACATGAGCTCCTGCTGCCGTCTGGGCCCCAGAGCAGTCAACACAAATGTCAGCTAGATTACCAGCCTAATTGGCAGGATATTAGCCCTGCTTTCCAAGGCAGAGAACCAGGCAGAGCTGAGCTGCAGCAGAGAGGACAGTATTTCACAGAACCTGCATCTAAACCAGCAGCAGAGCAGTGAGGGGGGGGATTCTGCCCTTCTCTGTTCAAGTTCATATTCTATACACACACTGCTAGTGTGCAAGTAAGCACGAAAATACACAGCATAAAAAATTCAGTTAAGAAAACATACTTATAGGGAACATATGGTTGGTGGTCAAATTTTTTACGTCTCGTTCCCTGTAGGGTGCTGTTTAAAAAATGTGTGGCTTATCATTTCAGATTTAGGGTTACAGGTCACATACAGGGTCATTTCAGGTGTAAGACATTGAGAATCAGAATCAATCAGAATTTCTTTATTGTGTCCGTAAAAAAACAACAACTTGCTAGCTTAGCATACATCGGACCCTGTGCGTTATTACTGAAGTAGCCCTAACTCTGTCAATCCCTTAGTTTTAAACCTAATGAAAAAGTACCCAGTCCAGTGTAATTTTCCAAACTGAGTGCATCAAAATGGTTGACTGACTAAATGTACCTACTGCTGTTTTACAAAATTGTATATATTGTTTTACAAAACTATATATATAGTATATTGTGTTAACTCTTACAACATTTAACTTTGTCAGCCAGTGATTGCTGTTGAGACTCAACAAACTGTTCTTCCTATCAGACTGTTTTTTTGTTTTAATTTAAAAAGAAAGCTGTCAGAGTAATTGCCTCATTAATGCATTTCATTCTCTAGATAAATAAACGGACAAGGCTAATATGAGACAGCTGCTCTAATCCAGAGATGTTGCCAGTACAAGTGTATGAAGCAGATATCAGTAGCTCAAAATGTACCTCATATTATGTCTCCTGTTGAGAAATGGGACAACTTTTTTTGCAGAGTTTAACATGGCGCCCAACTGTATTGTATCAAGCATAAGCTTTTCCTTGTTTTCATGAGTTGGATTTCATTTGAGGAGATTTAACCCTCTTTGTCTGTATTTGTGTAAGACAACTTCCCATCTATCATTTTGGTATGGCAATTTTTTTCTTTGCCTCAGTTAAAAAGAAATCATTTATCATCTGTATCAAAGCAAACACATTAGAGGAAAGAAATTACGTTTTTTTGTTACTATTGTAAGAGGCACATTTTCTTTTCGCATAAGTAACATCAGATATTTGTACCGAAATCATTCAGAAATGCATAATAATCGTTCAATATTGCTTTTATGTGCATTTGGAGAACAATAATGATAGCATTGTTGGAGCAAGAGAGAAAGCTCTTACATATATGAAAGTCATGGCACTTTTACTAAAGTAGCCTAACAATGGATTTCTTCCATTAGGTTGCTGAATGTCAGCAATAAATTGCTACACTTGAAAAATGTCCCCTCTTGTGGTCTACCAATAGAGGTTTAGTTTGCTGAAACATTTCAAGCCATCAAGCTCCTTTTTTGAAATGACTCTAGTGTATAGCCGTGGTTAATGCTGCCACAATATGAGAAGAGAGGCTCACTGATGCAAAACAGGACTCAAAGCTACTGTAGTAAAACAACAACAGAAAAGCTTTTTATTACCCGCATTACATGCTGTTAGATGATAAGTTATGTTTTCAGGATGCGCTTTCATCCCTCTCATCCAGGGTTGACCTATTATTCACAAAGGCTTAATAATTCTCTGCATACTATATATATATTGTTGCGGTGATTACAGACTGCTGCAGGGAGAATGGGTTATTTAGAACCCTCCATTACCTGCCTCTTGTGTTGTGTGTCTGCCCTCTCAAAGATGGGGAGGTCATAGCCTCTGATCTCTGTATTAACATGCTCTTCTTAGCAATGCAGAGCCACTCGCCCTGTGCTACCTTACTCAACTATTATAGTTCATAATGGCGAGTTCATCAAAGGTATAATTTAATCCAGCTTTGGTGCTACAATAGCCACAGACCTGTGTTTTGAAAATCACAGCTCATTGACACTCTGACTGGATATGT
Source organism: Dissostichus eleginoides (assembly GCA_031216635.1). Taxonomy (NCBI): domain Eukaryota; kingdom Metazoa; phylum Chordata; class Actinopteri; order Perciformes; family Nototheniidae; genus Dissostichus; species Dissostichus eleginoides. The sequence continues at coordinate 14,457,084 of CM062264.1, forward strand.
GATGTTTTTTAAAGCGATAAACAAGACTCCACAGTGGCTCTGTGAGGCTTAGGAGCGATACAATTGTACTTTGATGTTAGGAAATGTCACAAAAGCATATTCTAATTCGTAATAAAGGCCATTTTGACACTCCCCGGGATGTGGGCTTTCATTTTATAAGCAGGTGTTTTTAAAATACTTATACCCTGCCAGTTAGAGTTGTGAATAAGGCCTGCATGTTTGGTACACTTACTAAAAAATCTCAGTCATTTTCAAAGCTTTCTTCATTAGCTTTACATATCATAATATGCAGGCGCAGTTGCAAACAATAATGGAAGCCACAGCTGACCTAATTATTGAAATATGACTATGTTTGAGAATTTGTCTAAGAAAAATGATTACTGTAGATGTTTTGTGATTTTTGTTTATGTTCACTCAGCACTAGGGTTGCAAAGGGGCGGAACATTTCCGGTAAATTTCTGGAAAGTTTCTGGAAAGTTTCCATGGGAAGTTAAGCTGGGGAATTTTGGAAATCTTCCATGCAAAATGAAACAAAAAACATGACATTTCAACAGATTTTTTTTATTTTTTAAGTAGAACAGAACAAGTTTTAATTATTTTATTGAACAATTATTGTTTCATTGAAGAACGAAAACAGGAATGTTGAGTTAAATATTACTCATCCCCCCCAACCCCACTCATTAAAAAATGAACAAAAATGCACCCCCATCCAAAAATCCCCCAAAAGTCCCATTAAACATGCAAATCTTCCTTCAAGCAATCCTCTGCATTTTTGCTAAACCCTTTCAGTCAATGGGCTCTTCCTGGGCCTCATCAACATCCAACTCTTGAGTCTTCCTCTTCAGTCACTGTCCAGCCTTGTTGATGATGGCTCTGTGTCAGGCTCAAAGAGCCTTAGGTTTGCCCGAATGCCAACCAGTTTTTCCACTCTCACATTTGTGAGCCTGTTGCGAACCTTTGTGTGGTCTCAATAGCCATGCAGTAAGCAGTGTGCTATGGCATGGATATTCAAGTGTACTTGAATGGCATCTATTTGTTTTAGTCAAGATTATGCTAAAATATACTTTCCCCAACTATATTTAAGTTCCCTATGAAGAGCCAACCTTCAATTTTGAAAATTCCCAGTTTATTCCCAGTTTATTCCCTTTAATTCCCGTTAATTCCCTTTAATTCCCATGGAAAGTTTCCATCTTTGAAAATTCCCGGAATTTTGCAACCCTACTCAGCACAGAACATAAAAGAAGACTGCATACTGAATCTGCTTTTCATACAGCTGTCACTAAGTGAAAAAGCATTTGAATCTCCATCGCTGAGCCATAGATGTTAATTGTTTGTTTAAACAACAGTGAGTACTATGATTCTGAATCCCATGAAAGGAAGGATTTATTGCTCAGATGTAAGAAGAATGGCACAGTCTCTTGACAGGAGTGGGCATGTACATGATGTTGGTGTTATTTTTATGCAGACTTTGCTGCCTTGGCTCTGAAATGAAAATGCTCTGGGCGAAAATGCCTTGTTGATGCCAGAGGTCAGAGGAGAAATGCCAGACTGGTTAAAGATGATTGAAAGACAACAGTAACTCAAATAACCACTCGGTACAACCAAGTTATGCAGAAGACCATCTCTGAACACACAACACGTGGAACCTTGAAGCAGATGGGCTACAGCAGCAGAAGACCACACCGGGGGCCACTCCTGTCAGCTAGGAACAGGAAACTGAGGCTACGATATGCACGGGCTCACCAAAATTGGACAATAGAAGATCGGAAAAATGTTGCCTGGTCTGATGAGTCTCGATTTCTGCTGCGACGTTCGGATGGTAGGCTCAGAATTTGCCGTAAACAACATGAAAGCATGGATACATCTTGCTTTCAAGATGCTTTGTATCAACGGTTCAGGCTGCTGGTGGTGGTGGTGTTATGGGGGGGATATTTTCTTGGCATACTTTAGGCCCCTTGGTTCCAATTGAGCATTGTTTAAATGCCACAGCCTACCCGAGTATTGTTTCTGACCATGTCCATCCTTTTATGACCACAGTGTACCCATCTTCTGATGGCTACTTCCAGCAGGATAACGTGTAATGTCAAAAAGCTCAACTGGTTTCTTGAACATGACGATGAGTTCACTGAACTCAAATTGCCTTGACAGTCACCAGATCTAAATCCAATTGAGCACCTTTTGGATGTGGTGGAACAAGAGATTGGCATCATGGATGTGTAGCAAATCTGCAGAAATTGCGTGATGCTATCGTGTCAATATGGACCAAAATCTCTGAGGAATGTTTCCAGCACCTTGTTGAGTCTATGCCACAAATAATTAAGGCTGGGGGGACCATCCCAGTACTAGCAAGGTGTACAAAATAAATAATAATAGATTTATTTTGTAAGCGCTTTTACAGGTGCTCAAAGTCGCCTTACAGAGATAGTGAAAAGAAAAGAACAACAAATAAATATAGTTGAAGTCAAATTTAAAATCAAGCAATACAACAACAATCACACATTAAAAGCCAGATTGAAGTTTTTTGAAGGTGGTGAGGTCAGTGCAGTCTCTGATGGGTTGTGGGAGTGAGTTCCAGAGGGAGGGGGCAGCGACGGAGAAGGCTCTGTCCCCCCAGGTTCGGTGCTTGATGCGGGTGGGGATGGATAGGAGGTTGGCTTCTGATGAGCGGAGGCAGCGGGAACAGGGTGTGGTGGTGCAGCAGGTCTGTGAGGTAGGGGGTAGGGCTGAACGATTAATCGATTTTAAATCGAAATCGCGATTTGAAATTATGCAATTATCAAATCGCAAAGCCTGCAATTTTTTTTTTCTTTCTTCTTGTGTCAGTCATCCACACCAATCAGAAGTGCTGTGCTCCACATGTACCAGTCATTGTTAACCAATCAGAAGTGGCCCATGATAGAAGGTCATAGACAGATTGATCCAATCACCTGCCAAGTATTTTTGAAAGTGCCTGCCCTTTCCAAATGGCTTCCAATGGAGCTTTCCTAGATGGTTTGGTGAAACAAACCATCTGAGTCGGGTTAGTAATGCTCCATCACATGTTTCTATTACAGGGTGAATCTTAAACTGAAGCTTGACTTTAAAGCAACCCAACGGAAGTTTCATGTAAGTTTAGTTCTTTCACTCGTAGCTCGGGCTGCGGGGGTGCTAGAGACGGGAGCACGTTGATACGACCTTCCTAGCCGGAGATATGGCCGCATTTTACAATAAACTTCCGTTGGGTCGCTTAAAAACAAATATCGCAAATTGAATCGCAATCGCAATATCTGTCAGAAAAATCGCAATTAGATTATTTCCCCAAATCGTGCAGCCCTAGTAGGGGGGGCCTGATTGTTGAGGGCTTTGTGAGTTATGAGGAGGACTTTGAAGTCGATTATTTGACGGACGGGGAGCCAGTGGAGGTTCTGGAGGACGGGAGTGATGTGGTCTCGGGAGCGGGTGTGGGTGAGGAGGCGGGCAGCAGAGTTCTGGATATGTTGTAGTTTATTGAGGAGGTTGGATGGTATACCGTAGAGCAGTGGTTCCCAAACGGTGTGCCGTGAGGCAAGTCCGGGTGTGCCGTGGGATTTTGTGACAACCATACGTTATTATTGCAATATACAACTAATAACTAAAATAATTATTTTTTAATTGACTATATCAGTACTTTGTATGCACGCATTTCATAATACAGCAGTGTGCGAAAAAGCACGCGTCCCACCGTCCGGGACGTGTTATTTACAATATCGGACAAGTAGATCTTTAAATTGACTTGTCCGACGGACAAGTGACGTTTTTCGCCCTTATTTATTGACAAATTATTGATAAATTCAGCTTACAAAAGGCAGAACTAATTCGTAAATTGTCCGTGTCCGCCATTGTTGTGGTTTTGCTTGTCGATTCCTAAGGAAATGCATCTCGCCGCTTTCTGTACTGTTAGACGGGGCGGGACGGGACGGGACGCGTAGCACATTGGCAGGCTTGGGAAGCAAAACTCGGTTCCGAGTAAGAACAAATAAGTTAATAACAATTGTCCGGTACCGGGATTAATAAGAGTTGTGAGGACAGGAGGCGGAGGCCGAGCCCGGCGGACCGCAGCTCTCTCTCCCTATGCTCCGTATCGTGTTGCCGTATCAGCTGATCGCTGCACGGTGCAGCTCAGCGTCCCTCTCTCTATCTCTCTCTCTTTCTACACACAGCGGATTCGCTGCCCGTTTAACAGCCTCATATTTGTCAAACTTTCTTATGTTCTTTCTCTAACATGTAATGAAGGTTATTAAGCGTTTTAGCTCCTATATTGTTAATATTGACCGCCATTTCCTTTATGAATTCAATCAGCCTCCCTGTCTGTGTCCTCGCGCGGTCCTCACATCCCCGGACCCCCAGACTCGGAGGAGCAGGATGTCAGTATTGTTTATGAAGCAGGTTATAGAAAGTACATTATTGAAATGAAAATACTATTTATTTACTTTTACAAACAGTGAGCAGCTGGGCAGCTGCAGCATGTGTATTGCAGGACATGTGTTGGACACACAGACTGTGTGGTTGGACTCTGTCTCACAGGCAGGTTGCAGTGTAACATCAGAGGACACTGGGCCAATTGTACATTCTCAAACTGCACCACTTAGAACTAACTAAACAATTATTTTTATATAATTGTATTCAATAACCGTAACAAAATTAAACAGTATGAAGTGATTTGTAAATAGGAATAAAGATTTGACTTAATGTTTTCATAAATATATTTTTCTCCCAGTTTGTCATGGGACTTATTTTTACCCTCTCAATGAACCAGAATCGAGAACCGAAAAGAACCGGAATCGAAAGCATAACCGGAATCGTTCAAATCCAAACGATACCCAACCCTATGTGTGATGCAGTAAAATCTTACCGTAAAAACCGTGGGAAAATGTAAAATACGATGCCGATCGATTTTTCTGGACAAGTGAAAAATGTATTCGGACAAGTAAATTGCCAAACTCACTTGTCCATGGACAAGTACTCTCTAAAAACTAAGTAATATAGTTGTCTTTGTCACATTCTATTTGGCATTAGTAAATAATTATGCACATTTAGAGATATTTTACATGATATGAGTGATAACACGTGTTATAAGGGCTATTTTGCACAATAGGTGTGCCTTGAGATTTTTACTTGTCCTTTGGTGTGCCTTGGGCACAAAAAGTTTGGGAACCACTGCCGTAGAGGATGCTATTGCAGTAGTCGTGAAGTGATGAATGCATGAATCAGGGTTTCAGCAGCAGAGGAGGAGAGTGATGGGCGGAGACGGGCAATGTTTTTGAGGTGGAAAAATAAAGTGGTCGGTGAGTGTACATTCAGTTTAACATGGTTGGTACACTGGATTTTTTTCTCTTTTATTTTTCCCCTGAATCTTTATTTTTTAACAAAAGATCAATTCTGGAGCATTTCGATGAACTGAATTCTAAGTGAGTGTATCGGATTCTACAATCATTTAAAATATAATTGTAAATATAGCCTTTTCCAGCTTATATTCTTTTTATGATAATACCACGACCTTTGCCACAGTAAAGACTGAGACAATGGCATGTTCTATGTGATGAATTAGCTCTGACACTTGGGTCATATTTTCATTAATTAAACATGGCTTTGTAATAATTTCACACTGATAGAGAGCCATTTCACCACAGTCTTTGGGCCCACAAGATATGCCTTTGCCACATTACTTAATTAGAAAATGATAAATGCCTTTGCAGTGTATCCATACATTTTCTAAAGGTCAGGTCTACCTTTGTCTTCACTCCTTTTAATGCATCACACAGTTGCCTAGAGTTGCATGAAGGTGTTACCTCTGTGTGCTTTTCTGGAGAACTACATCTTTAACAAAGTGTGTAGCCATGAATGTGTTTAGAAAGCCCTTTTAGCCTCTAGTAGAGAGAAGTATTGCTGCTCAGACTATCAATGTGCGAACGTAACCTCGGGTCACCATTCATTCCCGACTACAAGAGCCATATGTGGCTAATACAAGACCCTCCATTTTTTTTTTTGCAGTGACATTTCGGCAGACAGTGCTTGTTTAGTGCAAATTACTTTTTAAGGCTATCAAGGGCTTTTTTTTCTTTTTTCTTTCCTACAGAATGAGGGGTGATACCCTGCTGCCCCACTACATGTCTTCTAATTTCCTGCTGATAAAAAAAGAAAGGACCAAGTTGTAGTCTAGACATTAGCTCACCATTTTCAGGCTAGGACTCTCATAGTAAAAAAGCCTGGGTCAAAACCAGTATTACCTGGACTTGGGACCATTTGATGACACAGCACAATTGAGAAAAACTGTTTTCTTGAGGGTCTAGAAGTCAGTCTGTGTCCACAGCATCACAACATATTTAAATGTATATATATTGGAAGTGTCCCCTCTATGGTCTTCTGGTTGTTGAACAGTTTTTCGGCTTTCCAAGGCCTCAGGAACCAAACTATGCTGAGGTGGTTTTGAAATAGTTGCCACATTTGGTCACGATTCTCAAAAAGCCCAAATGACTTTTTTACCCATAAAGAGTACACTTATTACAATACATACATATTGAATTTTATGCATTCTATCTTATAGAAATATACAGTAATGTGCATGATTGCGGTAACAAATAGGAAAAAAAAGGTATCCATTTATCTGATACATTCATGACTGGCCCTCAAAGGAGTTCTGTTAAGATGCACGATGGTCGAAATCCATGTGTTGTTCACAATATTTTCCCTTACTGATTTACAGATTTAGAATATTTTTCAGTGGGGAGTATAGGTTACTAGGAGACTGTCCTCAGTAAGATAACACACAGGAAACTGCTGTTTCAGATCTGTTTATATATATATCAGTCAGGGGAATACTTTCGAAATCTCTCCGTACATTAACAAATAGGTTGTATGCATTGACCAACCCGGTATCACGGCAAGACGTGAACATGTGACGATTTACCATGCTGGGAGACGTGAAGATGTCACGATTTCGTCCCTTCAAACGTGACAGTTACACAGTATTGTTAACCCATGTTAACCAGTGGAGAAATACCCGGAAATGCCAAGCAAATGCTCTACCCCGACGGTCGGTTGTTATTGTCAATATTAATATAATAATGATTTATTTTTAATAGTCACACTCGATTTCGCCGATTTTCTTGTTGCCCCAGCTGGTCGACACCTCTTTTAGCAGAAACAAAGGCTACATTAATGTATTAAATCGATGTTAATCTATGTGTGTGGATGTGGAATTAACGGACGTGACGTTGTGCGATTGCGTTGCCAGGCAACAGCTTCGGTTCATGTTAATTTACAAACTCTTCAACTAGAACCGTAGTTATATTTAAAAACATTTTAGAAGGCCTCACGAAATACTTTAATGTAAATTAAAATTTAAATGTGAAGGAATGTGTGTATAACAAAATACATCCGTCATAAACATAACCCTTGAACCTTGAACAATACCGGAAACAGACGTAGGCAAGATCCTCAGCTCGATGATTGGATGATTTAGCCGCAATGCTCGTTGGGATATGGTGTTTATGCGATGTGAAATCCGAAAACATTTTTAAAAAATAAAATAATACTTTATTCCGAGTGTGCTTGCTTTTCTCTTTGAAAGTCATCACATAACGGCATTGTAATACACGGTTCGGCTGCATTAAATATTACATATATGCCGTAGTTCTCTATTTACAAAGCCCTGATGAGAAACATCAGGGCTTTGTTCTAGACAACTGCCGCCAAAACTGAAAACGTGACGTGGATCATAAATATATAAGCAATTAAACAACATCTTACATTTCTTTTCACACAATACGTCTCCTTGCAGTATCAACACTAATTCGGCTGACTTTTATATTTGATCCAATTGGTAGATAGACTGTATTTACACCATAACGGTGCACAGCTGATAGAAAGGGACACCTAGTGGTTAAAGCACGTTATTGAATTTTATTATTTTTATTATTAGATATTAATAGGAGGATGTGCAAAACAGACAAACTAATAAGGCTTTGAATACTTTAGGTTAAGGTCTTCTTTTGAATAAGAAAAAAGCTTTGGGGGTATCTACAGATAAATAGTAAGCCTGACAAAGTACTTAACGTCTAATATATTGCTTTCCTGCAATGTTAACTATGTTTAAGCACTTATTTTAACTGGATATTATACATATGTATTATACTCTTATAAGATGTATGTAGATAGTATAAGAAATTTGCAGAATATGACAGTTTAATGGTGGAGGTATACACACATATTGATAGATGTCTTGTAATGCACTGTTGAGGAACCTGCGACACAAGTTTTTAATTCATTGCATAACTACACCGTAGTTGTGTATATGATATGTCAATAAACCTTAGAAAAACTTGAAATCTTGAAAGGGATGTGCAAAATAGTCATTATATACAGTCTTTAATTAACTATTAGTAGAGAATAACGAGTAATGAATATACTTTATAGGGATCCTATTAATATCTAATAATAATTATGTTATGGTTACGTTATGGTGTAAATACAGCCTATCTACCAATTGGATCAAATATAAAAGTCAGCCGAATTAGTGTTGATACTGCAAGCAGATGTATGTGTGAAAAGAAATGTAAGATGTTGTTTAATTGCTGATATATTTATGATCCACGTCACGTTTTCAGTTTTGGCGGCAGTTCTTCCTGTTTGTCTAGAACAGGGGTCACCAACCTTTTTTAGGATGAGGGCTACTTTCAAAAAATAAAACAAGTCGGGGGCTACTTTTACTTCTCTTGTTTTTGTTTTTTGCAGTGTGTATATATAGCACATTTTAACATTATTATATGCTTACCTTTAACCTTTGTGTGCTGTTTGGGTCTGTGGGGCCCGTTTTCAGTGTTTACTAAAAGAAAATGTTTGCAATTTAATTAATTTAACCTGCTTTATTTGGGGGATGGACCTCACTTCCTCTAGGGGGGTCCGGGGGCATGAATGGAAGATTTTTTTTTTTAATGTTGAAGTGAAATGCATCAATCTGGTGCACTTTGAGCACAAAATGAATGTATGGATACAGCTCTCAACACTCATATGAAAGGGAGCTGTATACTTTTCAATAATCCAAACATCTTTAGAATATGATCACAACCAATAACAAATCATTTAAACTTGTTTATTCTTACCTTATGTTACCTAGTTAGCATTCTATCTTTTCATTTATGCATATTTTACTAATCACTCCCCTTTTAAACTGTTTTTTTTTTTACTTTCCTATAGTACACATTGAAATGACTTCTTACTTTATCTATTTTAAATAGATAAAGGTGTGCTCTCCGTAGCTCTCTCTCTCCCTCCCTCCCTCCCTAGCTCTCTTGCTTGCTCTCTCCCTCTCTCTCTGTTTCGCTCGCTCACAGAGGCTGTATGCTCCTCCGTGGCGATGACGGCTTGCGTTAAAAAATAATAATAAACATATTTGTAAAGTGGGGGGACACAAACGGGATTTCGAAAAGTGCGGGGGACATGTCCCCCCTGTCCCTAGTGGAAATTACGCCATGCGTGGGTGTGCGTCAAGTGCAATAAATATATAAGCAAGTTGCAACACACAGAGTAAAACTCTGCCCCTCATGTGCTGTATAGGCTGGCATGACTAGGCTGTTCAATGGGGCTGATGTGTTGTAGATTCTGCCAGAAGGAAAATCACACGCAAACTCCTTATGAAGCGGGGAGGTGCCACATTTCTTTTCTTCCCGACTGCAACGCTGGTCCCGCAAATCAAGCAAGAACGTGATTGGTCGATATTCATTGTGGGGGAGGAGGGATTTTAGATAGATATAGAGTTGTAGTAAGTAGATAGTTTGCTATGATTTAGGTTTCGTTTATGCATAGGGTTGATTCTTTTAATTACATTTCCTTTTTTGTTTTGTGTATTTATACATTTTGGATTTGCTTGGCGAGCTATTTTTAGAACATGCCCGGCGGGCGACTCACGTTGCCCCTGCGGGCGACTACGTGCCCGCACAGTGTTGGCTACCCCTGGTCTAGAACAAAGCCCTGATGTTTCTCATCAGGGCTAAATAGAGAACTACGGCATATATGTAATATTTAATGCAGCCGAACCGTGTATTACAATGCCGTTATGTGTTGACTTTCAAAGAGAAAAGCAAGCACACTCGGAATAAAGTATTTTATTTTTAAAAAATGTTTTCAGATTTCACATCGCATAAACACCATATCCCAACGTGCATTGCGGCTAAACCATCCAATCACCGAGCTGAGGATCTTGCCTACGTCTGTTTCCGGTATTGTTCAAGGTTCAAGGGTTCAAGGTTTATGTTTATGACGGATGCATTTTGCTATACACACATTCCTTCACATTTAAATTTTAATTTACATTAAAGTATTTCGTGAGGCCTTCTAAAATGTTTTTAAATATAACTACGGTTCTAGTTGAAGAGTTTGTAAATTAACATGAACCGAAGCTGTTGCCTGGCAACGCAATCGACTTCCATGTGTGTTGATAACTGAGACTCTCGGCCTCCGTAGTGCGAAGCAAAGATCAAAGATCGTCTCTGCTGAGTGCTGACAGGATGAGGGGATATTATATGAATGAATCGTTTTTTTACCGATGCAAAGACGCTACAGTCGATGCATCGCGAATTCAACCCAAACTGTAGCCGATGTGCACTCTTTCAACCGGTGCACTTGCATCTTGAACGTTTATGCCGGTGCACCGATGCGAATCGGTGAATCTTAACATCCCTACTGGCAACGCAATCGCACAACGTCACGTCCGTTAATTCCACATCCACACACAGATTAACATCGATTTAATACATTAATGTAGCCTTTGTTTCTGCTAAAAGAGGTGTCGACCAGCTGGGGCAACAAGAAAATCGGCGAAATCGAGTGTGACTATTAAAAAATAAATCATTATTATATTAATATTGACAATAACAACCGACCGTCGGGGTAGAGCATTTGCTTGGCATTTCCGGGTATTTCTCCACTGGTTAACATGGGTTAACAATACCGTGTAACTGTCACGTTTGAAGGGACGAAATCGTGACATCTTCACGTCTCCCAGCATGGTAAATCGTCACGTGTTCACGTCTTGCCGTGATACCGGGTTGGCATTGACATAACCACATTTCAAGCGTGGTGGGAGCAAATCAGTTTTATCAATATTTTTGTAACTTACTTTTCATTTGTAACTGGTTTAGAAGTCTCAGATAACAATGTTGTCCGTCTGAATGGGGTCAGATTAGAAACGGTCATATCAAACACTCTGGAAGCCAATGACAAACAATCCATTTAGCCCTTCCTGTTGGAAGACTTGTTGCACTAGAGGGATAGGAAGGTAGAGGAAACAAAGCGTTGATAACTATCTAACGAAACCAATCCACCTTCTCTCCCAGTGAATTTTGAATTACCCTCTTTCCCTTCACTGCGTCGATCTTCATCCTCCCAAGTGCAAAGGTTACCAATCAAATGACTATAATTTTATCATCCATGCACACTATGAAGAAAGGACTGTCTACCATTTGCCTCATTTTCTATTTCTGGTTTGGCTTCCTTGATAATAATGACTCTTGAAAATTCATGACATATTTAACACACCACTTCAAGAAATTCTCCAAAACCTTTTATGTGGATTTCTTAAGATACTTTAAAGGAACAATCCCGTCACAAGAGCCATCATTGCCTGAGAGAGATTCAAAGCAGAACAAGGTCAAAGTATCATACAAACACATCATCATTATGTAAATCAAATAGATGTAGATTTTGCGACTTGCGCTTTGTATTGTTGGCATTTACATTTCTTTCAACACCGAAAATGTGTCTTATGGAAAATGTGATACAAGTGAGTTATGTGATTGACTAAGCCTGGTGACTATATAGTTGTACATAAAAGAAAAGCCTTTTAACTATTCTCATAACTATAGTCATTTATGGGTAAATGGAAGTATTAAGTTGAGCCTTGTTACATTTCTGTGTGAAGTGGGCCTTTATTTGTATTTGGAAGGTTACTGTTTGTAAATGTACTCTTAGGAATGGAGAAAAGGCGAAGCATTGGATTATTAATGGATTTTTGATGACCAAAAATGACCTAATTTCCCATTTCAAAAATGTATAAAGGCTTTTTAAACTTGAGAAGAAAGCGGCTATCCATACACTTGTAACACTCTAGATGCAAGATACTTTTTTGTTGATTAAAAATCATAATTACTGTATAATAAATGAAGAAAGACTAACATATTGGCACATGACTTATGTACATATACACAGTTTGCACATACAATTATACACATTCAGCATATATACTGACAATGGCCACCTATTGCTCAAAAAACCCATGGACGACATTTAAACTATACTTTAAGTTTGTTTTTCCTCAAAACTGCAGCGCAGCTACCTATTTTAGCTTGGGACATTTTTAAAACAATGAAATGACATCTGTTTATGAAACCTGTGTGTGACATTTACAAGGAAGCGTGAGATGTCTAGGTACTGTGAGGTGGAGTCGGTGCTTTGTGTTCTGAACACAGCAGTGACTCAAGCCCATCCATCACTGTAAGGGATTGTTGTGCGCATTGACATTTTATATGCTGTGAAGGGAGCAAAGTGGGCTGCTGTTGCCTGTGATTCATTTGTTGTTGTTTTTCATTGGGATCCTGCAGAGGAGTGGTGGAACTGGCGCTTTGTTTGAATGTCAGCCGCTGAGATGGAAAGAGACTGCTGTGCCCACTGAGCTATGTACAGTATGCCCCCGTGATTATGATGGATCGTCCACTGTGAGTGCACATTTATGAATGTTAAGAGCCTTCTAAGTGCATGTTCTCAAATTGGAGCCGTCACCCACATTTTTGATTGTATTTCAGTCTTATCCATATGGAGGAGACGGATGAGAAGACTGAATTTAATACGCCAAAAGTGCTCACAGTTTAGGCGATAATCCCTCTAATATCACTCTGGCATGAAAGTTTACTAGGAACTTTCAGACAATCTCTCTCGTCTTGTCCTCATTCAGTCTGGACCTTGTACTGCTTGAGCTCAAGGCACTTTCATACATGAATTCCTTTAATATATTACAAATAGTGGCACCATCAAATGCTCTATTAAAGCTGTTTGAAAGGGAAATAGTGAATTTGAAGATAGGTATTGATGTGATGTGGCCTTCTCATCTACTTGTAGAAAATGTCCTCAATAACTCTTCAGTGATTTCCTGCTGTTTTTTAATTTTATTATAATCTTTTATTTAAGTGTTCACTTCTAAACACTTTAGAATTTGTTTTCATTGTTCAGTTTCCAAATGAATTGCTGCTGCTCCTGTGCGTTGCCTTTGGTGTGTGAATGACAGATTCATTTTTTTTGCTGGATAGATTTTAGAGAAAGGCAACTTGCCAACCTCCTGGAGGGTTTATGTAAAGCTTGTTATTTGGCTGGATTTCTCACAACACATTTATATGGATTAAAGCCAGGAATCAATAAGAAACCAATTGGGCTTCCTAAACAAGAGCTAGTACTGGATGTGACCGATGTGACATAGCAGATCCACTGTTGGCACTCTGTGCAGCTAAACAACTCTGAGTGTGAACTTATAAAATGCTAATATACAGGGGCAGCGCCAGGTGGTAGCTTGGAGTTGCTACAGCAACACATACATTTGGCCTAGCAACTGCTAAGCAACCCCAAGAAATGTATGTTTATTTTTTTACATGTGAAATTCATAATTTGAAAAATGATTGATTCGAAAATGATATGGTAAAGTACAATTACTTCTGGGTGTTTCATTCAAGCTTGGCTCTGTGTAGAGAGAGAGAGAGAGGAGAGAGAGGCTAGCTGCGCTATTGGATATTAGCACAAGGTGAAGGGAAAGTCCTCTCCTGTCAGATAACGTCAGCTCAGTGAGGTAAAGGAATCTCAGTGTTTAGATTAGTCTAAGTTATCTAGTGCAGTGGTTCTCAACTCGTGGGTCGTCGCGGACACGTTTCGAGTGGGTCGCAGATGTGAGTGAAGAAAAAAAAATTGAAAAAAAAGGATTTCTTTTTTTTTGGGGGGAAAAGTCAAACTTTTATTTTGAAGGCCCGATTTTCTAACGCTGTGCATGCAGTAGGCGTTGGACTGGAATTACCGGAGACCATAAACGTTTTTTGAAAACTTCTGTCACGTAGTGATCATCTTCTCAATAAAACGTCTTTGCTGATGTTTTTTCGAGTCTTCTGGCCAATCAGAATCAAGATTGTTGCCGAAAGTCCCCACGGAGAATAACTTTGCGGTAGAACTATTCTTTAGACATCCATGGGTACAACTTCAGATAAAAAAGAACACATAATGAAATATGACCCCCGGTTTGATGATTGACAGGTCACAGAACAATGGGAGCTATCTACCCTTATCCACAATTTAAAGTAAGTCACACAGACTATCTCCTCTTTGCTCTTCTCTGTGTGGAGCAGCAAGTTCAGCTGCCAGAACAAAGTGAAAAACAAACAATGGCATAAAATATTATTAATATGTCAGGTAGTAATAGATTTATTTATTTTCTTGTCAAAGTGTACCAGAATGCGTAGTTTATATGTTAGTATTTCTAAAAATCTTCTGGGGTAGAATCCCCCCAGACCCCCCTTCTGGGGTTGGGTTTTCAGCATGTGGGCCTTTTTATGTTATACAGTTCAGCTTTGATTCCATCATCTCATTTAACCTTTTTTAAAAGCATACTTTAGTTCTGTGAAGGGATATATGCACTATACTTTAATTAGTATTGTATGCTGAAAAGCGTATATATTACTGCACGATTTTTTTGTTGAATAGATTTGAGTGGTTCAAAATTTCGGGTCGCGATTTATTGACAAAGGAAAAAGGCCTGACCAGTTGAGAACCACTGATCTAGTGGGTCTCAAAACAGTTTGATCCCCATTTATGTAAACAAGTATTTCCAAGGCACACCTTCATATGATCATTATAGTTATAAAAAAATAAGAGAATAAATGAAAAACAGGTATGAAATACTATATGACAGTAAAACAAGAATAGGGGAGAGATTAGTAAAATATCCATAAAGAAAAAGTACTTCTGTTTACAGTTCTGTTTCATATGGGTGTTGAGAGATGTATCCATAGATCTCTTCATTGATGCATTTCATTTCATATATTAAAAAAAAAAAAAAAAACTTCCCGGGGGATAAACGTCTGTAGTGATTGATCTCTCTTATCAGATGTTTTGGCTTGCCTTTCTGTTTAAGTTCATAACAAATTAAGTATTTTCAGACAGACTTTGACAACATCTCCCTCAGTGTGTATCCTCTCAGACGTGGGGATTAGAAAAAAAAACCTTAACTTGGCTTGGACACTTTCTTATCTTGTAAGAAGATGGGGACAAAGCAGTGGCTGCTAAGGCATCTGACAAGGGTTTTTGTTGACTCAGCGTTGGCAACATCCTGGGCACAGAAAGCCAAGAATTAAAGGCTTCAGCCCTGCTTTTATGAAATTAGTGTATTCATCGATTAGAGCGGCATAAAGGCCACAAAAAAAGAAACATTCTCAACCTGACAAGCAACATAGAACGGGGACACCATATTCAAGTTTGGATTTAAAGCAATACATTTTCAAATAATACTGTCAAATAAACAAAAAGCTATGGTACCAAATATATCAAAAGGATAGAGGAATCCTGGGCCCAGGACCAATACCCCCCAACCCCCCACAACTGTAAGAACAGTGTATACACTTAGCTAACAAACAAAACTGGATCACTAGACATGCTTCAAAAGAAATGAACACAAAAAAAGAAAGAAATGCTTAGATGTCAGAAGACTGCTTTATCTTGGGGAGAGCACTCCTTTTCTTCCAACCTCCCTTAAATATATAGTAGAGCCACCCAAAAAGGACCTGATAAGGAGCAACTGAAAAAAAGAAGAGCAGAAGTGCAAACGACAATTACAAAGTGTGAAAATGTGTCTCAAACAAAGCTTGAGACAAATTTACATTTTATAAAACAAATTTACATTTTATAAAACAAATTTACATTTTATAAAACACTTTTACCAAAGAACATTTTTAATTTAACAAGATTCGAAACACTTTTACAAAGCCAGAGACAAATTTACATTTTATAAAACAAAATTACATTTTATAAAACAAAATTACATTTTATAAAAACTAAATAAAATTTTATTAAAACAAAATTACATTTTATAAAACAAAATTACATTAGCGAAACACTTTTACAAGAACTGAGACAAATGTACAAGTCTCGAAACAATTTAACATTTCCCGAAACACTTTAACATTTGCCGAAACACTTTAACAAACTAGAGAATCAAACCGGAAAGGGAATGTCCATGGGTGTTGAGAAACACCCATTGAGTGCCACAGTGACGCGTTCTAAAACCCGGAAGTAAACTCCTTCCAGTTCCTTCGACGAAAACCAATTCAATTTTTCCATAGTATTTTGGAAAATAGCTCGAAATAAGGTCTGTGGTTGACACACATTTAAAGGCCTCTACACACCGGCCCGACTTTGGGAGTCAGAGGCCGTCCGAAGCCGTCAGAGGCAGTCGGGCATTCGCGTCGCACTACTCAGGTTGGTGTGTCGTCTCTTTACGGCACATTTTCAACCCTCCCGCCCAGGGCCGGCCCTAGACATTTTGGTGCACTAGGCGAGATTATGATTTGGTGCCCCCCCCCTCCAAGCAATACACAATAGAATATATAAAGAATAAATGAAAAATCTCTACAAAAGACCAATACACTACAAAAACAGAAACTTATTGACATAGGTAATATACATAAAGAAGGTTCCAAATGTATTCATTATTGTATGAACATGTTTTAATTGGGGGGTGGATGTCACATCCTCTAGGGGGGTCCGGGGGTATGCACCCCCGGAAAGATTTGTTTTAACATTTTAAAGTAAAATGCTTCAATCTGTTGCACTTTGAGCAGAATTACTAGAGACTAGATCTAGGGGTACAACTCTAAACACCCATATGAAAAAGATCGGTTTACATTTTAATAACCAAATAAGTATGTGAACATAACCAATAACCCACAGCCAATAACAAATAAATGTAACATATTTTTTATTTATTTTATCCTTATTATTATTATTGTAGTTATTAAATGAAAATCACTCATCAAACAAAAGTAGCTTCTCTTAAAACTTTAAGAAAAGAAAGTGCAAACGTGGACAAAAATATAGCCAACGGAGCTCTTACAACTGAGGTTATTGCAAATAAATTAAGATAATGAACAACATTACACACACTATAAATCAAATGAAACAGGCAATCAGAACAACAAGTCTCTGCTATGTTATTGTGTCCTTTAATTAGTCCACATCCTTAAAGTCGGACACGTCTGGACTTCCTTGCTGCAAATTCATTTATTGTGTCGTCAAATGATATTTGCCCCGAAACCTCGCGATTGATGCTTATTAAAGCTAATCCATTGAGGCGTTCTTGAGCCATTGACGACCTCAGGTATGTTTTAATGAGCTTCAATTTGGAGAAGCTCCTCTCCCCAGCAGCAACTGTCACTGGAATAGTGACAGCGATCCTGAGGGCCACCCACATGTTTGGATACACTTCGTTCATTTTCTTCTCCTGTAGGAAAGTCAGAAGTTCCAGGGTAGTCATGTTGGCTTTTGGCAAAGCTGGGAAATTCTGCATCTCCAGTGCAAGTTCCCTCTTATCCAGGTCTGACTGCCCACCCCAGCTCAGGGTGTTGCTGAGTGTTTCACACTGCTTCGTCAGATCTTCCTTTGGCAGGTCAGGGAAGTTGAGTAGCACCCCAAACTTTTCTCTACTTCACCTAAGGCCTTGAATCGCTCCTGCAGTGATGCAATGGAAACATCCACCACCATATTGAAAAAAGAAACTTCGAGTTTCTTTAGTGCATCACTCACTTGCTCCTCCCGGGACTCATAGGAGAACTGTCTCTTGGTTGATCTCAGCCTCTTCTGCTTGAGAACAGCTTCCACATTCATTTGGCCACAGATGTCTTTGGCAGATGCTTGGGCAGAAGCAAATCCATTGCCTCTGTAGCTGACCAAGAAACTTCTGTTTTTCTCAGGAGGTCAACAGCAATATCCAGCTGCATTGACACTGATTGCAACATTTTGCTGACATGTTTGATGTTGGTCAGGATGTCATACCATACCACAGTGCATATTGCAAAGCGGTATGATCCAACCTCTTCAGCCAAAGATTGTGCCTCAATTTTTACGACTCCATCTGTGGCTTTATCCCTCACCTCTAGAAGTGCATCTCTGACTTCTGCAGCCTGATACCTTACAGCCTCTATGCTGTTGATCCGACTCTCCCATCTGGTATCAGACCATGATTTCAATGTGATGTTCACATGGCTTTTTAGGATGGACCATCTCTGAGTGGAGGCAGAGAAGAGTGTGAAAAGCTTCTGCAGGTAGCCAAAGTAGCTAGTGGCTTCTGCAGAGCTTTTTGCTGCATCAGCTACCACCAGGTTCAATGTATGTGCTCCACATGGCACAAATAAAGCCCTTGGATTGATTTGAACAAGTCTGGCTTGGACTCCTTTCCTCTTTCCTTTCATATTTGCACCGTTGTCATAAGACTGCCCTCTACAGTCTTCAAAAGGGATATCAAGCTGTTCTAATCTCTTTAGAATCAGGGTTGAAAGGCTTTCTCCAGTGGACTGTTCTACCTCAAGGAACCCCATAAAATGTTCTTTTATTTGGGGCGTGTCCTGGGTTGTAACTAGTCGAATAATGACTGATAGTTGCTCTGTATGGCTCAAATCTGGGGTGCAATCCAAAATAATTGAAAAGTATTTGGATTGTTTGATTTCCTTGACCATATGGTCCCCAATCTTCCCACTGATGCAATCTATCAGTTCATTTTGAATTATTTTTCCTAAATAGGACATTTTGGTGGTTCCTCTTTGGACCTCAGCAACATGCTGTTTGAGGACTGGGTCGAACTTCGCCATGAGCTCTACCTCCTTCAGGAAGTTGCCATTATTTGGCTGGTTAAGTGTTTCTGTGGTCCCTCTAAAGGCAATATTTCGCTCTGCCAACGACTGAATTATTGCCACCAACCTGGTCAGGACTTCACGCCACTTCCTCTTTTCAGCCTCCATAAGTGCCATTTCTACCTTGTCTATAGTTAGGCCCTTTTCAAGTCGAGTCTCCAGTTCCCTCCACAACGTCATGTGCCTAGAGTGTTCTGGGCTGTTCTCATGTGTTTTTAGTTTGTCAGTGCAATTTTTCCAGTCATTTAGTCCACTGCTGATTAGTTGGTACTCTTTTTGGGAGAACAGCTTGCAGTAAATACTTTAGTTTTTCTTGGAATACACAACTCAGCTCCTCTTGATTGTCTCTCCATTCACTAATCTTCTGTAAAAGTAGTGATGATGGCAACTTCTCCCTCCCTCCTTTTTAGGAAAAGTGAAGTCGGATTTTAAATGATATGGCCCTCGTCTGACTAACTCCATCCTCACTGTATCACTCAGTGCTGGCCAGTCAGCAGGATCTGAGGGGACTGCAATGGTGGACTCAGATGGGCCTGGGCAGTCAGCAGGATCTGAGGGGACTGCAATGTGGACTCAGATGGGCCTGGGCAGTCAGCAGGATCTGAGGGGACTGCAATGGTGGACTCAGATGGGCCTGGGCAGTCAGCAGGATCTGAGGGGACTGCAATGGTGGACTCAGATGGGCCTGGGCAGTCAGCAGGATCTGAGGGGACTGCAATGGTGGACTCAGATGGGCCTGGGCAGTCAGCAGGATCTGAGGGGACCGCAATGGTGGACTCAGATGGGCCTGGGCAGTCAGCAGGATCTGAGGGGGCTGCAATGGTGGATTCACAAAGCTGTATCATGGCTACCTCCTTAGCTAGCTAGCTAGCTAGCTTAAAATCAAATGTCTAACGGTACAGTACATACTGATTTTTTTTTTTACACAAGCGACGTACCTCTGTCTTTGACTTTCGATTCCTCCTTTTCTTTTTTCCGTTTCCTTCCCGTTGCCCCAAAAGGCTTGGACCTTTTCATAATGCTAATGTTTTGCCTCTTGCTGTTGCGATCGTTGCGATCTCCGACACTTTCAGCTGGAGCTGCCGCGTCACTTTGGCTGTGAGCCGCGGCCTGTGGGTGCCTGATAATAAGCGACCATCCCCCCCTTTCATCACTTACAGTTACAGCGCCCATCGTACAGGGCAAATGCAAAATGTTGCCGCCGGCCCGGGGTGCAAAGGGTGTTTACTTGGTTCAATTATTAATGTAAATGTATTACATCAAGGGCAGAAAATTAGGCAGAATAAAAAATAATTTTTAAAATAATTAACATTTTTTTTTATTAATTTTTTTTATTAATTTTTTTTTCTCCCAGCGCAGCGTGCAGCGCCCCTCCAGATCTGGCGCCCTAGGCGACCGCCTAGTTCGCCAGTGGGAAGGGCCGGCCCTGCTCCCGCCTCCTCCCGCGGGAGGCCAAAGAACGTCGGGACAAATCAATCACTCTGATTGGCTGTTCAGCTTAGCGAATCAGTGCATCAGAAGTGAAGCGGAAGTGAGGGACCAAAACAAACGATAAGAAGGCACACACAGACGGCTAATCTTCCTCATTTTCATCTCACCCGGACGCAAGAGTTTCTTTTTTATCATGACGGCATGGAATGAAGAAAGTGAAGACCAACTGATCAACTGCTTATATGACTAAGTCTGTTCTTCTTCTCTCGGTGTATAAAACGCAGTCTGTCTTCCGGTTGTTGCCTCTTTTGAATGACGAATACACACTACCGCCGCCTGCTGGTAAGGAGAGTTATTGCCACTCGTCGGCTGAAGTATTTGCGGTGTGTTCGTAGGCGGGCGGCTTTATCCGACGAAGCCTGACGTAGCTGACGTAAAAGTCGGGACGCCTTCGGTACGCGTTCTTTGGTCTCAGGTTGGTGTGTAGAGACCTTAAGAGACGGATCACGTTTTGTTCAGCCGGATAATATCTACATGTCTACCCAATTTATATAATTTTCGAATCATAAATATAATCGATAGATTTATGATTGATACATTTATGATTCGAAAATTAGGGTTAGGGTAGACATGTGGATATTATCCGGCTGAACAAAACGTGATCTGTCTCTTCAATTTGTGTCAACCACAGACCTTATTTCGAGCTATTTTCCAAAATCCTATGGAGAAATTGCATTGTTTTTGTCGAAGGAACCGGAAGTGATAAAATGCTAACTTACTTCAGGGTTTCAGGACGCGTCACTGTGGCACTCTATAGGGGGAATAATCGTGTGTGTGTGTGTGTGTGTGTGTGTGTGTGTGTGTGTGTGTGTGTGTGTGTGTGTGTGTGTGTGTGTGTGTGTGTGTGTGTGTGTGTGTGTGTGTGTGTGTGTGTGTGTGTGTGTGTGTGTGTGTGTGTGTGTGTGTGTGTGTGTGTGTGTGTGTGTGTGTGTGTGTGTGTGTGTGTGTGTGTGTGTGTGTGTGTGTGTGTGTGTGTGTGTGTGTGTGTGTGTGTGTGTGTGTGTGTGTGTGTGTGTGTGTGTGTGTGTGTGTGTGTGTGTGTGTGTGTGCACAGACATTTTGGGGGGCGGGAGCTCAAGTGAGGAAAAAGGGCACTTACCATAATCATTTATGAAAAAATGTTTAAAAGTAAAATATAGGCTAGTTGCACATCTCTGACTTACTTTATGGTATTCTATAGTATTCACTACGCACAAGAGCAGACAACAAACTTGTAAAATTAATAGTTATTAAATGAGCAGCCAACAATCAAAACTCATCGTTACTGTTTAAGGACATTACAGGCACAAAGATCGTTTTTTTCATGTAGGCCTACTTGTACATTTTGTTATTTTGGTCTATTTTGCTTCCATGTCTTCTTTCACTCTAATGGAAAGAAAACATCCAAAAAACACATATAAATGGTGTTCGTTTTACTACAGGGCTGCAAACTTGTCACCTTTCGGCGAAATTCGCCGTTTTGAAACCAAAATAGGTCGTTTGTGTGGTTCGTGTAGATCTGCAATAAAAATATTTGGGGGGGGGGTCATCTGCGACTGCCAGTTTGGGTCTTGAGATGGATTGAGATTAATGACAGCTCCCGGGCGCAGATGACACTCCTCCCGGGAGCTGTCATCTCAATCCATCATGACAGCTAGCGCGCAAGTCTTCCTGTCGGCTTTCTAGGAACTACGCTTCTCGGACTTCACTGCGCCGGAGTCGATAGCCGTATAACCTAGCTAGAGGAAGCTACCTACGAGCCTACATTCCTGTCGCAGAACGTGGAAATCGCTCTCAAGGTAAGCTATCTGTTATTTCAGTTATTATGAGTTAGTTAAGCTTAGCTGCTGATGTGTTTTTTAGCTTACCAAGGGAGCTAGCGAAGCTATTGTTAGCCAAGGGCTTATTGACTACACCTGTAGCTACCAGATGTGAACATATTTTCTTTCGTTCTTTTTTAATAAAAAAAAAAAAAAAAATCCATCTTGAAATAACATCATATAATATATCAAAAATGTATATATTATATATGTACATAATATAAGATATTTTCGCGCCATAGGTAAAGTAAAATATTTTCTTTTGTTCTTTTTAAATTAAAAAATAAATGTTCCATCTTCAAATAACATAATATAATATCAACAGGGAAGTGCTGCTAACAAATTGTTTCTATTTTCCCTTTACATATCATCTCGATGAAAAAGGAAGGTCTGCCGCAAGAAGTGTCAGAGTCACTGTCTTCTGCCTTTCTCTTTACTTTTACCTTTACAGAATAGTAAAACTGTCTTTACCCTTGAAATGAGAACTACGTGTGAGGAAGTGAATGTTACCGAGACATTTTGACCCAGACGGAGGGAAATTATTATTGTGTTGCTGCAAGCTGTGAAGGGCACAGTAGCATCGGTCACATTTCAGTCCCAATCCAACATGTGCAAGGCCTGTTTTTCTATTATTTCATGAAGCAACGATTCAACAAGTATGATTGTGCAGTCACGTTAATGCTGATTCCTCTCAGAGAGGACATGGCACTCTTTCAAAGTAGAGCACAAGCAGTAAAGTGTGCTGCTGATGTTCTCTGTAAAATTGGCTAAATTAGACAATTATAGTGTTGAAAAAAGGCTACGCTAACTGAGTTTACACCGTCCACTGATGTGTGTTAATGATATTTTCTGCAACACATTGAATTATTCCTCCTGACAAACTCATTGCAAGACCACTTTGTCTTCTCACTCTTAATATTGTTGTGTTTCAGTGCAGAGGTTTAAATGCTCCCCTTTCTTAAATGAAAAAGTGAATTCTTGGCAGAAAGAAGAATTTCCCTTTCTGTTTGTGGCGCTAAAAAAGTTAGCACCTGTGATATGACTCAACTCTATAGTTGCAAATTGTGTTAGATAGTGGTACGGCTCTACAAAATAAATGCATTGTTATATTACAAATGGAAATTCTGTGTTTTTCTTATTATTACCACTGCTTGTTTTGTTGTTCTGATTGCTAAAATTGCCTGTAAATCCACATTTTAAAGCTGATAATTCTTCCGGGGGAGCTGACCCCCGGACCCCCCTAGGGGGTTCGAACCTTGTCACCTTTTTTATCCATGATGAGTTTGCACCCCTGTACTACCATGTCTGAATTCATCTATAGATTTAAAGCTAATCTGCATTTAAACACAACATTTAAGGGGAAAATACTGACTTGACGTAAGTAACTATCTAGGGAAGTTGTGAGGTGATAGTTTTTTTTTAGTTTTTTTTTTATCCTTTTCAGCTGCAATGCCTTGGTCACTGCATGCAAATTAGCGCATTTTAATTAGGCCTAGTTAACGCCTGATTTGCATATCAATGTGGCGATTGTGATGACGTTATTAGATACACATTTTACTGTATTCACCTTTAGTGTCTGTCTTCCCTTAACCATTAGATACACAACATGGGTCAAAAGTGACCTGAGTGAGTTTTAATTGTAAATATCTTTGCAACAAATTACTTTAATAATTCAGAATTCCAGGTATTCCTCAATTAACTTGTTTTTAATCATCACAAATTCTTACTTTCATTTTTCCTTTCTTACTTTTTGAATAGAAATCATTTTTGTATCACTACCCTTCTAAGGGACAACATGGATAAAAAATGACCCGTATTGACCTACAATGTTATTTGATGCATGGGTGAGTGTTTCTTAGCTATATTTTTGGAAATTAATTAATTTGATCATTTAATATTCCAAGTATTCATTAAATATCTTGTTTTTGATCACAACACATCATTATTTTCATTCTACCTTTCTTAATGTATGAACTAAAATAGTTTTTTGTATTTCTACATCAGGTTTACATACATGGGTCAAAAATGACCTATGTAAGTGTGAATAATAATAATTTAGTTATAAATAATTATTTTACAGTGATTTGGACCAAGCATGTATTCACTAAGGAATTTAATAGGAAGCTTTTATTTGTAAACGATTGCCGTTACCTGACCTTGTCATCCATTATTAGTGAGGAAGAGACTTCAGGCAATGCTGAGGAGCATAGTGCGTAAAGCTCTGCTGACTCAATAACTGCAGAGTTCCAGCTCTGGCATTAATATCAGCACCAAAACTGTGCGCCGGGAGCTTCATGGCATTTTGGACAATTCTATGCTTCCAACTTTGTGGAAACAGTTTGGGGAAGGCCCTTTTCTGTTCCAGCATGGCTGAGCCCCAAAAAGCAAGGTCCATAAAGGCATGGTTGGGTGGGTTTGGTGTGGAAGAACTTGACCTCAACTTCATTGAACACCTTTGGGATGAACTAGAATGGAGAGCCAGGCCCTCTCGTCCAACATCAGTGTCTGACCTCACACATGCTCTTCTGGATGAATGGGTAAAAATTCCCACAGACAGACTCCAAAATCTTGTAGAAAGCCTTCCCAGAAGAGTGGAAGCTGTTATAGCTGCAAAGGGGGGGGACCAACTTCATATTAATGCCTAAGAATTTGGAATGGGATGTCATAAAAGCTCCTGTAGGTGTAATGTGTAGGTGGCCCAATCCTTTTGTCAATATAGTGAATGAAGAGGCGCATGGAGGGTACGCCCCACCTCAAAAAGCACATTAAATGGGCAATGGAAAGATGTGGGCTAAAAAGACCAAACACACACCACCCAGCCTAATGTATTGTTTGGTCCAAATCACTGATAAAATAATTATTTTTAACAAAATTATTATTATAGTATGTTTTTTTTATCATTGTTATCACACTTGCACACATGGGTCATTTTTGACCCATGTGTGCAAACCTGATGTATTACTACAAAAACTGTTTTAGTTCCTACATTTTGAAAGGTTGATTGAAAATAATGTGTGGTCATCAAAAACAAGATATTTAATGAATACTTGGAATATTAAATGATAAATGGATTTCAAAAATATAGCTAAGAAACACTCAGCCATGCATGCAATAACATTGTAAGTCAATACGGGTAATTTTTTACCCATTTTGTCCCTTAGAAGGGGTATGCATAGCTTGTGTATCAAAGGGTTAAGTAGGCCTACAGGTACATTAGCCTGTATGCCCATGATAAATTGCCTTAGCTAAACCTTGAGCTAACTTATCCATTAGCTAGTAGCCTACCCTAGTTAACTATATTTGTTTTTGTCTTATGGCTAATTAGCTGTAAACTCGAGGCACTGGCAGCTTAATCATGGAATCACCACTCACCTTCAAACAAGCCAAGAAAAAGCCGGCATAATGTGACGGGGTCAGTTTTAATGGGATCTGATGTGTTTTTATTAGGGCTGTCAAGTTAAACGCAAAAACAAATTAACGCCACTAATTATTTTAACGCGATTAACGCATGTGTATTTTTTGTCCTCGGCCGCCCCGTAGTTTCAGAGCGCATCGAGTTTAAAATACCATCTACAAGCTGACGCTGACAGCCCCGCTCCTGCCGCCCGCTTGCGGCAGACCACACTTCCACGCTCACCGGCAGGCCCGGACTGGCCATCGGGAGGAACGGGAGGGTGTGTGTATGTGTGGCGAGAGAGAGAGAATGCGCACACCTTAACTTTATTGTTGTTGTTGTTAGCATCTGGTGCTAGCTAGCTGCGCTAACGGATATAAGGAGCTGTTTCAATGAAAACAGAGGAGCGACATTTCGCCGACAACTGCGCCGAGCACTTGACTTTATGCAGGTAGCCAGACAGTGGGACATTGTACGAAAAGTCAGCACACTCAGCACGGATAGTGCGCGCAACATGATTGCAGCGTCCAGTCAGCTCCCGTTCGAGCATATGCCTTGAGTTGCACATAGCTCCAACGATCCATCACATTGTCTACACACACACACACACACACACACACACACACACACACACACACACACACACACACACACACACACACACACACACACACACACACACACACACACACACACACACACACACACACACACACACACACACACACACACACACACACACACACACACACACTGTATTGTATTATTGTATGAGAGAGGTTCCAGGTTGAATTGAGGCGAATATTTGTAATGTTCAGAGGTTGTTGTGTTTAATATTCATGAGAATATTTGTCATCGTTCAAATGATAATAAACAAACATTTGCATAAAGCATATTTGTCCACTCATATGTTGATAAGAGTATTATCAACAACTTGAAAAATATCCCTCTAAGGTACATTTAGAACAGACAAAAAATGTGCGATTAATTTGCGATTAAATATTTTAATCGACTGACAGCCCTAGTTTTTATATTAAGTATTGCTGTGTTGTAATTGTGTGTGTGCTTGTAGCAATATGTATGTAATTTCCCACTGCCCCTGAACTGAGCACCATGGAACGGCGGCAGCAGCAATCAGTGCGATGCGCAACCAGTGTGCGTGTAAAGGCTGTTACACACTGAGCCGATTATCGGTAGGCCGTCGGCCAAAGAAATCACTCTGATTGGCTGTTCAGCTAGCGAATCAGTGCATGAGAAGCGAAACGGAAGTGAGGGACCCAAACAAACTATTAAGAAGGCAAATCTGAGATTTCATTTAACTCCAGCTCTCGACACAGGTTCGGGAAAGCCCCATGAGCTTCTCGCTGTAGAGCAGGGGTGCCCAACCTTTTTTGAACCGAGAGCTACTTTTAAAGTTGCCAGTCTGCCGAGATCTACCAGTCCAAATAGAGAGGCGTAGCCATTACTGACAGCCTACTACCAGGTAAATACACACTTCTACTTGTATAAAACTGACCTTTGTACAATTAATACTTCATAAAATACTGCAGATCCTTTATCTTACCTCTTTCTAATCTACACACATACAAGTATTTAACTGAAGCTACACAACAGTGTTGTTGATACAGAGTTGGAGTTTATTCACACGTCACATACTACAGTGGGTAATGTTTTCAAGAAACATTGAACAGTGCTGCCACATATGACACAGGAAAAAAAGAAAAGACACTGAACCCTTTCTTTGCCATTATATAAAAATAGTGTTGCTACAAAAGTATAAATTAGGCTTACTAATAAGACAACTCAGATCTGAAGCTACACAGGAATCTGCTGCCAAAGTGCAATAAAAAAGACAAAATTAATAGAATCAAACCCTTTTTTTTTTTGCATTTTAGTAGAGTATAAAAAGAAATGCCTTTAAAATAGGATGCAAGCAACACTAGTTTCTTAACCTGAATTGATAATAGACTATAATCAATTTAAACAGAACAGATCTTAATGTTTGCATTCTTATACCATTTTGTACAATAATTATAATGAATAAGTTCAAACAAACTAAAACTTACAGCTGATTAATAACGGTATCTAACTTGAGTTTTTATTATATCAAAAACCTGTTGAAATGCTAGTTATTTTTACTGTCCCCAAAAAGCGCGTCGGCAGCCTCCAGGAATGCTTCTTTCACAACTTCGCCGTCTTTGAAAGACTTCATGTGTTTCGCAAGAACGTGACTGACACGATAAGATGCTATGGGAGCAGCCTTGCTCTTGTTGTTGGGCCTGGTGAAAATGGACTGCTGTGCATTTAGCTGTCCTTTCAGGTCCCTCACCTTTTGGGAGCGTAGGGCAGAATTAGGAGGGAATTCCGTCTCGTAGCGTTTGTGCACTGTTTTGAAATGCCGCTCCTAAATTACCCTTCTTCGATAAAGCCACGCTCGCATTGCAGATGAGACAGATGGACTTTGAATTGGAATAGATACAAAAATAATCATCCTCCCACTCGGAGTGAAAATTATATATTTTGGGCTTTTTTGCTTCTGCCATAATTGTGGTCTTGTGTGTGTGCGGACTGTCACTCCTGTGTGTTGACATGGACAACGTCAGCGAACTAGTGCCCACTGCCCACCAGCCACGCCCCGACACATGGGGTCACGCCAATCACAAAGCTTTGATGCGTTCAAGTGCATTATTCTGGCACAGGAAGATTATGTTATAGGACATTAACGATAAAACAGAATATTGTTGTTCTATTTTTAGACACATCTCGCGATCGACTGGGAATCTCCCCGCGATCGACCGGTTGGGCACCCCTGCTGTAGAGTGAAAATGGAACACACACGCTATTTGTTGTTTGTTTATATCACGCAGTCTGGTCTTCTTCTCTCGGTTATCACGCAGTCTGTCTTCCGGTTGTTGCCTCTTTTGAATGACGAATACACACTACCGACGCCTGCTGTTAAGGAGAGTTATTGCCACTCACGCATGCACAGTTCGTACGTGCAACTTGGCCGTCGGCTGAAGTCTTTGCGGTGTGTTCCAGTGCGAAACATGGCCAAGACGCAGGCGACGTGAGGCGATGTGAGGCGACGTGAGGCGACGTTCCATCGGGACGTTTTCTTTGGTGTTTTTGGTGTTCTTTGGTGTCAGTTTGGTGTGTAAGAAGCTTAAGAGGAGCGCAGGACTTAAGCAGCACGAGCAACAGAGAAGGCAGGAGGCAAAGAGCAGACGGGAAAACACAGGAAGCAACGAGCCCACGGAGATCAGCAGCAACAAGCAAGGCCAGGAAGCAGGAGACGCTAATATCCAGGAATGACGAGGCGGACTGTCTGTGACGGGCAGAGGCGGGCAGTAAGGAGGATTATCACCAGCGGCTCCAGTAAGGGGAAGTGATGTGGAGCAACAGAGGGGTGCAATTGCGATTCACCCCTCTTTCAGCGAAGTACCCTTTTGGATCTCTTCAGCCTTTTAACCCTCACTTTTAATTGCTTTTTTAACACTTTTAATTGGAGCATTTTATTCCTTGCTTTTAGCCCTATTTTATAAACTTTTAGTATAACCACCACGGGACCCTGGATAATCGAGACACACTCCCTAGACTTTTAAGTGTGGAGTGGCTTTTTTACCGAGTTTGTCTCACCCAGTGGCTTGATTATATTGTTTTTATCCGCTCAAGGGATCTTGGAGCGCGTTCTCAGGCTACCTGGAGGGACAAGACCGAGACGGAAGACCTCTCGAGAGACTTTGGGCTGGGGCATTTTTATTCTATTTTTAACATAATAAACTGTTGTCAACTTTATTTGTTTGTGGTTCTTAACTCTGCTCACCCCTGATTTTAAAGAACCTGTGTCGCCTTTTAAGTAGTCCTAGGCTCCTTTTAACCTAGGTGGCGTTGTCGGCAACTATTTTAATTTTACCCTTTTTAGTCTTCGTTATTTTCAAACCTCGCCACAATAAAATGGGACTTTAAGGTGGGAGGTGCTGCTTACCTGTCTGTCTGAAGTGACTGCCGATGTCCGCATCGCTGTGCGCGAGACGTGGAGGGAAGGAGGGTAGGTAGAGAGAGCATCGGAACTTCAGTCTAATCTCCAGACCTGATATTTTTCTTTGGAAAGGGAAACTGTGCGCAAACAGCAGTAGATATTCATTAATTATTTTTTTTTTAAAACTTCCTACTTGGTGAGAAAGTATATCGTGATGAGCAAAACCGTGTCACTTGGCCCAGGTGGTTTCCACAGAACGGACAAAACATGTTTAACGACCATAAATACACTCGTACCGTCCATAGGTACCGGCGGTCTATCCGCCAAAACAAACTTAAGTATGTTAAATTGTTTCGAGAAATGTTAAAGTGTTTCGGGAAATGTTAAATTGTTTCGAGACTTGTAAATTTGTCTCAGTTCTTGTAAAAGTGTTTCGCTAATGTAATTTTGTTTTATAAAATGTAATTTTGTTTTTATTAAATGGAATTTTGTTTTTATAAAATGTAAATTTGTCTCTAGCTTTGTAAAAGTGTTTCGCATCTTGTTAAATTGTTTTTTCTTTGGTAAAAGTGTTTCGTTAATGTACATTTGTTTTATAAAATGTAAATTTATCTCAAGCTTTGTTAAAGTGTTTCACACTTTGTAATTGTCGTTTGCACTTCTCAGCCACCGTAATGGAGGCATAAGCGCCACCTGTCGGCCAATATCTTTAGTAAATCCACTATGCTGTCTTTTTAACTTTTTCTGTTTAGCAGCTTTGTAGCTGTGTTACAAATCTCATAGCAACTGCAGTAAAGAGCCACTGTCCTCTTGCTCTTCAATGTTCCCGATATCAACCTAATTCGTAATAGATTGGTAAAGGAACAAATAAAGGGGAGATGGATTAAAATGGTTTAAAATGCAGTTTGAATGGTAATAATATGTTCTGCCTCTGTGGCGATGTCAATATCTAAAAAATAAAAACAGTCTTTCCTGTAAATTTGGTGGCACAGGTTTCAAAGAGTATGAAATCCGTGGGCTATAAACTGTATGTGTGTGAGTTCAACATTTGACCTAGATAAACGTACATTGCTGGGAATAAAAAATGCATTGAAAGGTCTTGTTAATGTGCCATATTATCAGTGGCACTGAAGAACATAGTACTCTGAAAACTATAGGCCTACACAATGAACTAATGAACAATTTCTAAATATATAACAAAGACATACAGTACCTGCAGAGCCTTGCTGTGACTTTTAATCTACTCAGTAAAGTTCATAGTCTTATTATAATTTTGGGGATTTTGAGGAAGATGTATAGGCAAAAATGTTCTAGATTTGTTTGAAAGTGTGAGGTTTCTAAATATATTAATGA
Organism: Dissostichus eleginoides; assembly: GCA_031216635.1. NCBI lineage: Eukaryota > Metazoa > Chordata > Actinopteri > Perciformes > Nototheniidae > Dissostichus > Dissostichus eleginoides. The sequence goes on from CM062264.1 coordinate 14,488,044, forward strand.
ACCAGGTTACATCATTTTCTGCTACACATTTTCAATAAATGTACTTATATGTGTTTTGATTTGAGTAGAAATCCAATCAAATGAACGGTTAGATATTTGTCCACAATGGTAAGACCTTTCCTTGCAACATCAAGAGCTCTCTTGTACAGAGAGAGTGGTTACATGGTCGAACAACAGTTGCTGATTAATGGAATAAAAGGAACATTAAACCTGAATCTATTTCAAACCCCATAAACCATGCTAATATACTAATTCAGTTAAATGTCTTTAGGGTAACATGTCATCACTAAACATACTCTTCACGGTATATATAGACCAAGGCTGATTAAGGCTATTGAAGTAGCCTTACAAAAGCCAAAATCATGAAGGAAAGGAATGACATGAAATATCACACCTAATATTTTTACAACAATATGTGGCCTGTTGGTTTGACATCTGCCAATCTTTGTTGTTGAGTTTGTTATATGTTTACAATTTACTAGTGATGGCAAAATGAAGCTTTGAATGAAGCATCGAACCACTTGGACAATTGTGTCGGAAATAGGTTCATTTCTCGAAGCTTCAGTTACAGCGACCTCTCCTGGCGAAGTGCAAGGCTGCAGTGGGTTTAACGTATCTTTGCCTTGAAAAATATTCGATGCACACACACACTAAGACTGAATATCATGTTCTATTTGCAATTAAAGATTGATAATTGTGTGTATTGGGTTATTGAGAAGAGACTAGAGAGTGCTGGACATTTTTTTGGGTGGAGACGGCCTTTTATCAGTTATTAAAGTATTAAAGTTGAAAAGCAATGATTAAAAGTTCATCCGTTCCAAGCTTTGAACCAGCTGCGCGGCGGACATCGCAGCATTCAGGCCGCCGGCTCTATCCACTGGGCTATCTATTCCTTAAACAATTAAACTGTTTTTATATTACTCATATTTGTCTTTTTGTTCACAACTTCACATTTTGAAGTGTTTCCCGAGCCAGAACGACCTATCTTTCTTCCTGGCTTGCTCTATAATGATCCAATTCAAATGCAATACCAACAACAACTCAACAGCAACAACGCAAACTACGACAACAACCCACACATTGCGCATTGTTTAGAGCGGTTATAAAGTGTTGAAGCGCTCAAACTCGAAACTGTTTCAACCTGTCACCTGTCAGAATAGAGACGAGGCAGTGCATTGAATCGCGTGATTGGACCGCGAACCAGTCAAGTGATTCATTCAGGAAATGAAGCAGTTGCTGGTTCGGACGTCACATGTCACGTGATTTGAAGCAGTTGCTGCTTCTGACGTCATATGTCACGTGATTTGAAGCAAGCTTCGAATCACTGCTTCTATGGAAAAGGAAGTCCAGGGTTGAAGCTCCGTTCGAAGCTTCAGTGTCAAACTGCCATCACTACAATTTACACTTTTATCATCCATTAATAAAATTACCTCGTAACACCCAACTGAACATTTATCCAGAATAAGTAAAAACCCTTCTGTTGATGCATGTATTGGGTGTTATAAGTGAGTGAACTCGAAGTTACTGCTTTTATAGAGAAATAATATTTTTTGGTTTACGCTTAAACCCACAAAACTTTACATCTTGATAAAACGGAAACTGTGTTTCCACCATTTTTACATTTGTCTGGAAAAATATGTTCCTTGTCTGTAATGAAACCAGTGGTGTTCTACAGTATGTTTAATTCATTTTATCTATTATAATTATTTGCCACCATTTTTTAACGTTCATTTTACATTTACAAACTCACAGACTGTTATTTGACTGTGTTGTAAAGCTCCATTTGAGGTTTAACTTGTTGGAGCCTTCGCTCAGTCAAAAAAGCTTCTCTCTGAATAACCTTCTGCTCACAGATATTAAAACATGTAAAAAATGCTCTCAATTGATCAAATGTTTTGCTTTGACACTGATAATTTAGTGGAGGCTATATTCGTAAATCTCAATTTTTGATAAACGTAATTTAACCTCGTACTCATGTTTGATATTCTTGAAAATATATCTAATTTATCCTTATCAGCCTTTGAAATTATGCCACAGTGATCCTCTCCCATATATTGTCAAACTATAATGAATGTTATTTTAAACAATAGACTATTTTTTTAATAATGTGCAATTGTGGGTCTTGGGTGCATGGACTAAGTGACCGTTTCCAGTTGCACCTGCTCTATTTTTATTTATTTCTGTGCAGCAGCACAAAGTGCAAATTTGCTGGCTGTAGTTAAAGAAAGATGGGATGATGTAGGGATTATCAAATACACTCTGAGATGTCAAACCATTGGTCCCAGGTGGTGCTAATACAATGTTTGTGGCTATACTCTTACCAGGAAGGCAAACGATGGATATGTTTGTCCAAAAACACTGGACTTTCACCCAGCTGTTTGTGTCCCAAAACCAGAATAGATATTTATTCATGTTGAGTAAGTAAATGAAGATGGAAGTACATTTTTTTTAATTCTATGCATGCAATGTGTGACATTAAGTAGGCCATACTAATCTTGTATAACTAGGCTAATTCATAAACATGACGAGGTGTTCTCCTTGCAAATGAGGTAACCTTGCCATCGCCTTTAGCTCATAAGCAAGATAAGGGATTAACAATATGGTGAATGCATTTTTTCCCCAATCCTCCAGGGATCATTCAGTGCCATTTTGCTGGCCACTGCCTCTTTTGTTAGTGTGGCCATTTTGCCTCGCCTTGTGGAGCCAAAGTACATAAACACCATTATCAGAGGAGCAGTTGGAGGGAGCGGGCTGCTGTCAAACCAACAATGGCCCTGTGGAATTACCTGCCATGGCTCATACATGTCAGGGAGCTGCTTTCACCCTCATGCAACTGCAGTATGGGAGCCTTCAAGTTTCTGTTGTGTTCTTTTGTCTTCTAAGTGATTGAGAAGGATCCGACTGTTAGTTTAAAATGTTGATTACTGTAATTTGTAATCATTCCTCCTATCATTTCTGCAGCAGTGCACAGAGGGAGGTCTACCAACAGGGACAATGCATTATTATTTGTATCAACTTGTGTGCATGTGTTCCTTTTCTTTGCCCTGATTACCTTGATTTAATAATACAGATGATAAGTTATTGTTATACTGTAGGGGTTTAATAATAGCCAATAATGTTACATTGAGTTAATTGCAGCAAATGTTTTGCTGAAAATTACAGACAATTTGCAACAGCATGCAGTCTCTGATCTGAAATGCTCGCTACTTCTTGCATTCTTTTCTTTTTCTACAGCTTTTATGTTCTGCTTTAACCTTAGAACAAGTTCAGGGAGGCAGACTTTCACTCGCATTGCTATCGTAAACCGCGGCAGATCATCTGTGGATGTTGCTTTTAATCAGAAACCCCAGCTGCCAGGTTGTATGAGGCTATTACCCATATAGCCAGCCCTGTTCAATGGCTTGTTTTATAGTGCTGTCATTCAAGGTTATGCTGAAACTGATTTGTACTGTCATTAAACGGGTTCTGTTGACATTTCGAGTATTCTCAAGCTGAGTCATGGCCTCTTGCATGCTTCGTGAAATTACAGTCCCGCAGACAAAAGCTGAAAGAATAACTTGAGTAAATATTAGTCCTGAGATATCCATCTTTATGTGTGATAGTGGAAGATGTAAGATGTAGTCTTTGAAGAGGTAGAATTTAAATCAGATCTTAGGGTCAGAGTTCCCACCAAAATGTTTCTCACAGTTTCAATTATGTATTATTTTAACAACTCTTTCACTTGTTCTGTAAACGTTTATAGTTTCAAGGTCTCTTGCAGTATTCAGGTTTGAATTGCCCTCCAAAAGAAATTGAATAGCCTTTTTTCAGAGACAGATACCTGGACTAGGGGTGCAGCAGAGGTTTGGCCTCTGGGGATCAAGACTCAAATGTTTTCTCATTGTGTTTGATTTCATTCTCTCTGAGTAGACTGGCAAATACACATACTGTAGCAAAATGTCTATTCACGGGGGAATATCCTCACTTGTTCCTCCTAATGTCATGGTGGGTTCTTGGCTTGTGTGTGTCTTGTTTAATCAGTACACCACCATAATTTAAAATCATTACCACATCAAGTCTTTAAAACCAATGGAAAGTAGAAATTAAGTCAAGGAACTACCAAGCACTCTACAGGACTGTGTAGTGTTTTTATGCTTTTTATGGTTTTTCTCGAGCCAAATGCTGTATGTTTGCTTAGTGTATTGACCAGCTTGGAGGGAAATGTGTTTCTTTGTGTATTTCTTGCAGCAGTTGAAGGTGACTGCATGTTTGTGTGTGTGGATGCTGCTCTTGCTTTAGCTCTGAGATTTGTACTCCCAACCGGGCCAGTGTGTGCTCCCAGCGCTGCAGCCCTGAATGGGAAGCACCAGCAGACTCTCACTGCGAGGTGCATACCTGACAAGCCTGCGTTGACAGATAAGGCTGAGCAGCTTTGGTCAACAACAGAGCTGCACAATACAAATGCTAATATAAATCTGTAGGGTTGTACCAAGATGTTTACCACTGAGATTTAATTGAGTTAGAATCAAGATCTCCACTGCTTATCTGTGAGAGCCTTGCTGATGGCTAACATAGGAAATGGTAATCACTGTGGCCTTTTGAGCACAAAGTCCAAGGGTAGAAGAGTCTCTCTGGTTGAATTTGAAAGAACGCGCTAGTCCCAAGGAGCATTACTGGCTGTTCTCAATACGTCTTTTGTTCCTCTTCATAAGAAATGTAATTCGTTAAACTCTGTCACTGCCCCTGATCTGACTTTACAAACATTGTGAAGGTCAGGTAAACGCGCTCATAATCAATGAACCGCATGTTTCTTTGTCCTATGGGTTCTGTTAAGAGTGAATGCCAAACGTCTAGCTAACATCTGCATTTGGCTTACAAGGGCAAGATGTTGCAATTTTTTTTCCAGCTTGAACAAGAACAACATGCCCTGTGCACAGCACTGGGAATTGTCAGCCATGTGGCGTGGGATTATAAGTGTTTAACAGGAATATTTTGGTTCTTTGCTTCTTGCAATTGTGCCGCTTCCTCTTGAGTTAGTGTGAAATGTCCTTCAGCTGCTATTTGAGAGAGAGCAGCCTGCATTTATTTTGTCATATTAACACCTCAACCCATTACACTTTTGGGCATGCACATTCTTAAAAATCTGTCTTTGATACAATTCAACTTTTTTTATTATCAATGTTTTCCTCAAGCGTTAACAACAAGCTGCAGAGGCAGAAAGCTTTATTTTTTATAAAGTCTTATAACACAGATTATCATAAACATTATTAAATAGAGTAAAGATATGGTGTAATTGAGGTGATATGTGTTTTTCTTTTTCCTTCACTCCCTGATTACCAAGTCATATACTACAAGACGAGTAAGCACAGCCATTATCACAGTTAGTAGGAATTAAAATAGCATCTCACTGCATCATTTCTTGCCATCATTAGAGTAATGGTAATGACTTGTATTGATCCCACACAACAGCACTGTCTCTGTGCTGCCTCAGGCTTTAAAATGTCAGAATCTCAAGTGTCTGCCGGCTTGACTTCTTTCATCTATAATAAACTCATGCTCTCATTTCTTGTTACACTTGTTGGTATTTACGCAGTTAACATGAACATACTGTACATGTCTCATGTTTTCTGTTTAACCAGATGTTTATGAAATGCAACATTTCTTTGTGTCAATACGAATGTGTTTGCAAAATGCAAGAGGTTCTTCTTTTATTAAGTATGTCTCCATCTTTGGTGTGTAGCACTCTTTGGAGGGGGTTTCTGCTTAAAATATGCCTTTTTTTCAATCGATTTTTTTGTTGAAGAAGTTTCTATAGTTTGTACGAGAATGGGAACAAGTAAACATCATCTTTAAGCTGCTCTAATCAATGATTTTACATTAACAGTTATTGCAATGTTATTATAATGACAAGCAAATCCCCTGGGAAGTTACCTTTGTCAATGTCACTCGAAACTTACCTAGAAAGTACGTTTCTTTTAGCTTAGTTGAACAATATTATTGCATGATTCCTTAAGTTATTGCAGATATGTTGTAAGCTAGCTTACGTCGCTAACAAACAAATTGAAATATACTTGCAAAACACTTACAATTATGAAACAGACTAAGTCTGCGAGAATGAAAGTTGGCCATCTTACTTTAGCGCATTTGCACCTGTCGGCCACTGTACCATTTAGCTATATAGGGCTGTTAACATCTTTTAAGCCATTGTTTTTCTATTATGGGCCCACAACTTTGCTGTTTTGATTTATTCTCAAGGCTCAGCATAATTTTTAAATGCAGTAGACAGGTACAAACTCTCTGTATTTAACCCTCCCAGAAGCAAACAGCACACAGACAACTTAGTGACTAGCCGGTGAAAATAGAGAAGATTATCAGCTTGTGACCCAGATATTTTGCATATGAGTCGGCGGAGACCAAAAAAAGCTAAAACACAGTTTTGTTAAACAAAACTGTGTTTTAGCTTTGTGCTGCCCAACAAAAATCATACACAAAAAAAATGCAAGAAACGGTTTGGATGAGACAGACTAAAGGCCGCTGGGTAAATTTAGATTGTGACCAGTTCCCAGCTCCCTATAAAACTGGAGATGTTTATTTACGCTTCTGATGCACATATACTTAAAAAAACATGCATATGCCAAAAGACAAACATTTGAGATGCTATAATATTTCTGACACTCTGCAAAGAATCATGACCAACATAAAACGTTTCAGTGCCCACAGCAACTTCCTATCTGAATTTGTAGTCAAAGCATTTAACGCAACAGTTAAAACATACTGACAGGAAATGGTTGGCTAGTTTGTTTTGTACTCCTCTCTGTTTAGTTATTCAAAGCAGGCTGCTGACTAGATATTACTTCCCATACAAATGCGTACCATACTTGCATTCCTTTCAACAATCAGCTGGCTTTTGCTGTGGCCTTTGCAATCAGCTCGAGTGGAGACGACGTCCTGCAGGGGAAAGTGTCACTGTGTGTGCTAGCTTTATGTGGTCAGTTTGGCTCGCCAGGATTCTGTGTTTCTGCAGTCTGTTAAGGAGAGGTTGAGACATCTAATTATATGGTTTCTTGTCACCGGCTTCACACTAGCGTATTTTCCGATCAGGTGCTTTGTGAAATTGCTTTTGAGGTTTCTGGAGTGGACAGTGGTGATTCTGACCTGGATACACGCTACCTATACTCACATGACATCATCGCAGACTTTTAGATAGATTTACACTTGTCTTTAAGCCAGCACTGCATTTTCTAATGGTGGATTGGGTAACTTCCAAATGAAAGAAAAGGTTATCTACAATCATTTATATTATTTTAAAAACGCCACAGGTTATTACAGTGTAATCAACATACTTGTTCCCCCTAAGGTTGTTGCACTGTGTTGCAGCGTTTTGTTTTGTTCATCATTACTGCCGACAGCCAGTTTTTTGGCTCTGCTCTGTTGGCACCCTTGAGGAGTGGTGGGTTTGAAACCCGACTTCTGCCTGTATGGATAATTATGCCCTCTGCTTGTTATGCTTCAAGCCTCAATCACACAGCCAGCTGAAATGGAACGGAGAGCAAACATTTAGCCTCACAACGTAAACATCCAGCCTCTTGTGTGTTGGGAGTGTCATGGTTCATCTCATGCACAGATTTCCCAGAGCTGGAACATTATACACAGAGAATGAACACCGCCACATGCAGCAATCCACAGCATCGTCCAGCACTATGTGTGCTTTCCCCAACACTGAGGCAAAGTCAATTCCTATTAAACCTTCATATTCTAATATTTGAATGTTTTTCAGTGGTTATATGCATTGCAGTGGTCTGCCAAACAGGGCACACTAACAAGTATAAAGTCAAATTATTCTCTGAGTGACGTTCAGATGCCAAAACACACTCAAGCTAATTATGATCAATACAAATGTTGCCATGTGAATTTATTCAGTAAACATGACAAAAATACCGTATTAAGGAAGGTTACAGACTTCTTGATTTTTAAATCCTAGACTTAAAAAGGATTTGTCAGGGAGCCATTTATTTGGCCTTATAAACAAAGAGCTGTTTTATAGAAAAGGCACTTGACTCTGACACACTGAAATACACATTGGCTTTTCAATTATTGACATACACCGTTTTTTACAATCCAGCCACAGCACTGCCAGCCTCTGTGAATCAGGGCTTCCCCAAATCGCTAATCCCAATGTAACCCTGGGCAATAAGGGAGCTTTTTTATTGCCCTATAACACAAAATGACCACAATACATCAACAGGAGTTGAAAGGATGTTTGATCAATCCTGAATCAAAGCTCGCTTCCTCTCAGGCGAAGCTTTCTTGTTTGTGTTCCCTTCTGAGAGAAATGCTTTGACTCAGCGATAGGAAGACAGAGCCACGAGTTAGTGAACATAAAAGACAAAATGTTCTCAAGTTTTGAAAGGATACTTGGGCATTATTATGACAATAAAAAAGAGACTGTCAACAAACTAATAACGTCAAGCGAAGGACACACAAGTGTCAAACCAAAACGTAATCAGTTCCATTGTAAGTCATTTTTTATAAATATAACAGTGTATTATTTTCATACCCTGCAAAAACGCTGACATTATTCTCATATTTGAAAAAAAATGTAATATAAATCATTCAAATATTTGTTTATTTAAATAGCATCATGGTTTCAGCGATGTATTTTTTAATGATTGATCAATAACATTAAACTTACATGTGCTGTGTCCACTTCAGTGAATTATTCACTTCACTATGCGAGAAAATCCCCAGAAATTGGCATAATGTCAATGCACTACAATATAATAAAGGCTACAACCGAAAAATACATGTGCTCTTATAAGTTAAACAAGGGCATATGATTCTCATTTCAAGGTACATATTTGTATTTTGTTCCTGTGACATGTCTACATGCTTCAACGTTCAAAAAGGTATTTATTTTTCTCATACTGCCTGTGCTGCAGCACCTCTTTTCACCCTCTGTCTCAAACCAGAGCCCAGTCTGCTCTGATTGGTTAGCTGGCCACTTCTGTTGTGATTGGTCAACACAAAACAGACGTAAACAAAGGAGCCCAATAGAGGTGTTTAAGACAGGGGGGGAGTGTGTGGGAGAGAAACTCCCTCTGGAGGGAGATCTGGGAATTTAGCCTTTCCAGACCATTTACATGCACAAAAACCTATATAACATACTACAGGAAAGGGAAAACATCAAAAAGCATAATAGGGCCCCTTTAATAAGAATTGAGACTCCTTAGAAAATAATTACTGCATAATTCTCCACACACTAAATGACATGCCTCCAAACGACCTGACAAACACATCAGTAAAACCGTGGCTTTTATTTGAAAATTGTTGAACGGGTAAAATGTTTACGATCTGCAGCATAATGGTGTAATATGCGGTGCTGAGGCTGATGGGAACTCAATTTAAAACCTGGGGTGCTGCTAAAGACCCATTAAAGACCATAGTACCAGTTGAACTACAGGGGGCTAAAAATGAACCTGATGACAGTGCTGGAGTAAAATTGAAGGGATCACAAAAGTTATAACGTTATATCTTGAGGGAGACATGAATGTCAAATTTCATGGCAATCCATCCAACAGATGTTGAAATATTCCACTCAAAACCAAAAATGTGAAGCTCATGGTGGCTTGAATGGGAAAGCCAGAGGATCACCAAAGTGTTGAGGATACATTATCTGATGAGCATGAAGGGGATATTACTGTCTGGAGCAAAGTTGTGAGAGCCAGATCAAAATTGCCCTCCATGGAGCCCTGCTAGGGTAGCTAATGCAAACAGTGATTGCAATCATTTACCCTAGCATTGAGCTATAATAAGACTCTGCTGCAATGTTTTTGATTCTTGACTGCAATACTGAAATGTAATTACAGCGAATGTTATCAGACGGAGAGGACAAACTTTGATTTTCAACCCACACGTTTGTTTTATGATGATGAAAATGTGTCGATAATCACTGTTCTCTGTGTTCTAGCAAACAACCTGAATCTACGGTGGCCCTGAAGTGCAAGTCAAAACAACATTCCACAAAACACTACAGCATTTCACAAAACACTTGTAGTTGGTATCTACCATAGTATTTACTAAATACTATGGTAGATACCAACTACAACAAAATGAAGATATTTTACCGTGATTTAATTGTAATACACGTTTAAAAATGATGCCGAAGTAACTACATACTGATACCGGTTAGTAAAAACCATGAATTAATGCTTTGACAAGTCTGCAGACAAGACGGCAGGCGAAAAACCTTTTAAAATGTGTGTTTTCTGAATGGAGATCGGATCGATCAGGATAAACCAACCTGTAGCTGCTCCGTCCAAACTCACAACAACGGCATACAGACAGAAATAAAGCAGCGACTGTATTCTCCATGACACAGACAGTCTGTGGTTTATTCATGTTTAACTTTTGTCCAGTTTCTGAACAGATATGAGGAGCTGTGAGCTCTGTGTGCTAAAAGCTAACGGCTGATGTTTCGGGACATGTTGCGCTGTCGGGTGCTGACCAATCACGAAGCGTCATTTCTTGACTGGCAGCAAAAACAACCAATCACAGCAGTGCTTCTCTGGCTGGCTCTGTCCAATCACAAACAAGAATTGTTCTCCCTAAAGGAATACCCTTTCCGTAAAAGTTGAAATGTTGAAGTGTTTTGTGAAATGCTGTGGCGTTTTGTGAAATGCTGTGGTGTTTTGTGAAATGCTGTAGCGTTTTGTGAAATGCTGTAGTGTTTTCTGAAATGTCGATGTGTTTTATGAAATGTTGAAGTGTTTTGTGAAATGCTGTAGTGTTTTGGGAGATGTTGTTTTGACTTGCACTTCAGGGCCACCGTATAAATCCCATTTATCTACCTCCCACAAAATGCTGACAAAACAAGATAGGACCATCAATATTATCAGCGATTATATCTGTGCCCTTTTTTCCTCTTTATCTTTATACTTTTTATTGTCCTCAGTAGTAGCAGCCTGATAAGATAAAGTGCATCCCCTCAAAAAATGTTGACACAAATGTTATTTCCTTAAGGTCATCTCCCGGCCCTAAGGAGACAAACTGTCTTTGTTGTTATTTTTTTGTCGTGTTGTGCTGACACAAATGTTTTAACTGAGAGAATTATGCTGCGAAAAGGCTTTGAAATCGTGTGCGTGTGACAGCAGCAGTTTGCTTTAACTTCGATCCACAGGAAACTGTTGTATTTTGGAACAATGAGGCAGGTCTATATGAGACTGCAGGCTGAGTGAAGGGGTGGGGGGCTCCTGTGATCAATAATGTGTGTGGTTTTGGGGAGAGATTCAGAGAAGCTGCCTCTGTTGGGAGTATTTAATCCTCCAAGATATACTGTCAAAGTCTTTTAAATAATACTGTCATCAGGTTCAAATGTGGGAACAATTCTAGGGTCCCACAGTGGAACCAATATATGTTATTTATCCTATACTTGATACCATACAGTGTATCATTCTACATTGCATTTCTGTGAGTATTAAAAAAAGTGTTCGTCCACAAATCTGAGGATTGCAGGTTTGATCACACATTGTAGGTAGCCTTTGCCTTTAAATTTTTACATTTTTTAATATAACAATTTAAATTGTCACTATTATCCCCAACATTTTTTTGTGTGTCTTATGTATATTTATGCTGCATTGTTGTTGGAGCCTGGTATTTACGATCTATTAATTAACTAACTACTGGAGATGTGCATATCACAATAAAGCCTTTGAACTTGAATTGTGCTACTTACTACTTTGTGATCTCCTTGATTTTTGACAGTTTTCAATTCCGAACGTAGTTTTCACAATTGGTTTATTTGGCTTAGTTTGAAGTCTAGCTTAATAATTATAATTATCAGTGGTCCGATTCCTACCTTTTATGGTTACCTTTGCCTCCATATGAGTGTGAGTGTACGTGTGAATGCTGACGTGTGTTCTAAAAGCCCTTTGGGTGGTCAGAGTCTATTTACTAATGTCTCATCTGCTTGATTTTTCTATTTCAGTTGTAGTTTTTTCCCTATCTTGAATAATTTGGGTTAGTACAAAGTCTAGACCAAAAGTCTAGACCAGAACTGCATGTTGGATTTATGGATGGAACAAATTCATATTTGAAGAAGAAGAAATTATATTTTTGTTTGCTTACCTCTAGTCCCTCTCTCAAAACTATAGGTTACTAACGTAACCCCAGTTCTCAGAGTAACATGAAGTGAGATGTCTCACTATGGGATGCGCCTCAACGCGTATGCATCAGAAGCATCAATCTCATTACGCCAATCCTGATTGGCTGGTGATCTTGACGACTACGTCAGGGAATCCACCCACCCTTTAAGTAGCTTGCGCTACGTCGCAGCGTCATTCAAAATAAGCACCTCTTCTCGCTTCGCCTCAGCAAGAAGGGCCGTCTGGTGAGACATCTCACTTCATGTTACTCTGAGAACTGGGGTTACGTTAGTAACCTATAGTTCTCATTCATAACACTCCGTTCGATGTCTCACTATGGGATATTGAGACTCCCGTATTGCTAGACATGCTTATCTCGAAAATCACCAACACAAAACAGTACTTAACAGGTAGAACCCTGTCCCAACACGGGGCCCAGCACTGCGCGGGCCACACTTGGAGCAGAGACATCTAGTCTGTAAAAGCGGACAAAAGTGAGCGGTGAGGACCAGCTCGCTGCTGCACAAATGTCCTGAATGGAAACACCCTTGAACAAAGCCCAGGATGTAGCCAGTCCACGAGTAGAATGAGCACGCAGGCCCGTTGGTGCCTGCAAACCCTGACTCGTATAAGCCAGAGCTATCGCCTCCACAATCCAGTGGGAGAGCCGTTGCCTGGTAACGGGCTTGCCCTTATGAGGGTTAGCCCAGGATACAAAGAGTTGGTCATTGCATCGAAACTCTTTTGACCTGTCCATATAGGTGCGCAAAGCACGAACTGGGCACAGCAAATTCGGCCGCTGTTCTTCAGAGGAACATAGCGGTGAAGGAAATGCCTCAAGGTCAATGGGGGTGCATGAGCCAACCACCTTGGGCACAAAGGCCGGGTTGGGCTTCAGCAACACTCTCGTTTGCCCCGGGGCAAACTGAGTACATGAAGGATGCACAGAGAGCGCGTGAATGTCACTGACTCGTTTGGCAGATGCCAGAGCCAGTAACAACACTGTCTTCAGTGACAGGTGTTTCATGTCAGCGTCTTCCAGGGGTTCAAATGGAGGTCGAGCGAGCCCATCTAAAACCACTGTCAAGTCCCACAGGGGCACCAGTGACCTGGAAACGGGGAGGAGCCTGCGAGCCCCTTTCATAAAACGGCAGACCAAGGGATGTTGGCTAGCCGTCTTTCCCTCAAAGCCCACATGGCATGCGGCAATAGCAGCCAGGTACACTTTAATCGTGGAGAAAGCTCTGTGTTTATCAATCAGGTCCTGTAGAAATGATAGAATCACACCGACAGGGCATTGAAAAGAGATGTGTCCCTTTTGAAGGCACCACTCCTCAAACACCCTCCACTTACAGTCATAGAGAGACCTGGTGGAGGAAGCCCTTGCACTCTGAATAGTGTTTATCACCTTCTGAGGGCCCCACTGTACTCAAATTATACCACTCACGGGCCAGGCCCATAGTGCCAGGCGCTCTGGGTGTGGGTGAAAAATCATCCCCCCCGCCTGAGATAGTATGTCCCTGCGTAACGGGCTGCCACGGCTGCCCGCACAGCAGCTGATATATCTCCGCCAGCCAGTACATTGCAGGCCAGTGTGGAGCTATCAGGATCAGTGTGTGGCGATGTTCTCTCACTCTGGCCAGAGTTGGGGTATTAGAGCCAGGGGTGGGAACGCGTACAGAAGGACCGGGGGCCAAACGTGTGCGAGCGCGTCCACGCCTAACGGTGCGTTTAGATCGCGCATTGAAAAGAACAGCTGACATTGAGCATTTTCTTTTGATGCGAACAGATCTACCGCGGCCCGGCCGTAACGCACCCACAGCTGACTCACAATCGTTGGATGTAGAGTCCAGTCTGCATATAGTGGTGCACCCTGGACAGCAGATCTGCCCCGAGGTTCATCACTCCCGGTACGTGCGTCGCTCTCAGAGAGAGGAGACGTCCGCAGCTCCATAAGATCAGTTTGCGTGCCAGCATGTGTAACTGGAGAGAACGCAAACCCCCTTGGCGGTTTATATACGATATTGTGGTCGTGTTGTCTGTCCTCACGAGGACATGATGTCCCCTGAGAAAAGGCAGAAAGCGTTTAGGGTGAGAAACACCGCTAAGAGCTCCAGATAATTTATGTGTGACCGTTGGAGGTCTCTGCTCCAGAGACCCCTCACAGGTCGACCTTCGTATATACCCCCCCAGCCCGTCAGACATGCGTCCGTGGTGACCACTTTCCGCGATAGGACAGCACCCATAGGCACGCCCCGTACTAGAAAAGTCGGGTGCAGCCAGTGGCGCAGTGCCATTACGCATTCCACAGTGACCATCACTCTCCGCGCGCCATGACGCACGGGGTCCAGTCTGAGGGCAGCTACCCAGCGCTGAAATTCCCTCATGTGTAAGCGGCCCAGTCGTACCACCAGGATGGCTGACGCCATGAGCCCCAGTAACCGCAGACATGATCTGAAGAGAACATATTTGCGTGGCTGGAAATGAGCGAGGCAAGCCCTGAAGGCTTTCACTCTCTCTGCTGACAGGCGGGCTGTAAAGGGTACCGAATTTAGACGTAAGCCCAGGAAGAGCACAGTCTGGGCTGGGGACAACATGCTCTTTTCTGTGTTTATTACAAAACCCAGGTCGAGCAGGTGTTTTACGAGGGTATTCGTCTGCGTAATAGCCTCCTGCTCCGACTGTGCAAGAAGGAGCCAGTCGTCTAAATAGGTTGCCAGGCGAATGCCCTGTTGTCTCAACGGGGCTATTGCTGCCTCCGTACATCGTACAAACACCCGTGGGCTGAGAGACAGACCGAAGGGAAGCACTCTGTACTCGTAACAGACACCCTGAAAAGCGAACCTCATATATTTCCTGTGTGGATAATATACTGGGACGTGAAATACGCGTCTTTCAGGTCGATTGATGTGAACCAATCGTCCTGACGTACGAGACGCAGCAGAGATGTGTGAGTGAGCATCCGGAATTTGTATTTTCTGAGATACTTGTTCAGAGCCCTTAAATCCAGGATAGGGCGAATTAGTATTTGGAATAGAAGCCGCTCTGACTCTGTTCGGAGGGTACAATGGATATGGCTTTCTTTTCTAGTAGCGAGAGAATCTCCCGCTCTAGAATGTGAGCCGACGCTCCCCGGGCTTGTGAATGAACAATGCCCGAGAAGTGAGGGGGGGTGACAGCGAATTGGAGTCTGTAGCCCCGTGATATCGTCTTGAAAACCCAAGCAGAGCATGTGAGCATCTTCCACCTTTCGCTCCTCAAAGCGAGTGGAGACGTGACCATTTCTCTTTCGTTTGCACTCTGTGTCTTTATTGGTTGTGTTATGGGGCCCTCTAGTGTCTGAACACGGTGGCATCCCAGGCTGACAACCTCGGTCGACACTGCGCATGCGCGCGGCGATGATGCGTTCACAGACTCGGTCACCGTCCGCATTCCGAGAGAGGCAACAGCCACTCTCAGAAGCGGAGCAGTCACCTGACTGTTTATTGTTTCATTGTTTTTCTTTTCATTATTTTTGACTGCGCCCTTGGCTTTAAGCCTGGAAACGACAGTGGAAAATATTTTATTGAAAACAATGACATGTGTTTGTGCGACTTGAACGAGCAGCAGGAACTGCTGCCTTTGTGAAGTCTATCTCCCTCATGGCGCGAACTGGAGGATGACGTTCTGACATCACTCGAGGCGGCGGGAAGACGGGGGCGTGGTTGCACCCCGGAAACACATGAGCTTTGAATTGAACACGGTCCGGGCTGGAAAACAGGGAACCTTCCAGCCCTTTCCCGAGGAGAGGAGGGAAGGCTGTCAGGCTGCTCTCTTCTCTTTTCCTCACCCGATGGCTGAAGGTCTGGGCCGGCTGCGCCTGTGCGGCTGCTGCCGGAACCGGGGACTTTCTTGGCCAGCTCGTCCTCGCCTCATGTCTGGGCGGGAGACCCGGGGCGGGCTGTGGCTTTTGGGGAAGACAAAGCTGGAGAGCCTCATCCTCCTTCTTTTTAGCCTCACACCGCTGCTGCATTGAAGCCAGAGCGGTGCCAAATGCCCTCGGGGACAATCGGCACGTCCAAGACGTCCTCTTTTTCCCGGTCTGGAAGGTTCGTCAGGTTAAGGCACCTGGCTCTCTCCTGTACCACCATCATCCCCAGCGATTTGCCCGTGGCCTGGACTGCACAGCGTTGCACACGGAGGCAAATGTCCGTGATCGCTGTGATCTCATCCCACACGGCCGGTTCAGGTTTATCTGTCATGTCTACACAGAGCTCCGCCTGGTAAGCGGATAGCATCGAGGAGACATTGAGCGCCCTGACGGACAAAGCTGCCGCTTTGTAAGCCAGTTCGGTCATTGCTGACTGGAACCGGTCCGCTTTCGTCGGCAGTGTGGGATTCCTGCTAGGAGCCGCAGACAGCCGCGGTTGGAGGTGGGCTGCCACAAGCGGCTCCATAGGAGGCATGCGGAGCAAGCCGAGCTTCTCCATGCCCTCAAAGTCCAGAGAGGAGGCTCCCTGGATTGGGGCCTTGCTGCTGAAAGGGCGGTCTCTCCACAAGACAGACACCTCGTCCAGCAGCTCTGGAAACACCGGGAGAAGTTGCCTCGTCAGCCTCGCGGCTTGGGGCAAGTTCTTTCCCTCATAGCGAGACCTGGAGGTCTCCTTGGCTACTTCAGGCCAAGGGATGTCCAGTCTGGACGCAGCGCGTTGACACACGGCCTGCAAGTCCATGCTGAGGCGGGGCAGAGATGGCGCGCTTTCGCCTGGGGGAGCGGACACCGCCTCCGGCTTGGCAGCCTGAGCAGACGAGACGAAGATGTCATCTTCGTCCTCGTCCGAGTTGGATAAGAGGAACCCAGAGGTATCCTCTTCATCCTCCTCCATGTAGTCCAGCTCCAGGACATCATCCGCGGGTGGGACCATGGTAAGGTCCAGTTGGGAGCCCCAGCTTTTCACAGCGCGGGGCTCCCTTCCCGCGGCTGCCGCCGCCGCTGAGCCCCAGCTTGACACAGCGCGGGGCTCAACACCCGTGGCGGTCGCCACCATGCCTCGATCGCCGGTCGGCAAATCGACAGGCATGAAGGGATCTTGTCCCGACAGGCTAGCTTGGCGCGCTAGCCGTCGGCGGAGGCTCTTGGTGGTGAAACGGGCACAGTGCCCGCACGCACCGGGGGCGTCGATAGCCTCCTGGGCATGTTGCAGCCCGAGGCAGGATGAGCAGACCTGGTGTGAGACTGTGCCCGAAATTTTGAGCCCGCAGAGCCGAGCCTCCGAACCTCCGTCTCCTCTGGTGTGAGGGAGAGAAGGGTCCATCCTCGTTAGCCGGGGTGTCGGCGTGGAGGGACAAACTAGCAACAGGTATGTTACTGTTTGCGGGAAAAATCAAAATCTTACCGTTATTTGTGGAAAAAAATGGCAGGGCAGATTTCGGTATTAACTGGTGTGTTAATATGAAAAATCCCGTGCGAAGCAAAAGTAGCCGGCAAGCGTCCGGCGACCGAAGGTTAGTTTTGTGGTTCAGTCTGTGGAGCGTTAAGCTAGCCTGGCTACTGATATTCTTTATTTGAGATGTGCTCCGAAGCGAGAAGAGGTGTTTGAATGACGCTGCGACGTAGCGGAAGCTACTTAAAGGGTGGGTGGATTCCCTGACGTAGTCGTCAAGATCACCAGCCAATCAGGATTGGCGTAATGAGATTGATGCTTCTGATGCATACGCGTTGAGGCGCATCCCATAGTGAGACATCGAACGGAGTGTTATGAATGAGAACAGGAATTTTGAGTTAAATATTACTCATCCCCCCCAACCCCACTCATTAAAAAATGAACAAAAATGCACCCCCCATCCAAAAATCCCCAAAAAGTCCCATTAAACATGCAAATCTTCCTTCAAGCAATCCTCTGCATTTTTGCTAAACCCTTTCAGTCAATGGGCTCTTCCTGGGCCTCATCAACATCCAACTCTGAGTCTTCCTCTTCAGTGTCACTGTCCAGCCTTGTTGAGGATGGCTCTGTGTCAGGCTCAAAGAGCCTTAAGTTTGCCCGAATGCCAACCAGTTTTTCCACTCTCACATTTGTGAACCTGTTGCGAACCTTTGTGTGGTCTCAATAGCCATGCAGAGCAGTGTGCTATGGCATGGATATTCAAGTAATACTTGAATGGCATCTGTTTGTTTTAGTCAAGATTATGCTAAAATATACTTTCCCCAACTATATTTAAGTTCCCTATGAAGAGCCAACCTTCAATTTTGAAAATTCCCAGTTTATTCCCATCAATTCCCGTTAATTCCCATGGAAAGTTTCCATCTTTGAAAATTCCCGGAATTTTGCAACCCTACATGAGTAACACATGCGTCACTTCTGGGCAAAAAGTACGGCTCCGCACTTTTGGGGGAAAAACAAAGCTGTAATTTGAATGGCAGTCAATACAAATTCTGATGTTTTTGCCAATCCGATTAGAAATTTAAGAAAACCGTGGATTTTTGGATCTTCAAAGAGCCCAATTACAATGGCCAGACAGGCAAACAATTACATTAAATAATTGGAAATCCAAGATTGGGCTCAATAGGCGATCGATGAGAGTAACATCTACGTCACTTTAGGGCCCCGCCCACTTTTGGGGGAAACCAACGCTGTCATTTGAATGGCGATCAAGCCTGAAGCCACGGAGCACTTCTTTTACTGTCCTTTTTTCTTAGAGGAAGTACAGAAACACTGAACTCTGGATTTGTTTTAATGTTTGAGTTGCAATAAACGACACAGCAGCTTTTTGGCATGTTAAAACTATTATTTTCCGCCTCGCTCATGAGTAACAGCCGACGAAAATTACAGCCTCGCCTACTGATTTTAGTTTAACCATATTTCGAGCCCGATTGTCGATTTCAAATGATTTAATGTAATTGTTTGCCTGACTGGCCATCGTAATCGGGCTCTTTGAAGATCCAAAAATCCATGGTTTTCTTAAATTTCTGATCGGATTGGCAAAAACTTCAGAATTTGTATTGACCGCCATTCAAATGACAGCGTTGTTTTCCCCCAAAAGTGGGCGGGGCCGTCATTTTCGCCCGGAAGTGACGTAGGTGTTACTCTCATCTATACAGCTAAATATTTCTTGTGATTTCTAACAGCTGTCACCTCAGGTTACACTTAACAAAACGGGACAAAAATAGATTCATAGGGTTAAACAGATGAGTGTGGATTGATTCATTTAAGTGTTTCTGTTCTGTGAAACATGTGAGTGAGACATACAGTACAAAAAATACCTAAAAACACTTTCTATATGGAATGGCTGTTATGCTAACGTTCCATACTAAATGCCACCTTGTTAAAATGCAAATTGTGATCCTGTAAGGTGTTGAATGTTTCTCTCAGCAAGTGTTACCAGTAAAATACTGGTGTTGGATTGTTTTAACCACAGAGTATGGCGACACTTTTCTAGAATGGTATACTGTTCAACACTGTTAAGTTCCATTTTAAGTTCTACACTAGAGTTTAATGGCAAAAGGTTCAGCACACAGGACTTGAATAGGAATACACTTTTTCAGTTCTATTGCTGAGTTAAATGTATCTTAAGTTATCACAAGCCTTTTCAAGGTTAACCCATGATAGCAATGACACTCAGGCCACCATGGTGCAATGTTTTCCAAACTTAATCTCAAATAATTTAAGATCATTTTAGATTGCTAGAATCATGTAAGCCTGAATTAATTAAACCCCTTGAGTAGAAGTTGAATATTTCTAACTTTGTCGGCTCAGAGTGTTGTTGTATGCTGTCGCAAATAGAACAGCATGCCAAAGTGTATGAGGCCTGTGCTGGCTTGACCGGATGTTAAGCTCTGCCAACTTCATTATGATAACACCTCAAAGCCAAAAGAGCTCTAATACTCTAAAACGGACACAAGGGCAGCCAGCAGAGAAGCATGAGCTCCTGGTCACATAACGAAGGTTGTCTGCACATACAGTATGCCCCCCATTTATGCAGTAGGCATGCTTGATGAGACGCACAGCTTGTGGCACTACATTTTCAGTGACTGAACGACTGAACAAATCTCTTTTTCAAGAAACTCATGGAAATGATGAAGTTAACATCATGTCCATACTTACAGCTAAGCAGTTACTAATTCAAGAGCTGGAATGATTTGAGGTCCAATCCTCACATTCTTACAAACTTTCCTGGCAAAGAAGAAGCAACGCGATAAAAAGAGCATTACTGGACATTATGGGTGTATATATAGACTTGTAGTGGCAGGAACAGCATTTGTAGTAGAGTCATTTAAATGCATTTAATAAGGTCAGATCTTTGGCAAAAACTACAGAGCGTAATGTGCAGGAATTCGAGGTATACCACACTTTTTTTTTTACATTTTACATTTTACCTAACATTTTACCACACACAAGTGACTGTGTTGCACCAGTATTTTATTTCGCCCAAAAAACTAAATCAGTCTTATAAAGGAGTCGAGTTATTTCAGATAATAAGGCAGGAAATGCCTGCTATGAGAGACAGTTGATTTTCTGGTGGGATCTGAGGGATGTCAGGGTCTTATCAGGAGGCTGCCACTACCAATAAAGAAGCATTTCCTTTAATTACACTTAATCCAGGCAAAAGTAGCCAGTCATATCACAAATGTCACTTTGGGCGGCTCAGTGTGGTAGTCCTTTCAACAGGATAGACATCAGACAGTTCTCAGACATTGCTCACTTTTGAACCCAAGGGTGTGTTTCTTTCCCAGCTGTCGATCTGTTTACCAGAGTCTGGTTCAGTGTGGCTGGAGAGGGACAAAAACATATTTTCAGAACCTGGGAAGCATGATGGGAGGAGGGGAAATTTACATGAGAAAAATCTTCATCTTTAATGTGGTTTAGGCACATTGACAGGAACGAGAGAGCTGCACCATTGAGTGGTTAATGGTAGAGAGGCGACATAACTCAGTGCTTTGAGACATTAGAAGGAAATCATGTTAAAATAAATCAACAAAATTATCGAGAATCTGAAAAGGAGATAGGTGGATAAATAGATTGCCTTTCACAAGGTTAAAGATGAATTGTGCTTTAGCAAATCTTGGTTTTTTGTTAGAAACTTGAATATTCTTTTTAGCTGTCAGCCATGAGATGATCAGGTTGTAAAAAAGCCACAATTTTAGACCTATTATATAAACATAGTTATATGGAGCTAAAAACAAATACATATTGTTGGTACTATTGTTAGTCCAGGAAAACATACTGTGTGAACCAAGGCCTAAACAAAGACAGAAGTTTACCCAGTTAGCTGTTTATGTGTATTTGTGAAGGAAGCGCCCTCATACCAATCGAACAAATCGGGGGGTCTACAGTGGCATCTAGCAACTCCCTCTCAGGAAACAGGGAGGGGGTGGGTTACCAGCCACTGGGATTCGTTAGGTTTCTGGCTGGAATTCGGTAGGTGGAGGGGCATCTAGATGGCTACATCTGTAGTCATTTGCAAAAATAAAGTCATTGTTGAACTGAGATGTTAGCCTGCAAACTATGATGTTTATGTACAGCAGCCAGTTTGTAAAAAATAAATTCCATTGAGGTATTCTTTCACCTCAGAAACAGTTGTTTGTCGAACAAAAAGCTAATCTAAGATCACTTTCTGTAGATTGTAGAACCCGCAAATCCAACTGCCAAAGAAAACCTGCTGGGGTTTGTTGCCTCTTCTACATCACTAGATCCAGGGCTGCCCCTGACCAACGTGAGGCCCTACGCAAGATTTTGTCATGAGGCCCCCCCCCGGGTTTGTAAACAACTCGTCACTCACCTGTCGCGAGGTGAGGGGTGGTAGAGCACGCTCATGAACACGCTCGTACACTGTTAGCGCCAGAGCCTTGCTGCGGGGAAACTGTGGCGCTCGTAATTGCGACGCATTTGCGGCCCCCTCCGCAAGATGATGCCCCACGCAGTCTGCGTGATCTGCGTGTAGGGAAGGGCGGCCCTGACTAGATCTCAGCTTTTGGTAATGTTATCATGATTAATGATGAGATAAATCTGTAATACACCACATTATCTTTTCAGAATTTATTTCAGGATTTGTAACAAAAAAGAATCCCTTTCTTTTTGACCCGTGGCATTAAATAGAAATTGATTTAGACTATTTGTGATAACTAATTTATTAGCAAGGATAAGGGGATGAATATATAACCTCCTTGGCGTCTGTTAACCAATACGTCAGTGTTATCCTGTCTAAAGTCAATAAGAAAATTACTTCAAGACGAGCCAAATATACTTATAACTCTTAACATTTTTCCTCATCTTGACCTAAGTCAATATTGGACAAGAGATAAGGTTAGCAACAGCTTCATCTGACCTCTGGTGTCTCTGATGCTTGTGGAGTTGATGGAGAAACAAAACATCCCTGTTTCACAGTGCAGATGCAGTTTCTGTATTCATTCAAATAAACCATAGGAAGCTGTGACTGGCAATGATGTCCTATAGCCACCATTGTAAAATACCTATGTGAAAAACATTGACATTAACACATTTAAATGACCATGGAAGCACACAAATAGCACATTCAAACAAAGAGCACAATCAATCAACTGATAGACGGATTCATTCCAATGCTGTCATGTAGTGCATGTTTGTCATTCTGTCTGAAGTTCCTCAAGTCGCAATATGCTTGCCGTGTCAAACTGACAGCTGTTTTTATCCCGGAGTATCTGCTCGGTTACATTGCTCCAAATTAGGCTTGGCCTGCTTGTCAAGCCCTTTCCTTGTAGGGAATATATTGTACCGTATGAATTATGTACAGCACTTTGGAAAGCTCTACATGCCAGGCTTTATTGTCTTGGCTAAAGGCTGTAAAGAAGATTTAAATCATGAAACGAAAAATTATATTGTAGGACAAAAATAGCCACAGTTAATGAAGTTTCTTTTGTGGGTGCTGATGTCTGTGTTTGGGCTGGGGTAAATCGACTCCTTGTTAGATGTCACTCTTTCTGTGGATGCCATGGTAACGCACACAAAGCCGTGTGTGCGACCTGCCCACCTCCCAAACTCTCACCAGATTAACTTCGGTGTTTTGTCGGTGGCTGGGGCTCTGCCAAATCTTCTTGTTGCGCTTGTCTGGACTATTAGCAGATCAAAGTCCTGCCACTGAAAGTCATGTATGCATGTTGTGCAGTTCAAGAAGGACTTTGAAATCACTACATGTGTGAAGTGTGTGTATGTGTGTGAACGTTTAAGTGTGTGTTCTACTTTTTACATTAATGCTTCCACACTTTTGCAAATAATTATTGCAATCCTTTCTTTTTCAAGTGTCCATTTAAAAAATCTTTGGCAAACACTGACACTTTATGAAATCCTAAAGTAAAATGCAAAAGGGCCCTATTATGCTATTGGGGTTTTTCCCTTTCCTGTAGTGTGTTGTTTAGTTTTTTGTTAATTTAAATGGTCTGCAAAGGCTCAAATCCCTGTGTTTCTCTCCCACACAATCCTCCAGCTGCCATTGGACTCTTTTCTTCCGTAACATGACATCACTATGTAAAACTTGCGCTTCTATTGGCTAGCGCTCCAACACATTGTACGTGATGGGACATCTCTAAGCGGTTGACCAATCACAACAGATCCGGCCAGCTAACCAATCAGAGCAGACTGGGCTCTGGTTTCAGACAGAGGGTGAAAAGATACAGCACAGGCAGTATGAGAAAAATAAAGACCTTTTTGAACATTAAAGCATGTAAACATGTCACAGTAGGGGCACCACATGTCATTATGAACCTACACATTTGCATGTTATGGCCCATTTACTAGTCCATAATTGTCTGGTTAAAGTCCACTTCTCCTTCCCTCGTTAGATATCCTTACTCCCACAGATCGAAATGGAGATGTGGTAGCTGCGCCCAATTTGGCATCACCCACAAACGCATGTCTTTCAGACTTCCTAGCACAGGTTTCAAATGCAGTTTTGTGGCAAATTTCTGACACCATTTATTACTTCTGATCAGCATGTAGCTTGTATGTTCCCCCGTGTTAAATACTGATAACCAAGGGGGACATTTGAGCTGTCTGCTTGCATGTTGGAGCGCAGGCGATAAGAGACGCAGGACATAGCTTTGGTGATTTAACAACGACGCATGGGGGAGACGGGGGAGGACGCAATGATCCAAAGAAATGTATTAGCCTGCTATGAATTGACAGTTACAGCTATGAGGCCAGTCCACCTCAAAGGCTCTCTGTCACACACTCAAACAAAAACACACTTTCTTTAGACAAACACAAATTCTAGGTTTAAAAGGAAATATATTGTGGTGTTCATTTTTGAATTATACTTCCTTTTTTTTTAATCTTACATATCCAGACAGTATACATCTCTAAACATTATTAATCAGGGAATGATTTTACATACAGTCTGTTTAATCTTAAACTGAGGCAGGTGCAGTTATTGATAGTGTCATTTTGTCATAGTACAAAATCCATATTGAACATCTCTATACATTGTCACAGCCTATACAATTGCATCCATATATTCATGGCCAGGGCAATGTGACAGAAAATCATATTCCCCCCTCCCCCCCAGGAGGAGCATCTGCATTTTGTACACTTCAGCACACAGAGGAATGTAGAGCTTTTCTCAAGTAGGAGTGGATGATAAAAATGTGAATGAAGCGAACGAAAGGTCTTAGGTATCCCATCACTGCTGAGATATTCTGTTTGTTTTCCCTCTGCATCCTGTGAATCCCTTAAATTAGTCTGTGACGGCATACAGTGGTGTTGAGTCAGGGTTGCACATTCTACTTTTCTGTTATCTTATTCTAAACATTTTCCTTTTAATCTATGTATTTTTAACATTTAAAGACAAAACAATGACACACTTTTACTGTCGGGTCACTAGCAAAGTATCATATTGGGACTTCTTTTGACAAATAAAGTGTTGATCCATGATTGTCATAACAAGAATTATGCTCCTGCTTGACGTCACTTAGACATTTCAACTACATTCTTTCTGGTGTAATGGCTTTAGCGCTGTTCATTGGAAGTGCTGCCGTGGGTGGCAGGAAGCTACCTTGCAGCAATAGAACTAATTCATTGATTACTCGTTTGTGCTTTAAAAAAAACGAATCTTTTCGAAGTTGGTTTGAGCTTGGTATCAGGACTATGCTCTAGCAAATAGTTGGTTACTGACTTGCTCCTCTGATCTTCTCCGTCTTAGTTGTTTTTTGTGATTGAGATAAAACTTTTAAACGGCGGTAAAAAAATCATGTGAAAACTTTGAACACCAGCATGGTTTCGCCTTTGGCTCACCTCAGCTGTAAATAGCACTCGCAGCAGATACCATTCTGTACTACTACAACGCTCATGACTCTACTGTTAATGTCTGTTTTTTTAGATTGTATGAACCCAGTATTTAGAGGTAACATGCGGCCCCACATCTCTCTCTTTTGAGCATGTAGCCAGGTATTACACCTCACTTCTTCTACTTTTATAATGCAACATTCATTTGTAGATTTTAGTTACCTATTGAAAACACCAACCCACTCTCTTCAGTCTGCGTACAAATGACACGACTTTACACATTGGAAATGCGTGCAATAGATACGCAGAAGTCCGATTTTGCGTGCATATGATACGCTAACCATTCCCATTGAGATCTGAAGCTGAGTTTTGGGTGCATATTATACGCCACGTTTCTTGCCTGCAGCACTTGTTTTTGTCCGGTCAGGTCTTGGTAGACCGGAAGCTGTGTGGTTCATAAAAACACATGTTCTTACTCAATACCAAGCCACGATTATTGTTTTTATTTTAAATCGTATAATGTCGGACTTTTTTTGCCGTCTGTGAGGAAAAGAAATAGGGCTCAGAGCTTCAGAATAATGAAATCTGTATTTTTTTTA
This sequence comes from Dissostichus eleginoides, assembly GCA_031216635.1. Lineage (NCBI taxonomy): Eukaryota > Metazoa > Chordata > Actinopteri > Perciformes > Nototheniidae > Dissostichus > Dissostichus eleginoides. The sequence goes on from CM062264.1 coordinate 14,513,991, forward strand.
ATCTTTTTTTCCTTCTAATTTGTTATTCTTTTCTAAATAACACACCGTTATTTACTCAACAATAACACACAATTATCCTTGTTTTTATTTATTCGTTTAATTCTATAATCTCGGGCTTTTTAGCCGTTCCTCAGGAACTGAATTTCAAAATAAAGTCACCGGAAACAGACGTAGGCCTATAAGGGACATTTCGAGCATCATTGCGATACACAACACAAACCCACTGAACTGATTACCCAAGATCCTCAGCTAGAAGCTCGGTGATTGGATTGTTTAGCCGCAATGCACGCTGGGATATGGTGTTAATGCGATATGAAATCCGAAAAACATTTAAAAAAAGAAAATAATACTTTATTCCGAGTGTTCTTGCTTTTCTCTTTGGAAGTCATCACATAACGGCATTGTAATACACGGTTCGGCTGCATTAAATATTACACATCTGCCGTAGTTCTTTATTTATAGAGCCCTGATTAGAAGACTTCTAGACAAACTGGAAGAAATGCCGCCGAAAAAAATATGTGACGTGGATCATAAATATATCAGCAATTAAACAACATCTTACATTTCTCTTCACACAATACGTTTCCTTGCAGTATCAACACTAATTCGGCTGACTTTTATATTTGATCCAATTGGTAGATAGGTTATATTTACACCATAACGGTGCACAGCTGATATAAAAGGACTTGTAGTTTTTAAAGATATTACTGATTTTCTTTGAATATAAGAATGTAAATACTGAGTTGAGAGAATAGTCAGGGGTTTTGGGTGATGGGAGACACATCTATGGATTCAGAATTTCAATAGCTTACCATTAAATGACAGATATACCTTTCTGTCTGTGATATTTTACAAATCAGATATTAATGTGTAGAAGTAAAACATGAGAAATAGTATAGCAATATCCTGTAAAATTATGTGAAAACATGAATAAAACTACACATCTTCAGATGTTATACATACATACGTGTCCTACACCAGTGGTTCTCAAACTTTTTCTGTCAGGCCCCCCCTTTGGAGAAAAAAAAAAGTCGGGCCCCCCCAACACAAATAGTCAGGCTCAGTGGCGGCGCCAGAGATTTATTTTGGGGTGCTGTGGGGTAGCGTGACGTTTCATAGAGGGTGCTCAAACATTTAGGGTTTTCCATTAATGTACCGGTCGCTACAGTGGAATGTTCTACTGCAACACTCCCCACGCAAATACACAGTGTACTGTTACAATGAAGGCTCGATAATCAGCTCACGGCATATAGGTGTAAGCAGGGGTAAAGTGCTATTTTTATAGGTGGTGTGTGGACCTCACATAGGGGGGTCCGGGGGCAAGCTCCCCCGGGAAGATTTATTTTTAAATGTTGAAGTTAAAAGCATCAATCTGGTGCACTTTGAGAGCAAAATGAAGAGATCTATGGATACATCTCTCAACACCCATATGAAGCAGAACTGTAAACAGATTTACTTTTTCTTTATGGATATTTTACAAATCACCCTTTTAAACTTTATTCTTGTTTTACTGTCATATAGTATTTCATACCTGTTTTTCATTTATTCTCTTATTTTTTTAGAACTATAATGATCATATAAACGTGTGCCTCGGAAATAATTGTTTACATTAATGGTGACCAAAACGTTTGAGACCCACTGAGATAACTTAGACTAAAGTTAACTATCTAAACACTGAGAGAGTCCTTTAGTTCACTGAGTCTCTCAGTCTGACAGGAGAGGACTCTCCTCCACCTTGTTGTAGAAAAAACTCCTTATATCCATTAGCGTAGCTCGCTAGCACCAGGAGCTAACAACAACGATCTCCTGTACCGGTGCGCTCTCTCGCTCTCGCTCGTGCACGCACACAAAATGGCTCGTTCCACACACACACAGAGCCGAGCTTTAATGAAACACAGAGACCCAGACGTAATAGTACTGTATCATATTATTTTCGAATCAATCATATTTCAAATTATGATTTCTTTTTTTTTTTTTAATCTTTTTTTTTAATTTTTTTTTTTTTAATAACCATTTTCCTCCTGGTCTCTCGCGCCCCCCCTGTCATGCTTCTGCGCCCCCCAGGGGGGGCGCGCCCCCAAATTTGGGAACCACTGTCCTACACTAATAACACAAAGTAGTTATTAGTATGCTGTGTGCACCTTGTGTTCACCGCCTAGTGGTTAAAGCACGTTATTGAATTATTTTTGTTGAATAATGTTATTTTTGTTGAATAATGTTATTTGATGAACAAAATATTAAGAGTACATACTCTACATACTATAGGGCAGGCATCCTCAAAGTCCGGATCCGGACCGAACCACAACTGTCTCTGGACTCTGAGCAAATTATACTTTTCATATGTATTATCTGTATTATCTGTATTATCTGTGTTATCTGCGAGACATCGCCACAACGCAACGAGTCAAAATTCTCCGCTATGTCCACTGCAAACAGCACTCTGCATGTCCGACTGTTCCAATGTCTGTGTGTGTCTATCAACGCATTGGTCCAATCACATTCAGCATCCCGTCAGCGTTTTTGTCCCCCACCAACAGTCTGCGAATCAGAGGCAGAGTAGGGCGGGTCTTCGCGGAATGCGGGTGGGGAAAAATGCGTGTCTCGTCTCTCCCCAGCTGCCACCCCAGTTGGCAGCTTTGTTTTGAAAGAAAAGTTGTGGCTCATCGGACATTTATGAGAGAAAGTCTCTAATGTCCGAGTGCAAGTGAATGCAGCACAAGACCCACGTCTTGTAACCCCTCCCCCGGCCCTGGCACGAGCGTGGAAATATGATTGGCCGCGATTTAATTTGAACGGGACAGTGCAAAACGAGAAGCATTCGGACCCAAGTACTGAAGGAATGAGGTATTTGCGGTCTACAATAACAGAGAAGAGACTGTCAAGTTTGGCTGTACTCAGCATTGAATCAAAACGCACTAAAGCTGTTGATCTTAATAAGTTTGTGAGGCGTTTCGCTGAACAAAATGGTAATCGCCGCATTCAGCTGTAATAGACATGTCAACTTGATGCTCTGCTCACGGATGAGCATACAAAACTGTTAAGATGATGACCTTACGTGTGTAAATATATATTTTTCTCTGTGGGGGTCTGCCCCCAAAAAACAGTTTTAAGTCCTGAGAAAATCAAATAAGACGGTGTGTAAAACTACAATGCCCAGCCAAAAAAAAGTAACCACTTTGATGTAACTAGGCCAGTAGGTAAGGACATTCCACTGGATAATAACTGAAGTATAAAAGAATGCATGACTGAAGTGTTTGAAGGCAAACAAAAAGAGGAAATAACAGGTCAAATCAAGCAAATCCCCCTCTCAGATTCCACAGCAACCAGAAGAACATAAATACTGGCTGGTGATTTGATTAATCAGCTTTGTGATGGAATAAAAAATGCATAGTGCATTTCCTTAGCTGTGGATGAGTCTACTGACACCACTGACAATGCTCAGTTGCTGGTGTTTGTGAGTTTTTATGATGAGGCAAAGGGGGAGTTTGTTGAAGATGTGTTGGGCCTGACGAACCTCAGTGGACACACAAGGGGGCAAGACATTTATAAAGCAATAATGGGAATGCTGAATGAAAGAGGGTGCAGCTGCCTTTATTCATAACTGTGCAGCTCTTACACTGCGACTCTGAGGGATCAAGCACAGACACAATAACAATGAAAACTGCTGCATACAGATTATTTTTGATTCTGCAACCTCGTGTTAAGAATCTTGTTGCAATTGTTTGAATGGCCGTAATAAACGGACCTTTGTCTTATTGAAAAATGTCTTTGGACCTTTAAGATTTGTATTTGAGTACCCCTGCTATAGAGGGAAAGTAGAAGGTCAATGATAGAAATATAGAATATAAAAAATCAAGAAGATACTGTAAGTGATCTCTACAATAAAACAGTTTAGTGCCGGATGTACAAAGATATTAATATGAGGATGTGCAAAACAGACAAACTAATTAACATTTATTTAAACATTAAAGAATACTTTAGGTTAAGGTCTTCTTTTAAATAAGAAAAAAGCTTTTGGGATATCTACACATAAATATTAAGCCTGACAAAGTACTTAACGTCTAATATATTGCTTTCCTGCCTATGTTGAAGCACTTATTTTAACTGATATTATACACATTAATTATACTCTTATGTATGTAGATAGTATAAGAAATGTGCAGAATTTGACAGGTTAATGGTGGAGGTATACACACATATTGATAGATGTCTTGTAATGCACTGTTGAGGAAGCTGTGACCCAAGTTTTTCATTCATTGCATAACTTCAACATAGTTCAGGTGTAACTAAAGTCTGCTTTAAGGGTTGTTTATATTTCACATCATTAATCAGAATCTGCAAAGTAACTAAAATAAATGTAGTGGAGTAAAAATACCAGGTTAACCTCTGAATTGTAGTGGAGTAGAATTACAAAGTAACATTGAGCTGTCATGTGGGTATATATTAATGCTGCCCATTATGGACACAAGCGATTTTCACCCATTTATTAATTACATGTTTTAAATTTGTACACGCCAATGTGTTTCCTATCGCCTAAACCTCCAGGGATGTACACAGTTTAATACTTGCAACTTCTAATTGTGGGAAAAACGAAAACGTCTTTTAAAACTACAATTCCCAGTAGAGACCGCTATAGAACATGTTGCGAAACACAATAGCCAGCATGTGTAGTTCTGGGGGGGCGTTCGAATCCAGCTTTCGATAGTCTGCCGTGGTTTAGTTCGATTTCAAAGAGCTGTTTGACGCTCGGCGTAACCTTGGCGCACTGCCACTCCAACATCCAATCCCAGAGCTTGAAGATGAATCACGGGGTTTGTCAAGCAACGGGACTTGCTCTTGGGTAATCAGTTCAGTGGGTTGTGGTTGTCGTGTGTATCGCAATGATTCTCGAAATGTCCCTTATAGGCCTACGTCTGTTTCCGGTGACTTTATTTACAGCTAAAAAGCATGCTAAAAAGCCCAAGATTATAGAATTAAACTAATAAATAAAAACAAGGATAATTGTGTGTTATTGTTGAGTAAATAACAGTGTGTTATTTAGAAAAGAATAACAAATTAGAAGGAAAAAAAGATTTAAAAAATACAGATTTCATTATTCTGAAGCTCTGAGCCCTATTTCTTTTCCTCACAGACGGCAAAAGAAGTCCGACATTATACGATTTAATATAAAAACAATAATCGTGGCTTGGTATTGAGTAAGAACCATAGGTAAGAACAGGGGCGGATCTACGGGGGGGGGCAAGGGGCTGCCCCCCTAACTTTTGTGTCCCTAAAACTGTACTTGTAGAAACAACCCACACTATGTCCACAAGCTTATCAATCAACGAAACAAGCAGTACATGAATTAAAAGTGAATAATTTTAAATATAATTTTAGGCCCGTTAAAAACGTAGCTACGGCCCTGCATTAAACTGCGGAGCGGCGTTCACACTGACCGCGGCTCACACACCGCTGCAGAGAGGGAGCGAGCTGTCCCAGCACCTGAAGGTGGATCAGCTTCCCCTTGGAGCATTTCCCCTTCGACTAGTTTTGTTTTTACTAAAGACGAGAGCTTGAAACAAAATATTACTAAAACGCTGCCGTTTGAATCGATAGCGTTTAACAGACGGTCGCTGTTTGGGACGTTACGTTACAAAATACTACGCAGACAGCGCTAGCTGGGAGATCGATCACTTTTATTTGCTAAACTATGCGGTACTATTAAATCCACGTAAATTACACATCACAGCAATGAGGCCAGATCAATGAAACCAGGATACATCCTTTACCGTCAAACTGGGTCTAAACACAGCTGCCTGTGTGCGTTTGATAAATACTTTCTGATGTTATATTTATTATAGGCTACTTATCAGCTACATGGCCCTAACGTGTAAAGTTATACACGCATTTGTACCAGTGCTTTTCACAAGTAGACTCTTGCAGGCCAGAGTAGCCGGAGTGATTCAACAACAACAAAAAGACATATCTGAGAAGTGATCAGGACGAACAGAAAGAGGGAAAGGAAAAGAGAGATGAAGAGACCAGGAGGGTCAGAGCAGGAGGAAGCCAGGAGGAGATGAAGACATTAGTGAAGAAGAAGAAATGTATGTGAGGAATAAAGATGAAGTGTCAGAAAGAGGGACAGAGGCAGGGATCAGGAGGCAGATGAGACTCCAGCTGGACCACATGGTATGTTTTTATTCTCCTTACATATTCCATCACAGCAGCACAATCTAGCAGCTCTTAGTATTGACACATATTGAAATGTGTTGCTGCACAGGTCACCTTTAGCTCTCTAAGAGATGGGTGATGTCATTTGTGTACTTCATTATAACTAAGTACTCTGACTGTACTTACAGTAAACAGAGTTCTAGGGTATCATGAGTACTTTCTGCTGTTTTATACTATATGTTAGTTTGTTTGTCTGAACACCTTGTTTCTCTTGTGCATTAAGAACACTTGTGTTAGGGCATGATTTAACAATAAATAGGTTATATATACAGTACAAAATAGCACGTACTGTCCGCCCTCCCATGCCACCCTGGCATGACCTCTTGCCCCCCCTTTGCCACCCCATGTATCATGTTCTAGAACCGCCACTGGGTAAGAACATGTTTTTATGAACCACACAGTTTCCGGTCTACCAAGACCCGACCGGACAAAAACAAGTGCTGCAGGCAAGAAACGTGGTGTATAATATGCACGCAAAACTCGGCCTCAGATCTAAATGGGAATGGTTAGCGTATCATATGCAGGCAAAATCGGACTTCTGCGTATCTATTGCACGCATTTCCAATGTGTAAAGTCGTGTCAGTTGTACGCAGACTGAAGAGAGTGGGTTGGAAAACACACACAAGTAGAATCCACACAATAATCAAGGTAAACAGAGTAAAAGACATTAACTAAATATGTGATTCAATACAAGCAAAATTAAGCATACTATCTTTGGCCCAAAGGGGGAACTACACCTCATTTTTATAAACTATAAATCAATATAAGTTGTACTTTGCGATGTCTGCACTAACCCTATTTATTAGTCATAAATAAAAAAAAACATAAATCAAAGATCCTACTTCTACTTGTTGTCCAGATCTTTATCTATCCTATCCCTTTTTCCTCCTTTCTCTTTCTTCAACCGATTGTCATCTTATTTATTTTTATATGTCAAAAATAGGCCTCATATAAGGTATCCCTAACCCTTTGTTATCCATTTTCATCCCTTTGTTGGTTGGTTTCTAAGAAAGTGTTACTTCCTTGAAACAAAGCCTCTGCAGACGCTTTTTGTCAATTACATGACATCAAAGGGTTGCCTATAGGCAGGGGTGCCCATAACTTTTTTTGTGAGTTACTCAGATGAGTACCAGGAGACAGCGTTTGGTACTCACCCCACACGAAGCGTGGTCCTCCTCAGTGTCTCCTTCACTGTCCTCTATTTACACTTCTTGCATGCTAGATGATGAAGATGATGAAGATGCACCTCCCTGTCTCTTTTTAAGCCTCCGATTTGCTTTCTCCAAAACTTGTTGCCAAAACTGTGAAGTCCTTGCATTTCCTGAGGCCAAGTTGAAGGATCAAATACTAAGAAATGATCACATGACTTGAAGTCATATCTGATTTCAGATGTGGGAAGTTACTAAGTACACTTATTCAAGTATACTTAAGTACAATTTTGAGATATTTGTACTTTACTTGACTTTGATGCTACTTTGTACTTCTACTCCACTACAGTTCAGAGGTAAATGGTGTACTTTTAGTCCATTACATGTATTTAATACCTTTAGTTACTTTACAGATCTGGATTAATGATGTGAAATATAATCAAGTGTTAAATCAGACTTTAGTTCCACCTGGAGTAAATTCACAAGCTACCCTGCAGTATACAAAGTCATTCAAACTAGCTGCACCTTTACCAGCTTTGAGAACACTTTAATGATCAATCATTATAAAACATATCATATATATTATTCTGAAATGGACCAATCTACTTTTACTTTTGGTACTTTAACTATATTTTGATAATACTTTTCTAATTTTACCAACGTAACAGTTTGAGTGCAGGACTTTTACTGTAACAGTAGTATAGTATAGTAGAATATTCCTACACAAGATCTGAGTAGCTACTTCTTCCACCTCTGTCTGATTTCAAACTCTTCCATTAACACCCTGAGTAAGTTTGCAACTGTGTGTTTCACTCCACTTTGTTGTAAATAAAACTGCAGCAGCTTGACCACAGAGCGTGAACGTTGTGATCAGCTGATTTTGCGCAGTTCTCCAGTGTGTGCGCGGGGCACAGAATGTGCACAGGGGAGTCTCCCATTGCAGCCAGTTGGCGGAGTTTTGGCACAATTCTGTTGTTCATACCGACGTTAACCCTGTCTGTGCACACGGTGAACAACTCTGTCGTCCAGTGATCTAAGCCTCTGCCTCCTGTAAAGCTTCACAGGTCCGTCGGTTATGTCCTGCGCGGCTCGCCCAGCTCCAGTTCAATCAGTCATAGAAAGTCCGAAGATCTTTTGCAGGGAGCGAAACGGCAACGTAGCTGCTTAATGTATTGGTTTTTTTGACATGTCTAGTAGTTTACTCCATTGAGTGTTGACAAGAAACACGTGTAGACGAAATATGTGTTTTGTTTTTGATGTTTTGAGGTACACAAAGGCGAGTAGTCACACAAGTGACGTTACGCAATTCAGATTTGTGCCGCGCATGCGTACCTGCGTACCAGTTATGTGCACCCCTGCCTATAGGGTACACTGCTACTTTACATTGTAATGAGCTGTTTACTTAAAGAACATATGTCACCATTAATGCCATAATCATTTGAAAACATTTTCCTCCCAGGCCTTCGCTAATTTCATGCATCCGTTTAACTGCTGCATTAAATAAACAGCTTGAATGTACACTTTAGTGGTTTGCAGTTATTTTTAAATAACGCTATTACAATGGAAAAAAGAACATCATGGTGATGCATATGTATTGATAAGAGAGATTTGACTCTTTAGGTGAGGCATAAATGTGTACAGTGTACATCAGTAGTATATTCACCAATAAGTCTAAAGATCTTCTCATCTCTATTCTAAAGTGGTTCTAGTTTCTGAGCCTGTAAAGCCATGTCTGTTTTATCTAATGAGCGTAGCGTAGTTAATTCTCCTCAGCTTCACAGCTCCTGGCAGGAGACAGTCTTGGAGGACAATTTGTTTACAAGGCAGGAGGTAATTGAAAGGCTCGACCTCTTAGCTCAGCCAAGGAAATATCAAGGCTGTTTTTTGCAATCACTGAGGGAAGGCAGACAATTAGCCACTGCTGGAAACACCTCTGGTGAGCACACCATGCTTTCTTGCTTCTGAGCAGCACGGCATATGGAGGATACTCTGAGCCGAGTGTTGAGAAGGATGTTTCTGCTTTTTGTTGCTCCAGGAATTCTTTGATTAGGTTAGAGTTGGCGGTTGCCAGTTGACAATTGATCAATTTCTCTCTTTGTTAAGTGTCTCGGCTGCTCACTATGCAGCATTGTCTACCTCAGCTGGGACAGAGCGGATGAGTCCTGCCCCATCATGCCTTTCTCTGTAGTGAAACAATCAAAGACAGACCATGTGGTATCTAAGAACTGGAATCTTGTCTCTTGGATTTGATCTTCTTTCTGCTCAAGTACTTCATTAAATTGTGTGAAAACAATTCCCTCTGTGACCACTTTGTACACGCGTTATATTCCTTTGTGCAGGAATACATAGACTTCTCAGCTCTTTGATCATCATGCTGTTTTACAAATCAAACACTGGTATCAGCTTCTGCTCATTTTGGAAAGAAATATCAAGCTACACTCAACTGCATTTAGTCGTTTTTAAAACGCTGGTATTTGCCAAAACAGGATGTAATGTTTTAAAACGATTAACATTTCAGTTAATGTTCTGCTTGTGAACATTGTAAAAAAGTTATTGAAAAATTACATATCCTTTTTATTTAGTGGCTTTTCTTGACCTAGGATGGAAAGTTATCCATATTTTATAGATTATGGGAGACATTTTTTAAGAATCTTTTTTGAAACTTGAAATTGCTTTTTTACAAGAACATCTCTTTCGTGCCTGCTGCTAATCTTCACATGTTCAGTCATGATGATGTGTAGCAGTAAAGTAGATCAAAAATACAGTGGGAACTTTAAGAAACGGGGTGGAAATAACACACATTTTGCATTTCCTAAAGCTATGGCACAACAAATTTCAATCTTATTTAAACAGTTTATTATATTTATCAATATGTTGTTTTTGTGCTTAACTTGGAACCTCACTATGTCAATGTAAGATCCATCTGTCAACCCATTCCAAATGTCATCAGCTGATTGAATTGGCATCATCAGTGATTGTTGCTACTGATGTAATGCGTCAGATGGGCCAAATTACATCCTTCCTGGTCAGGTCAGTTCGGCAACACAGAAACCACAACAATGGAGTGGTTCATCGATGTTTACTTTGAGCTTGGCCTAAAATATAAAGATATAACATCAGTGCTTGGCAATAGGCACGGGTTTCACATAAGTGAAAGACACCTCAAGAGAACATTCAGAGCGAGGGGCATGCACGTCGCAAAGCATACTCTGAGCTGAGTTATTATGGGCTTAGATTTGTCTCATAAATTATTTGTGTGTAAATATGTGATTTGTAAATGTAAAACACCATCCACATATGCCATTTAAAAAATTTGCAAACTCACAAATACATTTGCAAATGTAAAACGGATCTGCAAATCCGCAAAATATTTTCACAAATAAAAAAAAGATCTGTGAATACTATAATTAATTTACAAATAAACAAAAGGAATTTGGGAATATCTATTTAACATTGACAACTTTCGATCAGGCATTTGTGAATCCATTTTGTATTTGTCAACCAAAAATGCGCTTGTGGATCTCAGATCTCTGCCTGTGGATCGTCTTTTTACACACACAGAGTTTTGAGACAAACTTTCCGCCGGTCTCGACCGAAATCTGCTCGTGTTACTCGGTTATTTTCAGAAACCACGTGATGGCCTGCTTATGGCGACATTTCCGCATTTCAAGGTTTCAAAGTAAGAGCATGATGGCTTCCCTCTGGAGTCGACGCTCGCAGCGCCATGTCGAAGTGCGCATATTCTACGTATTTAATTAGATCTTTTCGATTATAAGGAGTACAAATATCATGCAGATAACCACCGAATCGCTGGTACTGTAGCTTTCCAGCGGTACCTATTGTGAGACTTTACCCGACGACTCACAGCAGCCAATAAGGCCGCTCAAAGCAGCTTGACTTTGCGTTACACTGTGTGGGATTAGGTTGTATCGTATGTCGGTCAAGTAAATCTCGGCCGCGGCAGCTGCAGCTATGTTGGTCTGAAATGACAAATGGACACTCAAGAAATCACTAAGGACCTACCGAACAAGAAAACAACATAACCATTGATGTGTTAAGAGATTTTGGTAGCACTACATCTTAAAAAAATGAAGTTATTGAATTTTTCTACGAGTATATATTTTCGGCGTTGCAGTTTGTAGACGGTCCCTAAGCACTCCTCTCTCCTCCAGCTGCAGATTGTGACCAATTATTGATGTTTAGCTCGGATGACGGCGCGTATCGAACTGTTCTGATAAAAACGACTCTTTTGCTCGTTGTATACTTTGCTATGATTGTAAAGTCACGTTTGTATTTTTTCAACGTTATGTTCATGAGTTATTGACCCGCGAAATTCGAATCTATCAATAACTCAGCTCAGAGTATGCTTTGCGTCATACATGTCCCCGCGCTCTGAGTGTTCTCTTGAGGTGTCTTTCACTTATGTGAAACCCGTGCCTATTGCCAAGCACTGATGTTATATCTTTATATTTTAGGCCAAGCTCAAAGTAAAAATCGATGAACCGCTCCATTGTTGTGGTTTCTGTGTTGCCGAACTGACCCAGAAGTACATTGAGCTAAATGAAAACTTTTGCGAGATCTCGCAAAGGGGTTTTGCGAGATCTCGCAATACTTTTTTTCCTTCTCCATGTCCCCTAGGGGGCTCCGTAGAAACTTAGGCCACGTTTACATGGAGTTGAAACGGAGACGAAAACAAAAACAAACCTTAGTCGATATCAAAAAAGTCTTCCGTCCACACGGAATCGGCTCAAGAAACGTGTCCGTCCACATGAGACCACTCGACCTGCTGGAAACGCTGTAACATATGCCGGGCCTGTAAGTGACGCTGCACTTCCGCCACAAAATACACCAAAAGCACCTCCCGAGCATGGTTGCCATGGTTGCCTGGTACATGTAGTTCATGTAGTTCTCCATGTCCACTTGTTGCTGATGGTTGAGGTAGAGGAGCTGTATATTTTGCACTAACATTTGTAGCATGGTCAGTAGCGTCTGGAGCACGAAAGCCACGAAAGCAGCGTCTGATCCGCCATTGTTGTTGCTGTTGGCGAAACACATCAGCAATGATGTGGGTGACGCAGCGGTGAGCAGCAGAGGTGGGGAGAGGCGGGGCTATGGCGTCATCGTTATCAGGAAATGATCGTATAGGACGTACACATGGAGCCGTTTGGCCCCCCAGAGCGTTTCGTCCGCAGATCTACCCACCTTGGGAGCCGTTATCGTTTTGAGGGCTCCGTTTGCGCGATTCCGTTACGGCCTCGTGTGGACGTCCATACGATAGAGAACTGTAGCGGATACAACCCGTTTCGTCTCTGTGTAAACGTGGCCTTAATGTCCAATGGGGTTTCTTACTCATTATTCTAAGTTGTTCTCACTTTCCTCCTGTCCTAATGACTATGTCGCTAGAGCTCAATGTCGTCTTCTTGTATTCCTCTTATTCCCTTTTGACTAAAATATTTGAGGCTGAAAACCTCTAATCACTATTTTGGGACATCTGAAAAAATCAAACCCCTTTTTTTCTTCTAATAATCTATTGAGCTGAGGAATGACAGAGAAAAGTCAGCTCATGTGCAGTATGGTGCAGCAGCTGCTGGAATACCGGTGGCCATGCAGTTGTGAATATTATTAATACAGGCTAATTAAATTACACTTGACTCATCTGTGTTGTTCCCCCCTGCAATACCCAGGCTCCAAAAGCTTTTACGTCTACTTCCCTGCAACACCTCTGAGCCTGTATCGCACTATGGGTCAGGTTCCAAATTGATTTTAACATAATTGCGGGTAAAAAATGGTTTCTTGACATTAGAGCATAGAGCAATGAGACAGGCCCACTATCAACATATTCTGCACACTGGGTCAAACATTTAATACAGGTACAATAAAAACATAAACATTTACAAATTGCCATGAAAAATACACTGAAATGATTCGCCTTCAAGAATTCTGCTCTGCAATTTTTACATCATAACATATACATTATATATCATATCCTAATACATTTAATACGTTAGCGTTTGGGTCTTGCTCACCCTGTTATGGTTATCAACAAATAATGACCTCCTTGCTGAATTGCTGAATTACTCCACTTATTAGCTGCTAAAGAAATCCATAATTTGATACAAAATATTGATTAAAAAGCATATTTGAAACTATATAGCACTATATTGCTATGACAACAACAAAAAAATACTCTCGCTGTGTTCTTAGATCTGAACTACATAGAAATGATCTATATTTCATAGCAGCAGTCTGTTATAACAAAATAACAGACCGTATAATTTACCAATCAGAATGTACTGTTAAACAAAGCCATGTAATAGGATAGGGGTAAGTGCCAGTTTGTCAAAAATAATGTTTTGATGAAAATCTAATTATCTACAGAGGAGATTTGAAACATCACATTGTGTCGCCTAAAGGCCCTGACACACCTAGCCGATTTCGGCCGTCTATAGATGTCTGGCCGTTGATGAGCGTCCTGTCGCCCTACTCAGATTGGTGTGTCCTGCACCGTCGTGTCTTTTCGGCCGCGCCGACACCTTCTGCTCACGATTTAACATGTTGAATCGGGAGCAGAGGCTGTCGGCAAAATAAATCACTCTGATTGGCTGTTCAGCTTAGGGAATCAGTGCATGAGATGTGAAACGGAAGTGAGGTACGCAAACAAACAATTGCAGCCTCTTGCTTTCTGCTTCCACAAGCAACAGTCCAAGGGCTGATACCGCCAGTACCGCACTAAACATGTTTTCGATTATAAGTCACTACGTGAAACAGTCTGTGAAACAGTCTGTGATGGACGAAAGTGAAAATGGAACGCACACGCTATTTGTTGTTTGTATATCACTCAGTCTGTCTTCCGGTTGCCTCTTTTGAATGACGAATACACACTACCGCAGCCTGCTGGTAAGGAGAGTTATTGCCACTCACGCATTCGCAGTGCGTACGTGCTACTTGGCCGTCGGCTGAAGTCTTTGCGGTGTTTTCCAGTGGGACTTTTTGGCCAAGACGCAGGAGACGTGAAGCGACACAACAGTCGGGCCCGTCGGGACGTGTTCTTTGGTGTCAGTTTGGTGTGTCAGGGCCTTAAAACCTAAAAGTCGGACCATAATAAAACCTTTCACTTATGTAATATTAATTTAAAAACAACAGTGGGCATGATGAAATCCCCTGACAGCTGCTTCTACTCTCTCTTCCCCCACAAAGCCATGGATCGACCTGGCCTTACCTCTCTATACCGCTCTATATTGAAACATTCAACCATACTCTAAGAAATCAATGGACCTATGCACTAAAAACCTGCCTCTTGAACTTTTTTTGCAGCAATAAGAAGCATTCTACTGATCTGCAGGAGATCTATATTCTCTAAGAGTGGAATGATAGTATGCCGGTAGCAGTCAGCAACAGTTTTTCTGTACAGCCAGGGGATCTCTGCAGAGCTGCCATTGATCGGTGAGGCTGGGTCTGCATCAGAGTTTAACATAATGAGGCCGACAGTGGGGGGTCTGCTGCAGTGATCGAGCAGTGCATACACTCTAAACCTTTTAGATTGTTTAGTCTATAAGGGCCCCTGGAGGAGAAGAAGTTTGTTTGAAGAATTTGAAGTTTTTTTATGGTACCACTTTACAATAAGACTACCCTTATAAAGGATTCATAAAGGGTTTATAATTAGGTTATTAATTAGGTTGTAAACACTTTATTAATCATTAAGAACCATTTATAAACCAGTTCTAACATAGTTTTCATACATCAACACAGGCTCACTATTTGGCAAGATGACTAAGCCTTTTATTGGCTACCTTGCGAGAATCAACTCAGTGAGCAACAGATACCAAGGATGCTGGCTGATGAAGAAGATGAAGTAAGCTAACTAGCCAATATAAGGCTTAGCAGTACAGATAAATGTGGGCTCACTATTTGGCAAGCAACCGGTCACAGTTGCCCTGTTTATCTCATGTCTTATAAAAGCTTATTAATGATTTATAAAGTGTTCACAACCTAATTAATAAATGAATTACAAACTATTCGTAAACCCTTTATAAGGGTAGTCTTATTGTAAAGTGGTACCCTTTTATTTAATTCCCCTGTCAAATAGGGTAGAAGCGATCTCCCTTTTCTGAAGCTGCTTGGAAAAACAGAAGTTCATTAATTTATCTTTCATATGTTGCTCATTTCTCCATCAACGCACACTTTCCCCTGTAGAAAAGCGATTCAACATTTCAAACTTTTACATTTCCCTATAAAAACCTCGCTCATTTAGCGTGACTGAGCTAATTACACATAAAAAACATGCCCTTGAAAAATCACAGCTGAGTCCTGTGATTATTCAAATGTTTGAAATCATCTGCTTTGATTTGATGGTGTCTTTGCACATTGACTATGCATGTCCTTTTCTCCCATCATTGATTTGCTTGTAAACAGCTTATTAGTGCAGAGATTGCTTTAGGACTCAATAAACCCATCTCATTAGGAGGGAAATGCATTAGTGCTGATTAATATGAAGCTTGAATACTGATGATGCGTCATGCAGGAGTGCGTAGGAGTGTGAGGTTTTCCCGTGGAAACATGCATAATCATCTTATTTGAATCAAACAAACAATGCATTTTCGCCCGTTTTGAAGCGGGTGACATTTTCAGCCTGAGTGGAGCGCTAGAAAGCGTGTTAGCATCCATCTCAGCTGTTCAGTCCATCTGCACGCTCTCTTTGTCTCCGAGCCACACGCGCTCTCTGCAGTATGCCAGTGGGCAGTGCTTCTGTGAGAATGCCATCTGTACTCACACCATCAAGTCCACCCTGGCGGCTGTCCACACCATGCCCTGCTTATTTATCACCGCCTGGCGATGATGGTAATTGATTTTCATTTAGCCCAACCCCCTTCTTCCCAACTCCTCAGACTCACAACAGCAGCTAGGACTCCTTTTTGTTTCTCTTTCTGTGTCAAGGAGACTGCCTGGTGTTATTGTAAATGATGGGTTATGGAAATAATACACTGATAGCAGCATTGATTGTATTGCATGTGCAGTGGGGTGTGCATATGATCGTGCATTCAAGCTTGAGGCTCTGTGTATGTGAAGAAAAGGAGGAAGATGGAGAAGAGTGACAGGCAGCATCCAGGACGGTCAATAACATTGGATGACATCCACAGAGGATCCATGTTAAGGGCCCAGTCGAGCCTGAGAACTCTTAATAGAAGTCAGGTACACTGAGTGAAGCTGACTCCATTTTATTGAGACTTTGTAAAAGCCCAGTAAAAACACCCTCTGCTTGGCTGTTACCTTACAACCATGATTACGTTGTAAATAACAGAAAACAGCTAAATCTTTCTGAGCTAAAACAGTGTGAATGGCAAACAACCCGCCTCTGTCTTGTGTACACAGAAGGGACATCAACAGATTTCACCTTTTAATGGCTTTGATTTGGAAAAAGGAAAATAGCTTTCAAGGTTGCAGGCAAGTTTGTGTTGGTGTGCATGTACACGTGCCTGAGAATGTAAGGCTGCTATCTGAATGTTATTGCACTTAGCTCAAAGAGAAGAATTTCATCATATCAGTGGGGGAATATTTCTAATCGCTGGGGGACATGGAGGGGCAGTAGATAATGTTTTTTATTGGCTACCAGAGATGTAACAGCATGAAAAATGTTGGTGATCGCTATATCTTCCTGTTTGGACTGATAACATCTTTGTCATCATCAAAAGTGTCCTACTCTGATGAACTTGGGTTACAAGCTATTACCATATCTTGATTAATAAACATAAGAAAGCATTTTTAGCCATGCACAAAGAAGCAAGATTAATGTCCAGTGGGTTGTTTTCTTCAATATTACAACATTTATAAAACACAAAAAGGTTAAAAGATACATGTTATGGAATACAAAGGTTTGTTAGGCATAAATCCTTTTATTTGCGACAAAATAGCCTGATTTTATTAAATGTTGTTCTAAAAAGACAATGCCTCTCAGTGTTATTCATATAGCCCAATAACACCAATTTGGCTCAGGGTGCTTTACGATATGTATAGCTTTCTCCATCCTATTTTCTTATCAACCCCTTACTGGATAGAAAAATACCCCCCAATCAAACCCTTTGTAATATGGAATAAATACCTAAACAGCTAGATTCTTAGCCCCCACTTTCTTCTATCCACCGCTTTTCCTTGACAAGTTATACAAACACACAGGAAGCAGAAATGAAGCACATCATTCTCACAAACATGAAATGTTGTGACAAAATACAAAAAGGGTGCTATTTGTTGAACAAAAACATGCAAAACACTGGTTTCCTCTTTCTATAGAACCTTGTGATTTTCAGAGGAATACGATTCTGAAAATTATTCATATGCAGATTCAAAGAGATCCCAAAGTGTGAGGGGTGTGCACATGTTTTGTATGCATTTGAATGTCTAACCGGGTGTTTTTTTCCTTGTCTGAGCGGTGCCATCTCAGGCTGTCATTACCTATCTCAGTGCACACGGCCTGAAAGGGAGCCAGGCATTAGGATGTGCGGCAGGTGGGAGGCAGGTCCAGGGAAAGATCAATGCAATTTGCAAAGTGCCTTGCACACAATTTCAGTGTTGGATTGTCTCCAGCAGTAAGAGCGAGGGGCACGCAGCGGAGGAGAAAAGTCATGACTCGACTTAATTTCGGCAAAACTTTAGGCCTTTTTACCTCTTCACTGTCAGCGATGACAAGGGCTAACAGATGAAGCTGTGCTATCTGCATCGCCTGTCTGCCATGCCGGAATACATCAGTAAATATATTTATATTTGTTGTAAGGGAAACAGGGAAACTACCAGGAGATTCTAGTACAGCACGATTGATACCATTGCACATTCCAATTTACACTTCATACTGTAAATGATTGATCTTCTCCTGTTTCGGCCCCTCAAGAGGTAATATTTTTAAAATCGAACGTTCTCTCTTCACCTGTCAGAGGGTGTTACGTGCCAGGCAGGCTGTACTTGTGTGGTTCTCCTTCCCTCCTGTTTTTCTCTCTTCTCCCTGTCTTCTGCACAGCTAATCAGCAGCTGATCGGTATCTGCCTGTGCACCTGAGTCTGATGGCTGATTGGATCCTCTCACCCTCAGCTGGCCTATCAGCAGCCAGGGCCGACCATAAAGGAGGCACCCAGGAAGTCTTCCTAGTCTCTCTCACTCTGGGCCTGTTGCTGATGGAGGAGCCTGAATTCGACTGCAGTTTAGAAAGTCATTCTACCTTGTTGTTCTGACCTTTGTGAAAGTGTGTGTGTTGAGAGGTGGAGGAGTTAGGTAAGTCTGGGGTACCCTGTACATTTCTCATCACGTAGGTAACTAATGTTTAGACACACTAGGTTAGCGGATTGTTGCCACCCCTGTATTCTGTTTTGTCCAGTTCTGAGTAGTTTAGTTAGTGAGGGTTTTTGTTTGAGTTTTGGTTTCAAAGGATAGATGTAGAGATAGGCCTGGTTTTGTTATGCTTATTTCTTTTGTTTGGCACAGTCCTTTGTCTCCTCCTCCTCCTCACACAGAGTATTTCTGTTCAGTTCAAGGTTTACAAGGAATAAACCTTTTAACAACCTTTACGCTGACTCCCTCATTTTTATTGGTTGTTGTGTGTTATTGTCTCCAAGTCCCCTAGACCTTAGTGGGGACGTAACACGAATGGGGGCTCGTCCGGGATCTATATTTTCCTGAGCTACAGACAACCAATAATTGAGAAGTCATTGTAGGTGTTGTACATTGGCTGAAAAAAATGGGTTTTGACTTACAGGATTTTATTGAAAGTCCAAATGTTGATAAGTTGTATACCTGTCTCAAAGATGACATGTTATGTATTGCAGCTCACTATAACATTTCAGTAGATAAGTATGGAGTAAAAAAAGAGCTAAGGGATGAAATCCTGCAAAAACTAGAGGAGTTAAAGATTCTTGTAATCCCAAGCATGTCAACTCCTAAGCCTAGGGCTGATGTGTCTATTTATGATGGTGGTGAACGTGTTGTTGGTGCTTCCTTTATAGAACAGAAGGGTCGGACTGTATTAGCTACACCTAGAGTTGAAAAGGTTAATCCTGAGGCTCCTCCTGCAACGCTTCCTAGGTTTGAGGCTTTCTCTCCGAGTAGCTTTGGTGCAAGTAGTAATGCCAAACTGAAGGTTCGTCTAGCCCGTCTTCAGCTGGAGGTCCAGGAGAAGGAAATGGTGCGTAGAGCGGACTATGAACACAGACTGCAGATTCGCAAGTTAGAGATAGAAGCTGAGAAAGAAATCGCGTTAAAGCGACTTGAAGTTGATGCCCTGAGAATCTCTTCAGAGCAGACATATGAGAGGTCAATACCTTCGCATACAGTCCCTCATACAAAAAGTTTTGATGTTAGTAAAAATATTGCTTTGGTGCCAACTTTTAGAGAGTCGGAAGTTGACTCATATTTTTGTGCTTTTGAGAGAATTGCTACCGCACTAGTCTGGCCTAAAGACATGTGGCCAATCCTACTTCAGTGCAAATTAGTAGGTAAAGCTCAGGAAGTGGTATCTTCACTTTCTTTGGAAGAAAGCTTGCAGTACGAAGTGCTTAAAGGGTCGATCTTGCGTGCTTATGAGCTTGTGCCGGAGGCTTACAGACAAAAGTTCAGACACCATAAAAAGTCTGCTACGCAGACATTTGTTGAGTTTGCGCGAGAGAAGGGAATTCTCTTTGATAAATGGTGTGCGGCTAATGAAGTGAAGGATCATTTTGAGTCTCTTCGTCAGTTACTTCTCTTAGAAGATTTTAAGAATTTTGCCTGAAAGGATGGTGATATTCTTAAATGAACAGAAGGTCACTTCACTGGCAAAGGCAGCTGTCTTAGCGGATGAGTTTATGCTCACTCACAAGACTGTGTTTTCTTCTTCCTTGCGCCCAGATAAAGCTTCAGTATCACAAACCGGAAGACCTGATCTTGGCCCCACAACTTTTGAAAGGTCTAGAGGACCACCATCACCTCCACGGGGACCCGTGAGTGTAAATTCTGCCATAAAACAGGACACCTTATTTCAGAGTGTCATTCCTTAAAGCGAAAACAGCAATTTTCGCAACGCTTTCAAACGCCAAAAGGCATGGACTCATTAAAGGAGTGTCCCTATCAGACATAGAAATGTCCCAGGAAGACGATGTACCTGATCCCTGTTTCAAACCCTTTATTTCAAAGGGCTTTGTTTCTTTAACAGGGGATCCTAAGGACCAGCTGCTAGTACAGGTACTTAGGGACACAGGAGGTTCTCAGTCTATTATTAGAGAAGGCATCTTACCTTTAACCTCCAGATCATCATGTGGATCAAGTGCTGTTGTTCAAGGGGTAGGCATGACACTAGTTGCGGCTCCTTTGCACAATGTTTATATTCACTCATCTCTTGTCAAAGGATTCTTTAAAGTAGCTGTCCTCCCTGCCTTGCCCATCAAAGGTGTTGATTTCATCCTCAGTAATGACTTGGCTGGGGGCAAAGTTAAGCCAGTACCTGAGGTCATTGATTCTCTGATCTAAGTTTAGACGCAGGGAAATCAGCCGAAGTACCTCCCGAAATATTTCCTGCTTGTGTGGTTACAAGGGCCCAGTCAAAGAAATATGGAGAGGACTTGTCTGATTCTTTTCTTGCTACAGGGCAGTTTCTTGATGCCATGACGGTGCCGGACCGACTGCCAGAGGAGGCCCGGTCTACTGGTGCTGAATCACCCAGTAACAGCTCAGAGCTTGTACAACTGCCTGCCACTCGGGAAGAATTCATGGCAGCCCAGTTAAGTGATGAAACACTTTCTAAATGTCTCTCTTCTGTTATCAGTCAGGAAGAGGCCAAGTCAAAGAAGATGGCCTACATTATGGAAGAGGGCCTATTAATGCGTCGCTGGATTAGTGATGCCTGTGAGGAGTCAGACTCCTTTGCAATTTATCAGGTTGTTGTGCCAACAGCCTATCGTTCTCAGGTGATGTCCTTGGCTCATGATCATCCGTGGTCAGGTCACATGGGGGTAACAAAAACGTATGAAAGAGTTTTAAAACACTTCTTTTGGCCAGGACTCAAGTCTGATGTAGTTCTTTATTGTCGAACATGTCATGTGTGCCAAGTTGCTGGTAAACCGAATCAGGTGATT
Organism: Dissostichus eleginoides; assembly: GCA_031216635.1. Taxonomy (NCBI): domain Eukaryota; kingdom Metazoa; phylum Chordata; class Actinopteri; order Perciformes; family Nototheniidae; genus Dissostichus; species Dissostichus eleginoides. Next base: position 14,535,436 of record CM062264.1, read on the forward strand.
CACCCTGCTCCACTCATTTTTTTTTTTTTTTTTTTTTTCCATACTTATGTATTTGATGTATGTATTTTGTACTGTTTACATTTTGTGTACTGAGAAGCGTTCTCCTTTGGGTGGGATTGTGGGAGGGATAAAAAGACGGGGAAAAAATGGACGAATGGAAATTCTCTGACACTGCTCTGTTGTTTTGTTGTTCTAATTGCTTCCAATAAAGAAAGTTGATAAAAAAAAAAAACACTTCTTTTGGCCAGGACTCAAGTCTGATGTAGTTCTTTATTGTCGAACATGTCATGTGTGCCAAGTTGCTGGTAAACCGAATCAGGTGAGTCACCCTGCTCCACTCATACCCATTCCAGTAATGGGAGAGCCATTTGAAAGGGTGATTGTGGATTGTGTGGGACCCTTGCCAAAAACTAAAATGGAAACCAGTTTCTCTTAACTGTCATGTGTGCCTCCACTAGGTTCCCAGAAGCCATCCCACTACGGAAAATCACTGCCCCGGTCATCACCAAGGCACTTCTGAAGTTTTTTTCCATGTTTGGTCTACCGAAGGTAGTTCAAACAGACCAAGGTACCAACTTCATGTCTAAAGTGTTTGCCCGGGTACTTGACACCTTAGGTATCAAGCATGTGACATCCAGCCCATATCATCCTGAAAGTCAGGGGGCATTAGAGAGGTTTCACCAGACTATGAAATGCATGTTAAGAAAACATTGCCACGAGTCTCATAAAGATTGGGATGACGGTGTTCCTTTAGTGTTATTTGCTGCCCGTGAAGCTGTTCAGGAGTCTCTAGGTTTTAGTCCTGCTGAGCTAGTGTTTGGACATGAGGTCAGAGGTCCTTTAAGAGTTCTTAAAGAGCATTTGATCATGCCAACGAAAAAAGTTTGCAGTATCCCGGAGTATGTCGCCAAACTTAGGGATCGTCTACATCATGCTTGCTCCTTGGCTAGGGAAGCTCTGACCTTTACCCAGGGGAAGATGAAGAAACGCTATGACCAGAAGGCGGTAGCGCGCTTTGTTTCAGCCAGGTGACAAGGTGTTGGTTCTATTGCCTGTACCTGGGTCTGCTCTGTTTACTACATTTTCTGGTCCTTATGTTGTAGATAAGAAGCTCGGTGAAACAAACTACGTCATTCAAACACCTGACCGCAGACGTCCTACCAGAGTGTGTCATATCAACATGCTGAAGAAGTACTGCTCCAGGGATGACCAAAATGAGTCTTCCAAAGCTCACCAGGTGGGGACAACCGTCTCTCCTATGGCTTCAGTTTCGAGGGTGAGCTCAAATGAGGATGAGTTGGTGATGCGCAGTGCAACACCACAGGGGGCAAGACTAAGCAATACTGAGGTATTGGCTGATTTGCCCAATTACTTGTCTCATCTTCCTGATATTTGACTTTGCATGTCTTTTTAATGACACTCCCTCACAAACTTCTGTCCTAGCTCATGATGTGGTCTTGACCAACCCTTTGCCCATCAAACAGCGTGCGTATAGGGTTAACCCAGTTAAGAGAGAGGTTATGAAAAGGGAAGTTGAGTATCTACTTAAAAACGGATTTGCAAGGCCTAGTTCCAGTCCCTGGAGTCCCCCTTATGTGCTAGACACAAAGTCAGACGGAAGTCCCAGATTCTGCACTGACTTTCGCAAGGTTAATGCTGTCACTGTCCCCGATGCACACCCGTTACCGCTCATTGATGACTGCATCGATGAAATTGGTCCTGCACAATTTGTCAGTAAGCTGGACATGTTAAAGGGATACTGGCAAGTTCCTTTAACACAGCGTGCTTCCGATATCTCAGCCTTTGTGACACCTGACAGTTTCCTTCAGTATACTGTGATGCCTTTCGGTATGTGTAACGCAGCTGCCACCTTTCAGAGGCTTGTAAGTCTTGTATTAGGACATGTTCCAAACTGTAAGGCATATCTGGATGACATTGTTGTCTATTCTAATGACTGGGCTAGCCACATGTCTACCTTAAGAGAAGTTTTTAAATGCTTGTCGGCCGCATCCCTAACGCTTAACCTTGCCAAATGTGAGTTTGGAAAAGGTACATTTCTCTACCTTGGTCAGCAGGTTGGTCGAGGGCAGGTGTGCCCTGCTGATGCAAAGATCAGGGCAATTGCCTCCCTCCCAGTGCCATCAACCAGGAGGGAACTTCGCCGCTTCCTAGGAATGGCAGGGTACTATCGCCGTTTCTGCAGAAACTTCTCCTCGGTGGCGGCCCCACTCACTACGTTGACCAGTCCCTCAAAGCCTTTCGTTTGGTCCGGTGAGTGTCAACAGTCATTTGAGAGCCTTAAAGGTATTCTGTGTTGCACTCCTGTTCTTTCTGCACCAGACTTTTCGAAGCCATTCAAGCTCGAGGTCGATGCCAGTGGAGTTGGGGCAGGTGCTGTTCTTCTACAAGAAGATGCACAGGCCATCGATCACCCCATGAGTTACTTCTCCCGAAAGTTTAACAAACATCAGTTGAAGTACTCTACGATTGAAAAAGAAGCTTTAGCTCTATTGTTTGCCTTGCAGCACTTTGAGGTGTATCTTGGCTCCAGTGTAAAACCTATTCAGGTATACACTGATCACAATCCCCTGGTTTTTCTTGCAAGGATGTACAACCACAATCAACGCCTTATGCGTTGGTCATTGATTGTCCAGAACTACAACCTTGACATAAGCCATAAAAAGGGGGCCGATAATGTCCTTGCCGATGCACTATCTCGTGCTATGTAAATGTTTATTGTCAGGTCCAAACATTACTGTTTGGATCTATATGTGTGGGGGTGTTACGTGCCAGGCAGGCTGTACTTGTGTGGTTCTCCTTCCCTCCTGTTTTTCTCTCTTCTCCCTGTCTTCTGCATAGCTAATCAGCAGCTGATCGGTATCTGCCTGTGCACTGAGTCTGTTGGCTGATTGGATTCTCTCACCCTCAGCTGGCCTATCAGCAGTGTAGATCCGTGTTGGTTCTCTCGCGTCCAGGAAGAAGTTTAAAAATAAGAGACAATGGAGTCTCTGAAAAGGGTCAAATTGGTTACTTTAATTAAGTAGCGTGGTAATGAAACAAACAGAGGCGTAGTGGGACAACAGCAGCTGATGTTGTCTCGAAGTTGCAGCGATGGAAAAGAGGCCACAAAAACCCTCTCTCGGCAGCTATATCTCCTCCGTGACTCCTCCTCGCATGGCTCCCGTGGCGTCGGGGGTCCTCCCACCGCTTTCTTCTTGTGTCCGATATCGCGTAAAACAGAGGATTTAGACGTAGTGTCTTCATTGTATAACTCCACACGCCTTTTCTCCTCATACTCTCTTTCATGACTTTTTATTTAATCCATTTTAACGGCTGTAATCGTTGTTAACGTAAAACCGGAAGTGGTCATTGTTGTCAACGACATCGTCTTTCAATACAGCTTTTCATAATAAACTTTAAACGGAACGGTTTTCAGAATAAAACAGTTTTAAGCTTACTGTGTGTTTAAACTAAATTATGTCATTCAATATTGATTTTAATTTCTTACAGCAGCCAGGGCCGACCATAAAGGAGGCACCCAGGAAGTCTTCCCAGTCTCTCTCAATCTGGGCCTGTTGCTGATGGAGGAGCCTGAATTCGACTGCAGTTTAGAAAGTCATTCTACCTTGTTGTTCTGACCTTTGTGAAAGTGTGTGTTGAGAGGTGGAGGAGTTAGGTAAGTCTGGGGTACCCTGTACATTTCTCATCACGTAGGTAACTAATGTTTAGACACACTAGGTTAGCGGATTGTTGCCACCCCTGTGTTCTGTTTTGTCCAGTTCTGAGTAGTTTAGTTAGTGAGGGTTTTTGTTTGAGTTTTGGTTTCAAAGGATAGATGTAGAGATAGGCCTGGTTTTGTTATGCTTATTTCTTTTGTTTGGCACAGTCCTTTGTCTCCTCCTCCTCCTCACACAGAGTATTTCTGTTCAGTTCAAGGTTTACAAGGAATAAACCTTTTAACAACCTTTACGCTGACTCCCTCATTTTTATTGGTTGTTGTGTGTTATGGCGCGTTTCCACTACAGCGCGGAGCCCGGTTTAAGAGGGCTGTGACGTCAGCGGCCCGACTTTGGTTGCGTTTCCACTTGGCCTAGTACCGGCCGGCGGGTCCTAATTCACAGTTTTTCTGGCCTCATAAAATCGTGGTTCTAGGGCCAGGAACAACCAGGCTGAGTTGTGACGTCAACACTCTCGACTGCTGATTGGTCAGAGAGAATGGTCGCAATCGGCGCGCGAGATAATCCCTAGCGTCGCATATATATATATATATATATATATAGCGAAGCTTGCAGCATTTTTATAAACAGCATTTTTGTCAACAGAGGAGCTAAAATGGCAAAGAAAAGCACGCCGTGGTTGGTCGAGGAAGTGACGACGTTCCTACATTACATTGCAGATGATAAGATCCAGCGGGAGCTCGACGGGACAACTCTCAATATTAAAGTATTTCAGGAGGTCTCTACACAGATGTCCCAAGCGGCTACTCGAGGACTGTCGTGCAGTGTAGGGAAAAACTCAAAAAGATGAAGAGTGAATATCGCTTGGTCAAAGATAATAACAACACGAGTGGTGCCAGTAGGAAAAACTGGAAGTGGTTTGAGCTAATGGACACCATTTACGGCCATAGACCGGCTAGCGTTGGGAGGGATGGAGGCCTGGACTCTGCAACGGCGTTACTGGAGTCTCTGCATGGTACGTTTTTTCTAACGCTCTGTTATTTGCTTGAAAGCGTTGTGTCCCTATCTGTTCTAAAGCTCACTTCTAACAAATAAGTCGTCAAGGCAGTTTTAAGCAGCGTGACTCCGCCCGACAAAAAGCCGATCGCTCCGCCTACACTGCGTTACTATAGTTACTGCCCCAGTTCCTAAACTGTAATGGAAACGCGCCATCAAGTGAGCTGGTCCTAACGAGGCCTAACGAGGCCTAACGAGGCCGAGCGAGGCCGGGCTCCGCGCTGTAGTGGAAACGCGCCATTATTGTCTCCAAGTCCCCTAGACCTTAGTGGGGACGTAACAGAGGGCACGAGAAATGATCTGCAATGACTTCTTAATATAGAAAAGCCTGAAGGTTTTTCTTTGCTGAAGGATAATGTACAGTGGCTTATGTTGTATTAATGATCATTGTGTCTTTTGAAAAAAAAAGTTTGTTCCCCTTAGCAGCTCAAATGTACGCCTGGGAAGAAGGCTGCATCACTTTGGATAGCTTTGTGATATTGTTATCTCAAAAGACAATCATCTGTTGTTTCTACAACTTGTTTGCATATAAGGTTATCTGTCACTCCTTGGAATATTTCCCTCAGTCCTACTTTCTTTGCAGAGTGGCAAAACAAAATCTCACACCGAAGACAAAAAGGGCACACAAGCACTAGCAAGTCAAGATTATTTATGTCGCATAAGATCCCGAGTTTGTCCCTGAGGGCTCACAATCTGCTGCTAATGTTGCACAATCTATACAGCTTGTAATACCCCCTCCATTATCAAAATCTCTCCAAAAACATTGCTGCTTGCTGCAGGGAAGCATATTGTAGGGAATTCAAATGTTGTCATGACTCCAGTCAGTACATGATAAGGAAAGTGTATGTATAAAATATAGCTCTAATTCCTTACTAAATTGCATGTTATTGTGTATAATTGCAACTGCAAGTATGGTTGTTCGGGTGCAGCTATGAATAGTACTGAGAATTAATAACATGGCATTTTCCAGTCCTATGCTTCAAGAGAGAAAACATACTAGTGCTGTCTATCTATTTTAAAATGTTTTAATTGTATTAATTACAATGGAGATTTGGGATAAATCATGTTAAATCACAATTTTGATTTTTTTTTTTAATTTACTTTCAACTTTGGGGATAAAACCAATGCAGGTATTGTCTTGTGATACAGAAATGCATGAAAAAATGATAAGGGAAAGTTTGGTAACACTTTATATTAAGATACACAAATTCACCATCAACTAGTTGTTAATTAACATGCATATTAGCAGTATATTGGCTCTTTATTAGTCATTATAAAACACTTATTAATGCCTTATTCTACAAGACCATATTCTACAAGTAATAAGCCATTAGTTGAGAGTTTTTCCTCAATAACCCTCTAATTAGTGCTTATTTGTTGCAAGTAAGGACGTTGTTGTACATGAGTTTTGGTCTTAATATGCTCTGCTCAATTTGGGCCTAATAAGGCAGTAGTACCACAAGAATAGTAATTCTCCCATAATAACACTTAACAAATATGTTCTATTCTTATGTAACAAGACATGAAACTATAAGTGTTAATTGTGTCTAAATAACTCAAAATTAGGTATTTCTATCTAAGAACATGTTCCCTGTTTTAAAGTGAAGTCTTGTTCATAACCAATAAGCTAGTAGTTTGACTCTAATTAGGTATTTCTATCTAAGAACATGTTCCCTATTTTAAAGTGAAGTCTTGTTCATAACCAATAAGCTAGTAGTGTGACTCTAATTGACCTGAACAGGTCCCCTATTCTAAATTTGCCTCCTCTTCACACTTTGTAAATACATTATAGCACACAACTACTGAAATTAACCTCAACAGTACATGAACAAAGTAGGCACACGTTGAAATATCTGTTTTATTAATGAACCACTAAAGAGAGGTTCAGACACATACCAAAACATGTCAAGTTTCTCCAAGGCTGAGAACACATATGCAGCCTGTACTTTTTAATAAAAACAGATTTTTAACAGAGTTTATCTATTTGTGATCATACTGTGTGACCTGCTTGTATGTACTTACACACTAGGTGTACTGTTCTCTCTATGTGTTGTACTGTCTCAGTGTGAACATAGATTAAACAGCCAGCCAAACTCTTTTGAGAGCCAGGGAATGAGCAGCCATGCTCCTTTATTGACTTATTTGCAGTCCACTGACATTCAACGGAGTGAAACTATAAAAAAAGAAGTTACAAGGCACTTACAGTTTTTCTCGATTGCTAACACACATTTTTTTTAAATTGCTCAGTTTCTCAGAACACTAAACACAATTCAAAAAACCACACACCCAAAGTGCAAAACACCTAATTTCTCCTGCTAAATGAAGAACTGCCCTCAAAACTACATAAACACTTACCAAATGCAAACTTTTGCACCAAATATAACAAACTTCATTCATAATACTAGATTGTTTGACCACCCAACTACACACTGCTGAGCATAATCTAAAGCACGTTCATCTCTTATGGACTATGCTCTGTACATAGAGGTTTCTGCAGAGAAAGATTGCTTGAGTATACAGAAATACAGTAAATGAAGAAATACAAATGAGTTGTTGAAAAAAATCACATTTTATTCAAAAATAACATTTTGCAACATGCATCTCAGCAGATAGTTACTATGCTTCGGATCTCTATAAGTGTGATGGCATTGTTTGCCAAAACCCAGTTTGTAACTGCTGCTACCTGTGCCTCATTGAAAATCCTTAGCCTTCCACCTGCACCTCTTTTTTTCTCAGTCCTTCAGATAAACAACAAAGATATAGTGGTTGGTCAGTGTCTGTGTTGCATAAAAGTAAGTCTACCACAGTCAATTGTGCAGGATTTGTGTAGTTATAGTATGCAACAACAAGTGTCCGGATTACAGAGGCAACAGTAAATCGGCTTAGATTAGGCTGAACCCTCTGTCCAGCCTCTCTCATCGTCAAACCATGGTTGATAACATTTCATTTCATTAGAGAGTATTCTTCTTTGTCCACGTCCTCTCCCTCCAGCTCTACCTCTACCTCTCATTCTTCCTCCTCCTCTCACTCTCAACCCACCTCTTCCTCCTCCTCTTCCTCTTGCTTCCATGTTGGCTTCCATTGTTGCTGTAAGAAAGTACTCACCTGTGGTCTTTTTATAGTGCTAACATCCTGATTGATGAGCCAACAATTATGCTAACACGTGTTTGGTCAGGTGGAACGTGTTTCTTGATTATTGGTCCATGTGTGAGGCATTTTGAATATCAGTGTTTTAAACCTGCTAACACGTGACTTTATGTCAGATTCCTGTGTCTAACGTGGAGAAACGTGTGCAGTGGTTTGCAAAAAGTGCCATGTTGATTTGCAAATTGTGTGAAAAGCTGAAAACGTGTTTAGAGTTTTGGAGATTTGAGCCGATGTTTTGCTCTTTGAGTGTCAGTTAAAATAATTGAGCTTTATGTATAATTTTAGTGTGTTAACAATCGAGAAAAACTGTAATGATCTCATACATGCAAGTATAACATACACAGATTAACACATAGGACCGTTAAGTGTAAACAAGGTAAATATAGCTAATGCTAGCTGTGCATTAAGCATGTATACAGGCTAGTATGGCTAACGCTAGCGTGTATGCTAACGCATTTTCTCATTGAGTTTAAACATCTCCAAATGTCATCACATAAACACAATACATGTTACTAATCCTTACAGTATAAGTGTAAAGCTCACACTTACACTTACAGTCATTGCTTTCTGACGGACTTGACCCTTTTACTCTTCAGGTTGCATAGGGAAAATGTGTAGTAGTCTACTGCCATGCTATTCAGTTCACTTTCTCCTACTTCCGGTACCCGGTTTCCTGTCTAACCTTCAGTACAAATGTTACAAAAATATAAATGTGCAAATATGAAACATACAGGTCAATATCACCTTGCTATGGAAATGGGGAAATTCCACAAGATGTGGAACCCCTTCTACAGGTATATACGGGAGCTGGACATGCCGGATGTCTCTGTACAATAGGGTGGTGGACCTGCAGTGTTAAACTGTGATTAGTGGGCGGCTGACTGACCAACAAGTGTTTTTTTTTTTTTTATTTGATATATTTGGTCTTTTTGTTCCACTTATACACAATGTTTGATCTCTACTTTTTCATTATGTTATTAATAATGGACTTAGACTCAGAGCCCTTAGATTTTGACTTTGTTGTTGTTGTTGTTTTGTTTTTTTGTCCTGTCGCAGTCCTTTTTTTTTTCCTTTTTTTTTTCTATTTTGTTGTTTTGTTTTTGTTTTCTGTCCTGTCGGACTCGAATCATAATGTTGTCACCCTACTTGTTTCTCAACTGCTATTGTGCTATCTGTCTGGCTGTCTGTTTATAAAAAAATAAAATAAAAAGTAAAAAAAAAAAATTATTAAATCCTCTAGCCTAAAAAAAAAAAAAAATATCACCTTGCTATTGGTAGCTGAACTGTCAATACCCCAAAACATATTCTTAGATATAAATACCTAATTTTGAGTTATTAAGACACAATTAACACTTATAGTTTCATGTCTTGTTACATAAGAATAGATCATATTTGTTAAGTGTTATTATGGGAGAATTACTATTCTTGTGGTACTACTGCCTTATTAGGCCCATATTGAGAAGAGCATATTAAGACCAAAACTCATGTACAACAACTTCCTTACTTGCAATACATAGGCACTAATTAGAGGGTTATTGAGGAAAAACTCTCAACTAATGGCTTATTACTTTTAGAATATAGTCATGTAGAATAAGGCATTAATAAGTGTTTTATAATGACTAATAAAGAGCCAATATACTGCTAATATGCATGTTAATTAACTAGTTGATGGTGAATTTGTGTACCTTAATATAAAGTGTTACCAAAAGTTTTATTATAACATCTTAATTTAGATGATTACTGTATTATAGACATAGATGAAGCCGTCGTCACGGAAATCTGCTGTGATTCCCCTCTGTATAATGTGCCCTACACATATGCTCGTATGGTAGTATTCTTGCTGGCGTTTTCATAATGCGAGCCCTATCTTTTACTACAGTGGTGATATTATCTGCTATATCCCACTCCTGTGCAACTTCAAGACCCTGGTTGGTGCATGTTTCAGCAAAATGATTTCCCTCCATTTTCCCTGCACCTAAAGCAAACAAGTGCGGTTTCCATTTGTCATTGATAAGGTGTGCTGTTACAACAAGGTAATGATGGCTCTTACTGACCGCAATACATATAGTTTGTGCCAATTTCTCTGCTTTCTTTGCTGTTTCAACATCCGCGTTGGAATTACGCGATTAAATGTATCTCAGACTCAGATAATTTAAGGTCAGGGACAGTAATCTTTTGGCCACCCTCCCCCCCCTGTTTCTGGTCTGTGGCTGGATGTTTGCCTCGCAGATCTTCAGGGAAAAGAAGCCACAGTAGGACTCTAAAATAAGTCCGGTGTGCCCGGCCAGGACGATCAATGGCCCTTCCACAGCTGGCCTACTTTAGCTCCCTCACACACTGATCCAGGATCAGCAAACAGCATCTGAACACATGCAGGGGCCTCACCAGAGACTGCCTTCACCAGCTCTCATTTATGTTTCATTCCCTTCACAGTCACAGTTCTCTTGTGCACAGTTTGTCAATAGTTAACTTTGTGCAATTACATTTCTTTATTTGTTCCTATAATTTTTCTTTCAAGTTATTATTTGATTTCATTGTGACATTCTGAAACATAACTGCAATTATTTTCAGCTATAGGAAAAAGGTGGAATTGCATTTTATTCAGTTTATTTATTTAAATTTTTTTTATTAACAGTTGCACACTGCATTAATACATTAAAGGAATACGTAATCAAGGCTGCACTAAAACAGGAGGCAGCTTTATAGAAATGGAATACATCTTTGCAACAAATTATAGTTTGATAATGAAGTTTGAACGCCCCAGTTCTAAAAAAGTTGATCATTTATGAAATGAGGAGAGAATGAATCTATCAAGAAGCTATACTTTTTTTACTGTACGTGAACAGAGAGAAAGCTGTCACAATAATAAGAGTGTGCTACACTGAGGCACACTAATAACCATCCTGAAAGCCATAAAGGTTCTGTAATCCAAAATGAAACAATGAAAACCATCAGTCGGGCTGGACATATACTCACACGAGAATGTCCATTTCTGCCAGAGGAGTGTGATGGAGAGAGCCCACTAATGGTACCTCAGAAACTATAGAGGAAAAGCTCTCTGGGTGCTTTTACCCTAGAGAGTATACGTTGGAGGCAGGGAGAGCTGAATAAACACAGGTCACACTGAACATCTCAGTACAGAACATTGGCACAACTGACTTCATATATATGTAATAAAGAGATTGCCACTACCAAATGTATACAAATGAAACCTATTCTTAGCCTCACTCCCTGCAACAGTGCAAGCTGTATGTAATACAGTTTGGTAAGATTGAGATTCTCTGGGTGAAAAACTGCAGAATGAGTTGTGTTACCATGAGGGAACTGTTCCGTGTCTTTCCATCTTGTGAAGAAATTGAGAGAAGAAGTACAGGCAGAATCTTGATTGGAAAACTTTTTTGGTTTACTTTGTGTCATCTGTGGCATTGTCGCACATGTACAAAATCTTGCTGCTTGCTGCCTTTATAGAATGAGAAAACCATTGTATATCCCAAAAGTTAGAATCAAACTTAGTGAAGTGCATACTCACAATGCATAACCAACATTATTCCCAGTGTTCGGAAAGTATTAGCCAAAAAAAGTGTATTAACATTTGAAGTTTGAAATAATGAATGTGTTGTTTTACATTTTCAGCAGATAAACCACTACAATCCAAAATCCATATACGTCTGAGGTCTGCAAGTATTCACAGATGCATGAGTGCAGATCTGTTTTTAATTAAATCTCTTTCATCCATCAGAAGCAGCTTTTTATTTTCTACCAGCACAAGATGAAGTATTATGTACAGTACAATCATAAACCTAAAGTGATAATAAACTTAGAAGAATAGAGGCTTTGGTTGGCTTGGATTGGCAGGAAGATTATAAGAATCACAAAGTTCATGTACTGTAACTGTGTCTAAGTTCTTGGGCAATAACTTGTCGATCTGTAGCAGGCCAGTTAATTTCTTTGGTCTGGATAAGATCTAGCTCATTGGTGGCCTAATGCTGGATATTTTCGTTACCAAAGCGAAACCGTTTTGTATTCCCTAAAACATAGAATGTCCAATGCAATTTGCCAAAAAAGACTGCTTTCTTCAAGTCCATCCACAGATGTTCTATCATATTTAAGTCAGGGCTCTGACTTGGCCACTTAAGGACATTCACCTTCCTGTCCTTAAGCCACTGCGTTGTTCTTTTGGCGAAATGTTTAGGATTGTTGTTGTGTTGGAAGGGGAATGACCTGCCCATTTTCAGCTGTCTATCAGAAAGGTGCAGGTTTTCAACCAGAATTTGGGTGTACTTGGCATCATCCATTTTTCCTTCAATCCTGACCAAGTGCCCATCCCTGCTGAAGAGAAACATCCCCACAACATAATGTTGCCACCACCGTGTCTCATAGTAGATATGATATGTTTTGTGTGATGTGCTGTGTTTGATTTTCGCCAAACATGGCGCTTGGAATTCAGTCCAAAAAGTTCAATCTTAGTCTCATCTGACCGTTGAACCTTTTTCCACATGGCAACAGCAGGTTGTGTTCCATGTGTGTTTTTGCATATCACAAACGAGGCTGAGTGTGGCACCATTTCAGAAAAGGCTTTTTTCTTGCCCCCCTGCCATACAGGCAAGCTTTGTGTAAAGCTTGTGAGATTGTTGTCTCATGCACAGACCGACCAGTCCCAGACATAGACAAGACTTGTAAGTCCTTCAAAGTTTCCTTTTTCCTCTTGGTAGCTTCTCTGATCAATGTCCTTCTGGCTCGGTCATCAAGTTTGGATGAACGGCCTGATCTAGGCAAGGTGTTGGTTATGCCATTCGCTTTCCACTTCTTAATGATGCTCTGAACAGCATTCAGAGGGATAGCTTAAGCCTTTGTGAAATATTTGTGTAGCCTTCTCCTAAATTGTGCCTTCCTACAACTTAATCCCGGAAGCCTTTTGAAGGCACTTTTCCAACCACAGTGAATTATTTGCAGTATCATGGACTACCAGTAGTGGAATCCTCAAGAAACAGCTGGTTTTATTCTGAAGTAATCTAAATCACTTAAATGTATTAGCCTGGTGTTTGATCTGGAAGTTGACTCTAAGGGGCTGATCACTTAACCAAACCAGGTATTTTACAAATTAATTTGTAATAATCGTCCAGAACTTTTTTTAAATGTTGTTTTCGCTTTGATGATGAGGGTTATTATGTGTACATACAGTTAAGAAAAAGTTAAATTTAAATCCAGGGTTTAATGTGACAAAAGGTAAAGATTTTCACAGGGTATGATGACTTTCTATAAGCACTTTAGTTCTATTAGCCTGTAGCTGTTAGCCCCCCTTTTCCTCCCTATTGACCAGTTAAATAGAGTGTAAAAAAATTCAATACAATCTTTTTTCAAATATTGTACATGCAATCAGGACAAGCACAAGACTGATTTGGCTGATTGGTACAGGAGTATACTAAACTAGCCTTCACACACAACTGATGCATGATCCAAAATGGAGGACAATGGGCCATCAAATATGTGTAGAGTCCGAAGCTTGAAAGAATTGTGTGTGAGGATTGCGATGGGATTTGGGAGTCATCTGGGGACCATAACTGTCTGTACATGTACAGATTTTAATTAACAAACCAAGTGTTTTAGGCCAATCATTCATTGTAAGAAAAAAAGAAAGTGAAGGTTATCTTTCATGGTTTTTTCAAGGCTATAGGGAATGATCTGCAGTTATTTTGGGCTTAGTGAGCAAAATTGTATTCCTAGTGATGTGTTACTCTCACTATATGGGCTGAGGGGTACTTTCAAGGAGAGAAAGAGAGATAGAGAGAGAAAGAGAGAGAGAGAGAGGGGTGTTTGACTGGCAGCCATGAGAATGTCATTAGGATTAGATGTAAAATGTAGGCCATCCTCCATTTTCCTGGTATGGCCCACAGAGCAGGGGGAGCAGCAGAGAACGCCTTCTGTGTGCAGTAAAGCAAATATAAAACACAGAGAGGAGGACATATCAAACAATCTACTATTGTAAGAGCTTTTGCTTTACTTTATAACATTCACTGTGTTTTTATAGATTTTAATCATCATACATCTTTGGTAAGAAGACAGGTAAGAAAATAACATGGTTGTATGTCCTTGATCTTAAGGAGGTACTTCATTCTGTTCGATTGCAGGTTGCAGCTTAGGAATAAAATACAACTTTTGCATTGCCGCTCGGAAGGTTTTGTAAGAACTATGAATGATGATCGCCTTTTTCTGTTCCAGGATGTGTGACGTTTTGGTTAACAACTGATCTGTGTTTCATCCGTATAACCGGAATGCACCTTCCAATTCAAGTTAAATCATACATTTATATGAGATTGTTGCTTCCTTGTGTCGTGTGACGATGCTGGACAACACAGTCTCACTCCATGATAGTCCAATAGCGACGCTTGGTCAGGGTCCTATGGCGTGCAGTTGTGACGCACCGAGTCTCCTAGAGCTTCATAAACGGACGCAAAGAGCTTTCAACTGATTGCAATGTATTCCCATCGGCGGCGGTATTTGACGCTCAGGGAAGCACCGCATCCATCCATGTCGGCGGAAGTTAAAGGCAATGTGAGCGTCCATTCCCATTGGATAACGGAGAAGTTTACACCCGGAAGTAAGTATTCTCCTTACTGTCGATTGATTTTACAGTGATATCTGCACTACTCATCAACTCCAAAACAATGTTTTTTTTAGTGTGGAGCCTCCACACTAATTGCGCCGCATAAGCGCATAGGTGCGCCGCATTTGCGGCTCAGTTGAGGCTTCCTCCACAAGATGAGGCCCCCTCTGCAAGGTGAGGCACGCAGTCTGCGTGTTCGGCCTGTAGGGAGGGACGGCCCTGCATAAATGCATTGTAATAAATGGTTCGGCTGCATACACATCTGGCGTAGTTCTTTATTTATCTACGATTTCATTATAAAAATAAAATGTAATAAAATGTATGTAAAATGAATAAATGAGAATTGTATCTGTGTTGTTGATCTCTATTATTACAGTGTTACGTTGATTTGTTTGTCCTTCTCGGTTCATGCACTACGCATTTCATTGGTTTTGTGTTCGAAAAAAAAAGCAACCAATCAGATCTTGTTCTGGGTCTCTGGGTAGAATATCCTTCAACCAAGGTATTCTATATCCTTGATAGAATACCCTGGCCGTTGCACTGAATGAGAGCGTACCTTTGGATTGACAGTTTGATCAACCAATCATATATTGATTTGTAGCCAATGCCGGGCGTATTCTTTCAGAGTTTCCCTCAGTTCCAGGGTATTCTAGAAGGCATGGTAGTTCATTGGCTCGAGACAGAGGATCTAGATAAATGCCACGAAGCAATTCATATGCCGTTTTATTGTTTTTAACGTTGAAATGGCAAGTGCAACAGGTAAAGATGATGTTGTTGCGGAATTGTTGTGAGTACCCTTTTCAAGACTACAATTCAGTGAAAAGACGGACATTATAACGGCGGGGGGGGGGGCACGGCACGGCAGGGGGGGGCGCGGCGGCGGTGGCGGATGGTGTGTGTGTGTCTACAGAAGGTCCAGTTGTGATAGACACGGTTCGCCACTGCCGGAAACTATTCTTTTACGTTCTGATTTAATTTCACAATAAAGTTAAGTATAATAAGTAATATTTTGTTTGATATTAAAAAAAAATATTAAATAACTATAAATAACTATAATAATAATAATAATAACTTATTGTGTTAACACTGTAAACTTGACAGTTTTTAACCCGCACCATCTAGTGGTTAAAGCACGTTATTACACATTTAGAGTCATTGCAATGCAGGTAGATTGTGTTGCTTTTTAATGACTGTTTTTAAATGCCTTTTTCTTAATGTCTTTAGTTTTTGTAAAGCACTTTGAATTGCCTTGTGTTGAAAGGTCCTATATAAATAAACTTGCCTTGCCTTACCTAAGGTCTGCTGCATGTTTTGTTGAATGTGTTATATTTGATGAAAACATTTAAATATTAAGAGTACATACAAATTAGGGGGAAAGTAAAAGGTCAATGATAGAAATATAGAATAGAAAATATCAAGAAGATACTGTAAATGATCTCTACAATAAAACAGTTTAGTGCCGGATGTACAAAGATATTAATAGGAGGATATGCAAAACAGACAAACTAATTAGGCTTTATTTAAACATGAAATAATACTTTAGGTTAAGGTGTTCTTTTAAATACATGTAAGCAAAAAGCTTTGGGGGTATCTGATAAATATTAAACCTGACAAAGTACTTAACGTTTAATTTATTGCATGGTTTGTTTTGGGACTTGACAATCAACTTTCCTGCAATGTTAACTATGTTGAAGCACTTATTTTAACCGATATTATACATATTTATTATACTCTTATAAGCTGTATGTAGATAGAATAAGAAATGTGCAGAATATGACAGTTTAATGGTGGAGGTATACACACATATTGATAGATGTCTTGTAATGCACTGTTGAGGAACCTGCGACCTAAGTTTTTCATTCATTGCATAACTACACCATAGTTGTGTATATGATATGTCAATAAACCTTTGAAAATCTTGAAATCTTGAAAGGGATATGCAAAATAGCCATTATATACAGTTTTTAATGAACGATTAGCGAATAACGAGTAATGAATATGCTTTATAAGGATCTGCAGATAAATGTTTAGTCTTCTCAAGCACCCACTATCAAATATCTCGCCTGATTGTTGCACTTGACAATCACCTTCATTGAATTTTACTCAGGTGTAACTAAAGTCTGATTTAAGGGTTGTTTATATTTCACATCATTAATCCAAATCTGTAAAGTAACTAAAATAAATGTAGTGGATTACAAATACCAGGTTAACCTTAAAGAAAGCCCTCAGGATTACAAAAGACCCCCATCACCCCAGCCACAAACTGTTCTGTCTGCTGCCGTCTGGCAGGCGGTACCGCAGCATCCGGACTAAAACCACCAGACTCAGGGACAGCTTCATCCCACAGGCCAGAAGACTATTAAACACCTGAACTTTTGAAACAACATCCATTACATTCATCTGGCTGCTACTTAGAAATTATTATCATATTCCAATCACTTGTATATAGACTCTTATTGCACTATTTCACAATTTTTCTCTTTGTATTTACTTGCACTAATTTTTCTGTTTATCTGTTTTATTGTGTTGCACTGTTGGAGGAGCCTGTGACCTACGATTTTCATTGTCATACCTACACTGTAGCTATGTACGCATGACCAATAAAAGCCTTGAACCTTGAGTAGAATTACAAAATAACAATAAATTGCATGTTTTACATGCTGCTGTAACAAAAACATGTCCCAACTTGGGAACAATAAAGTATATCTTATCTTATCTTACCTTAAGATGATTAAGATGAAATTGCTAAATTTGCCTCTGAACCTTGACAAGTGCATGTTTCAAGGCTTATCAATTAACAAAAGGAGGGCTCACAGACATAAGACCAGCTATTAAAACAACTCTTCTGACCTGAACTGTCATGTCAATGCTGCCCATTATGGACACAAGCAATTTTCATCCATTTATAGGTGATATTTTAAAATGTGATAACACCATGGTTGAAAGTGTGCCGGTCCTACCCGGTCCTTAGTACCGGAAAGAGATTTCCAGGCGGTCCGGAGGACCGGGAAGAATTGACAGCTCCACCCGTGGAATTTGAGCGTCTGTCACAAGCGCATCTAGTCGCAATCGCATTTCGCATTTCGCTTGTCCAACCGTCTCATGTTGGCTACAATACCTGTTTTAATGAGGGGTATATATACCAATATCTCTTGATGTCTGTTACACTTATGGTTGTGATATTGTCTATTTTTTTTATGTGTTATTATAATGTGTCCTAATTGAAATGTTCCAAAAAATGCATTTTTTATTTCTCTACATCTTTTTTACGCTGATTTCAGCCTGTTTGATTCTGTAAGGTTATATGAGCCCAATGCTTGCTGGGAAATTATGCAAATTCGTTTGTTGCCCAGACCCAATCAGAGCAATATTTGCTTTTTCCCACTTGATCAGAACAGCGGCAGGAGAAAAGAATGGAGTGACAGCTAGAAAATTAGGCTACGTGGTAATTAAAGCAAAAATGCAAACGACGATTCTTCAGATGTTTAAGAGAAAGGAGAGAGATGAAGAAACTCAGAATGTGCTTAAAATTAGAAAAACAACGCCCACAGATGACACAGGTGATGATGCTTATTTAGCCCAGAGAATGGACATGAACCTGGCCATGATGAATATAATAAGTTAGCTAACTAGCAAACTGTATATCTCTATAAGGGGTGCCCAACCATTCGGGGAGATTCCCAGTCGATCGCGAGATGTCTAAAAATAGAACAACAATATTCTGTTTTATCGTTAATGTCCTACAACAGGGGTGGCCAAACTTTTTGGCTCAGGGGCCACAATGATGTATCAATGTGACAGCCGGGCCGGGGGGCATTGTTTGGTTCCGTCTTGATTAATGTCGGGCTGAGGGTTGTTTTAATCTCATTCTCCCGCGCGCGGGGCGACGTCCACGCACAGCTGCGACGACCAGGGAGGGCGGGACTTTTCGCGGCGCGCGGCGTGTGGACATTCGGGGATAACATAAATATCCCCCCCCCCCGTCAACGATCGCCAAAGACAACGTAACCCTACTACTGGTGCACCCCCTCTAATCTCAGATGCACCCTGAGGAGTCTTACTCAGAACACAATATTTTAACATTAAATATTTTGCTTTGATATCTTCTATTTTAATCTGCACATTGTGGCATACATTTTGAGACATTTTATTTTATTAGTATTTTAATTTATGTACCCACTATTCTGAAAATTCAAAGAAAGACTTGTACATTTTTGACTGTCTGCTGAATTTAGTTATACATTTTTATTCTAATTTATAACAGTTGAGGCCCAGAGGGAGGAAGAGGAGACTCAGCCAGAAGAAGTGGCAGCAGGTCCCTCAGAAGCCACCACAGGTGATGCTAGCCCTACTGCATACCCTTCTATATGGAAAGAAGAACAATATGAACAGTTCAAACAGAAAAATGAATGGATGTATGCTCACAATGGAAGGCTAGGATGTACCCCATGCCATGATGTGAAGGATCTGGGTGTCATGGCATCCCGTGGTGTTAATATTGCTATTCAGTGGGCTGATGGAAAGATAATCCCAGCTGGTCAATCAAGGGATGTCCAGCTTTCATCACTGCGCAAAAAAATCCATGAGCACAAGAACTCTGCAGCACATAATGAAGCAGTCAAGATTCTTCAGACAGCAAATAAAGATATTCTTCTGAACATGAACGCGAGTAGTCAGGAGTCTGTGTTTGAGTCTACTGCCAAGGTATTCATGACAGCCTATTATGTGGCCAAGAACAACAAGCCTTTCACAGACTTTGAGAGTCTGATTGACCTGCAGCATGCAAATTCTGCTGATTTAGGGCGTGTTTTGCATAGCAAAACTGTCTGTGTTGACATAATTGAGCATGTGTCATCACAGATGAAAAAGGAACTTCTAAAAAAGATAATAGAGACCAAGAGCAAAATCACAGTATTGGCTGATGAGTCAACCAGTGTTGGGCACAAATCAACACTAATTGTGTTCCTGAAGGCTAGTGTTGATGGAGACATGGAGCCCATTGCCTTTCCATTGGACCTGGTTGAGCTGGATAGTATGTCTGCTGCTCATATCAAGGAACAGATTATGGGTTGCTTGCTTAAAAATGGCTTCACTGTTGAGTTGCTGAGAGAAATCCTCATTGGATTTTGCAGTGATGGGGCCAGTGTCATGCTGGGAGTGAAGTCAGGTGTTGGGAAGTTGCTCCAGGATGACTTCCCAGGCATCATACTATGGCACTGCCTTAATCACAGACTGGAGCTTGCTGTTGACCAGGCACTGGATGTGACAGGGGGAACAAAGGACTTCCAGGCATTCATGGGCAGCCTATATTCATTATATAGCCAGTCACCAAAAAACATGCGGCAGCTGAGTGAATGTGCTCACAACCTGGACATCGCCCTCAGGAGGATTGGAAAAGTGTTCAGTGTTCGCTGGGTAGCTTCTTCATGGAGGGCAGTCTCTGCAGTTTGGCAGTCTTATCCAGCCTTGGCACAACATTTCCGTGAGGCATCAGAGGATGATACAAGGGACAGCAGAGAGAGGGCCAAATTCAAAGGTCTGCTTTCTAAGTTGTGCTCCATCAACTTCCTGAAAAGTCTTGCACTGATGGCAGATGTTCTGACTGAACTTAAGAACTTGTCAGAAATTCTTCAGAACAGGAAGACCACACTCCCAAAGGCCCATGACATCATGACGACGTATGTCAAACGCATAGAAAGTTTCAATCGCTACCCAGGACAATGCAGTTGATGCCAGTCAGGCAGAGGAAGTGATGGAATTCAAGGGAGAGGAGTTAAGAGTTGGCAGGTCTCCCATCATTGACTCTGCTCAGTTCATCCGAGCAGTGGCAGACAATATGAAAGAAAGACTCTTCACAACCACAGCAAACAGAGCACAGGCCAGTGTTGCAGCCAACCGAAAAGAGGCTTATAACAGCCTTATCAATCAAATGGCAGTCCTCAACCCTGACAACTGGGACCATGACAATCCTCGATTTGGAGATAATGAGGTGAGGGCTTTGTGTGATGTCCTACATGTGAACCAACAAGAGGCCCATCTTGGATTCACAGAATACAAGGCCAGTGGAGGAAGAAACATTCCCAACAAAATGAAGAAGTTGCTCATGGCAGTGGACACACTGTCTCCAAGCAATGCTGACTGTGAACGGGGGTTCAGCACAATGAACAACATCATAACTGAGTATAGGAGCAAACTTACAACAAAAAATGCAGCAAATCTCCTCTTCATCAGCTCTGTGGGACCACCATGCAGACAGTGGGATCCACTGCCTTATGTGAAGACCTGGCTGGGCAAAGGAAGAAGAGCAGCCCACTCAACAAGCTGCATGGCTCGCCGGTACACAGAAGAGGAGAGCTACTTCAGCCCTCTGTGGAAAATGTGGAAAAGTGTGTAGTTTACCTCCCTCAACATGCCTTGCTAATGGTCTGTTAAGTTTTGACACAAGTTGTATGCACAATTGAAAATAAATAATTGACTATACATATTGTCAAGTGTTTCTAATTTCTACCCCATAAAGGCATTAAAAATGTGAAGTTTGTGTTCAGGGATGCATGAAGCTGGGGGCGGGAGGAGAACAATATGAACCAATGAAGGTCGGGGTAGCATTATAGTACCTGCAAGAAATTCAAACCACTTTCACCCCTGGATAACACCAATGTGTTTCCCATCCCCTAAACCTCCAGGGGTGTACACAGTTTAATACTGGCAACTTCTAATTATGGGAAATACGAAAACGTCTTTTAAAACTACAATTCCTAGTAGAGCCGCGCCATAGAACATGTTGCGAAACACACATGTGCAGTGGCGGAGGGGGGGGGGGGGGGGTGGCTGGTGGCCACCACACGAATCCTGGCCACCCTATTGGCCACCCCAAACACCCTCACCACATCACAGCTGTCCGTAGCCGTCACTAGTTTTTCCCATGCGGAACCATTCCTGTAATATACCCAGGGGTGCCGTAAGGTGAAAAGTTAGGACGATTCTAAGGGCCCGTGACTGACAGGGGCCCAAACAATTTTAGAACATTAAGAAAATAACGTTTAAGTAACCGGTTCATCATTCATCAATAATTAACATTATTAGAACGTTATATCGATAATGTACTCACTAAACTTACGATTCATTTAACTTATATTCTTCCAAAAGTTAATTATCCAAAGCCTCTGTACACCCCCTTCTATTTACATGTAATGGTTTGGTCCTGCCTCCAACCGCGGGTTGGCACCAACACTTTCTAGCAGAGAGTGAGAGCATGTGAGGAGGGATGCTAGTACTTACGTGTGAACCATGTCTCAACGACTAACAAAGTCAGCCTTTCAAAAAAGAAAAGAATGGAGAGAAAGACAAGAGAGAGGGACTAAAGGGCGACAGTATGTCACCATGTTTTTCAAAAGAAAAGGTGGTGGTGGTCCATGAGTGGTGGAAATGAGTCTGTAAGCTAAGCGTCCAAGCTAAGCGTCCATTGTAAATAATAATTTACTAAGCGGACATTAAGTAGCCTACTGTTAATATCTTCACGGAAAATTCAGAGGTTTTTAATTTCACTGCTCTTTTAGCTGACATTTAATAAATGCAGGTACATTTTTAGCAGCTATTCATACTAAATCAGTTGTCCCTCCCCTTGTGCCAGGACCAACAGATCCATCTTTAGGCTCATCAGCCCTGTCCCCCCATAATGCTGAACCTTAACCAGCTTTTCTCCCAACTGAAGGAGGTGAGCAGCATTGTGTTGAATGACATGCCACTTAACATATCTGAAGGGAGACTGGAATACAAAATATGTATATATCAAAACAAAAAGCTAACATCTAAGTTCAATTATACATTTCAATCACAGTATTTTCCCACATATTTAAGTTATATTTATTTGGATTTATGCATTCATGTTGAGAATGTTCCACAAAAATGTTATTATTAAAAAGGCATTTACACCATAAAAGATGACTATTGAGATCTATTGTCAGGAATGTTAGTCTTATATCAAATAGTGAATTATACTGCAGCAGAATGTTGCACATCTGCACAGTGTTATATTTTCACAGCTCAGTGTCAGTAAATATTGTGCAGTTAGTATTGGACTACAAGATAGATGCAAGCCTGTACAGGTAGAGTTACTTAAAGCATAAATGAGTTGGTTG